>OX456984.1:225974763-227174763 GCA_949752695.1 Melanostoma scalare | reverse complement strand
GCAAAGTTGTACCGCTTCCTTCAGCGTCGTACTAACAAGAAGTTCAACAGAATTGTTCTTAAACGTTTGTTTTTGAGCAAAATCAATCGGCCACCAATGTCTCTTCAGCGTGTCAGCCGTCTGTTCAGGAAGGCCAACCAACCTGACTCCACCGTGGTAATTGTTGGCACAGTCACTAATGACTTGCGTCTTCTGACTGTCCCCAAAATGACTGTGTGTGCATGGCACATTACCGAGAAGGCCCGTGAACGCATCTTGAAGGCTGGTGGTGAAGTCATCACTTTTGATCAATTGGCCCTCAAATCGCCAACAGGCAAGAAGACCTTGTTGTTGCAAGGTATGCGTACTGCTCGTACTGCCAACAAGCACTTCGGCAAGGCACCTGGAGTACCCCACTCGCATACTCGTCCATACGTGCGATCAAAGGGACGTAAATTCGAACGTGCTCGTGGTCGCAAGTGGTTACAAGAAATAAAAATCTAATTTGTTTTATACTTAAACAACTAAACTAAATAAGAATTGGGAGTAATGAAACCAACTTTGTCGTGGTTGAAAGTTACAAAAAAAAAAAAAAAAAAGTTGGGCCTATCGAAAGGAATTTCTTGGAGGCAGGAGCGGCTGTCAATTATCCGAAATTATTTGCCATTATTTATTAATTAAATTATAATGGCAAGCCCTTATTTTTACAATAAAGCTAAATTCTTGGCGCAAACACTAAATTATTTGCGTTTTTTTCTCCTTGAAAGCCCGTTGTCGGAAAAAAATACTAGCGGTAGTTTATGGAACAAAGTCCGTAGTGTTTGAGTTGAAAAGTTGATGTCAACTCCAATAAATAGCACAAAATGAATAGTTTTCAAGTTCGGAACTAACATGTCTGATAGTCCATGTTTAAGTCATAAGAAACTACAGGGGGCTTAGCATCAGTAATCGTTGTATAATGTGCAGCTTGTATTACGTGACAGCTCTAGATTCTTACCCCAAAAAGATCCAATTGTTTTCACACGAGTATTGACTTTTTCGATCCAAAAGCTAGAAATACTTTAAGGACTAGCGTGGTGCACGGGCACCACGCCTCCATTTACTTTAAACGTCTTTCTAGGACTACAACCAATAAACTTCTTTATAAAAATGGATGGAAGGAAGACTGGTAATACATCGAGTGTTCCATTGGGAGAACATCATTTCAAATCTATGACCGAAGTGTCACGTCTCGATCATTGACTGTTTGAAAAAAACTAGAGGCCCTTAGTATGTGCTTGTGCTTGGATATTACTAATTACGTGTAGATTTTTAAAATCAAAACTACATCTTTCAAGGCAAGATAATGTCTTTTATACTTACGCCTCAAAAATGGAAAATGACATACTGACTTCAATCGTACGAAAATAATAAATTAATCATCATCTCCTTTATCTTCTTTCTATTCGATCTCGAAGGGGATAACAGCACTACCACTAATCTCCTTCACACGATTGATCTGTTCGTAGAGTACGCCAAGTTGCCCCCGAAAGTGTCGACAAGTCTTCAGTTTTGTATTACTCCATGTCTCAGGCCAACAAAATTAAGGGTAAAAATCACCGCACACGTTATCGAGCAATACGTGACATAATCACGCTAATTCGGCATTTAAACTCACGTTATCGTGCAATCTAGTTCCGTAATTTAGCACTCTCTCATTATTAATTCAATGGAATCTAATTAAATAGATAGGCAACCTAGTAATATTTAGCCTTATCGGGAATTTCTTTGGAAATATTTTTCCCAAAAAATGTTTCCCTTCCCGGGAACAAGTTCCTACTACCGAGAATTCCCCACGGAATTTTTTCCCATGGGAACAAGTTTTTTGCAAGGAAAAACACATAATAAATGAGTTCCCGATAGGTATTTTTCACTAGGAATTTTTATTCCCAATTTCGAAAAGAAGTTCCCGATACCATTTTTTCGAATTTGGGAAAAAGTCCATGGGAAAAAAGTTCCCGATAACCCTAATTATGTAATTGGGAGAAGATTTTGAGAGAACAATGTCACTCACTCATTCGATCACTGATGAAGTAATCCGAACCCAGATTTCATTGCATATTTTTTTATACCAGGGTTGTTTTGGACTGCCTTTTTGTTTGTTTCTTCGCGGTTCTTCGTTAACTGCTTCTTGCTGGGATAAAGGAGTTTCACTTATAAGCAAATAAGTTTTCACTATTCAGCAAAGAATAATTGATGTATGTATGTACTGTGATGTTCCGTACTTTATCTTCCAGCAGGCAGTCAAACGTTGTAATAAAAACAAGAGGACTCACGAAGCTTCCGTGGTGTACACCAACTTTGATTTGGATTGCTTCGGTGACTCTAGCTGGAAATCTAACCTCATTTCCATCACTACTATAAGCGAAAAGGTCTCTGTCATGTTTGATACGATAAGACCATGTCAGTTGCACATACTTGGAAAGCCTTCAGCAATTAGGTTCCTGGTACCATATTTCATACCTACACGGCAGTCGTAATAATGCTTGTTTGTCTTCCCAACATGTATGCTCAAACAAACAAAAATCCAATTTTTGGAATATCCTTTGGTAGACCTCGAAAATTTATCCACAATGAATCTCGTTCCACCTGCTCACATCTAATTTTGACAGCATATGCACTGACAGTATTCCACTCCACGCCTTCCTGAATCACCAATTTAAGATACATCAAACGGTCACTAGACTTTGAAATGTTCACAACGCGGCCTAGTAGCTCTTCCGCAAGGATGATACCAACTTTTACCCAGATCCGTTTCATAGTTGAACATCTTTTAGGCTTTTGCCATTACATCCGAAAGAGCCAGCTCTGTTTCCTATCCAATATTTGTTTTCTTGGACACACTAGATGTGTAGTCGTCTACTTCTCATTATCTTTTCCAGTTCAAAACTGCGATCAGTTATTTTTGCTCCCTCGACGTAAAGCCTTATTCAATCTGTCGCATTATTTTGCTAGCCCCCGGAACCTGTGTAGCTATGACCCTATCACCATGTATAGCAGTGGTAGTACCTGCTGGGCTAGTGCTATTACTAATCGAAAGTATTTCTATAGTGCTTGAAATTTTACAAAACTTCACCAAATGTTTTTCATTTTTCGACATGTACGTCGGTCGTAAAAGATCTATGTTATTTTTTTCCTTCCACACTACTTAGGAAGTGAGAAAGTATTGAAGTCTCACTTCGATGTTATTTATCTAGATGTGATAACTCCTTTAGTCGCGAGGGAGCGCTGCGGTGATATTCTAAGCCGTCACTGCACAACAAACAGATTTCACTTTGACTAATAAAAGGTCTGTTCGTTGAACTTTCCCCAGGGTTGACCCAGGTTTTCTTGACAACCCTATGAGTTGTCAAAAAAAACTGGGTTTTCCAGTCCTCAAAAAACACTACACCACAAATCACCACACATCCCTGTCATTAAAAAAAAAAATACATGCCATTTGACAGCCCTCAAATCGCCACAGCAAAAAGCTAGGGCGAGTTTGGGGAAAACCTATGGCAAACCTATGGCTCAAAAAACACTCAATTTGACATTCAGGGTGAATTTAGGTTTCTCAAAAAACGCTTTGTGGCGACCCTATGGCGACCCTAGGGCTTCAACGAACAAACCTAAAAAGGGATTAAAAATTTTTACAGATAAGGTCAAATGAAAGTGTAGTTGAGAGAGCTTCAGTCACTCGTTGGGCAACTATTTCACATATGCTTGATGCCAAGGGTAGTTTCACTTTGCTGTTTCAAATCATTGGCTATGTCTAGAGCAGGTCACCCATCAGACTATCAACAGGATCATGTTGTTGAGAATATGTCGCACCGCAGCTGGTTGCGATAATCAAAACCATTTTCAACGTACGAGTCAAATTCTTACCTTTTGATACAAAAATGGGAGCCTTAAGTAAAATAATGTATTCCATAAAGAGACAAATAGAAAATGTTTTTATATTCGGGCGTTTGCTGTTGAAATTGACCAGTTCCCGTGATAGTTGGTATATCTGCCTGCTACGGCATAGTTCGAAGTATGCTAACCTATAATTATCAATTTTTTCCTTCTACGAGTATCACCTCTCGCAAGGAATTTGAAATTCCACGGAGAGTAATTATCCCGGCATCAAAAGCGCCTATTCACTTAAGGCACGGCAGAACGATGCTGCACAGCTTAGCCGCTTAGTGTGTTACACCCTTTAGCTTTAACGTGCGTTACACCCTTAGCCGTTCGGAGTTACCAAGTTACCAAGTTATGGCTCAGAGAAATGCGCTAGGCTCCAGAGTTCCCGGAGTTCCCTTTTTTTATTTTTAAATCTAGGCTTCGATGAAAATTCTTTGGTTTCAGAGATTTTATTTTCCCTTTATCATTGGATTTACACAACCGTCATTTACACAAATACTTAATGCCAGCAGTTGGAGGGCGAGAAATCTTGTTGCTATGTGCAAAAGAGGCTTGTGAAATTATTACCAAAAATCGAAAACCTTAATCAACAAAACTACGCAAAATTCCATACTCACTGCACAGTTAATTTTTGATTTATTTAAAATTTTAATTTAACTTTATGTGTTGCAATTTGAAGTTGAAAGTTAAATAAATAAAAGTTACGTTGTGTTTTGGCTTGAAACTGCTGTTTAGTGTTAGAGAATAAAATACTCGTGTTACCAATAAAACAAAAACTAGTCGATATTCTTTTCTATTTAAAAACCCAAACAATCAAACATTTTTCTTTTCTCTCATTCCTGTATTCAAAATCAGATGTACATCAATGAATGTCATTCGTGATCCATACGGTACTGTGAGACCACCTAGTATGATATTGCCCGATGTTTCACCAACCCCATTACGACCACCGCTTACGCCTCTTTCGCAACTTCAAGAAATTCCGGGACCACGCGACTCGCGCTCACTACCAAATAGCAATCGTCTTGGCTCTCGATCTGTTAGCCAAGACTCCGTCTACACTATACTAATACGCTTGCCGTCAGATAGCGGAAAAACGGGCGACGAGCATGCCCCATCAATAAAAATGATTCAGGATGATGTTCCTTTACCCAGTATTTCAGTACCACCGAGACGGCAGCTCCCGTCACGAGACTCCGAATATAGTCTCCCAGTCCTTCGACGATTGTCGCATGCCCCTCCCGACATTCGAATACCGCTTAATGCGAAAATAATTCCAAAGCAATTGGGTAAACCACCGCTAACAGCCCGACAGGCCAAAAAGAAGAAAAAATCCCAGGAAAAGCGCCAGGAATCAAAAGCAGCCAAGACACTATCCGCCATTCTGTTGAGTTTCATCATAACCTGGACCCCGTATAATATCCTGGTGCTGATCAAACCCCTAACCACTTGCGCCGATTGCATACCGGACGAGCTATGGGAATTCTTCTACGCTCTGTGTTACATCAACTCAACCATCAATCCTATGTGCTATGCTCTTTGCAACGCGTCCTTCCGGCGGACCTACATCCGCATTTTAACATGCAAATGGCATACGAGAAACCGTGAAGCTATGGTACGAGGTGTGTACAATTGATGGGATTACTTATGTTGCGGGTGTTCGCTGTGTGTGTGTGTTTGTTTTCATTTTTGTTGTATTTTTTGCTATTCTATCGAAGTGGAAGCAATTTCTTTTTGAGTTCGAAACATGTTCGTTTTTCTTTATGTTTTATATTTATTTTTTCGTTGTTATTTTTTTGAGGGCAGCTTAACTTTTTCTATTCAATTTCATTCATCGCACGAACGCCTGTCAGTGAGAAGAAAAGATTTTTCCTTGACTATGCTCTGTTCCTGGACTCTGTTCAGTGGTGCCAGCGATGTATGGCTTCGTCATGTCGGTCAATTCCGGCTCTGAATTGATTTTACGTAATTTATTTTCATTCTTACAACCATCTCTGGCCAAAATGCCAGCAATTTATTCAAATTTCCTTTAGGGATTTTTCAAAGCTTTCCTTTTTTTTTGTTTTACTTATTTTTGTGTGAATAACATGATTTTGTTGGACAGTCAAAGTAATGGGCGTGTGATTTGTTTTGTTTATAAAATGTTCACTTGTTAAGCACTGTTGCGGAAAATAAACGTAAGTCATTCGAATGAAGTTGTTGTTTTTCTCTAAAACGTTGAACCTTATCAAAGATGGCAACCTTCACAGATGTTCTATCTAGAAAATTGCTCTCCAAATGATCCGCAAGAGAATAGAAGAAGGTTCTTCCAAATTCATGCCATAATTACGTTAAGCAATCAAACCGATGGAATTTATAGTAGAAACCCCTTTTCTTTTTAAAAGCCCTCATCACACTTGAATGTGATTGTCTATATTTTCATGTCGTCCCTATGTTTTGGGGCTTCGAATGTAAAGCTTCGGTATAAAAAGTCTGTCTGAGAAAGAGAAAAGAAAATAACACACCTTTGAGTAAGACAAAAATTTAAAATAATAAAATTTACAAATTTAAGTAAGTGTCTAGGTAAAAATAGTGAAAAACAATTTAAAGTAAAAACATAGTTAAGTGCAATCAAAATCAAAAGAAAACAAAATATATTGGTAATAATTATTATTAAACAAAAAGCAAATATTTAATACGTTTTGTGGAATTGATGATTGGTTTTAAATTTTGATTTTTATTTAACAACATCGAAGGGAATTATTTTGCTTAGTCATAAAAACAAAAAACAAACACCCTTTGCATCGTTTTAAGTGAAACATTTTTAAGATTTTAATTAATTTTTTACTATAGATAAAGTTTTAGTGAAAATAAAAAAAAAGACAAAATGAACAAAAAATAAAAACAAAAAGTATTAAGATATATTTATTAAAAGAAAAAAACAGGAGAGCTTTAACTAATTTTAATCTAATTAAGAATAATTCTAGTAAGTGTATATTTAAAATTTTTGTAAATTTAAGCCGATATGTGAGCAAATATTTATTAAGTTTATTAGTTCACTTGTTGAATTATTTTGTTTTTAATATTAAAGCTCATTTCGCACCACCATTTTGTTTTGTTTTAAATAAATAAATTTTGTCTCTTCGTAATAAAAACATTGTCATATGTAAATATGTAACTACATTTTTTTACGTATTTTACGTTCAAAACAACCAGATAGACTACCCTCACCTATTTATAAGGCGACCCAATATATGAAAAACTATAAAAACTATACGAAAATAATGCGCACACAAATGTTTTAACTATTTAAATTAGTTTATGTGGATAAAATCTAATCAAACTATAGGTAATTTCTTTTTTTATTTTTTTTTTTATAAAATGACAATTGTTGTGTGGAGAAGATAAGTTCAGTTGCAAGCGAAGGATAAAGAACAAAGAGAAGCAATTTAATCTGTTTCAAGTGAAGATTTTTAAACAGAGTTTATGAGAAAGATAGTTTCAGCACACATAAAAAAACACAGTAGTTTATTTTTTAGGAAGGAGAAGAACTGCTGGGTGGAATGCTCTTGTAAGAAACTCGGAGTCAGTAAAAAAGCCATGGTGAGTGTCCATTTGGTCTGGGGTCTACTCTTTCAATAGTGCGTCAAACCGATGATATCGAAAAGATCAGAGATTTCATTATTATTACTGATTTAATGCACTGCATTAAATCAGTACTTTTACTTCTTTTGTTTTTGTCTCGGAATGACTCCACAAAGCTACAAAAGACTCATATATTTCTATGAGCTCATTCGTTTCACCTACTGTCCACTGTTTTGCCATGTTGGCTCTAAAAGAGATACTCCCAAAATACGAACTCTGTGGAAGTTTGGAATTCTACGAGCTTATCTCCGATAGTGATGAAAAAGTGTGTCCACTTGAGACTAGCTGTCGAAAAATTTCAATGTCGAGAGTGAGGAGTTAACTTTCCGCTAGCTACTCTCTAGGCTGTGTCCTGCGTCCACTTGGGGATTTGATCTGAAGAATGGCTTGAGAGTTCTCAGTGTCTTTGCTCTCAAGTGGACACGATACCTTTATTTTTGACAATGAGAATGAGAAAGCAGATATTAAAAATGAGAAGTGCGGGAAAATGTTGTGTCTACCATTTCTGTAATCGCGTTATTACGTCTGATTAAGCACGGCTTCCAATTTTTTTCAGACCGTTCAATACATTTACGAGTGAAATCATTTTTCATTGCCGTCTTTCTCGAAAGTTGAGCCAATCTCTTTAGTTGTTCATAAGCTAGATTAAGAAATTTTTGCGATTATGGGTTGCGGTCGGCAGCTTACATGTGATCACTGATATAGTAAATATAGTCCTATATCTGCTATCGAATGCTCTTGAAGTGAAGTTAGTATTTGGTTCGATAAGTTTAAAATATCTTGTTGCTGTCTTCAAGAAGCAAACACAATGAAATAGTCTTCATCAATTGTGAAGCCCCTTACCGCTGGTAGGGGAAACTCTGACTATTTTTTTCTATAGGATGTCAAAAAACTACCTGGCGCGCTAAGATCTAAATACCGATCCATTGTACTGTCTGATAAGAGCTTTTTTTTGCTATAGCTTTCCAGATGTTCATAGAAAAACAAAAAGCCGCTGCCATTAGAACGAAACTTGGTTACCAGCTCTGGCCACGTCTGCGCCGAGTATCTGTAACCTGATGCGAGCAAATGCAGGATATTCACAGAGGAAGTGCCTCTCGGTGTCGCCATAATCTCTACAGGATTCACTCAATATGGTATCAATCAAGCCTTTGAATTCTTGGAAAAAGAGAAGTGACCCGTGGCCAGGCAAATAAGCTTTTTACATTCTATTCTGCTACGAGATAGCAAAAATATTGCAGTTTTCTTATTAACGTTGGGGAGCATAAGTTTGGTCTGTCTGCATCCAATGGATGCATCCCATCTATAGTTGTTCTTTTAACAGATCCATATTATTAATTGAAGAGCTCACTTAGTTCAGGTCTTAACCGTCATAGATTCTTGCCTAGAAGTTCAAAGGCGATCTCTTTCCAGTTATGCCGTGATGTCCTGAAACCCAAACGAAACAAAGAATTTAGCTGTCCGACCGCGTTCAGAAGGGTAATGTATCCCTGAATCACTTTCAAAGAAGTTAGAGGGTTGAGAAGGGCCTTAGGCACAACTTGTCATCACTCTCCACAAAGCCACTAGCATCAGATCCATCATTGGTCTTGGAACCATTTGTGAACAATCGATAGCAGTCCTTTACAGGATAAGGTTCAAGAATGGACCAGTCCCGAAAGAAAGTTGACTGTGTATTTTTGACGCAGTTTGAGCCCTGTGATCATCATGTCGGACGGCATATCCAAGATATGCTGCTAGCAAATTCCTCAAAGCTCCAGTGGAAATTGTGAACTTTCTCTTATTGATGGGAATAGTCTAAAGATTTCAACCCATGATGTAGGTATCAAGGAGAGGAGCATTCAACAGTGCGTCGAGAGCAGCATCCGGAGTACTGGGGAAGACCCCAGCACAGCCAAGACATATTGTACTCTGAAGTTTGGGAACCGAACGGGGCAATAACGAGATCTTTGTCCACCAAACAACTGATGCATAGGAGATGATTGGTCTTATCATAGCCGTATAGATGTATAAGACGCTTTACGGTGACAAGCCACATGTCTTGCCAAAGGCCCCCTCACACTGACAGAAAACTGACAATACCTTAGCAGTTATCGAATCAAACTGTAAGACTAAAGAATCATATTATCCAGATTTGCTTAAAGATGTGTGACTTCGATTGAAAAGGGAATGTTGATGCCTTTAAGTATAAATTTCGTAAGACCAGTTAATTTTCTGCGTGGAATCTTTGGTTTTCAGGACTTTTTCTTTACAACGGTAAACTTTCATTGCAAAGTGAGAACAGAGTTTGCCTGCGTTGGCGTGTTGACTTTTGGTGAGCCCTCTTTCGCGATGAATTGGCAAGTGCACCAAAAATAGTTTTATTACCAAGCAAAGCTGTTTTTAAATCGTCAAAAAATAGTAGGTCCCCTCCATTCCTTACAAGGTATGGTTGTCAGAAATGCGCTTGGCCCCGGGGTTGCCTGCTCTATTGCGCTACCCTATTTTATTTCAGAAAAGAAAGAGGTTAACGGAATCAAAACAAAAGAATATTTCAGCTAACACCACTTTCCGCCAAATATTCTTGTCATAACGCTTCTCATCATTTTATGTATTAATTTTAGAAAAATTTAAAATTACTTGTTAGAGACAAAACAAAAATTATATTTTAAATCTCACTAGATTTCTAACCGCATAGTAGTCCAAAGCTTTATTTATTGTACTACGACTACCAGCGTGTTAATTACCAAGGCCTTTCCCCGTCAACTAGTTCCCATCTATTCCTTTTTTGATTTAGCTTTTTTTCTCCTCGATCCTTGATCCTTGATATTGGATCATTGTCGATAGCAAACCATGAAGAACAAGAGCTTATAACTTCTATTTTCGTTTTATTCCAGGCACTTCCGTGCTTCCGTTAAACTTTTTTGACCTTTTTTTAGAGTTCAAAAGAATGATGGCTTGAAGAATTTCTGCTCTTTTCAGGTAGCATTTTATAGCTTAATGGAGAATGTAGTATGTAATCGAATAGTACACAACCTTAACATTGCAACTACATTGGCTTTTCTGCCATGTATTAGTTGAAAAGAATTGGTCCATTCGCTGATCCCTGTGGTGCTCCTGCTATTTCTTCTAACTGATTTCTGATTACATGACTGTACAATATTTCATGCAGATGATTTATCATTGCTATCGAGAAAAAGTGGCTTGCTTCAAAAGCTTATTGAGTCTCAAAGTCAAGAGCAGTTTTTGCTAAACATCTAAAGTAAAGAATTTTTGTGAGTAGATGATGTGGTATGTTGGCGAGTAAGAAAGTACGGTTTTCATGGAATTTTGTGCAGCATTCAGTTTTACTGCTTAGTGCTTACTGTCAAATACATTCCCCCTATTCCGTCATAAAGCAAAATATTAACATCAAATTCCATACAACATACCTCAGTCAGTTGAAATTTGATTTTATTATAAATCTACACTTTTGAAGGTCTTCACTTGAATTGGATCCAAATGGAGATATAGAAAAAACCGTCTTACATATTAGTTAGAACAGCAAATATATAATTTTTTATACCAAAACTATAAAAATCCAAAAACCGATACTACAAAATTTATTTCCAAAGCAAATAAATTAAGAAAAAACAAAATTAACCACCAAAGCAAAAAGTAGATAGACATTTTGAATCTTAAACAACCAAAGCTCAATCTTAACAGAAAAAGAAAAACAAAGAAAACAAAAAACACCTTTATAAATGTTAAAAATAAATAATAAAAGACAAACACACAAATCTAATTAAACGTTAAGTCAAACCAACAAACAATTCATATAGCAATCTATTAAATGAAATTTTTGAAATCAATACCAGAAACTCGTATAGAAATCTCATGCATATAAATCTACTATAAAAAGGAAAAACCAATTCTCACCCGAATAATCCATACTGTATTTATGTAACCAGAAACACACACATATTTATAAATAGTAAATACAAATATACGATCCCGTAAGTCAGTCAGTTTTATGAAAAATAAAAATTTTGTGAAATCACTCGTTTTTTTACATTACATACAAATACAAGTATAACAACAAAATAGCATATTTATATAGAAAATTAAAAATACGGGTAAATGCGCAAAAACCAGCAGCAGTAAAACAAAAGCAAATAAAAAAAAAATAGGATGAAATTCATAACAACAAAACCACACTATATCTTGAGAAATAAAACTAATAAGAGATGAAACAAAAACCAAAATGTTTTAGAAATAACAAAAATGTAATTTATTAATGTCGAAAAGTATTAGTATGCATGTACAAGTACATGCAATATATGAATTTGTGTACATGTAGTTTTTAAGATGGTAAAATAATAAAAACTGAAAAAAGTCAAAAAGAAATATATATATATGTATGTTTAATAAAAAATGTTGTTTTTCTAAAAAAAAAAGAAAAAGACATGTGTTCTTATTTTTCGAATGTTTTCAGCAATTCGCCGCCATCACCACTTAGTATGCGGACTATGAAAGGCAAGTATTGTGAAGAAGCAGTCTATAATCAGGATAACACTGGTCTATTTCTAGTTAAATAAGGACCTTCTTAAGCAAATATATTTATGTCGCTAATAGCTTATAAATAATAACAATCTGCCGAGTAGTAACTTATACAGAACAACCTTTGAAAAATGTATTTTCTTAGACGTGTGGTTTTCAATCTGGTAATCTCTTTCTCATATTTCGTCTTTTGGACAGTAGTTGTCACTTGCCATTTCATAATGAACTTATTAACTCTGGAACAGCGTTTGCAAATCGTGTAAATTTATTACCAAGATCGGTTCGTGCGAGAAACGTCACACGCTGCTTCAATATTCGGTCGACATAATCGCCCAACACAGTCAGTAATTCGAGCAAACATGGATCGGTCTTGTTTGCTACGCATCCTCAGAGACACCAAAGATGCTAAAAAAAAGAAGCAAAGAATTTTCCCCACCTTTATGCAATAAGCAGGAATTGATCTGAAACTGGAAAAAATGATGCAAAGACAAAAGACCCAGCTATTGAAGAAATAAGACCAAAACAACTTGGATCTTAAAAATAGCCATTGAAACAAGGAAATTTGCCCGGGGGACTCGTTCGTTGAAGTTCATTAACAGTGATCAATGACAGCTCCTTGAAATCACAAATTAAACCTCAAGAGTCAAGACCCAGCCGCTGGATTTTCTAAATATATAAAACTGGCTGACTCGTCCGGTGTAGCTCGAGTTCTACGGTGATCTAGTGTATAGCACCGACACACGTCGCCATTATTAGATATAGGAATGTTTTTTGGAGGCATTGTTCTTTCTCAGATCAGGTGAAATGCACGTCCCCCAATAAGTTGTGGTATTCGAAATCAGGAGCCTTTAGTCCATGATCTAACTGCACTGCTCTTAATTTGGGAAATTGTAGCATTCAAATGTTGCAAGAATTTTGGAGATCTGTCTAGGAATTTTGAAGTCTTTTTTACGTTCTTATAATGTGGATGAAATAAGGTCTATGTGACGAGGATAATGAATCATTCTAACGGCTAAAGAATGTTTAAAATCAGTCAAGTAGTTTCTAACTTCTCGTTTACGTTTCCGATGGAATGTATCGTTTGTTGTTTCTCAGACTCTAAAGTCTAAACCATGTCTGTATAAATTCTCATTCAAATCAGCAAAGTAGTTTAAGAGTATATTAAGTTCTCGTTTACCTTCCTGTTTCCTCTTCCGTGGGACAAAGTCGGGTTCGTTTGAACATCTTTAACTCGAGAGCGGCTGGTCCGATGTTCATAGTTTCTATTTGTGGTATTTGTCTTCTCGTCGCATAGCAGAGAAACTATTGAAAATATAGAATTCTCAAAGGATCGGAAATGCGTACGGGAACTTAACCGATTTGGAATATTTTATTAACATTATTCCTCAATAACATAAATGTATTTCATCCCTATATTCCTACAGGAACAGGAAAATAGAAACTTTCAGCTAACCTAATGTTTGGTTTTTTGACAGTTTTGTTAGAACAACGCATTGAATTAGTTAGACCCGAGCAATGTCGAAACGACAATTGAATTCATTAACATCCTTTCGTAGATGATGAATATTCCATTACTTTGACCATCATATAGGTTGTTTGACCTAATTTGCTTTCATAATTTATGATTCAAATAGGGTGGCAAGACAGAGGCCTCGGGAAGCTATGAAGTAGAGCTCATTTCTCTCAACCATAGATAGTGAGCAATGGAGGGTACTTACAAATTTTTGACGATTCCAAACGGCTAAATGAGTGGCTAAGTGAGAAAGCCGTTTTCGTGGCAGTCAAACTACTCTTGGAGAACTAGTCGAAAAAAAAAAATTAATATTTGCGGACTTCGAGCCTCGGACTCCCACGTAACAAGCAAACATGCCCACCATGCCAAACCCAAACGTTCACCACTTTTAAAGCAGGGTGCAATATATGATATATCCCACTATCGGGGTGTCATATAGCCCAAACGTTATAGGTGCCTTTTAAGCAAATTGACAATGTAGACAATGTTTTGAATGGGAGTTGCCATTCAAAACGTTGAGAAGTTGAGAGCGGGAGAGCACGTCGGTCGTTGCCCAGAAATGCTTTTCTGTAGCCTTTAAATATTGGACATGTTCGGACGAAATGAAAAGTATTTTCCGATGCATCCATGTTGCAAAGTGTGCATATACCATCAGTATCTCTCTGGAACGCTCTTCCATTAACATAAAAAAAGCCCACAACGAGCTTTAAAGATGATTGAAACCTTGTCAGTGGGTTTGAGTCATCAAAATAGTTTTGTAAGGTTGCAGTACTCATTATGGAATTGAGACTGCGTGGCCCTGGTAATAAATTCAATCCAGTGTTTTCCTCTAAGCTATGATAGAAGAATACTGTGCAGTCCATGCCAATCAATCAAACTTATGTGGATAGAAAATCAATCGACGCTCCATGAAAGAGATCGCACCATTCCTTAGTCCAGAAGGTTTTTTTTCGTTATAATGGCTTGTGATAAGGTTTTGGGTAATCTAGCATTAAAAAGAGATAAGTTCTTCTTATGTACGAAAAGTGAAGCTTACCTAAGAAAAACTTTAGGTAAACCACTCTCGATATGCAGAGTATAGTTGGGCATGTTGTAAGGTAGCAGCAATCATCTCTTTATGGAAAATCGTTTCAATTTTTCAACTTGGTTGTGTTCACGAAATCCCCATACCTGAGTATACAGTACAGCATTACAGTTCTAGAAGCAGCACCATATATTTTAAATTTTGGAGAATGCTGGAGAGATTTATCTCTTGGATCACGCTTGGACCACGTTGCATTAAATGAGTTCTTAGATGATCACAACCTATTATTTATATGCTCATTCCACGACATGTTGTGGTTGAAAACTATGCCTAGATATTTGTATTAGTTTAACGCATTTATTTCGGCATCATTGAAGAACCATTTTTTACAAGCAGCTCTTCGTTCCCCATTTCGAAAAATTACTACTTCTGATTTACAAAGATTAACTTCAAGGTTCCACTTTTTGCAGTACGTACTAAAACTATCAATAAGTTGTTGTAAGGATTATCCGATAAGCGGACAATGTCGTCTCATATAAGAGGGCGTTAATTTGAAGATCATCTGAAAAATGACCAATAGGTAGTTCAGCGTGTAAATCATTTAAAAAGAGGACAAAGAGAAGCAAACTCAGTACACAACCCTGTCGAACACAGTTGAAGTCAAACATAAACACAGTGCTGATCTATTATCGAACGCGCAAACACGCGCCGCGCTAGTTACCGCAAAATTAAAATCTGTGCTGCCCCTTCCTCCATACAAAAAATACAAAATAAGAAAAAATAAAATAAAAAATAATAAGAAAAAAAAAGAAAACAATCAAATCAATAACAATCAAACATAAATCTATTAATTTTTTCATTCCGTGCCGCCGCAAGAAAAAAAAAAAAAAAGAATTCTCGTGCAAAAACAATTCAGTGCGCTGTGCCTGTGCTGTGAAAATTAATCAAAAAAAAAAAAAAAAGAAACTGCAATAGACCAAACACTAGTGCCCACCTTCTTATCTTCTCCTCCCCCACACCACTCGCATAGTCTTGTTGGCTGCACACATTTCTTCTAATCGATATTTCCTTATCGCATCGAAGCAGTGTGTGCAGGCAATGAGGCTGTGGGTTTGCTAGGCGGATAGTTTGATCAACGGTGTCGATCCCGTTGGTGAATCAAATCAAGTTGCTGGCTGGGCATAACACCGCTAGTAATTTGGTTTGGTTTCCTATCGAGATATGCACTTGTTGATTATACTTAGATAGCGTCTGCGTTCGATATTTTGTTTTGTGTGTTTTTGTGAATTGTAATGTCGGGTAAATTTCGGGTCGATTTTAGCAACATTAGGGGGTTGCGATCGAATTTCTTTGCTGTGTACGCTCACACTGCAAAATGTAGGCCAGCTGTTTTGGCACTGAGTGAAACACAGGTGGGTGTTGATTCTGATCCCACAGAGTTCAACCTGCCTGGATATAGCTTAGTGCCATTATTCTTTTCCTCCCATGGCCTCGCCGTATATGTTCGGAATGATATTGCTTACCAGCTTCTACCACAATACGGCATCTGTTCTAATACGAACTTTAATTTCATGTGGTTAAAATTCACCGTCCGTAAGCATATCATTCACTACTGTTTTATTTATAGAAGCCCCAATTTAGATAGCAATTCAACCTCTAACGAGTTTGATGCGCTATCTGACTCCATAGTAAGAATTGTTTCCCTTTATCCTCACACTGAAATCGCAATTGCGGGCGATTTCAATGTACACAATTCAGGTTGGCTTCGACATTCTGGCCAGACAACACCCGAAGGAAGGTATGTTGAGATCTTTGCTGAATTAAATCTTTTAACTCAGCTTGTTGATGAGCCCACTCGGGTTCCGGATATTTCTGGCCATTCGGCCAACACATTAGATTTGTTTCTCACTTCTCATCCTGAAAAATATAGGGTCAAAGTGTCATCACCTCTAGGCACGTCGGACCATTGTGTCATATCGGTAGATTTTCCGGTTTCCGTCACAGTAAAAAGAGAAAAAGTCCCAAAAAAAACTGTATGGCAATATGAGAAAGCCAATTGGGACGGCCTGAATAATTTCTTTCGAAATTTCAACTGGTCTTTGTGCTTTCTCGACGGTAACGTGGATGCATCAGCTGATATGATATCTAACGTAATTCTCAACGGCATGACTAACTTTGTTCCGCATAGATCAAAGAGCATCATCCCCAAAGAAAATTCGTGGTTCGATTCGAGCTGTAGGGAGATGATTAGGGAAAGAGAAAAATGTTTTCGGATTTTTAAAAATGACCCTATCGAAGAAAACAGAAATAAGTTTAAGTGCGCCAGGAACGCCTGCAATACTCATATACAGAAGACCAAGTTTTTATATGACCAAAAAGTAAGGCAAAAAATACTATTGTGTCCAAAAGGAAGTAAAAACTTTTGGTCTTTTGTTAAGAATATTAAGAACTCGACCACATCATCGGTCCCAACGCTCGTCTTCAATGACTCTCCGTATGTCAGCTCCATCGACAAAGCCAATTTGCTGGCAGCTCAATTTGCTGCCAACTCGACACTTCCTTATAGTATTTTGGCTCCACCTGAGCTCGAGTCTGCAAATTCTTTGATGAAGCAGATATTTTTTCGAACTCGCTTGGTTGCGAGAGTCCTTAAAGATCTCAACATACATAAATCCGCTGGTCCAGATGGTATCCCCGCCGTTATTCTGAAGAGGTGTTCTTCTACGCTGGCAAAACCACTGCGTAAACTTTTCCATCTTTCCTATTCTGCTGGGATTTTTCCGAGCAGATGGAAAACTGCATTTGTCCAGCCGGTCCCTAAAAAAGGCGAATCTTCCTCCCCTTCCAATTACCGTCCAATTGCACTTACGTCCCTTCTTTCCAAGGTCATGGAAACGTTGATAAACCGTCAACTTATGAAATATCTTGAAGAACGAAAGCTTCTTAATGACCGTCAGTACGGCTTTCGTAGCAAACGGTCCACTGGTGATTTGATGGCTTATCTCACCGAAAAGTGGAACCAATCTTTACATTGTTTTGGAGAAAGTAAGATTATTGCGCTTGATATTTCTAAAGCATTTGATAGAGTTTGGCATCAGGCTCTTTTATCGAAAATGCGTGCTTTTGGTATCGATGAGTCTCTTCTTCGTTGGATTAGAAACTACCTTTCCGACCGTTCAATACAAGTTGTGTTGGATGGCTTCAAGTCTGATACCCACTTCATAAATGCTGGTGTGCCCCAGGGCTCCGTTTTGTCTCCGACTCTCTTCCTCATTTTCATTAATGATCTCTTGTCTGAAACTTCTAATCCACTTAACTGTTTTGCTGACGACTCGACCCTCAGCTTTTCATATTCGTTTCCAAATTCACGTCCTTGCTCTTCGGATGTGGAACTGGAACGGTTGCGTATGATAAGCTCATTGAATTCTGACCTTGACAGCATTGTTGCATGGGGTATTATGAACCGAGTAGAATTCAATGCTTCGAAAACTCAATGCTGCCTCTTGTCGATGAAGCTTAACATTCCCCCATTGCCATTATCCATGAATGGTACCTGCATCGAAGAAACCGAAAAGCTGTCAGTACTTGGTATGTGTGTAAACGATGATCTTCGTTGGAATGACCACATATTTGAAGTCGCCAAAAACGCTGCTAAATGCTTAGGTTTCTTAAGACGATGCAGGAAGTTCTTCACCCCTTCTGTTCTGGCTATAATTTATAAGGCCTTCATCCGCCCAAAACTGGAGTATAACTCCCATATCTGGTCAGGTGCTGCTCAAACATCTTTGCACCTGCTTGAAAGGGTACAAAACAGAGCGTTAAAATTGATAGGTGATAGTTCAATCGTAGAATCGATTGATTCTCTTGAACATCGTCGAAACGTCACCTGTCTCACTCTCTTTTATCGCTTTTTTCACAAACAGTGCTCTAGTGAAATAGCCAGTTGCATTCCTCCCCTGAAACAATTTAGCCGCAACACCCGCCTCGCTAGGAATGTTCATCAGTTTTACCTTGAGCCCAACTTCGGACGTACAGTCAAGTATAGAGATTCGTATTTCAGTCGCACCACCCGAATGTGGAATGCTTTACCTGGCTCTGTATTTCCCCCTCATTACGATTCACAAAGGTTCAAAAGCAACGTGCATCGGTGTCTCCTTTCAAATCCTCTCCTATTTTCCTAAATGCTCGCACTGTGTTCTATAACATTATAAGGGTAGTCATAACCCCTTGATGTGCGCGTTAATTATAAAAAAAAAAAAAAAAAAAATAATGCGGCGGTGCAGAATTAGTCCGGAGGAAGCGAAATGAAATGTGTTCTCCACCTAAAACGAGCAGTTGGTTGAACCCCATGTTTCGTGTCCACCTTCCACCAGTTTCATTGGAAAAGGCTGCCATTTCTTCTCTGCTCATATTCGCCATTCTCTTTCGTAGTACATCGCATCGCCAACCACACCAGACACCAGTCATCCATCCACCTTCCATAATAGCAATTAAAATTTTACTATTGAACCATTTGACTTAAGTTAATGAGTAATATAAATGAAATAAAAGGAAAAGATAATAAGCCAAGTGTTTTGTTAGAAACTCTAATTAAAAAGAACCTACACGGCTTAGCAAACACCGTTGTTAGTCAGGAAGAAATCTAACACAGCCGCGCCATCCCAAACAGCAGCAGCAGTGTAAGCATAAAGTGACTTTATAATTGCGATCATCTTCGAAGATATTCCTTGAGTAGATAATTTGTAGTATCGATCAACGTTGCCAAAAGCAGCCTTTAGATCGGTGAAAAAAGCATAGACCTTCTTTTTACATAGCTGAATGTGAACAGTACATGAAAAATTATAGACTTGATCCACAGTAGAGTGCTTCTTCTTGTCAGCAGCTTGAAGCTCACTTGAAGTTTCACTATTGACACCACCAGGAACGCAAACATCCACGAACGCAAACATCCAGACCTAACGTAAAACTACATGAGATTTCATACCTGTTTATTTTATAAAGTCGTTAAATGGGAAATATAAAAAGGGTTCCGCATCATGCTTGGTGCTAAATCATTTGGCTTGACCCTTTCGAAGCCTTCCAAGTTAGGGATAGATATCGTTTAACTTTTACGCTTAAAACCCCACACAATTTCTTTATTTTTGAACTTTATTTTTAAACTGCAAATAAAGATAAAAATAGTCCATCGGCATTCTAAATCAATCGAATTATCGAATCATCTTCCAAAAACAACTTCCTCTTTCTGTATCTTCATACTTATTTGAAAAACTACAATAAATTACTTCTCTTATTTTTCTAGGTCTCTATTTCCCAGAACGTGCAGTTGACATCGATAAAGCATTTCTACCTCTAAGCTTGTATACCTATGTTGTTCAACATTTTTGGTCTAAAGCAGCATTAACTTTCTTTTGTTTTTCTTTTAATTTTAAACCGAATTTTTCGGTTCGCACATGGTTAAATTGAATTATTTAACTTTTTCTTTCACAATTTGTTCCAAACACGACTAACTTTAAGCTGAAATGAGGTAAACCGCTTATTCAGAGGTAGAACGAGCCAAAAAAATGTCAACTACAGAAAAAAATTAGCAGAAATTGACTCATGAGTCATGACTTTAACGCAGTCTTTAGATTCGTGGAAAGTAAAAATTAACAAACACAATCCTTGAAGTCATGGGAAGTGAACATTTCTCAGAATCAAGCAAAGTTTAAAGAATGTCACAGGCAAAAAATGTCAGAGGAGAAAGGAAGAAAGGAAGAAAATGTTGTGAAAAACGACAAACCCACCTTTTAATCAATAAATCTAGGGACCTATGTAAATCTTGGATAGCGTTCTAAGAATTTCGCTATTATTGTGCATAACATTGCTTCAACGATTCACATATTATGTAACTCGTTCTAAGAAAAAGAAAAGAAAAAAAAAAACAAATACTCAGTAAAAGGCTTTATTCTAAAAGAGCTTTGAGAAGTGAACAATCCTGGCAAAACAAAAAAAAAAAACAACCACCCCGTTAGAAAAAACAACGGTTATTTCGTTTTCGATTGAATGTCCGAAAGTATTTAGAAGCATTTGTCACCCTAATTGGAAAACATGTTTACCATTTACAACCAATTAGTGGGCAATCCGATTCTCTGTTTACCCAGAACCCTAATTCCGTTTAAATCGGCCTTTTGAAGACAGCAAAGTGTAATAAGGGGACGCGCAGTTTATACAAAACACTCTTTAAGAATTTTAATCGAATAAGTTAATTAGATTATAATTACATCAACTGATTGTTTACTTTTACATCAAAGATACCCTCGCCCTTGCATTGAAAAACATGATTTATTAATCTCCTACGAAATACCAGACGGATACGAGTGGGGTTGAGTGTTTGTGTTTGGGGTAGGGATTATATTTAAAAATTCTCCACCGGCGCTTTAACAACCTTTCTACATAATAAAACCAATCGTCCACAGTTAAGCACTTTATTACCACGAATCGATTGTTTCACTATTCCAACAGTTTAAACCCTAAGCTCCCCTGTAGTGACCACAACTGTCAACAGGAATGTTCCCACAATCGCTCAGTAAAAAACAATTTAATTCAATTGAATTTGCCCATATTCCGCCCGGCACCCCTCTTCTTGTGAATTTATTCGCCTCATTAGTCAGAATTGATCGAAATTTTATGTTGGTCGAGGGGGAGGGTCACAACCGGCCTGTCATCCAAAAATACAACAATTTGAATAAATATTTTCGATATGAAGCCAACGAAGGGTGGATTAATTTAAGGTTGTATTTTTTTTTTCTTCACACAATCAAAAAAGTCCGTCGTCGTCGTCGGTGTCGTTGTTGTTGTCGGTGTGGGTGTCCATAAACAATTTCCCACCTTGCAGTCATTGACCGGATAAGCCCTCATAGTAGCATGACATTTGATTCTCAGCACCAGAACTAGCGACCAAACAATCATGTGTCTCGTATATGTATAATCCTATCTACAGCGATTCCAAACAACACGAAAAGCTGACTGGTGATGGTATCGTAGTTTCAACTTATGGCAGGTCGCATGAGTAAATCAATAAGAAAATATCACCTCACGAGTCCTTCCTGTCTTCCTTCCATGTTCCATGTTCCATGTCATCTACTCTATGGCTGGCTAGGCTGTGTGGGTGAAAGGATTTTTTTTGCTTTTATTTGGTCGACTTTGGCAAATTACCTATCACCGCTCGCGTCGCTCGTGTCAGCTTTGAGACACGCAAAGGCAATCAACCTGCAGGACTTGGTCATGAGCACGTTCGTCGCACGTATCACGTACCGGGGCAACAAATTTGCTATGGTTTCTCCTTCTCGCACAAGTTTAGTGAGTGGTCATATTTTTAGCCTCATTTATCCATTTTTACTGTCATCGCTGTTTCCACTCTTGCTACTGCTGGCAGGAAAACGTATGATAGTCGACTGAGTCCTATTCCTGTCAACGTGCAACTATACGGATTTCCGTATTTCCTAAAACAAATCGTATTATACTCGTAAGTTTGCTGAACCTCGTGTGCGCTATCTGTTCTAGTCAGAGTTCGGAAGTTTGAGTTATACCGAACCGACCCTCCTCTTATTTCAAGTTTCCAGTGGTTTACAATTCTTTTGTTTGTGTTTGTTGTAACGGAAAATCAGGTGCGTTTCAACCTAGAGGTTCATTAAATGCTCTAGGCTCTGGACTCGAAGCTCGAAGAGTTTGAAGATTATCTTGCTGAGCCGATTCTTTTGGTAATGTAAATTAAATTACTCCTACAACATGAAGCTCATGGTTGGCGGTTGATATCAAGGATAATTTGATTCGATCGTAAAAAATTCACATTATCCTCCTGTACAACGAATGAAATGTGTCTTATGGGTGGCAGCAGCAGTTACAGCAGCGAAAGCTGAGCTATTTATTTGCTTGGTCGTTAACTAGGTTCAAAATTTAAACATTTTGTTGCTGCACTTGCCACCATGTTTGACGTCGGGAAATAACCTCAAGTGAATTTACAACCTTTACACAGTGTGTGTGTGTGGGAGTGAGACTGGCATCTGAAGGATGTACAAAAAAATTCGACGGTTTAACGGCCGTCATTTGTTCTTTACGATCTTATCTGAAGGATGAAATTTATGGTTGAAAATAGTGGTTTTCGCAATACAAGCACGCACAGATGCACGGACATCAGGATATACAGTGAATCTGTTTATATTGAAAGAGGTTTTTAATAAAAGAGAATTATTGGGTTTTTTTTTCGTATGTCATTCGTTAGCCGGCAGCAAAGACCGACTCAACTCAACGGTGTTCAAAGCGAATGTAGTATAGAATGAGTCAAAGTGAGAGCACGCAAGTCTTCGAATACATTATTTTGTTGAACATAATATTCTATGATGAAACGCGAACATAAAATGTGTCAGTTCATTTAAGGAAGCATATAAGGGTTCAGGTTCTATTGTTTATCTATTTGTTTGTTATCTTTTGGTTGAATTTGGTGAGGTTGGTTTTCTAGTTGTGGGAGGTCTTGGGATGCTTTCAGTTTTGAGTTTGTTTCCGATACTTTTTCACTTTCGTCTTCTTAGGTTAGGTTAGGTTAGGTTGAATGGGGGGTGCAGCCACAAGTGGCAACACCTCACTCGGATCTCAAAGATCCATTGTGCTCCCCGGGAAATCAGAGGATGAGGAAATGGGAGGATTGGAGAGGTAGATGGTTATTGTGGTAGGGAACTCCCACTGAACCATTTGGAGCCCTGAGTAAATTTCAGGACGTTGCTCAGTGGGAGATTTGAGATGTCGCCCATTTCGTCGAAAAAGTATTCTTCGAGGGTTTTTTTCCGAGTGTGAGCCAAGCTAGGACACTCACAGAGGAAGTGGAATGATCCCTCCTCTGCCTTCTCATCTTGGCATCCTCTACATAAGTCGGATGTGCTAATGCCCATTCTCATCATGTGGGTACCCAACGAGTTGTGTCCCGTGAGAATGCCAATCAACAGAGAGAGCCGAGGTCTGCTTAGCTGGAGTAGAAATTCTGTTTTTTTTCTTGGAAATATCTGCGGCCAAAGGTTTCTAGAGACTCGGCATGTTTCTAAAGATGACCACCTGTCATTGGCAGTTTTTAGAAAATTGTGTTTGTTTCTGTTTTTTTTTTTTGCTCAAGTGGCCTTAGAACTGAGGTGTTCGTTTCGCTGGATTCGAGTGCTGACCCGATTTTAGCCAGCTTAGCCGCCATTTCATTACCAATTATGTCACGATGTCCTGGAACCCAGGTTAAACTAACTGTGTTTGTTTTGCTCACTTTCGTCTTCTTACATCACAATTTGTTTTAGTGAAAATCAAGCAGCCAATTACAATTTACGCTACGCATTACGTAATCTTCGGAGGATTAGAAACAGGGATGCCGCTGACTGGTAAAGTGTGTTTTCCTTTAGATGTGTGGTTTTCAATTTGGCAATACTTTTTTCGGTGTTTTGTCTTTTTGACAGCGGTCAACTTACTTAAGTTCAATTTGCTTTGCCATTTCATCGTGGAAGAATTAAAGTCGCACGACTACTGGGCACTGCGTACGTTCGGTAAATTGTCTAGAGACGATACAGCTGTTGACTCCGATTTAAACATAATTTCCATAGTCCAGGCAATTGAACATTGCTGGGCTATTTTTAATCGGGTTATGTGTAATCGCTTGTCTACGCTGATGGCTTATCAAACGATACGATTGACGCTTTTGAAGAGAATATTTGACGCATTATTGCTGACATATGGCCCCAAATGCTGCAAAATGTGGTCGAATATTGGGCTTCTCGGCTGCAATTGACTCAAGCCAGCCGCAGTGATATTCTGGGTTTCACTTGCTCCCCAAATCAAAACCCATGGTTCGATGAAGGCAAATGCAGCCAAACAAAAAGCATGACAAATATTGATGCAAAAGAGAACAAGGGCTGCTTTTGACCAGTTCATCGAGATTTACAAGAAGAAAAGAAGGAAAGAAAACCGAATTCTCAAAAAGAAAAAAAGGCAGCATGAGAAGCGCTCGTTTGAGGAAATTGTGAGATGTGTTGATAGAAATGAGATTCGGAAGATGTACCAAAAAGTAAAAATATCATTCCAGACAGGCAGTCATGAACTCAAGCCTGTAAAGATCAGCAGGGAGCCACAGAGTGATATAATCGCAGTCGCTACTCAGAATTTGAGAAGACCGCTTCTGCAGACTATACTGCGATGAAGACAGCAATTCCGCTGTCAGACAGATTGCCCCATTCAGCTTGGACGATGATCAAGAATACCGTCTCCTGACCTAGAAGAAGTTAAGCTTGCCATTTGCAAACTTTAGTCAAATAGGACGGCAGGTGCAGATGGAATCGATGCCGGGGTTTTCTGGGGATCCAGACTGGGCCACTACCTCTTCAACATATACACATCGGACCAACCATAGCCTAGGAACGCGGAAACTCTCATATATATTTGCCGACGACTCCCTGACGTACGCCAAGGCTATCTCATCAACATTTGCTGCCAGGAAAGTTGAAGCCCACGTAAAACAGCTTTGCGAATATTACCAGCACTGGGGTTTCAAAGTAAACTCCGCCAAATCAGTACTAATCTGTTTCCGAAGATCAGCAAACAGACACGGGAACGCAAGAGGACGCTCAGTGGAGAATTGCCGAAGCACCTAAATTACGTTGATTGACGAGACAGCCAAAAACGACTTAAAACACTTGGGGATTCAGTTCAATGAGCTGCAGAGGTTCAACCCCACGTTGATGCTGTAGCGAGGAAAGCAAACTTCGCCTTTCACCGGATCTATCTTCCAACTTCCACTCTGCAAGCAACTCATCAGCCCGGCAGTCACTGACTGTATCCCCATATGGTTTACGACAACAAAGAACAAGATCAAGTGACTGGTAATAATAGAGAGAAAATTCCTAAGAATTTGCACTGCACTCTGCAATACGACAGGATAGGTCAGAGACAAGTCAGCAACAAAAGACTGTATGAAGAGGCAAATATCCTACAACTCGACAGATATCTCATCAAAACCAGCCGAAGATACCTAAGCAATCTCATCAGAGCCACTGACGAAAAATGACTTTATTTTCAACACTTTTTTTTTTCTTATAATATACGCGCACATCAAGGGGTTATTAATACCCTTATAATGTTATTAACACAGTGCGAGCGGTTAAGAAGGAAGGAAAGGATTAGAAAGGAGGTGCCGATGCACATTGTTTTTAAACTTCTGCGTATAGCAATGAGAGGGAAAAACAGAGTCAGGTAAAGCATTCCACATCCGAGTAGTACGACTAAAGAATGAATCTCTATATTTCACTGTACGTCCGAAATTGGGCTGAAGGTAAAACAGATTTGCATTCCTTGCGAGGCGTGCATTGTGGTTAAATGGCTTAAGAGGAGGAATGCAACTGGCTATTTCGTCCGAGCATTGTTTGTAAAAAAACCTATAGAAAAGAGAGAGACATGAAACATTACGACGATGATCAAGAGAACCAATTGATTCAACAATTGAACTTGTGAGCTTTTGTGAGCCTTATCGAGTAGGTTCAATGATGTTTTAGGAGCACCTGACCGCAGATATGTGAATTGTACTCTAACTTAGATGGATGTAGGCTTTATAAACAATAGCCAGATCAGAAGGGGTGAACAATTTCCTGCACTTTTTAAGGAAACCTAAGCATTTAGCAGCATTTTTGTTGAAAAATTGGAACCATCATCATATCATCCTAGTTACCCGAACCAAGTCGGAAATCATCTAAACTCTAAAGGGTCCGCCAAATAACTTCTTTTTTGGAAAATGCTATAAAAAAACACTACTGAATATTTTTTTCCATTTTTTTTTTTATTTGAAAGTGGTTTGTATTCCGGTTAATAATGGAAAATAATTTCATTCAAATGGCTGCCTCAGCTGGCCATGCAGTAGCCTACACGATCGGTCCAATTTTTAAGCACATTATCGATTGTGTGCAGCTGTATTTCACCAATGGCTTCACGAATATTGTCCTTTAAAGCGTCAATTGTCTCTGGCTTGTCGGCGTAACACTTATCTTTAACGGCACCCCACAAATAGTAGTTCAACGGTGTCAAATCGCAGCTCCGAGCTCCGAGGTGGCCAAACGACATTAGCTCTGTGACTGATAATGCGATCTTCAAAAACAGGGCGCAAGACATCGAGTGTAGCTTCGGCTGTGTGGCACGTAGTGCCGTCCAGTTGAAACCAAATGTTGCCAATATCCTCCTCTTCAATTTTTGTGAACAAAAATTTGTTCAACATGGCCCGACATACGGAGCTAACGGTGTTTCTCTTCTTCCGAAATTCGTACGCCATTTTCGCACACATTCTGCAACATTACCATAATTTTCAAAGTAATGTCGCAATATTTTCCAGCGTTGTTCAAGCGTATACACAACCATATTCGTTCAACGGAAGGATAAAACTAATTATCTGTCAAATCAGACATTGAGCTAAGTATTACCATTCACGAAATAAGCACTAGTTGAAAAGAAAATCGTTAGATGGCGGACCCTTTATATCCTAGCCAGACATCAGAGTAGAACACTTACTCCCCGGAAGAAACTTCGCAAGAACCTACCTAGTACATTGGAATTATGAACCTAAATAAGACAAGATAACTTTTAACACATCGGAAATAAAACTAACTTCAATAATTTAAAGGCTTGCTGCTTCCTTAGTAAACCTTGGATCCGGAAAGCGCAATTCAGCCATAAATAAAAAGCATTCTCGAAATCTTATACCTGAGAAGACTCTAGCGTTTTTTCAGAACTTCCGAAAGTACGAAAAAAAGAGCAAGATAGTTCGTGCTCTTTCAACAAATCCTAAAGTCCTAACATGATACAATTCACTCCTATGAAATTATGTAGGTAGCCGTTCACTTGTACCTAACTCGAAAATTGAAGAGACATTTTTTCTTTAGAAAAACCCCCAATCATGGAATAAATATTTTTAATTCATTTCCTTTTTGTCCCACATAGGGTTCAATTGACGACGGTGAAGAGTGCTTTTTAAATCATAAAAACATCGATTTTATTTGCACTGTTAACAATTCCATTCCAACTCCAATCTCTTTGATTGGAGGGAGAATATGAAATTCAATGATTATTGCGGATAATCTTTTGCAATTGTTCAATAAAAGCTTTTGTTTTTGTTGAGCCTGATCCCAAAGCTTAACAGCGTTCACGCAAGTACTCAAAATATTTTATACTTGCATCATTTGCGCTATCAATTTCCATCCTACACACCCCTTCCGGTGGCCTTGCTGCGGGTCAAATGTGCTGCATGAACGAACATACGATAAAAAAAAAAATGAAATATAATATTACTAACATGCAAAATATACACTTTTGGACAAAACTACCGCAAGTAAGTTCTTTGTTGAGCAGTGTAGACTTCGGAACAAAGCCCCCTGGGGGCGAAATGTCAATGTATACATGAAATTATTTGTCCATAATACACAGAACACAATTACAGTGGAGCTATATGAGCAACAGAACAGCAGCAACACCGCCTTCCTGTGCTATTAGCATTGCCGAGAGAAAACATATATCGCGCAACAGCGGGGGATAAGCAGCACGCAGGACAAACTAAATTGTTCACCCTTTTACCCAAACCAAATGTGGCTTATTGTTATCGGACCCAAATCGGACATGACGCCCGTCTTTATGAACAGAAAACACTTTTGTGTATAACTAAGGGTGGTCGCTGGACATGGACATATACTACCCCTTTATCCACCCAATTGATGGATTCAAATAAATATCGCTTATATCTAGGAAAACATGGAGGATGGAAGGGGGGTAATCAATTCATATGCGATATGTGTCCAGTGCAGGAAACAGGGTTTATGCGGAGTATGGATAAATTGACAGACAGTTCGTTTTTTATTTATGAGTAAACGAATAGCAAGCAAATAACTCTAGGCGAAGTCGAAGCTACCTTTTTTATGCCTGTTAATTCAGTTGAAAACGAGACACGATACGGTTACACACTCGAGTCACTCAACGGCAGAACGGAAATTAAAAATCACAGCTCAAAGCTCAGTTAAAGCGTTATATCCTGAGCGGAGCGGAGGTTCATTTCGCGTACAAGTTGCTGAATATCCTTTTTCCACTTCTCACAAAAAAAGAAAAAAAAAACGAAATAGACCAGCAGTATACGCGCCAGGGAAAGGGATATCTACTTGCCAGATTGAGATTTCCTGCAATTGGCAGTGCAGGGTGCAGCTGTCGTCTCTTGTCGTGAATGGATAATGTCCTCGGTTGGAATAAAAGACCGGATATCTGATTACTACCTTTCACCTTGCCGATTACGTTTGAACCTAATGATGGGCTGTGCATCATCGCAGAGTAGTGCTGGGCTGCCTCCAGGTAATGGTACTGCCACAGCTGACCCCGAGAAGTTGGCGGCGGACAGTTCCGCTGCAACAGAAGCTTCCGCTGACAAGTACCGTAAATATCGATTTTGTGTAGAACAAGTTGAAAGTGTGAAACTTATTAAATAATTTTTTTTTTTATTTTCCATCTATGCTGTGGACTGGTATTGCACCACTTCTACCCTTACGTGTGTGCCCATTTTATCTTTTTGCCACCGTGTCGATTGACATCGACTGGCATCGGCAATGCATTGCATTTTGTGCTCCTGCGACGTCGGCGTCATGAAATTCCGTAACTTAATATATACTCGCATATGTCGGAACAATGAATTGAAATGACACACATATCCTCTGAATTGACGGACTGGCTTCGGACGAACGGGAACTCTTTATGAAAACTCCTCTTCGGCTACAACAAAACACTTTTCAACGAACTTCTGATACAGCACCTGCGGAGGCGTTTGAAATTTCCTTGGATGATGTTGACAACGACAACGACAATAAAAGTGATAGCCTTATCAAAAAACACCCTCCGAAGCGATTGCAAAAGTTAGTCGAGCAAGCGGCAACAGCTGCTCCAGCAACAACCATTGAATCCTTGGAGGAGAAACTGGCCAAAGCAGAAGTTCGACGCCAGCAGTACATACAGCAGCGAATCGAAAACATCATAACCGTAACTTCTAAAGGAGCTAATACTTTGGGGGGTAGTGATGGTGGCGATGGTGATGGCAATGGCAATGGCGAGGGTGATGGAGACAACGATCAAAACGATGACCAAAAAGATGATAAAACTGTCATTGTTCCCAGCTCGAGCAATAGCAGTCAGGATGGTGCTGATGTCGTCGTACAACCGACATCTTCGAATGAAAGTGCGGACAAGCATGTTCAAATTGGTGCAGACTCCGGTGCTGACAACAAGACCACACACTCTTAATGGCGAAGGACTTTATTCTTCTTCTTCTTCTTTTATATGCGCAAATCAAACGAACGAAAGGTGATAGACAGACATACTTTAACGGTTTTACATTTTATGCAATAAACTAGCTTCTAATTAATTGAGTATCAAGTTTTCATTCATCACAGTTGTGCTGGTGTGGCAAGAGGATAAGGTGGGGGTTTTCGAAACGTAGAATATCAATTTCAGTGTTGTGAGGAGCAGCTAAGAATGAAAGGATTGATTTTGGATAGTTAAAATTGGACAGAAAACGGGTATCTCTTACTTTAAATAATTTTCCTTAATAATCTATCAAATCGTCATATAGAAACTATACGAACATAAATTATACCTACGTCTGTTACTTTTCAACAATTCAAGAAGGTTTTGTTATTAAAAGTAGACCTTCAGGAGAAAATAGGCACGACAGGTTCTGCGACTGTGTCTTATTAAAATCTTAGTCTTATCGAAATCTTAAGGCTGATTACAAGATTTTTTTGCATTCGATCTTCACAATATATTTGGTGATACAGTGCTGCCAAGTACACATAAATTGTGAAAATTTAATATTTCAAAGTTTTCTAGAGAAAATAAAAAAAACGCGTCCGAGTGGCAGGGCTTTTAAGAAAAAAATAAATCAAAGTTCACGTGTATTTTGTATGGGAACTCCTTGAATGCCTCGGTGGAGTTCTCCTTTACAACCTGGGGTCCATTTGGACCCCACAGCATGTTTGAACACTCATAACTTTTTTGTTTATCATTTTTTTTTAAATGGGATTTTTACTCAGTGAACAAAATTTAATTTTTTATTCATTCCGTAAGTTGAAACGATTTATCAGATGTTCCACCCGACTTAGAGTCCACCCCACTACTGAAATTCTGTGAAAAATCATATTTTTTCTAATAAATAATTATTTTATTTCAAAAGCAGCATAGTTGATGTTTAGAAGGATTCAAGTTGAAGTCGTTGGCAGTTCCGGGAGACATTTTACACATAAGGTTCTAGTGTGGCAAGGGCAACAACGTCTGCCACATCCATCGCAGGTGGTTTTGCTTTTCTTGTCGTCTGCTCTTGGGCAAAGGTGAAATCTGCTCCTTTTACAAGAGATCCTTTCGGTACTCTTGAACTCTCCCCAAAATACAGAGAGTATCCAATGCAGATTTTCCAAAGCCGTATTGTGTTGTAGGTTGTGAACGGTTATTCAGTTCTGACTCCATCAGTTCTTCCGCTGGTTCGATAAGCTTATCACTTCTGAACAAATTTTTGTTTCTTCTAGGCGGATTGAAGTGTCGGAAAATGATGACAGTTGCTAGGGCTGCTACGTCTAGTAAGTTGTAGAATACAACCATCGGCCAGCGATTTGTTAGACGTGTACATGAATATATTGAGACCATTTGGTCGAATACATCGACTCCACCATTGCAGGTTTACTTTGATGACCGGAAGTGGCCTTCTCGCAGTTATGTTGTTTTGATAGCAATGCCACTCCGAAGCCAAACGGCTTCGAAACATAACTCACCTACACCATTTTTCCAGAAAATCCAAAGATGGATGAGTGGACTGAACGATACTGCTTTTTGTTAATGACCTTTACAGGCTCATTCTGGTCATCAAGAACCTCTTTCGCTACAAAAGGTTTAAATCTCTTTTCCTTTGCCGAATCGTGCCAAAGGCGTAAAAAAGTATCAATAGTGAGGTTGCGTCCAGATTTAAAATATGATGGCACCAACGAAATCACCATTCACCACATCATATCCACGACCAAGTCCTGTTCTTTGGTCAGAGTTACTAGTGTATACAGAAAGCTTCAGTGGAAAGCCTGCTGGGCTTTCATTCAGCCACCAAAATTTGAAGCCATATTTGGTAGGCTTACTTGGCATGTAGTGGGGAAATTCAATCCTTTTTGAGGTCATAAAGTTGTTTGATGATGACCTGAACAAACTGAAATAATGACAAATTTTTTCTTTTGATAGGCAAACCTGAAAAGAACAATTGATATGGATGATTTTTACAATCAGTAAATAACGTTAAACAGACATATCGAATGGGATGAGCGGGAACCCCAGATTTGCGAAACTAGGCAATTTCCATGCAATTTTGAAATTGAAAAATTTTATTGATTACCTTCTACATACCTGCATAATGACATTTCTGCCTAAATTTCTTTATCACTGCTATATAAAATACTTAGAAAGAATTCATACAATAGCCAGAAGAACTATAACTGAACAATATATGTAAATCAAAAATCAAAAAAATTTCGAAGAAAAAATCGTGGGGTCCATTTGAACCCCACGTCGGGTGGACACGACTTTTGCCGGGTCGTAAAGGAGGGTTAAGCGCATACATTTTTGGGGAATCTGTTTTTGGGTATTTTCCACCAAGTTTTGATGTGGGAATGAAAAAAATCGTTAACACGAATAAACCTCTGGAATCATTTATGTAATTTTATTTAAATAGAAAAGTCAAAAAGAGTTTATAAACGCTTGACTATTGATTTCGGCACCATGTATGTACAGTAGGGTGGAGTGAAAAAATTAAATTTTTTATTTTTGAATTTACATAGACAGAATGGGTGCCAAATGAAGTTTTAATGAAGCACAAAAAGTTTCAAGCCGATCGAAAAGGTTTTAGAGGGTGCATAAGACACTTGAAAAAATTGGGAAATGCTCTATGAAACTTTTTTTTAATACTACACCAATTTTTTTTTTGGAATATTCCTCAACATTGTAAAATAATATTTTAATATGTTAGTGTAAATAAATAAAACGAAAATTCTACGTAATTAAAATGATAAACTAATGTATCGTTGAAACTTAAATAAACTCTACAAGCGCTCAAAAAAAAAAAATGCTCTACTTAAAAAATTAAATTATAATTTTTGGCTGGAAAAAAAATTATTCTTTTTATTTTATCTCATGTAAGAGTTGTGTTTCGCTTGGCCGGAAAGTTTAGTTATTAAAAGTAAATTCTAAATTAAAACAAAAGATTTTTTTTCAAATATCGGCATTTTTCTGAAAATTCGAAAATGTCTTCATCTACCTCTAGACTTAAAGTTAATGATTTGATTTTTGAGACGATTGAACCATTGAAAGGAGTTTGCTTACCAACATTTCAAGATGACATAACAGATTATTTGCAAAGGTTATTGGAACTTAAGAAAACAAAGAAAAAAAACCAACCGTTTCATAAGTATCTGAATTCGTAGCCTTAAATGTGATTGAGATTTGGGATGAAGCTTCTCTACCCACCATTTCCTCTCTTTCCGTTGTACGATTATTTCGTCAGTATTACGAAAAATATATAAAACACTTAAGAAATTATAGGATCAATGAAAAAAGAAAACACAATTGGATCCATTTTTGGTGCAATGTGAGACGCTTTTTGACATAATGCTCCTGCCAGTGTAATTTGATCCAACATTGTTGCTGTGATCCGGAAAGAAGAGTTCCCATTAAAGAGACACCTTAACTAATCAAATAACCGTGAGAAAGTTATCGATCGGAAATGTTGACTAGGCTGCTACTCGAGGGCTTCGAAAAGCTTAAAGAGAAAGCTGGAGAGAGCTGGAAAACTAAACAAAAAAAAAAAAAACTGTAGTTAAATAAGCCTGATGTTCAGAAAACTATTTCTGTGGAAACACTTCCTGATACTTCGAGTTCTGAGACAACTGACAGTGACATTGACTTCGAAGTTTCTCCTGCCGAAAACGAAAAGATTAAACGTACCACAAACCAAATGCGAGTCAAACTTCCAAGTTTGGGGATTGCTTGTGATCGAGCGGGGGTATCTGACAGAAATGCTGCTATAATCGCTAGTAGCGTTTTTAAAGACGTTGGCATGATACCCCACGAAGATCAATCAAAGGTTATAGAACGTATATTTCGACTTAATTAATTGGCAGGATATAAACGTTACTGAGCCTGCTGTAACCAAATTCCTGACCGATCACACAATTTTGAGGCTTGTTAATAGCGGGGATATTGTTAATGAAGTTTATCCTCGGATTCCATGTCACACTCAAACCTTAGAGCGATGTGTAAAACTGGTAACCTAAGCGTCAGCGGAAGTTTTTGGGTACGAGAACCGTGACGGTGTTATAAGAGCAGGAATCACCTCTAGAAAAAAGATGCCTGATTTCAATAAAAATAAAGTTTTGTTGTGGAAGCATCATACGAATAAGAGAACATTCAAATGGTTGGATGGTTGGGAAGGGTTTTGGGTGGAACTCAAAAGCAGCTAAATCCACGTAGTGAGTTGTGGGTGGTTTTGTAAAAAAAGTCAGCGAAGTGCTGCAAAATAATTTATGTTTTCCTTATAATTTCAAAGGACAAGCATAAGTATTTTCAAGTGCGTTGTGCACCCAAGATATTTTCTGACGAAGCTGAAACTTGGTTTCCACTCTTTTGATGCCTAATGGCACCTTTCCTTGTTATGTAGAAAAAAAAAAATAAAAAAAAGTTGAGTTTCACTCCACCCTAATGTACAAGTTTGTTTGGAAAAGTTGGCCTATCATAAGATTGCTGAAAAGACAGACTTTCGGTTATCAGAAGAAAAAATAAACTTCTCATATCAAAGCTCTTGTTTGTTTTTCAATATTTTTGGGTTTGTCACAATGGAAACTCGATTGTAGCCGGATAAGGACGTAAATTCAAACAAGATGAGGTGTTTGATTTAAACTTAAAAAAAAATCGAGGGTGTTCAGGCAAAGGGGATACAAGTTGACTCTCTGTATTATCAAATCCTTGGCCTATATCTTCAAAGAGAGGAAGAGAACAGGTGACGGGACAACAGTCAAAGTTTGAATCTCGAGTACCCCTGCTACCAACTACTATTAATTTGTTTGCTTTGTAGAAAAAAAATCATACAATTATTCACCATTTTCATAATCCTTGAGCAAACGGCAACCCTCCCATCTCATTCCATAGCCTTAAATAGTATTAAGCACATAAGAGAAAGTTGCTGAGACCCAGTCGTGCAAAATTTACTTTTGACAATCGCAAGACACAGTTTTCTTGACTCTCAAAATCTAGAACTAATACAACAAAGGAAACGGCAGTGTTTATTTTTGCTTCCATGAAGTGTTTGAAAGAGGATTGAGCTTATAAAATGTACTCTTTGAAGGTACTCTTCCTCTTCCACGAAAAGTAAAGATTATTTACAAAATTCTTCTTATGATGGCATATAAATCCGACTTCCTGAAAATTCAGCCTTCCGTTGCAAGACTACAAGTGTCAAGCAAATACTTTTAGCAACGAACCCAAATTGAGCTTAAAATCAATAAACTTCTCCCCTGTAAGCATCCTCCATTCCACCCACAAATTTTTTTTTTTTCAAGTACACAACTCAAAAAATAAATAAACGAACTCCAGCTCATCACACCAATTGATTGCCAATTGAAATTCAAATTCACATTCTCAGGACAAACACGTTTGAAGGGCAATTTGCGTAATCAATTAATCAGTCCGTTTCTGCAAAAAGATATAAAAAAAAATTCATAAGGGCCTGCTGAGCGCTGAGCGATACAAGGACTGTGCCATATCCCAAAAAGCGTCATTCAAATCGCACAACGCCCCAAATTAAGCAGCTAAAAAAAAGAGCCAAAGCCAAACAGTCCAACAATTAACGATGAAAGGGGATGGAAGGGGACTTGTGAGGACATTTACGAATCACGTAAAATGTCCTCACAAATCCTTTTCGAGCTCATGGCTTCTCCTTTCATTGTTTTTTTTTTTTAATTATACAAATGAACTTGGTTAAACAAGCCTGCCAAGCGCACACAGTTCCTGCATTCAAAAGCTACCTTTGCCTCTTACCCTTCTACGTATAACTATCCCCTACATTCAAAATATTGACTAAGGTCCTGGGGAAAAAATGCACGCTTCAGATGAAATTCGGCGGGCAATTAATTAAAACCGACGCGTGGTAGTCGGTGTTTAATTATACAGACGGGTGAATTGACTGTGTGTTTTATTTGCCAGTGTGTCTGGATTGTTTGTTGTTTGGAATTACCTGCCAAAATGTCCTTGAGATTTCACTTCCGCTTGACATTTCAAAGGCAATTAGGGAGTTTTCGCTGTTTTACTGTTTCCAAGCTTGACAGTCATGTCATTAGAAAAAGTCGATGACAAAGGTGTGAAAAAGCAGCACGATCTATAAAACCAGAGCAAGAACGAGTGTGTCTGTATGTGATTTTGTTTAAGCGAGTAGATGACTTCATTGCCTCTTACAGCCAGCAGCGTGCCAAGTGCTTATTTCGGATGTCGTTATTTATAGTTGAAAATGTATCCGTTAATCCGAGTGATATATTGTGGCCTATAAAGAAGAAAATGCTCGTAAAATGTTTAACAGCTTCGAGGTGTTATCTCGGCAAAACCCTAGCGATAAGCGGACTACAGTGTCTAAGCTAAAGCCCAAATGGCTATGTGAAGTTCAGTTCAATGTCCGTTAACATTAAGTCACGAGAGAATTGGAAATGTAAGTAATCGTTTATGTTTTTCCTTTTTGAATTTATTATGAAAAAAAAAAAAACGGTTCTCAACTCGATTTTAATAATTCATCTCAAAAGAGGGTTCGTACTCTAAGTTCTTTTATTGATGTAACCACCTTTTTTTTGAGGAACTCAAGAGTTAAAGTATCCTTATTCACCGAGGGGTTCCAGAGGATGCTGTGTGAAATTTCAAATCATCATAATCATCTAGGCATTTGGTTAGGAGGTTAGACTATTGGTTTGGTGAGTATCAGTGTTTTAATAAACATGCATACATGTGTAGTACCTATGTATATTCTTTTCTGGTCAGAATGGGGGTAGTCATTTGCTGTAAAACGTTAACGTTAAACAGCCGTTGGGCTTGTAGCATGATACTTCTTTGTTTGTATCTTTGGTATCTCGGGTTATAAATGTTTGAGTACCCTTCTTTTCGCTTGGATGTTTTGGGAAAGCAATGCTCATGGGTCCCGTGAAAGCATGACGCGAAGAAAGAGTTTTCCGTTGGTATGACGCTTTGAGAATAATTTTACACGTTTCTCAGAAATAAGTTTTACAAAAAGAGTTTTAAAAACTGTTGAATGTATTATTTAAAGAAAGTGTGTAGCATTTTCAAAAGAACAGGTTTTGAATTTTCGCATGAAGTATTTTAATATCCTTTCCATATTAACTGGCACCTTGAAAAAGAAAACCCATCGGTACGGTCTTGACAAAAAATAAATAAACAAATAGGGTGGGGCAACAGAGTGGGGAGCCCCGGGGGACTAGCTCATTTCTGACAACCATATGCTGTGAGGAATGGAGGGTACCTCCTTCTGAGAAGGGCACAATGTTTTGACTTGTTATGCATGAAGAGAATCAGACTGAAAGTCTTTAATGTTTAACCTCTAAAATAGCCTTCACACCATTTGTTTGGTCTTTAGTGACTTTTGATAAGTTGTAGTTGTTCTTGCTTCTGATATAACATTTCGTTTATTGCAATTCATGGCATCACATTGAGGTGGCTCACGATTCTCATCTCCAAATTTATAAGTGGCACGGCAATATCGTACCTGGCCAATCAAAAGTTACCGTGTCCCAATGCACAAAGAGCAGGCTCATGCGTTTTAACATCAACATCTTACACCAACAATTCCGATTTCAGGCGAGCTCTTTTCAGTTTTGCACTCTCGGTTGAGGCCTTTTTCCATTTCAATGCGCCATCTATCATCTGCGATTTCCCTGCAATGTGCTTTCGAAAACCAGTCGAACCGAAGCGTTGATGCCCATCCTTTCTACAAGGCTACTTTTCAATCTATGCCCATGTCGCGGTACAGTTTATACAGCTTGTTGTTGCATCTTCTTCTCCACACATCGTTTTCACATGATACAAGGCCAAATATCAATCGGAGTATTTTTCTTTCGAAACGAACAAGGGTTTCCTCATCCGCTTTCAATAAGGTCCACGCTTCCGCGCCCTAAAGCAGGACTGGCATGCATAAGGTCCTATAAAGGGTTACCTTGGTTTTTCTAGAGAGGGTTTTGTTTCTTAATTGCCCTATTAACCCAAAGAAGCAACGGTTGGCAAGACTAATTTTTCTTTTAATCTTCGCACTGATGTTGTTTACGGATCCTAGGTAGACGAACTCTTTTACTAACTGGATGTTAAGTCTGTCTATTGTGCCGTTTTGTCCAATTCGTCTATGTTCTCTGTTCTTGTTTGATGACAACATATAGTTCGTTTGTCCTCATTAATCATCAAACCCTTTTTGCCGCTTCTGTGTCAATCCTCGCAAAAGAACCTATGACATCATGCTTGCTCCTCCCCATTACGAAAACATCGTCTGTGTAGGCGAGTAATTGTAGACTTTTGAAAGACTATCCGAATTTTTGCACTACTTAAACCGACATTGGTTAAGAAGAAATGACAACCAGTTAAATTTAACTGACACATTGTTTTAGTAACTACACGTGCATTTGTATCAACTAATTTTTTTTTATTTTTATGATAAGGTTAGCGCAACAGAGCGGGGTGTCCCGAGGTCTAGCGCATTTTTCACAACCATGCCTTGTGAGGGAATGGAGAGGACCTACAATTTTATGACGATTCCGAACGGCTAATCGAGAAAACGCATCATGGCAATGAATTTACTAACGGAGGACTTGCCAATGCCTCGCAAAATGCGACACCCGTGGAAAAACATTTTTTGCTTCTGTTGGGATTCGAACCACGAACCTCTGGGTTAACTAGTCATCAAACTACGGGCATCACACGTGTAAATAATCCTTGGGGCTATCGCTTACCTATCAACCATGTCTCGTGAGAAATGGAGAAGACCAATACAATTTTCTCCGATTCCGAACGGCCAATCGAGAAAGGCAGTGAAATTACTATCGGAGGACTTGCCAAAGGCGATAGCCATAGAAAAACATGCTTTGTTTTCTGTTGGACTCCCACGTAACAGGCAGACAGCCTTACCATTACTTCACTGGCTGCTCATGTATGGTATAAAATAACTTGCACCTTTTAAAGTAGTTGGACAGTTAGAGTTTTGATTTAAGGGGCTCGGCTAGTTTCTCGAGCTCAATTGGAGGTATACAAAAAAAACTATAGCTTCAAATGTTCTGTAATCTAAGGAGTTTATTATACATACACTGCCAACCACTAGGACGAGGCCACAAATTTTGCAATCGATTTTCGCTTTTTATAACTGGTGGAAGTTTTGTACCCGGAAAAGTTTATTACCAGTTAATAAGTACGTATTTTCCCATAACAAATTCATAAAATTAAAGGGTTAATCGAAACGACCGTTGGTATTTTCCAAGATCAATTAATGAACTACTGAAAATAGGTATAAAAAGGTGCTCCACTAGGATGAGGCCACACGCAAAATTTTGGAAAAAACAAAAAAATAAGTGAAATGTTTGCATTTTATGGTTTCATAATATTTATTAATAACGTTTTTCTACATTAATAATGAGTATGTCCGCCATTTTTGGATATAACCTCTATTAGACAGTTTGGAATAGAATCATATAGTTTTTTTTTTTAAAGAATCATATGAAATTTGGGCCCGGGCACTACAAATAGCATCAATTAAGGTGTCCTTGTCTTCAAATTGTCTGCCACCTTCATAAACCTTACGAGATAGCCATGACCAAACGTTTTCAATAATGTTTAAGTCCGGTGAATATGGCGGCCATGACAAAAGTTCCACGTCTTCTGATTGAATCCAGCTTCTGACAACCCTGCTAGTGTGGATTGGAGCATTGTCTTGTTGAAAAATCCAAGTCAGAGGTCCAAAAATGTTTTTCATTTTTGGAAATGACCGTTCCAGCAAACATTTGTAGCTATTTTCGTTCATTGTTGTGGACAAAAACTCCAACTCCAATTCTACTATTCGTGCCAAAGTAGGTTATAGCTCCCCACACCATTATACCTGATGTACGGCTATGATGTCTTGCCAAAATAGGCTCATACTTTCTAATATCATGGAAATAAAAGTTGTAACCATCAGGACCGTCAAGGTTAAACTTTTTTCTTCCGAAAAGACAACGAGTTTCCATTCACTGCTCCAATTAACATGCTGTCTTGCAGTCCATACGATGCTCCTTGTGTACTGGCTTCAAAACGGGTTCCTTTTTTAGTTTCCTCCTTTGAATAGTATTACTTTTTTGTATTATTCTTCGAACCGTTGTTATGCTGGCTGAAACTCCGCTTTTGGGCCTTATCATAGTGGCTGGTAGAGAGAGATTGAGGCAAGTCGTAGAATCTTGAAACCGATTTTTTCTTGGTGTTGTGGCTTTTCCCGTGCGTCCTTTTTGATTTTTGACATAGTTTTGTGGATTACCAAGATAATTGTTTACAACTGTCTTGCTCCTGTTAAGTCTCCTTGCTATTTCACGGCCTGAGAGTCCTATTTCCTTAAAAGCATCTATTTTTGCTCTTTCTGTCGCTGTCAAAGTCTTTCCGGAACCCATGTGTGCTTCAAACTAAATAAAACGGTTATTTTTAACACTCTCTTAGATATTTTACACAAGAATTCGCACATGCGCACTTCTGCACGAAAATATTCGCACTGGCCTCATCCTAGTGGAGCACCTTTTTATACCTATTTTCAGTAGTTCATTAATTGATCTTGGGAAATTCCAACGGTCGTTTCGAATTAACCCTTTAATTTTATGAATTTGTTATTTGGAAATACGGAAATAACTGGCAATAAACTTTTCCGGATACAAAACTTCCACCAAATATAAAAAGCGAATCATCCTAGTGCTTGGCAGTGTATATTCATGTAAATTGTCACGAAATTTCGAGTAAAAATATTGAAATCCAAGAGAGATATGCACCATTTCTTGAACTCCTTGAATTTAGAAGACGTCAATTTGCCGCTTTTCTTTAAATTTTTCTGGTAGCTGTAACAAGAAAATAAAAAGATGGCGTTAAAGTACAGCCATCTATAATTATAGTGAAAAATTGAAAATTGACAAAATGGCAGCAATTTAAAAGAAAGTCCAAATTTCGCCAAAAAAATCGTCTTTCGATGGCTGCTAAAACTACAATTTTCATCCGATCGTAAAAGTTGTAGATGTAAAATATATGGAGGGTATGCTGTTAAAATTTCAAGACGATTCATTAATATTTGCGTGAGTTACAGCTGCGGCAAATTTGAAAAATGCAGTTTTGAGAAAAACGCGTTTAAAGTTTTCAGAGCAGTTTTCGATTCAACTAACAGGAAGGGAGTACAAAGGATCTAGAGGTCCTTGAGCATTCAAAAATTTAAGCCGCAGGCAATACAAGGAGTTGTAGGACATTAAGGACAAGGTAGCTGTCGGGCGCGCCGACGCGTTAGGATGGGTGGAGATCGAGCGCCCGAGATGTTTCTCTTCTATACTCTGTCATTTCAAAAATATCCAAGACATCATTCCAATATTTTAGGACATCATTTTTGAGATGTTTACCGATCGAAAAATATAAAAAAAAAATCCCATTTTTTGAAAATGAGAAACTAGCTGAACCCCTCAATATAAATTGGTTAAGTTCATAGCATTGGGCAATTGATAAAAAGTATAAAAGCAACCGAAATAAAGTTACTTCTTTAGAACTTACTTAAAGTTACTTCTAGAAAACTGCATTTTTCCTCCCCTTCCAATTACCATCCAATTTTATTTAAGTCCCTTCTTTCCAAGGTCATGGAAACGGGAATAAACCGTCAACTCATGAAATATCTTGAAGAATAAAAGCTTCTTAATGACCAAGCGTACGACTTTTGTAGCAAAAGGTCCACTGGTGATTTGATGGCATATTTAACCGAAAAGTGGAACCAATCCTTACATTGTTTTGGAGAAAGTAAGATTATTGCGCCTGATATTTATAAGGCATTTGATAGGAATCGAGCTCTATTATCGAATGCGTGCTTTTGAAATCGATGAGCCTCTTCTTCTACCTTTCACGCTAACTAATTCCCCTCGAAAAAGATCCCATTTCACTTTTCGCTTATTATGAGTTTCGGGGGAAAAATTTTCCATATTCGCAAAAATTCTCTTATTATGAGCTATTTTCCGCTTGAAATGTGAAAACGTTGAGAGCAATGACGGGAAATTGGATGCAACTGAACGTAGTCCTTTTTTCGAAGTGAATTTATGTTAAGGGAAAACTCATAATAGCTTTAAAAATTCCGGGCGAATAAAAATGTAATGTGGCAAAAAGCTGTTCACGTGAAACTCATAATAAGGCTGATGGTTTTAAGTCTGATAGTTGCCTTATAAATGCTGGTGTGCTTTAGAGCCTCGTTTTGTCTCCGACCCTCTTCCTTTTTTTTTTCATAAACGATCATTTGTCTGAAACTTTTAATCATCTCAATTGATTTGCTGACTACTCAGCTCTCAGCTTTTCATAATCTTTTCCAAATTCTCGTCCCTGTTCTTCAGATGTGGAACTGGAACGGCTGTGTATGATTAGCTCATTAAATTCAGACCTTGACAGCATTTTTACATGGGGTGATAAGAACCGAGTAGAATTCAATGCAAAGCTCAATGCTGTCTTTTATCGCTTAAGCTTATCATTTCCCCACTGCCATTATCCATGAATCCAAGAACCCGAAAAGCTGTCAGTACTTGGTATGTGTGTGAACGATGATCTTCTTTAAAATAACCACATTATTGAAGTCTCCAAAAATGCAGCAAAATGCAAATGTTGTTTAAGACGACGCAGATATTCGTCCCCCTTTCTGATCTGGCTACTATTTATAAAGCCTACATTCGCCCAAAAACTAGAGTATAATTCTCATATCTGGTCAGGTTCTCCTTAAACATCTTTGCGCTTACTTGATAGGGTACAAAACAAAGCGTTCAGTAGAAGCTATCGATTCTCTTGAGTATTGTCAAAACGTTACCTGTCTCTCTCTTTTTTATCGCTTTTCTTATAAACAGATGCCGCCTTTGAAAAAGTTTAGCCGCAATGGAATGCTCATCAGTTTTGCATTGAGTCAAACTTCGGACGCACAGTAAATTATAGAGATTCATATGTTATCGCACTTCCCGAATGTGGAATGCTTTACCACTTACACTCTGTATTTCCCCTACATTCCGCTTCACAAAAATTCAAAAAACATAGTGCATCGGTGTTCCTTGTTAACCTGTAGTGGTCATTGGGGGTCCAGTCGACCCCTGGCAATTTTTGAGTTGTTCTGGCTTCGAAGATTTCATTCTAAATGTTACATGAGAGGTACCATCTGTTCTTCTTCTTCTCTTCTTTCCATTTCTGGCGTTACGAGTAGTGATCTTGAAGCGATCACAACTTTCCCACTTTTCTGCTTCACACTAGTGATCCGCCTGTGGGGTACGCCGCGTTGACCTCAGAAAGCGTCGGCAAGCCTCCCGGTTTTGGATTGTTCCATGTCTGAGGCCAACCAAATGCTGCTGTTTTTGCATTTGCTTGTACCAGGAGTGTTTTGGCCTGCCTTTTCTTTTTCGTCGCGAATTTGTTGAAACGTTGTACGATATTGCCTTTTGGACGGGGTTCTGCGGAGAGGTACCATCTGTTATTGTTTGAAAGTAATACAATAACTCCGAATAGTTTTCGAAAGCGTGCGCGTCCTTATTGCGTCAGAAGACTTCAAACAGTGCGGAGGTTTTTTATTTGTGGGTGTAAAATTTTTTTTTTATCATTAATTAATTGAAAAAAAATTTTAAATACGATTGAGTTATTAAAGGAAGTGATAAAATTTACTCTAATGTACGTCTGGAGTGGAAATATTGGAAAGAACGCAAGTGGCGATAATTCTTTCCAGTGGGTCAACTAGACCCAGTATGACCACTACGTTATTTACAGGAAGTGTGACCACTACAGGTTAAATCATTTCCTATTTTCCTTAAAATTTCTGAGTCATTTTAAACACAAACTTTAATCTAGCACTTTCAAGTACTACTTGTAGACTTTCGTGACTAGGCTGACAGTCGTTTCAAGTGGGTAGCATTCTCAATTATGAGCAAGCGAATGATGTTCTTGATTTAAATTAGTTTCTATTCAAAAGTGGGTGAACTCAATTCTTATTGGTGTTAGCAGGAGGGAGAATCCTAAAACCACTATACATAAATCTTGAACACTAGTGGCAGTTCAAAATCTAGACAAAGAGCGTTTAATATAAACTACCATTTTATTTTAATCGACGTTGCTATAAATAGCATGAAATTGCATTAAGGAAAAACGAAGAAAAACAAAATGGAAAATATTCTACAGACAATGTGCCTACAACAACTGTGTCATGCTACTGACACTATTCACCTGCACGTACATAGTATACTGGTTTACTTAGTATAGCTACTCAAGACTTAATACGACACGAAACAAACGCGTTTATTAAACATGACAAGAACCCACGCCGCGCTGCTATAAAGTTACATTATTAACTTGCCGTCAAGTATCGCCCACCAAATTAGGTAGTTCCGCAGTTTCGTCAAACTAACCATGTTGCGGCCACAAAAGTAATAAGTAAGTTGGTTGTTGCGGACGACAAACGACAGACCAGAAGCAGCCCCCCACACTGCCCAACAGCGGAAGAATTGCCATCCATCCAAGTCCACCAATTCCGAATCAAAATACTTAACAAATAATTATTATTTTCATCATAATTACATTATTTTTTGACGTCTGTCATCATCATCAGTCATCAGGTGCCTTCACTGCGTTCGCTCTTCCACGAGTATAGTTGATATTAGTGGCATGCGGGCTGGATTCTTTAATTATTCATTTATTTGATGAGTTTGTATGTAGGTATAGGAAAATTTGCATTAATATGCTTGTTAAGTGGCGGGGACGGCTCGGCGATAAATAGTTTTGATATACACTGCCCACCCCAAAGAAGGCGATCGCTGCTTCGACCTAAATAAGGAAGGAAGCAGGCATACGCGATGAGGTCTCAATAAGGAAATCCGATAACAAAACCTGATAGAAACAAAGAAATGTTTTGCTTTAATTTTTTTATTTTTTTATTTTTTTTGTTTGCAGAAAGATACTTATCTCTTTTTTTTTTGTTGTTTGGTTTGCTTGAACTCTTTTCAACGATTCCATTTTGGGTGATTGCTGATGACGGTTGTGGTTGAAAGGAAAGAAGCCTTCGGAATGTAAATACAACTGAATACTTCTTTAACTCAATGGTGAGGAGAACATTTCTTTCAAAAAAATAGGCGACTTCTAATCAAGAAAACAGATTTCTTTTCAGTTAAAAAATAATCATTTTGAATAATTTATTTATCATTTCGGTTTTTGTTGATACATTTTTCTTTTTTTCTTTTTCTTATTCATTTAAATAATGGTTTGTCATAGGAAAATGTTTAATTCACAAAAAATTATCTAATGCAAGAAGAAAACTTTTGACTAGTTCCAGGAAGAACTTTTAAACGATTTGCTAAAAAAATTAAAACTAGAAAAAAAAGCAAGAGGCAGTTTCTTGGGTAATTTTGAAATAGATTAATCAATTAATTTTGTATTTCGATTTGATATATTTTCTTGTTAACTAATAACGTTCTTTTCATTTTCCGTAGTCCTTGTTTTAGATGGTTCACATCGATGCCGATGCGATGCTATAAAAACAAATATTCAAAGAATTTGAGTTTAGAGAACACAAGAAGCTCTGTTCCTTGAAGACGCTTCAAGAACTAAAGTAAAATATGGTTTCAACTAAAATTGTTTTACTATAACGATGTATAGAGTTTTTTGTTGAAGACTTTTATTGAAAAAAAAAAAAAAAATATGAAACCAGTTTTAGCAAACAAAATTTGGATTTGTGAAAGTGTGACTTGGCAGAATAGCAAATGACAGCAAATCATTTTGAAGTTGAAAAGGTTGTGTGTAAGTTAAGTTCAGGTTTGAGTATTGAATGCAAAAACGACAAAATTTATTAGAACTCGTTAACTAAGCTCTTTTACAAAAGCTGTTGTCTGCACTGGTTTCTGTATAACATACAGCTCATAATAACAATTCTCAATGCTTCTCACTAAACAAAGAAGCCATATTTTGAAATATGGATGTTTGCGCTTTTATTTCCATTTTTTCGTATGACTGCTTTCCCCCACCATTGGTGAGGTGGTAATAATACCCACACTCGTAACTGCTGCCGTCTTAGTGTGTTTCTTTGATCATTATTTGCGTTTCAAAGTTGTTATCTTCCAATTTTCTTCAAAAGAGGTTTAACAACAGGTTTTTCCTATTTGAAGGTATAATGAAGATACGAGTATATTGGATTCGTTGATTAGCAACATTTTGGCACTTCGCTTTTTAAAGTCTCGACCACCAATGTTTTGTTATTAACTATCAGAAATGACCTACGCTGTTCTAAAATCACCGTTCAACAAACCTAAATAGATAAGATAAATCTGGAGTAATTCGAAATATCAATTTTGAACAATAGCGAAGGGACAAGATGAGATACATTTAAGAAAAAGTGAAGTGTTTCAAAATGTTAGTTTTGTTCCACTAAAAAGTAACAAAGAAATAGTTCATATTAATGCATAAGGTTACGACTTGTAAGTTTCAGACTCAAAATTTTTGAGATCCTACACCACAGGAAAATACACCACAACTCGGGCAGAGCCAACATTGCCATATGTTCTTATTAGCCGAGTTTCATTGGGAATCCATATTCACTTCAGCAAAACATCGCACATGGAAAAACAACAACTCTAAAGTGAACAACGTAAGTGAACAAAAATAAGTCACTTGCAGAAGTGAACAACAGGGATGGCGTTTGTGGAATAAAGTTGTATAAGAATAAGCGAGTACAGCATTTTATTGAGCGCTTAAGTGAAGTGAATATAAAAATTCCCAATAAAACTCGTCTATATTAAATAAAGCTTATTGTAAATAATTTAAATTTGCTAAATAAAGAAACTTACTGCCTAGCTACTGTGCAAATTTTGTGACAGAAAGTTGTGCCCTAAAACGGTTCTATGTTATTAGGTATCAGTATGTTACTTGCGATAGAAATATTTCTTTCTACTATTTTTTAAAACGTTTTGGGCAGTATTGGGACTCATTAAATCGAGATTTACCCCATCCGTCGAGGCTTTTAAACACTTTGCAAAGAGCACGAAAGATTTGGAAATGCAGATTGAAAAATTCATGTTTCCTTTTTGTACTTTTTAAAAATAAAAAAAAACTTAGGAAATGTTAAAAAACCTCTGTGAGGTTCTTCGACAAGCCAAGTATAGCTTTGGATAAGCCTCAATAGAGAAAACACAAAATTTTGAGCAGCATTTGAGGTTTAAAGATTAAAGCCGTCCGGCGCGGTGGTGGTGGCGTTCGAGCCCTGATGCTGTAAAACTTTGAATTTTTACTTCCAATAAGTTTCGTTGCATGGCCAGTTATTCTTCTTCTTCTCCTTTTTATTTACTGCGTTAAAAGTATTTTTATTTCGATTGGATAGTCTTCGCAGTCACTCTGTTTTTTTTAAAGGAAATATGTTTTTAATTACCTTCACTTGTAACTAACCCCCACCACTTTATATTAAATATAATCAACATGGTTTTATACAGAGTGGTTTGCATAGAATGCGATAAAAACCCAGGACGAAAAGGTTGGGTCGAGATAAGCAAAAATTCGAATGAGAGTGGGGCAGGGGCCTATGTCCCTTCGTATAGACGGAAAGGGCAATTGAAAATCTTTCTCAATTAAAAAAAAAAAAGAAATTGTTCCAGAAAAATAAAATGGATTTTCAGGAAAAACCACCTTTCTTTTTTTTCATTTTTCTAAATATAAGGTAAGCAATTATTTTAGAATTTGAAGTCATTAGCCGAGTTTCCACTGTACAATTAGTTGGACTGACTTCGTTTGATGGATGTTGGATGGTCGGATGTAGTTTGCGTTCAGACTTAATAGATTTGTCATCCAACTTTGTGTCATATGTTCCTCCGTTCAATCCAACTTCAAAGTTTTCAAAAATATTTGAAAACCATCTTACAAGTTGGACAAACTGTCGTCTGAGTCTAAGTGTTCACATTATCAAACATTGGTCGTTCAAGCCAAAGCCGGTCCAACTAATTGTACAGTGTAAACTCCGCTAATTGTCTATAAAATTGCTTCTCCCGCCTAAACGGAGGAATTTTTTTCATTTATCGACCCAACCTATCTGTCCATGGCTTTTGTCGTATGATGCTTGTTCTTTCAAGTAACAAAGCCCTACAGCAAACTTCGTAGCATTAAGGATTGGGCTACAGCCTCCTCTGTAGATAAAGCAAATTGAGTTTGATTTTTTTTTTAGATTCAAGCTCCTTTTTAAGAAATCAAAACTTTCAGTTGCAATAATCAGTTTTTTAAAAAGTAAAGAAGGGCAGACAACCTAACAGCCATGATGGATCACATGAATTTTCGACGTTTGGACATATTACGGCGTTCAATAATCGTATATTAATAGCTTTTTGCTGTTGTTTACCAGAGGCACAAATGCATTTCTACCAAAACGTTATCTTAAGCTATCAACCTTTCTATTCAAATGATCAGCTGATAGAAAATTTGTGTTTGTTTCGTTTGTTTGTGTTGGCTTCTTATTTTGGTGTGCATTTATTTCAGTTAGCTAAGTTGCATAATCGAAGAAAATAAATTGTTATCGTTTAGCAACAATATTTTGAATGTTGTTCTATTTTAAAAATTTGAAATTTAATATTTCCAATTCAGCAATCCGGAAAAAGATACCTGAAGCGTTCAAGAAGGTATCTAAGAAAGCCTATCCGATAGGTTTTTGAACTTGCCCATTGCAAATGCATAACTAGGTACGTTTTTCTCGCAACTCAGCAATTCTAAAAACACCTCAGCAATGCACTTTTTAACACTGAACACAATTCAATTTTATAGACAAAAACAAAACAACTGTTGAGCACCTTAAAGTTTGCAATGGATAAATGCTAAAGCATCTAGAAAATGTAAGTGTCCTTCAATGCCATTATAGGAAAATATAGGATGAGGAATTATTTCCAAAAAACTCTAAACTCGAAAATTAAAGGGAGATCATTTCAATTCTTTGGGTTAAGAAGGCAATTGAGAAACAAACCCCTCTATAAGAAAACCAAGGTAACCCTTCATAAGACCTTAATCATGCCAGTCCTGCTTTACGGCGCGGAAGCGTGGACTTTATCGAAAGCAAATGAGGAAACCCTTGGTCGTTTCAGAAGAAAAGTACTTCGAATGATCTTTGGTCCCGTAATATGGCGAAGAAGATACAACAACTAGCTGTATCAGCTGTTTTGCGACAAGAGCATAGCAAGAGCATAGAGTACGCATCGCGAGAATACGATGGCTGGGCCATGTAGAGCGGATGGACCCAAACGCTCCGTCTCAACGGGTTTTCGAAAGCACATTGCACGCATATCGCGGAAGGGGAAGACCTCATCTTAGGTGGCGCAATGAAGTGGAAGAAGACCTCAACCGACTTAGAGTGCAAAACTGAAGAGAGCTCGCCTAAAATCGAAATTGTTGGCATGAGACGTAGATTGAGGCTCAGGTTCACCACAAACTCGAGGTTTTTGAAACCCTACAAATGTTCATCGATTTACTCTCAGTATAATGGCACAGGTATCTACTCAGCTTGTTTACTGCTAGTCTATGTATGTAAATATGAATTTGTGAGCCTCTCACACTCAAAATGCATAAGAACCAACTTTGGTTCGCAAATTTTGTGTGTAGTGAGTTTAAATGAAATCAAATGAACCAAAAAGAATAAGATAAATAACAAAGGAAAACAGGGTTGAACAAAAAATCGTGTGCTTGCACCCTGCTCTGTTACAAACAAAACCATTTGAGTTTGAGAAAACACACAAAAGATTAAAATAGATACTTTTTGATCTGATAATGGCTTCCATACAATGAATACTGCTCTTTGAGTTCACGTCCCAGCTCTGAGTACTGTGCTACCTCAAATTGCGCTCTAAAATATTATTGCTTCACATTCTTCGATATACCAACTTCATGGTAATGCCTTGTTTTGTAAAAAAAAGACTGCCGTGGGATATAGACGACGACAAACTTGCAAAAACTTGCATTTTATTCCAGGACAAAAGAAGTTCCCATGAAATTTGCGATGATGCTGAACTATTTTTTAAGATAACAACTTTCTTTCTTATATTCAATTCTCAGCATTGCAAGGATATTTGACTTTGTCTGTTCAAAAAATAACAAGCAAACAAAAACTAAAGTAACTAGGCTCTCCGCTTAATAAATTACTCACGGGAATTATAAGAGTTCGGAAAATGAAAATGAGAGGCACACGACCTCTCAACCATCCAACCTACAACCTAAAAAAAGGGTAGGTATAGAAGTGGATGTGGCAGTTTAATTAATGAAATTCCTTAAATGTCTTCACACATTTATATTTCATAAGGCGACTTTGACAACATTGACCACTTAGGTCAGTGACCTCGGACGAGCAACAACTTTCAAGTTAAATATTTGATAGCTTACTAGGTGTCTTTGGTGTCTCAATGCACATTCAACTTCAACCAAACTAAGAAATGATGAGTTAAAAGAGGTAAATATGAGGCGATTCCTTGTGTTTTCATTAAAAGTGAGAATAAAATGCTTGATCATTTGTGGACAATGAATAAGATTCCATCGATTGTAATGATGACGTTCAAATCTTCGAATCAGAGTAAACAAAAGTTTATGCATCGAATTATTATTTGAAACGCGTGTCTTCCAGTACAGCTCTTACGTTTTCCACCTCGACTTTTTCGAGCAAATAAGCATACGTTTAAATGGAAAGCTCTTTGAAAAAAATGGCCTTTAACATTCTTTAGAAAGTTAATAAAATCTCTACTTCTCTACAAGAAGCTGGCAATGAGACCCTCAAAGAGCTATACCTTCTCTGAAATACTCAGGACTCTCCTGAATACAGACGTACCACACTTACTCACCCAGCAGGCGGTGTACTTTAGTTGTTGTCTTGTTGGCTTCTTAAATCTAAAAAAAACTCCGGGTTTCATCATTTGACTTTAAGGTATTGGGTTGACGTTCCTTCTGAACACACACTGTGAAACCATTTGGGTTAGTCAACATCGAAGAATTTAATAGTCGCATTTCAAAATACCTCTTCACAAAATTTGATTCAAATTCTTGGAAAGTTCACTTTGATTTGCCTCAGCCCACACACTGTGGAGTGCTTTCCTTTCAATTAAAAGTCAACAACGCAATAACTCCATACGCCGCGCCGCCGTCGGCAAATCAAATTTATTTGGCTAAAACCATGTCACCGAACACTTTTCTGCTTCTTTTATTTTTATTTATTTTTGGAGAAAACAGCCAAACAAGGACCTAAGGACGATGCCGACGGCAACAAATGAAAGAACGGTTTATATCTAAGCGGATGCACCTTGTGAATTGCGTTGATGTATGTTATATATTTGTTTTGTGTATTTACTTTTTGGCTAAGTTTGGCTCTTTTAGAGAAAACTTGTTAAAAGTCATCAAACAATTGGAAACTAATCATTGAACTCCTTCTTTACACGAATGGAGTCTCTATTGGAAACAGTAGTTGACGACGTTGACGACGTTGCTCCTGTTCCGGCTATTGCCGATGATGATGATGATGTAGCTGCTGCATTTTCTCTGGAAGCGTTTGCTCGTGATGCCAGATCGGTAGCCTGAGTTGATCCGGCCCCATTGTTATTGGCTGAAGCTGCTGCTGCGGCAGCCATAGACAGCGGTATGGTAATATACTGATGTCCACTTCCATCTGAAAGTACAAAAAAAAATAATACATTTTTGCTGATGGAAAAGCCAAAACCGAATCAAAGAAAATTTAATGAAAGTCAATCACATTTGGCCCCAAAAATGGTGTCCAACCAGATGTCAGCCGGCAACCAATCATCGAATCCGATTAAAGTACCGCTGCCCGATCACCGCGCAGCCCATCAAAGTGCAAGTTATGGTGGCGACAGTGCGCACAGAAGTTATGGACATCTTCGACATATTTGCGGATTAAATACATACAGTATTCGTCTGTAGAGTAAACTAAATGCCTCACGCCGACATGTGTAATTCACCAAAAAGGACCATCGATCCGATCGTCTACGACTGGTAACTGACCATAAGCATGGCGATGGCGAAGCAGCGGACGGACGGACGAGCGGACGGACAGCAACAGCATGGCATGCAATTATTTGACTTGACTCGGTTTGGCATCGAACGCGCGCGCTTTCATTTCAATGCTTTTGCTATACTGTTACTGGTGCTGCTGCTGCGTAGGAAAATACTGCGCTCTCTAACCCCCCTGACGCAGTGTGAGTTCCTTTTTGGGGCGCGATTTCAGAACAGTTCGTCCGCTTATTTGCCTTTCGGGAGGAGCATCGATCAATGGAAGCTCCTTATATGCGGCGATGGTTGTTATTATTACGCAACTGGGGCTGTCGAACTATGGCCAACCGCGACACGGTGCCGGTGCGGTGCCGCGATTCGCGCCTTTTTTTATGCAGATGTTTAAGGAAACGCTGAATGAATTTGATTGAAATGGAAGTTCAAGATGTGTGAACCTCATCCCGATTTGGCAGATGGATTAAGTTATTAAACGAATTTGGCGTCGCGTCGGCGGTGGCGGCCGGCGTGCGTTGAGCTACCAATGGTGTTGGTGTTTCTGATGTTGACTATAGTCGGCCGGCTGACGGTATCTACTTTCGGTTTCAATGAACTTCGCACGCCTAAAAGGTGGTGGAAGCATCATTATTTGTTCCTTACCTTCTTCGGTGTGCAGTTGCAGGTGGCCCGACTGAATTAGGCCTAGGAGCACCTCCTGCGGTATGTTTGCCAGTGCTGATGCCGGATAAACGATGTTACTAGGCTGGTTTTGACTGGCCGATGATGACGATGCGGATGGTTTGAATACATCGTAGTAGATGGATTCATTATTTGTCGCTGTCGCAGAATTGGATGTCGATGGTTGTTGGCCTTGGCATTGGGGTTTATTCAGATTGAGACCTTGGGAGCCCTGTGGGGTTTCCATCACAGGCGGAGAGTCAGTCAGCAGTGTCTGGGTGGCCTTCAAGCTCGGGGGTCCTGGTGAGTCAACGTCGGAAGATTCATCGGAATCATTTCCCGATGACATTGGCGATCGGTCGTCCTGCAACAGAAAAAACATAAAAAATGCATTTCCAATAAATGTTACTACAAAGAAATAAAAAGGACAAAAAAACAATCGCATCGTATGTAGTCTTAAAGTCTAGTTACACGCACACAGAGCGCATAGCCATTCGGGGCGAACCGCAATCATCATGCTTAAAGTGATGTTTGGAATCCTAATTAGATATCAAATTCCTCGCAATGAGCCTCATAGATTCCTACACAACCAACGCCGAGCAGCAGCAACAGCGCAGCAGTAGCAGTAAAGGCCTCTAATTATTGCTTACTGTTGTTGTTGCTGCTGCTGTCGCTTGATCTATTCTCGAGACCTCTTTAGAAATCAATAATTTATTTATCTTGAGGATTGCAACGAGAATCTTGTTGTGGCAGAGAGATAAGTAGATATTTGTTCCGTTTAAAGATGCCCTTATATTGCAGGAGGTTGTATAGTTTTTTTTTTGTCGATGTTGTCTATTCTTTTTATTTTTGTATTATTTTTTACTGACATTGTCGTTTGTTCTTGTATGGGAAACGCGCGAGACGACTACACGCAGCTCTTGTGTCCTCTTTATATCTTCTCCGATCGTCATGAAGACGATGATGATGATGATGAGCGTCAGCAGTTTCTAGTAGTACACCTGACACAGCAAAGAGCAATTGGTATTCAATTAAAAATACACTGGCTAGCTCAACTTGACCTTTTGACTATTTTGGAAAAAGGCTTACACGAAGTCATAGAATGCTAATACGTTATGTGACGACATGAAACGTGCGAGAACATATCCCAAAGCAGTCTGGCAAAACATTTTGCTTTAAAAGAAAATTTTAAAAGTAAAAATTCAATTGACAGAATTTGCCTATGGTAGAGAGCTCAAGAGGCTGGACTGTGGAATTTTATTGATTGTGGCAGATTAATATATGGGAGGATACCACCGTCAATTTCGAGGATAGCAAAGTTGCAAAACAAAACTAGAATTGAAATTTCATTTCTCACAACCATGCCTTAGTGAATGAAGGGGACCTACAATTTTCTGCCGATACCGAACGGCTAATCGATATAGCGCTTTTCATGGCAATGAATTTACTAACGGAGGAGTTCTGTTGCTATTCGAACCACGAACCTCCCCTTTAACTGGCAGACCATCACGCAACGGGTACCATCGGTCTCATTGAACGTCCGCAATTGTGAGGCTCATATCTTGCCACCTTGCCTATTTTAAATTAAGTCAGCAATTATTGTGAACGAAATATATTGCGTGCTTATGGAGAAATGCAGATAATAAAACTATCATTCACATGTCACCAACAAATTACGGATTTCCATGAATTGGTTCGCGGACAATCAATTATATGTAATACATACGCTACGATTAATAATGTACGATTTTCAGGACATAAGTACGATTTTCAGGACATTAGTAATAAATTATTATTGTCGCCGTACCACAAGAACGGATTACTAGTGTGAAGCAGTTAAGTGGGAGAGCTGTAATCCCTTCGAGGATTATGACGCTTTTAATTCCGGAAAACGGAAAAAGAAGAAGAAGAAGAAGAAGAAGAAGAAGAAGAAGAAGAAGACTAAGGGTGATAATAATTTGTTTTACAAAAAAAAATATTCCCCCCACCGCCAAATGGGAAATATTTTATTCTATTTTCGTTATTTAAATTCCATAAATAATTTCTTAGTTTAATTAAAAAAAGCATATTTTCAGAATAAGTAAAAACAAAAGTATTTATGGTTGTTTTAGCCATCTGCCTATTTTACCCTTGTAGAAACTCGTCGCAAATAGTTACTGTCCTTAATTCTGATATTGGTATCTTATTCTGAAGTCGTGCATATAGGTACCTACTCTGACTCACTTTCCAAACGGAAATTACAGGTTGCTTTCAATGATGCAGTAAGCTATGTCTATTGGTTACACAGGTATGACCATACTTCTGCGTTTGTCAGAAATTTGCTGGGATGCGGTTAAGAAGAATACATCTACGGAAGAAACTGTATATTTTAACACAAGCTAATCAAAGTTAAGGCACCGTCATATTTGTTTAACAGACTTTCATTCAATCCGTCAGAAAGAAGAATAAATATCATTCCACATCTTTGAAACTACCTTAACTCTTCCTATGTAGATAAGAGATTCTGGAACTCCCTCCCGTCCTCAATATAAATAATTGTAAGTCCCAAAATCATTCCGCTATCTTTCTCTACTTCTCATCTCTTTCATACTATCCTTTTACACTTCCTTTTTTATAACTTCCGCAAAGAATAGCTGACATTGTTAAAAGTTTAAATGTATACTGTTTTTAACTGTTTTTTTTTTAATAAAATTGTCAAATTTATTAATTTTATTAATTTTAAGTCTTAGATAAAATTGTTAGCAAAATCTACTAAAGTACTATAAAATATATAGTATTACTTTAGGTACTTCTTTTGTAGGGAAATTAACTTAAAAACGACCGCCATTTTGGTTAAATTGAACAACAAAAATGATTTGAAGCTATTCATTGAATTTGCAACTAGATGCGTTTTAAGACGTACCTCAACAAATTGGAGTTCTTTACCTTGTCATTCAAATGCGAACTTTTCTCAATAGAAATTTAAATAAATGTAGTCACATTTTCTTATATTTATTTATGTAAATGATGAAAGTCATCATATTTTTATTTGCGATTATAGGTACTATAAGGCAAGTCTTGCAATAGTGCAGAAAATTTTTTTTGAAATAACAATTAAACATGACATTACGATGATAGAGAATACGAAAAAAGTGGGTCCTGCAATTCTGTCTGTCTGTCTGTCTGTATGTATGTCGGTATATGGATCTACAGCCTGAACCGCTTGACCGATTTTCTTCAAAATTTGCAGTCAGGGTCTATTTGGCATCCTACAGAGGGGTTTTTGGAATTGGGTCTCTAGGTCTTGAAATAACGGTACCTACCATACAACCTATATGCTAATACTTATTTTTCTCGAAAATGGCTCTAACGATTTCGATAAAATTTTATGCGAAGAATTATTCTTAAAATGTCTTTTTTATGATGTAAAAATTATTTTTGGAAAAAGTCTAAAAACGGTACCCCCCATAGTACTGTTTTTTTCAAAACCAACTTCCTCGTTAATAGCTGACACATTTGTGATGAAATTTCATATTTAAGAGGTCGTAGGTGATTTAAGAAAGATTGCATATTAACATTTGGAAAATTTTGAATTTTGAAATATTTATTAATTTAAAAAAAAAAAATTTACTTTTTTGAATATGTACATATTTTCAAAACGGTATTGCTGATTTATTTAATTTTTTTTTGTCAAAACATCTTCTAGCAAGATCTTAAAATAAGCATACCTACCTAACTTTTTCAAAACTTTTTTTTTTTAAATAAAAAATAAAAAAACCATTTTTTTAAAAACTGCTCTAACGATTTTAGTTAAATGTTCAGCGTTTATAAGTACATATTAGCAACTGCAAAAGAATGGCGTTTTTAGATTTTCGCTTGAAATTTTTGGAATATTTAATTTTAATTTTTTTCAATATTTTGCGTGATTTAATTCACTTTTCATAATTAAAGTGTAGTTGGCAATCCTGAGCCCACCAAATATATTTAGAGCGAATACTACAACCTTTTACTCAGCCTTAATATTTTGGTATTATACTTAGGACACAATCGCAAGTTCGTGCGACCCAGTCGTGTCCATTTTTTTCTTTTTTGAATTGTTCGATGAACAGCATATTATTTGAAATCTGAAATAAATCTCCAAATACGAAAGCGGCTTTCATATGAAATGCTACTGTGCATAATTATATCCCGACAAGGATATTTTTACAACTGACGCTCAGAGCTCAAATTGCAAATGGAAAGCTGTCAAGCATTTTTTTTTAGAAAATAAAGAATTTATCTATTTATCTATCTATCATCGAGATAGTCGCTACTGATCCCAAAGGAATAAGAAACAATATTTTTGTTCATTGCAATGCTACGTATTTCAACGCTTACACAACTTTATATTTGTAAAACGAAAGGTTGTACGAAAAAATAGAGGTAACAACTCAGCAACTTTGGCAAAACACCTTTACTTACCAAGAAAGAAAAAAAACTTAAGGGTCATTCCATTGTGACGGGTGGGACATTTATCCTCACTTTTTGGCTACACTTTGCTTCATTTCTGTCAAACGACAACGATTTATGTACTGAATATGACATTTTCATACTTGAATAGTCATTCCATACTGTACCGTCGAAAAAGGTATGTAAATATCATTATGTATTATGAGAAATTGATGGTATAAAAAGTGTGACGGGTGGGACATCAAATTACCTCTCCTTTGCGAGTTGACTTACACAATTCGCAATAGGTAAGAAACTATGAAGCTTATGTTAAAGAACCCAAATTTTATATGTATCCTGATATTGTACAGACTAAGTATTGGTATAATTTACGCTTACATCTCGTAAAACAAAAATAATATGCTTCTCAATGCTTGTTACGGGTGGGACAGTACTTTTGTGACGGGTGGGACGAGCAACATTTGATCGTACAAGTGTATAAAATTTTTTTTTTGAATTTTTTAATTCAGCTCTTTAATGAAATCTTTTAATGTTACTTAAGTAATCTTTTCATTTCATACGAATATTATATATATTTTATATGATAATTATAATAAATGTAAAAATATTAAACAATAACAAAAAAGCTTTGTTATTGTTTTTTACTAGGAGTTGAACTAGATTTAAAAAAAGTCATAAAGACATGGAGGATCTAGATTCTTCTTAGAAAAGAACGACAGCATCTAACTGATGAGCCCACTGTCGTACCTGGGCGAAACGCTAATTTTTGGAGTTGAGGTCAATGGATCTCTAGATCCTCCATGTCTTTATGACATTTTTTAAAATATAATTATAATGTTCTATTTTCCAGATATGGGTTTAAATATAAATTATATTATTTATTTTTTATGCGTACGGTGTCGGTTTCGCTGGAATGACCCTTAAAATCAAATGCTAACCACATTCAATAAATAAAATCAAAAATATCAGATTTGAATCAATTTTCAAGAACAGGACTGCAGTCTGCAGACAATTACAACTATTTAGCACGAGCAGTTTCTGAAATGCAGCAAACCACAAAAAAGTAATTTACTGATAACTAATTGAGTAAAATATTGAAGAGAACAAAATGAGAAAAAAAGCAGTTAATTTAAGAGGGGTTCGAAGACGAATTTAAAGGTTGGCTTTACGATTTTTTAACGTAGAAAATTCTCTTAAACCGCTTTTAGAAGAAAATTTTATTTAATTTCTTTTGGAATGAAAAAATTCGATAATCAATTTATATCTCTTTAGAAATTATTTTTCAAACTTTATCGAAATCTTGCACCGTTCGCGAGATGTATTGCAAATACAGAAAATGGTTGTTTTTTACCCCTTTCTCCGATTTGCACTCTGCGGCTTTATCTTTAATTTTTAATAGTTTTGTAAATAAAACCTTACACATCTATTTTTTTATATTTAACGCACATTAAGGGGTTGCTTCCAGCTAAGCAAACCTCGACTCTCTCTGTTGATTGGCATTCTCACGGGCCACAACTCGTTGGGTACCCACATGATGAGAATGGGCATTAGCACATCCGACTTATGTAGAGGATGCCAAGATGAGGAGGCAGAGGAAGGATCATTCCACTTCCTCTGTGAGTGTCCTAGCTTGGCCCACACTAGGAAAAAATCCTCGGAGAATACTTCTTCGACGAACTGGGCGACATCTCTAATCTCCCATTGAGCAACGCCCTGGCATTTATTCAGGGCTACAAATGGTTCAGTGGGGGTTCCCCACCCCAAAAAACCAATCACCAACCCAACCCTCTACCTCTCCAATCCTCTCACCTCCTCATCCTCTGTTTTCCCGGGGAGCACAATGGATCCTTGAGATCCGAGTGAGGTGCTGCCACTTGTGCGACCTAACATAACCTAAGGTGTTGCAAATACCCTTATAATGTTTTAAAACACAGTGCGAGCATTTAGGAAAATAGGAGAGGACTTAAAATTAGAAACTGACGCACGTTGCTTTTGAATATTTGTGAATCGTAATGTAGGGGAAAAATAAAGTCAGATAAAGCATTCCACATGCAGGTGCTGCGACTAACTTGACTCTAGGTCCGAAGTTGGGCTCAAGGTAAAACTGAAGGGCATTCCTAGCGGGGCGTTTTGCGTCTAAATTGTTTCAGGCGAGGATGCAACCGGTTATTCCACAAGAGCACTGTTTGTGAAATAAGCGATGAAAGGAAGAGAGACAATTAAACTATCACCTATTAGTTTTAAAGCTCTATTTTGTACCCTATGAAGTAGGTGCAAAGATTTTTGAGGGACGCCAGACCAAATATGAGAATCATACTCTAGTTTGGGTGGATAAAAGCTTTATGAATAGTAGCCAAATCAAAATTGGTGAAAAACTTCCTGCATCGTCTTAAGAAACCGAAGCACTTAGCAGCATTTTGGCGAGTTCAAATAATATGTGGTCATTCCAACGAAGATCATATTTTACACACATACCAAGTACTGACAGCTTTTCGGTGTCGTTGATGCAGGTATCATTCACAGATAATGGCAAGGGGGCATTTAATGAAAGTGAAACTTTCTCATTTGGGGTATTCAGTGAGTTTACTATATTTAAATACACTAAATTCTTAACAAGAGCCTTTTACAAATTTCAGTAAATATTTTAATGAAAACTAAATCATCTTATTATATAAAAAGTAGTATACGGTTGGTTGTGATCGCATCACTTGAGAACGGCTCGACCGAATGAAACCAAATTTTTGTGGTAGCTTAGGAGATGTTGGTAGATAGATAGGTTTTTACAAATCTGAAATCGGTCGACCCGTTCCCGAGTTATGGCATTTTTTCTGAATGTCACTTTTGTCCATTTAAAGTAAAGGTTAACCAACAAAAAAATGGAAACTTTGAAGCTACTTTAAACGTAGGGCCCGAGCTACGCCTTTTACAGATTTCAGTAAATATTTTAATGAAAACCAAATCATTTTGTATAAAAAACTGAAAAGATACGAATTTTACTTCTGATGATTAATATTATCATATTCTCTTTCTTTCTTATGATTATTATTATTGATATTCCATTACTGTTTTTAAACTTTTTTTAAATTTTTTTTATTTTACTGTAAGAATCTTCGTAGGAACGTGTTTACAGGCAGCCTTAAATTCGCTTTTTTATTGAAATCAAGAAATACTTATTTTCACGATAGACTATATTTGTATTAACTCAATGCGTGTCTTCCTTTTTAAATAAGGAGCCATCTTAAAAATATGTTTTTTCATCTATGTATAAACCATTTAACAACCCTTTCCTTGTAAGCACTCATAACTCTCATTTGATGATTTTGAATGTTTTCATCTTAAAACTGTAAATACCTCAAATCCTCTAAGGAAAGAGTACCTACCCTTGCCAAGAGCCAGCAAGAGAGTATGTATATTGAGACACATTTGCATGATGGAAATATACATTTTTTTTCTTACAGATTTAATTTTGTTGTGCCAGCATGTGCGTCTATTTTTATCTTCAAACACATAAAGGACTTAAGTGGCAACAAGCTTTAATTTATGCAGACGTTCCCATTGTCCTGCCTCAATGGGCTTTTAAAGATAATATCGTGTGAATGCCCAGTTTAACATCGGTCTCTATGCGATCGACGACGCGACGTACGGGTATACGACGAGTCCTGGACAAAGGCGTGTTATTTTTCCATTTCGTGAAACTCGGACATAAACGCATTTAACGAGCCTTCCGTGAGGATGTCTTCGGTCAGTGTGTCTGTGTCTCGCATGAATGTGGGAGAGTTCTGCTTTAAAATGCGTCTCGTGCGGTTATTAATCCTGAGGGGTGCGAGTGCGGGATATAAAAATTCATATCCTTCTCATGAATTTCGTAATGAACAAATTCCCTTACATTTGCTCGAATGAACTTTAGAAATGGAAAAGAAGGATCTTTGTGGTGGGATATACCGCACACCGTATATATCTACACACACGTACGTCCAAGAAGTGAATTTTTCAAGCTAGAGACTGCATGTCTATGGCCGATGGTGCATTCCTGGTGCGGCCACACTACATCACAGTGAGTTCCTCCCAGCACAATGCCATAAATGTAATTTACGCGGGCATCCGCAATGGCAGACTTCATGTCTTCTGGTTCTACTTGGTTTGTTGGTCTTCGTTCCTCTCTCTAACTGCGCATCTTCAGGGAATTCGAGCTATTTCTATACGCTAACCCAAGTGCCTCGAGTTGTTTTTGTTTTGTTTGTGTGTGATGGCTGCTGGCTGGGACGTTGCGCTGTTGTGGTATCTTTTTGCCACTGTCACAGCAAGAGCCGAGATTCTAGGAAAAATCGCAGATCAGGAAACAACTCACTTTTTGTGAGGCGCGATTCATGATCGATCGCCATATACGCTGGGAACAAGTTCGCACCGCGAACAGAAGGCATTATCCATATAGTCACTCCTCAACAAGGAGGGGGTGCTGCTGATGGACTAACATTTTCTCTTGAGATGTGTTTTGTTTTAAAACATTTTATATAAAATTAATATAACAATCACATCGCCATCGCCATTGCCATAGCACTGCAGGAACACTCCTCGCCCGAGATTCCGCATCCACTACGCAGCGGCATTCTTTCGGAACTATATGGGATGCAGTTGAAGGTGCATCAGCATCACATGCGTACGCAACGCAGTGTATCGCAATCGAGTGGGGATGGTAATGGACGTGCTCCAAAAAAGGCTACTTCAAGGTGGATCACCTAAATAGACATCCGACGGATCTACCAGTTAATAGATTTACCAACGTATCATGTTGAGTGTTTGTGTGCTTTTTTTTTGTTCATTTTTTTGGCGTTTCATCAGCGCAGTGTGTTCTTTAATTCAGTTGAGAGACAGTTGAGGCTTGTAGGCTGTTCAGTATGCAGTTTATGTAACACACGCGTTTTTACGCTTTGTCACAACTCGCGGCCAGAATTTATCAAACCATTTCGAGTGCAAAGTAAAATGGCAATTTGCGGAGATTCCTTCGTTTTTTGCGACTGTAGCTGTTGTTAGATTGCAGGTTTTAACGAAGGAGGATTTGCTCTTGTAGTCGTAGTCAAGTCGTATGCCAATGCCAAAGCTGTCGTATAAGATGCACGAAAAAGGGCAGAATGTAACCGGAGCTGCCATCGATGGCATCACCCGCCGGTTGAGCTATTTCTCCTTGCCAGCAGCGCAAATGAGTGACATCTTTGGAATAGGGTCAATGATCAGGCGAGACGTTATGGCGATAGATGATGAGTTAGGAGAGAATCTATGCGACTTTGAAAGACGTGCCACACCGATAAAGATGTGGTTGGTGGGAAGGCAAGATTGCTCTTTTTACACTTCCTGAACGGGGACTTGTCACACCAGAAAATGACAGCTCGTCGAAGGTTTCTCGTAGAGAGTATACATAGTTGAATTTTTCTGTGCACTTTCAGAAAAAAAACCATAATTTGCAAAACTGTTTCTTTGAAAATTGTTGTTAATTTTCTTTTTTTATATAAAACACTAAAACTGATCAGAATGGATAAGCTGGTTTTGCAGGTGCGCTGGTCGTTTTACTTTATCATAGAAAAACGTATGTATGAAAAAAGAGGAAAGTATAGGCGATGGTGAGTATTGTTTTTGAAGCTCCCCTTAGAGTCTGAAGGGCAAGTGGTATTTCTTAATACCAATCTTCGGTCTTAAAAGTTGGTACTCCATTCTATGTTTTCTTCATCTATCAAACTTAAGACAAAACTGTTCCAAGGCAGTTCATAAATTGTACCAAAATTGTCCTTCATGTTAAGGAGAGACATGAATGGAATCCGATTAGAGGGTCATTTAAAGAGCTACAGCGCATTAGAGGCGAATTTAAAGAGACAGACTGCATTAAATAAAAGAACGCACTTCAGTTCAATCGGCATTTTTCTTACCAAATGAATGAAGGCTGAGGCGGCCATGTTTTTTTGTCGGCCTACTAGTCAAGAGTGCCACTTGTAGGATTATATACATTACACTCGTAGAAGAGCAAGCAAACTTGTGTCCTGGCGCTATAGGAATTTTTTACAGTTGTCATAGTTTAGGTATTACAGGCACTTGGTAAGCAATAAAAAAAACACCCAAAGACATCTTTAGTCTAAAAATTGAGGCTAGTAAAACATCAAGGTTCATATCAATGGTTTCTTTTGTCATTCAAAACTTCGAGAAGATATGTGGGTCGATATATTTTATTTGGAATAAATAAAAAAATTTAAGAAGGCTGGCGTCGCGGTGTGCCGCCAAGTTTAAATTGCCAAAATGTTTAAGTGGCTATCAGCAGCTTTCGAAAAGAATGGTCAAATTTGTCTGTAAACAGTATCTTTACGGTTAAGGACCTACGCTTCACAGCAAATGCATGCACGTAAAAGGAGATTTTTTTCCTGCTCCAGTAAAACTAAATGTGTTTTCTTATCTAACAATTTATAAAGCGGAAATTTTCTCGAACACCGTCAGTTTCCACGAAATGTAAAACTTAATATTTCATTGTTATATCACATGGGTTTAGGACGAGTACGACGACGGAATTCACACTCAGTTAAAACAACTCACCCGCATTTAGTCAAATATGCATTAACAATAACTACGAGCTTCTACCATGTGTATCGATTGATGTCAACTAATTTTGTATCTGTTACAGGATAAGTGTGAAAGTACAGGCGTTTGACGACATGTTTTGGCGCGTTCACAATAAATGAAGCTGTGTTTTTTATCAAAGCAGCAGTTAGAGCAGTATTTCAATGAAAGCCCAGTATTTCGGTTGACGAAAACAATAAACTTTTCTATCTAGAGTACTACCATCCCTGGTTTAAACTATATAAAAAAAAAAAAAAAAATGTGTGGTTCTTCGCAAAAAAAAAAGACACGACTTCACACTATATTGACCTCATCTTGTACAAGCTTCTTGAAGTAAACAGAAATTGAAGCTTTAGGAATGAATGTATTAGAATTTTAGAATTTTTCTAATAGCTTGCATTTACGAAATATTAAGCATTAGCACAGCAAAAATCCCCGTGGTACCCGTGGTGCGATGGTTAGCATGTCCACCTGCTAACCCAGAGGTTCGAGGTTCGAATCCCAGCAGAGGCACAAAATATATTTTTTCCGGGTATCGCCTTTCGCAAGGAATTGGCAAGTCCTCCGTTAGAAAATTCATGCCATGAAAAGCGCTTTCTCAAAAAGCCGTTCGGATCCGGCATAAAATTGTAGGTCCCCTCCATTCCCTCACAAGGCATGGTTGTGAGAAATGCGCTAGGCCCAGGGGCTCCTCGCTCTGTAGCGCCACCCTATTTATTTATTTTATTTTTATAGCAAAAATCCAGTGTTTGCTATCTCTGAGCCTATGTTTTAACATGAAAAATGTTACCAAAAACAAACAAAAGTTTAACCAAAAACTAACCATTGCTTTTCCAAATCTGGTGCCAAAACTGCTGTATTTCATCAAGTTACTGAGATATTAAGCATCAAAAGCTGTAATACACGGTTCTGCACTATTTTGAAGTCTAGGTAGAGTCACGAAAAGATATTTGAATTACATTGAGAATCATTTTGATTAAATCAACGAGTGATTTTTTAACAGTTTTCGGAAATTTAGAAAAAACACATGATAGGTACTGAGAAAACATTGATATTGATTGGATATATTTTAATGTTTGAAGATGAATTCACGCACAGCTGCGCTTGAAATGGTCCATCAACTTAGCTCAGGTTTGGAATACTTCTTCTAACATTTTGGCCGGTATATCGCGATTGAGGGAATAAAGATGCTTCGGATGACAGCAGGAGTAACAAAGCTTGATCGAATTAGAAGTACTAAGATCCGTGGAAGCCTTCATGTCAAAAGTACCATCTTGGACAAAATTCAGCACGACCGGCTCAGTTGGTATTGTCATGTTCAAAGGAGAGATCCGCAGAACCCCGTCTAAAAGGCAATATCGTACAACGTTTCAACAAATTCGCGCAAAAAGAAAACGCAGGCCAAAACACTCCTGGTACAAGCAAATGCAAAAACAGCAGCATTTGGTTGGCCTCAGACATGGAACAATCCAAAACCGGGAGGCTTGCCGACGCTTTCTGAGGTCAACGCGGCGTACCCCACAGGCGGATCACTAGTGTGAAACAGAAAAGTGGGAGCGTTGTGATCGCTTCAAGATCACTACTCGTAACGCCGGAAATGAAAAGAAGAAAAAGATCACGATTGAGGGAGTGTCAGAAAAAAAGGAATGAGTATTTTTACCATCCTTTTTTCATAAGTTATTTATTCAAATTTATAGAATTAAGAAAAATAAAATGTAAAAGAAGTTAAAAATTAAAAAAATAAATGCAGCTGAAATCGAGCCTCAAAAAATTGGAAAATTGGACCGTACCCACGATTCCAACAAAAAAAAAAATTATTTTTCTAAGGCAATGTCATTATGTGACATTTTTAACCTTATCGTAGTTCCAGATAAAGTTAAAAAAATTTACAAAACGGCGGCTGTTTGGAAAAAAACCATTCTTATACCATTTTTTCGACTTTTTCGATTTTTTTAAAAATAGTTAAAATTTAATTTTATTTAATTTATAGAAAAGTCCATAGAGAAAACTTAACAAAATCAGTCCAGTAGAACTCGAAAAATCGTGGGTATGGTAATGTGAGCTCCCTACTTCATAAGGAGCTATTTTTTTCATTAAAAAATACATATGTTAATAAATAGCTTATAAAAAAATATATAGTGAGAGCAATGGTTGTTTTTTTTCTTACAACACTTCAAAAATTACCTGAAATTCCTGCCTTTACACCAGAATACTTTTTAATGCTTCGATGTTCACATCCAGTGCGTCAATCGAAGCGGGTTTGTCACTATAGACACGAACCTTTATATAGCCCCACAAAAAAAAAATAGATGCGTTAAATCACACGATCTACGGCGCCAATTGACCGATCCCAAACTTAAAATAAACTGTTCACCGATATTTCAATTGGTTTATTCTTGAGCCTGCAGTGTAGCATGTGGCACCGTCTTGTTGAAACCACATGTCAAGCAAGTTAAATTCTTTCATTTTGTTTCATCGCACAGTAGCGCTCACCATTTGCAGTAACGGTGTCGCATCGATATTGCACGGTAATCACTACTAAAACTGGCCAATGCAGCTGCGATATTTTCTGCAGTTCGCACTGCACACCGTGTTTGTGGTTTAATGTCCAACAATGTGAACTTGGTGTTAAATTTAGTCATAATAACCAGAATGGACGCCTCAGTAGGTTTATCAAACTGACCATAAAGTAAAAGAATCGAACGAGATGAACTTTCATCTCATTCATCGCATTTTTGACAAAGACTCAAAACACGAAACGAGCGTGAGCTGTCAAAACCAGTGTTGCCAAAACGAAAATACCAAACAAATTACCCATTATAAAGAAATTAAAGAAAAATGAGGTTTTACTTTGTGGGGGTTCAAGATTCAAGTTTCGATTTCCATCAGAAACACAAAATTGTTTTTGATATCGTCTTTTGCAAGGAACAGGCAATTCCTCCGAAAGTAATCACACATTGTCAAGAAATGCGTTTTCTGACTCTGACTCTCGCCGTTCGGAAATCGGAATCGGCATTAAGTTGAAGTTCCTTGAAATGCGCTAAGTTCCGAGGTTTTCATAGCTTGGTTGCGCCACTCTATTTATTTATTTATTTAATTCAACCATTTAAAAATTTTTAATTGATTTATTTTATTTTCAACATTTTAAGTGCTTGGCAAGCCAATACGACAGAAGACAGTTTTAAATTTGTTTCTGAGTACATAAAAGCAAGCTCGTGCGACCCATTCGTGCACAGTTTTGATAAGAATTTAGTCTCTTCGAAATCAAAAATTTGACCACAAAGAAAAATGTTTATGTTCGAAGTACCTGCTTATTGAATTGGAATAAATGGTAACTCAATTTACTGTCATTAAAAACAGATTTCGAATAGAAGATTTTTTTAAATGCAAAAATCCTTAAGGGTGCAACCCTTCAAGAGATGATTTTTCTTTGAATGTTCATACTGTTTTGGTGTGTTGTATGTAGTCAAGTTGTTTTGTGTTGTGTTGGGATGTAAGACATCCTTCCCATCGATTTTGTTTTGAAAATTTGACAAGGGTGTTTTTTTTATGTGAAGGCATTTTTTTATTCTTTAACAAAGAAAAACACACGAAAGTATCTCCCACAGTCGCTGGCATAAAGTAAAATGTCATGACATAGCCAAAAAAGGGGGACTTTAGAAGGGGCGTTTATATAAATAATATAAAAGTTCAAGTGAAACATTAAAGAACACACATTTAGAAACATTATTTAAGCAGATTATACTCATCAATGCTTTTGTAATCGTAAAAATATAATTTTGCAACAAAAAAGCATAGTTAAACTTTTGTTTGGAAAATGTTACATAAAAATGGTTGTGGAGAATTGTTTTAAAGAACCAAATGATTATTTGAAATATTGCAAACTTACAATCATAAAGAAAAACATATTCTTTAACATAGATAAGGCGACACAAGTTCAGGTCCAGTACACTGAATGAAGTTTCCACATAAAACCACAATAAGAATAAAACACCCAAATTTCTGTTTACTTCGTGTATTCTGAAGCAAAGGAAACAACTCAACTAAATGAATCTTGAGTGAAGAATAAAGGATCTTCGAAACTAAAACGATTTTTATGTCGTGGGAACGGTGAATTCAGCTTTCAAAACTAAGGCAACCGCGACATATGAGAATACCAACACTGAATCGACAAAAAATACAATGCTTCTATACGTTTGTAGCCGCCAAAAGCTTTTTTCCAGCTTCCGCAACTGAAAAAACGCTTCGTTTTGGGAGAACTTTAAGACTTTTTTATAGTTTACATTCGGTGAGCATCGAAACATAGTCAAAAGACATCTACTTAAAGTTTTACTCGATTCACAGTTAAGTGGTAGAAGAGCTTACAAGTGGTCACTTGCTTACAGGGATTGGTTCAGGTGAATATAGTAAGTAAAATGAAGTTCTCAACATGAGTAACAGAACTTATAGTCTACTGTACAACTGAATCCTTACCAAGGTGTAGGGTTGCTAAGGGGAGGATGTGACTCACGCACTTGAATTCTAAGTTTTTGTTTTCAGCCTTCATGTTTGCAAGCTTGTCAATATGAGCCTTCATGCAAAGAGAAACTGCAGGACTCTAAAGCAAAAGCATGGAAACGATTAAAAATCATTCAAGTGATTTTCACTTTCCGAAACGTGCAATAATCGATTACCACCTGCTGGAATTTGTATGAAATAAGTTCGAAGAGACTTTAAAACCATGTTGCACATGTCCGTCTCACTATTTTGAAAGAGACTCAAAACTATAAGCCTCATAGAGTTATAAAAAATCCTTTTACGACTTTTAAATCAAGAAACTACTCACTACAAAAAAGTAGAAAAAAAAAAATCGATACACAAATGTAGTCCCTGCAACTAATGAACATCGAGTACTTCGATGTAGGAATTCAGTGCAAGCAACGTAAGTTACGACTTGTCAAGTGCATGTTTAGTTTACCCAGTGACCGCTGATTCGTCTTGACATTCATTCTTTACCATTCCAACGCTAACTGCATGCGATTCTCACCAACATTCACTGTCACCCTACGAGATTCAGTCATTAAATCCTTCAGCCTACAATGAAGCTTTAAAAAAAGTGACCCCACACCTTGACCACTAGGTAGCGCAAAAATATCAGAACACCACCGGCAACAAATCGGAGTCACCTAATTGCATGGCAGAACAATTGAACAACAAATGTACACAACTACTGTTTGACTTGGACATATCAGGCGGCCATCTGAATGCTAATCCTTGAGTTTTCCTCGCGTAGCATAAAGCAATTGCAATCGCAGTATAGCAGCAAGCTAAAATAAAAAATGAAAAATACGAAAAAAAAATTTATAAAAAGATCGACGACGCGACACTCGTAAACTGTTGTGTCGATGTGTCTGTCCACTACGAAACTATTCAAGTGGCAAATCTCACCGCCACCACGTCCGATTCTGTGTGCAAATTGCGTACTTAACCACCCTGCCAGCATAGCGATGCGATGCGATGCACGAAGCTCGATTGACACTCTTTTTGGTGGCACCGCCAACAAACCACCGCGCCGCCAACAGCAACAGCAACAGTGCGGTAGCCGTAGCTTAATTTATGAGGTGAATAGGACATTACGTTTCGAATGTCGTGTAAATTCTATCTTGAAAACTTCATGAACACACAAGCGTGTATTGGAGACGTCTCGTCCCTCGTTCAAATGTCCAATTGAAAGCGCTGCGCGGGAGCCATAGCTCATGGGTTTCGATATATGGGGACGTGGGTAGGGGGGGTATGGCGTATGGCATATGAGCATTCAGTTGCGCAAGTGTCGGCCTAGCTTTCAGGAAGCATCCGTTGTTGACTCATCGGCAAGTTGCATGGCTTTCGACTCGATTTTCGTTTGGTTCCACATGCAGATCTACGATCAATTGAATTTCATTTCGATTTTCTTTTGTGTGTCGCCCGGCTACCGCCAGCACAACAAGTAACAAGCTTTGCTTCTGTTTTTTGTGACTGGCTGCGTTTCCGCCGTCCTAAGGCCGCCGAACATCCGAACATCGCGCAAACGCAACGGGCACACTTAATTTGCATTTTTATTTTTATGTTTTCATCGAAAGCGCGCATTGCTTTGGTACACATATCATTGGCGGCAGATGCACAGACTCGGCCAAATGGATTCTGGCCAAAAAAAGAAACTACCTACAACTGGTTGGTCCCACATAAATGTTTATCGTCGCGCGTTCACTATTGAGTCGAGATCCGACAATGGATGCTAGATGTCAAGGTGCAGCATCTTGGCTGACACGGCCGGTCTTATGGGTAATCAGTGTCATATGCAGATGAAAGTGGCAGTGTGCAGGTGGCCAAAGTAGCCCGACATATGCCGTCGGCTTGTTAATATCAAATCAGTCAATCAAACGCGCCATCAATCAAGTGCTGAACTGCTCGCGCTGGCTGAATCAAATAGCTAGGTCGCAATTGCCACAGTGTTTGTCGAGTCTCTGACATGGTTCTGGTAGCTGCAGCGTCAGCGGCATCGGCTCATGCTCATTAGAAATACACTACGTCTTTTAATTATTTTCTGTCCGTCTGTTGCGCCACCATCAACGCCGCCACCGCCGCCACTGCTGCTGCCGCTTAGAACGCTTACTTTCAGTATTTTCTGAATCAAATGAGCTTCAGCAACCTCCCCTGGGATTGGCACACAGTGGGACAGCCGACCAATGAAATCAAATTAGCTCCTCTCATTAGTGGATGGAAAAAATTCCAACTGCCAGTGGTTTGACATTTTTTTTTTCGTTCGTTTTTGGTTTTTCTGAACTTGCTGTCAGACTAGCGGCGCATGATAAATCACTCAAACTGTTGCAAGAGTGAAAATTGAAGCTTCATAGCCAGTTTGTCCTTTTTGGATTTGCAGCTCCGATCTCCACTACACCGCCGCACCCCGCCTGGCTGCCATTTTGTGTAATTCTCATTTTTTTTCTACTTTTTTGCCACTGCTACAATATAAGTGGTTATAAATAACTTGGAATGTGATATACTCGGCCAGGTATACCTACCACCGAGGCAGCTGAGCCGAGCGCGTACGCGCTACGCACGACAGGTCGACTCGATGGCTGGCTGGCTGGCTGACTGACCGCCTGCCGCCATCGATTCCAACGCATGTTAGTGGTGATACTACTGCAACTGCTACTGTATTGGCATTGGAGCCTCTTGTCGTTGCTGTCGTCCTCGTCGTCGCCGGCCGTCGACGTTGTCGTCTTGGTTGCCGACCCGAACGACATTGTTGTTGTTGTGCGTTTTAACTGCCGAGAGATGGCAAGCAAAGTGGTGGAAATTCTTCTCGACGAAAATGGACAAAGACACTTGAATTTATTATTGATTTATTTAAACAATTTCTATATAAAAGGTTTTGCCAACAAATCACACTGTTTCCAATGCATTTGTATGTACATCGAGGCTTCCAGTATGTGGATGAAGGATTTTCATAAGGCTAAGGCTTTGTGTTGCTTTTTTTGAAATTTGCAAAAGAAAAAGTTGTTACTCGTCCTTAAACTTTGTGTTTCAATAAATAAAAGTCTAATGGACAGTGTCTAACTTTCATGTGGTATTCTAAATTTTAAAACAAGGCACACATGTTTTTAGTTTATAGGTACATTATGCATTCTTCGTGGATTTCAAATCCGCTTTTGATACCATTAACAGAAGATCGCTTTTGTTTAAACTGGCAGCTATCGGCCTATCAACCAAATTCATAAGAATATACGAGCAGCTTCTATCAAATATGACTGCTGTTGTTTCAAATGGCAGTAGCAAATCTAAAGAGTTTCGCTCTGATACAGGTGTTCCCCAGGGATGTATTTTGTCTCCTTTAATCCTTTCACTTCTTATAAATGATGTTGAAGATCATTTACCAGGGGGTGTTACTTTTGGTGATGTCATGTTTATATGTCAAAGTCTTGTTGTACGATGATGACGTTTTAGTTTTGACGGATAATCCAGTGACACTGCAGCTTCAGATAAACACGTTAAAACAATTCTGCTGCAATCAATTGTATGTGGTCAAATTTTTTTAAGAACAAATATATAGATCCAGCTTCTAAGCTTAAAGTATTCGATGCAACAATCAAAAACTGTTTTTGTTACGCGAATGATGTCTATGGATACAAGGAACTAGATGACATCGAAAGTATACAAAGATATTTTTTCAAACGCATTTTTCGCTTACCGGCAAACACGCCTAACTATGCCATACATGTCGAATCGAGGTTGCCTGCAATATTTAAAAAAAAATTTAAAAGCTAATGCAGACTACATTCTTCAAAGTCATGCAAAGATCTGACGACAATTTGCAGAATAGAATTATGTCAGTGTCTTTGAGGTGTAGGTATACGCCTATAAAGACTGGTATGAACTAGCGTCGGCACACGACTTTTCTCTTAACCTCTCCGTGGATAACTTAAATTCATGGAGGTCTGTTTTTTGTGACTGCATTTCTTGCATTGATGAAAACGTGTACCGGTCATTTCTTGATCGGGCTGGAGAGTCTGTTTCACGATCAATATACAAAAGATTGAATCACAGTCTAGGAGAAACCAACTATTTTCGGAATGAATTTTCTGTAACGGAGATGAGTCTTATATTTTAGGCCCGTGCGGAAATGCTACAGTTAAACTACAGGCCACATAGATCTGAGCATAACCCGAACTGTGCACTATGTAACCTAAACGAACCAGAAAACATTTCCAGAAAACAGCCACCTCCTGGTCCAGTGCTGCAAGAAATCCGACGGCTATATGTATTTCAATAAAAGTTCCATATCGTTGGAGGAATTAAGCGTTCTCAATGGAGAGAATGGTTGGAAATTACTTATATGATACTGCTCACAAGCGGTTTCACATAGAAATTTGTACGCTGACTTTTAGGATAACTTTAATACTAAATCATTCGAAATTTTGTTCTAGCTAAATTATAAGGTCAATTGTTTGTCGCCTTTTGCCGCTTTTTAAATGATGTTGCAATCCTTTGAAACATATTCCCAATTTTGTTTTAGCTAAACTAAAAGCCCTAAGTTTTTGAACACTTAAATTTTTTTTTTTTAATCCTATTTAAATTTCTTATTTAATCATTGAAAATTTAAATTGTAAATTATAACTTTGAACTATTTGTAATTTTAATTCGAAGAGTCATATTTTATTTTGTTTTTTGTTTTATATATTTATACTTATAGCATATCATTTTTTGCTAATTAATCTTAATATGCCCAAATGCATATCTTTTCTCTCGAAATATAAAGAGTATTAAACTTTCCGGCAGAAAGTATAATTGTACTTATTATGAAAAAAATAAAGATTCTTCAATAATAATAATAATAATAATAATACAGCTAAAAGGTTTCGACATTTTTTCATTGACATCGTGGTATGACTGACCAACCTGAGCTAATGCGATTTTTTTTTAATTCTTGATCTTTTTTGCAATAGACTTCGAATGTCAGAATGTTAGAAGGCACATTTCATGGCAGTGTAATTACTCCCGGAAGACTTGCCTCGCGAAAGGCGATATCCCAAGTTTGGTTGTTTTTGGGATGGTGCACGACGCGACGTTCCGTTTCCCTTTCCCTTCGTTAACGTGCAACATGCACATGGCTCTTTCTCTCCTTTTCACTCATCTGGGAGTGTTACTTTTTCATATCGACGTACCGGCCTGAATGGGGTTCAATGCAGTTTGAAGAATTGCTAGAGTTCAAGTTTAAACACAGATTTTTTAAACTTTAGGCACAAATTTTATGGTGAAATTTGAACTAAATACTTATATCATATCTCTCGGTACTCGGCGTACCCCACAGGCGGATCACTAGTGTGAAGCAGAAAAGTGGGAGAGTTGTGATCGCTTCAAGATCACTACTCGTAACGCCGGAAATGAAAAGAAGAAGAAGAAGAAGAAGATATCTCTGCTAAGTGATGGTAGCATTAAAATATATATAAAAATGGCAAAACCTAGGAATCCAGGGCCAGTCCATGGATTTTCTTGAAATTTTCGGAAATGTATTTTAAATAGCGTATAGAAAAAACTTAACAAAAAAATTTTCACCGCTCTCAATTTTTTAATTAACCTTATAGTTAGTTATTAACTTTTAAAATTTTCTTTTATTTATGTAGGTTATTTTAGATTAGACTCAGGATAGATAGGTTGGGTCAAGGCAAGAAAAAAATTGTGAGGGAGGGGGGGTCTATATCCCTCAGTGAAGGTACAAGGAGCAATTTTATATGAAATTTACTCAATTTTTTAAAAAATTATTAAAAATCAACTAAATGATATTAGTTTTAAGTTAAATTTAAAAAGGAAGACCTATTACAAACTTGAACTTTAGTCTCAAAGGACCAAATTTTTGCGGTTTCAGCAACTCGTTTGACCGGAATCAGCATTTGGGGCACAAATCAGTATATGTGCTGACCTTTGAGACCAAAGTTCAAGTTTGTAATAGGTCTTCCTTTTAAAACTTAACTTAAAACTAATATAATTAAAAGATAACTCTAAAATTTTAACAATTATTTATAATTTATATTTAAATAAAGATCACACGAAATTTTTTTATATGCTATTTGAAACACATTTCATATTTCACTTCCGGGAATAAAGTTCAATTAGCAGGAAATTAACAACATTTTGTTTTCTGGAAAAAAGTACATACCTTTCGTTTTTTTTTAATTTCTCTAAAACCAAGAAAAATTTTTTCGTTCGGTTTTTTGCTTTTGAGTAAAAATTAATAAAAGCATTGAATATGGAAAGAAAAAATGGCCCTTAATGGGGCAAAATTTTGTAAAAAAAAAAAAAAAAACTAATTAGGAAAATTTTGACTTTTCAAAATTTTGACTTTGAGGCCTGATCTCTCAAAAACTGATTATTAAGTGAACTTAAACTAAAATTTTTATTAAAGAACAAAGCATAAGCTTTCAAAAACATTATATAATGAGGTAGTACCTATATCCTATATACATACAAAACCTTAAAGCTAACGCAGATTTCATTATTAAAGTAGATAATGAATAGAAATGATACTTGTCTGCACAAAATAATTTTGAAAAAATTGCTTCAAACCAATGCCTCTCCTTTCCGGGAATGGAATGAGCTAGCACTAAGGCAGGAATCTTCTCTATATTTAACAGAATTAAACGTTGATGATTGGCAAGTTCAGTTTGCAGATGTGATCGCAAAAGTAAGATAAAAATAAAGATCACAAAATTTTTATAGAAAATCTCTCTAGAGCAAATTCGTCTCCGTCCAGAAATATCTACAGGCAGTTAAATCACCAAATACCTTCGCATGCAAGCTATTTTCGAAGAGAATATTCAGCTGTCGAAATAGGGACCATTTTTAGAGCTAGAGTTGAAATTTTACATCTTAATTACATACCATACCGAGATGATCTACCGCAAAATTGTAGCCTATGCAACAGAAGAGAGAAAGAAGATATTTACCACTTCTTGGCTATTTGTCCAATGTTACAGGAAATTCGTCGTTTATATTTCCAGGAGAGTTTTATGACAATATCACGACTTTATGAAGTTTTGAATGGGTCTCTGGGTTGGATTACTTTGTTTAAGTTTTGCAAACATGCGCTTATTTATCGCAACAGTTTCCCATAAGTCAGCAAATTTTCTTTTTCAGTTGTTGCAGTTTCTTTTATACACACCGTTTTATATTCTAAATTGCTTTTTGTTTGTGTTTCCAATCACGTAAAATTAACTGTTACATACCATTTAAAATTGATTATTCTTTTGTGTTTCAAATCACGTAAAATTGAAAACTTTATGCTATTATAAGTATCAAACTATGTACTTTTATTAATAATTTTCTTTGTGTTTCAAATCATGTAAAAATTGATAGAATGCTTACATTTAAGTTTCAAATCGTTCGAAAACTGTTATTTCATTTTTGAATTAAAAATGTATAATTTATGCCAAACCAAGTCTTAAACTATTCAAGTAACTATAGTATGTATATATATTTTAGTAGTATTTTTACATTTTTCCTATTTTTTATTCTTTAAAAATCATACGAAATGTCATTTCAGGCAGACGGTAGCTTTGCCATGTCCTTATTCTTAAAAAACCTTATTGTTAAACTATTGATGAAATAAAGAATTAATCTAATCTAATCTAATCTAATGAGGTAGAAGGTGGCTTAGTTGATTTTTAATAATTTTTTAAAAAAGAGGGAGGAGGGATAAAGGCCCCCCTCCCATACAATTTTTTTCTTGCCTTGACCCAACCTATCTATCCTGAGTCTTTCGCAACCGGTATCTAAAACAACCTACGTAAATAAAAGAAAATTCTAAAAGTTAATAATTAATTATAAAAATAATTAAAAAATTGAAAGCGGTGAAATTTTTTTTTCAACTTTTTTCTATTCGCCATTCAAAACATATTTCCGAAAATTTCATGAAAATCCATGGACTGACTTCCTAGGTAAAAAGCTTACCCTCCACTAATAATAAATCATAAGAGGAAAATCCATTTTTTGCGGTTATGTTGTTACATTCGCTTCATTCAGTTTTATTTTTAATGAAAAAATTCTGTGGAATAATAAATACACTGCACGGTGGTTCAGCAGTAGGACAAAACCCTCTTGTTTTTCTCCACGAGAAGTGCTAATTAATGCAATCGGTAGTACCTTTCCAAGAAAACATCCATTGTGACCTCTTTTTTATAGTGGATATTGAAGTTGATGGTATGTGCTCTTTCAATTATGTATTTTAAATTTTTTAAACAAAATATGTTTTGCTTAAAAAGTTACACTGTCGGCATTCGACATTCGCGTCAGTCGGTTTTATTACCAAATGAAAAATTCTGTGGAACGATAAATAAAAAGCTGAACTATTGGGATTGTTAAGCGAAAATTATTTTTTCTGTGTGTTTCAGCTAAAATCGTAATGAGCTCTAACAAATGCCTTTATCGGAGCGTGGCTCAAAAAAGGAAAAAGATTGGAGCCAGAAGCGGCTGTGACAAAAATTATAATCAGAATGAAATAATTGGCCTCCTATTTAAGGCTGTGGAAAGTGGAAGATGAAATCGTCAAATATGTCCAAGAAGCACCGTTTTTTCAATCATAACGGATATAACTCAAGATATAGTTAAAATTGATTAAGTGAGTCGAGTTTTTAGATATGTGAAAATCATCAAAACTCAAAACCAATCGATGTTAAAATCACTGAAATTTTTCCGAAATTTGAAAAAGTTGACAATCAAAAGCCATCTGGACTGGAATCAAAAATACTTGATGAACAACGGTGTTAAAAAAAAAACAATTGATAGACAAGAAAAAGCTATGTATGTCCATTGTGCAGAGCATAGACTGAATCTTGTTCTCAGGGATGGGTACAATACCTGAAGTCCAAAAATTCTGGGAAACGATTGAGAAAATTTATCATCATCTCGGAATTATTCATGACAAGCTACTTCATTCCGATATTGTGATATTTTGAAGGCGCAGCCCAAAACTATCCGCATCAGTTTTCGAAGCCCGAGGGAAATGAAGCAACTAATGTAAAGGTTTCGGATTCCGTTTTTCAACTGGTTACAAAAGCTCTTCAAAATCCGGACGTCGATCTTTTCAAGCAAACGTTTTACTCGAACAAGCGTAGTAAGAAATGCGAGAATTCCGAAATGACTACGAGGGACCAAAATCAGAGGTATAGGCAATCAAACTAATTGCTAATTGGAAAGTCAAGGTTGAGTTTCAAAAGAAGAAGAAGCGGACCAAGAAAATCAAGAAATATTTTTAAAAATTGTGTGAATACCAAATGCTGTCTAATCTCAAGCGGTGTTCTTCTACGATGCGTAAGCTTTTCTATCTATCCTATATTCTTTTGGCCTGTTTCTGTAACTAGAATAGGCGAATCCTCCTCCTCCCCTTCCAATAACCGTTCAATTGAACTAACGTCTCTTCTTTTCAAGGTAATGGAAACGTTGAAAAACCGTCAGCTTATGAAATATCTTGAAGAACGAAAGTTTCTCAATGACCGACAGTATACGGCTTTCGTAGCATGAGGTGCACTGATGATTTGTTGGCATATCTCACCGAAAAGTGGAACCCATGTTTTGGAGAAAGTAAGATTATTGCGCTTGATATTTCTAAAGCTACGTGTATGTCTGACAATCATTGTCAGATCTGCAAAGGTCTGACAATCTGTGAAAATGAGCTGACAATGAGGATGAAAATTGAATTTGTGTGTACACGGTTTGCAGAAATCTACAAATGTCTGCAAATCTATTGCCAGCTATTTGTTGACATTACAAACTAATTTAGGCTAATAGCTGGCAATAGATTTGCAGACATTTGTAGATTTCTGCAAACCGTGTACACACAAATTTATTTTTGGATCTGCAAATTCATTTTCAGCTCAATGTCACATTACCAAATTTGTCTGCCAATGAATAAATTTGCAAATGTTCTTCAAACTGGGTCTGCAAATTTATTTATTGCCAGAGGTTTGCAGTAACGTCAGAAAATCAACAAAATTTGTGTACACACGATTGCCACATCTACAAATTAGTTTGTCCTCAAAATGATAAATGAACAAATTTTTCTGCAAATTAATTTGGTGTGTACACGGTTGTCAGCTTGCGAGTAGACGACTGCCAGAATTGTGCAAAATAATTGCCAGATACTTGTCTACAAATTAGCAGCCAAATATGTAGTTTTTGTGAAAATTAATTTGGTGTGTACACGATTGTCAGAAATTCGATACAAATTTTTCACTGACAGATCTGGCAATATTTGCAGACCAGGCAATAGTGTACACGTAGGTTAAGGCATTTGATAGAGTTTGGCATCAAGCTCTACTATCTAAAATGCGTGCTCTTGGTATCGATGAGTCTCCTCTTCGTTGGATTAGAAACTACCTTTCTGACCGTTCAATACAAGTTGTATTGGATGGCTTCAAGTCTGATATCCACTTTATTAAGCCTGGTGGGTCCCAAGGCTTCGTTTTGTCAACGAATCTCTTCCTTTTTTTCATAAACTATCTCTTGTCTGAAACTTCTAATCCTCTCAATTGTTTTGCTGACGACTCAACCTTCAGCTTTTCATACCAGTTTCCAAACTTGCGTGCCTGCTTTTTGGATGTGAAACTGGAACGGTTGCAAATAATTAACTCATTGAATTCTGACCTTGACACCATTGTTAAATGGAGTAGCAAAAACCCCCAATAATGGTACCTGTATCCACGGAACCGAATAGCTGTCAGCACTTGGTATGTATGTGTAAACGATGATCTTCGTTGGAATGGCCACATATACGAAGTCGCAAAAACGCTGCTAAATGCTTAGGCTTCCTTAAACGGTTCAGGATATTCTTAATCCCTTCTGATCCGGCTTCTATTTACGAAGCCTACATGCGTCATAAGTTAGAATACAATTCACATGTTTAGTCAGATGCTCCGCAGACATCATTGTGCCTACTCGATAGGGTACGAAACAGGGCATTAAAATTGATAGGTGACAGATGATAGTTCAATTGTTGAATCCATTCTCCCCTCAAGCAATTTAACCACAATACACACCCCGCAAGGAATGCTAATTAGTTTTACCTTCAGCTCAATTTCGGGCGTACTGTGAAATATAGAGATTCATTCTTTGACCGTACGACTTTTTTCTGTTCGTCACAAAACTTTGGCAACACAATCCATGAGCCTTCATAGAAATGTGACTTGATTCGTTTACGCAAAAAATTAAAGATTCTGCCGTTTTGAAATGTTTACTTTAGCATCCTGTTGGAAAGAAGGTGTCACCAAAGCAACAGAGTGCCTTTTCTTATTTAACTCTGGTAAAATGGACTCATATACTCGTAAGTACAAACTTAATGTCAAAGAGAAACCCATCATCATTTTAAAAATTAACAACCGATTTGTTTCTTGTCAAAGGGATTTAGTTTATCAAATCTTGGTTTGGGGTTAGCTTAGTGGTCAAATAACGCAACCGAAACAAAAAATTAAGACAGAATCCGTCAGAAAAAATATGTCCAGACCGGAATAACACAACTATTTTAAGTTCCGTAAAAAAACGACAGCCCATATAGTCACACCTACTGCAATTAAATAGATGCCACATGGGAGATAACTGTGACGCAAAGTTTCCAGGAGCTGGCTGTTTGGTAAGTAATTCCTATAAAATATGTCATGGCACACCTGTCACAGCTAAAATTATAGCCCCAAACTACACCCCTTGACAAATGAGCTGAGGCGCACTTGTGGGTAAACTTATAATAAACTTGTCAACCCAAAGGACACAAAGCCATCGACAAACAAAAACAAATGAACAAAAATAAAGAAAAACCAACAACAATAGTCAAACAAATCACATTCAATCAATTTACATGTTATATACCCACATGGACTTCATCTACATGATCTGCATTCTCCGAGGGGAGCAAGCACACGAGTAGGTTAGCCTGCCGTCATCGTCATGCAAACTCAAGCCTATTACTCATTATAAGATACATTTTATAGAGTTGTTCGAATTGAATTGTCTCTCCTCAAGACGAAATCTGAGGAGCCGAAGATTTTTCTTTTCAATTTGATTATGGATCGCACGCGCACTCACTCGATATGCCATGTGCCTACTTGCCTTTGGCTTCATTTGCTTGCTTCTTGGGCTTCACAGAAGCGGAACACAGAAGCGGATATTTTACTTTATATCCACCAAAAGATCCACCAAAGGCTGAGGTTTCTTGTCAGGTTGACTGTCTTAACAATTATTTATAATTCCCCCCAGGACCACGTAGAGTTGTAAACTGTGATCAGGTTTTCTCATTACCTCATTCAAATGTCGCTTGTTCGTTTTGGCATGCAAGCAGATTACTTCGGCTGTTCGCTGCTGGTATAACTACCCAGCTACTTGGATGGTGGTGGCGAGTTAGCCTTAGCCTTTTGTTCTTGCCAGTAGCACCAGAAAGGAAAAAAGACCTGTGCCGGTCGGTAGGCCGATTGCGTTTCATTCAAAACAAGACTGGACAATACGAAAATAATTTTTGAAATAAATTATTGCAATTCACCCGGGAGTCGGCGTGGCGGGCTGGCCGGCGGGAGTGCGTGGAAAAGCGATGAAAATCACCAAAAGAAGACCACGACAACAATGAACGACGACAACGAGGACAGCGCGACATGAAGAAGTGCCTCCTCCCACTCCTCCACGCCCTGGTTATATGTGCGCGTATGTGTGTGCATTTGCATTGTCAACTCGCATCTGTTTGCACGTGCGTCGCATCCGTCGCCTGTGCAGTGTGCAGCAAGCCACGCAGTTTCTGAGCAAAAAAATCTTTGGGGAGCAACTCAACGAACATAAAAGTCCCATTTTAATGGAAATGTATGTTGATGCTATGTGGTGCCCCCAATGCCCAGTCTACCCAAAAGTAGCCTACTCCTCGAGCCCTAAACGTGAATTGCCGGCCAACGATTGCACCTTTCTACTTTGCCGCTCCGTGGTGTACCCGACAACCAGCAGTCAAGCGGTCAGGTCACCACCGACCACTTCACGTAACTCCTACGCGCGCCTCAATGGAAGACATCCACTGACACAGAACACTAATGCGAAGGTATTTTCTGCCCCGAGAACAATAGGCTTCACCTTGTTCCCTTCATGAAACAATTACACAATGAGCCGCTTACAGTGCCTCAGCAGAGAGTTACTGCGAACTTTGAAGTTCCAGGGAATTCATCACTTCATCTGGAAGAAGAAAAAGAAGAAGAAGCCACAACCGGCCATAACCTAGTTGGCAATTAATTTGAAATGCAAATGCCAAGTTCATCGAACCAATCATAAATTATCCAATTGTAGAGCAGTTTGTCTGTGGCGATCTATTAACTAGTGTTTTGCATCCCTGGGAGCTGTAAACAGTAGAAGTTCCTGCAGCCTACACACAATCATCGCAAAGGACGCCTTAACTGTTGCTGTCATGTTGGAACATCGCAGAAGCCGGTTTTTGTTCTTTTTGTGTGGCTTCTGTGTTCTGCGCGGTGGCGTCATCGATACCATCACCATCATCATCATCGTCGTCGATAGAAGAGGTTCCTCGGCTTATTTGCAATTCGACCGAGGCCTAGGAACCGCACCATGAACGTGAACTTGTCCCCAGTCGTGGCATAATCTCTATCAGTAATAACAATAATCTCCGTCAGATAGTCCAAGTGCGTTCGACGACAATTGAATGCCCTCCTTGAGCCAGCAAGGATGTGGCGATCGACGGTCGGTCGACGCGGCGGCGATGGCACGGCATGGTTCAGACCTCGTCGCCCAAGAATGCAGCAGCTATAACTCTAGTCAAGTTCTAGGATGCCATTCTATGTACAAATTTAAATAAAAATTAAGAATTACCCGCTCTGATTGTTGTTCGTGCTGCTGGTTGTCGTCGTCGATTGCCAGCCAGTAGCTGCCGCATCTGGGCGGTAGCAATATTGCTGCTAAAAGGACATTCAACACGATTATTCAATCCGACGACAAAGACAACTGCAACGACTTCTGCATGAACTTCTAACGACCATCGGCCGGGAGAGTTGCAATCTTAACGAAATATTGAAATTACCATCTGGATGATGCACCACCACACAACCGTACCCCACACTCCTCAGCGAGGGCAAAGAGGAACCCCGTTTATCGATGAGAATACCACAGGACTAGCTATAGGTACAAGTATCCGACGACGTCGGCGTCGCGTCGAAGCGACAAGGCGAGGAAGCGACGTTTTCAATTTAATTAGCCAGGACCAGAAGCAGGAACAGATCTTCTCCTCTTCCATTGTTCATTCATTACGCTTTGGGGTAATTTATATTTTTAAGTGCAATAAACTTTTCGTCTCTGTCTGTGCTTGTTGCAATAGTAATTGGGAGAAAGTGGTCGCTCTCGGCTGCTGGAGTAAGTTTCTCTGTGATAACGGCGAAACTTTAAAACTTAGAAGAGAGCTAAGGAGGAACGTTTAAGCGGAAGGATATGAAGGGACAGCCCGGACGAAAAGACTTATTTATCGTTTGGCTTAAAAGGTTTTCATCGCCCGAGAATAGAATGGTAGAGGAAAATGTTAAAATAAACCTCAAACGTAATATTTCGGACACTTTTGTGAGCTTTGTGTTTGTGAGAGGACCTGCTGAACATTGGTCGTGGAGTATGGTTTCGTGCTGATTATTGTGCCGTGCAGATGGGGTTGAGGGAAGTTTTGCTTCTCCAAAAGAATAAAACTGCAAAATGCAGTAACTTACATTGCGCCATTATGATGGGGCGCATGCATCTTGAAAATATACGGCGTAAAATGAATTCAGTTTTTATGGCATTCAGTCGGAAATATGTGGCTAGGTCTCGATATAACAACTAAAGTCAATTTAAAGTTGATAAATCTGAAGTATGAAGCGTTTCCATTTCACTTTATACTTTGAACTCAAGGATATCGATTTACTGTGCCAATTTAGGTTGGCGCTTTAGTGTGAGGTTGTTTGAGACTTCCCACTGATAAAAGCGCTTTTTCTCCGATTTAGATGTTTTTGGGATCTCCTTTCGCAGCTTAATGAGATGGAAATGGAATGTACTCTTCACTTTTCGCAAATCTTTTCACAAGCTAAATTTAAACAACGAATTTAAGATGAAAACACAGCAATGTCTACGGAAATTCAGCAAACGACAAACAACGATTCACAGGTTTTTCCAATTCCATTAATTATTTAAGTAAAAATGTTTACAACTTGCAAGTAAAGTAAAGGAAAAAGAAGAAGGAGACGAATGAATTAAAAATAAATAAACATAAAAAAGCATAAACAACTCGAGTATGTTAAAACATTGGCAGTTTTATTGAAATTTTTTCATCGGGAGAAGAGGAGTATAAAAACTTTCACTATCAACTCCAGTGTTTAAAAAACATCGTCGAATTCGAATTTCATTTCTTTTCAAACTGTTAAGAAAAAATCGTGTTATTTTTATCTTAACATACTACGAGTGTTTCGAACTTCTATGTTTTAAGTATACTCGTATGTTTGGAAGACGCCCTTCAACGAGACTTTAAATGTAATCAAGCATTTGATAGAGTTTGGCATCTGGCTTACTTATCGAAAATGTGGCTTTGAATTTCTTCATCTTGGATTAGAAATCGTACAATACAAGTTATGTTTATTTGTTTTAGTCTGATACTAAATACCTTATAAATGATGGGGTGCCCCAGGGTTCTATTTTGTCTCCGACGCTCTTCCTTATTTTACTTGTAATAAACGATAGTCCTCCCATTGCTTTGCTGACTTCTCAACACTTAGCCTTTTCACATTCTTTGTCTACTTCACGACTCAATGGTCTTCGTTGAATGACCAAATATTTGAATATTGAATTGGCGACTTCAAATATGTGGCTATTTGATTATAAGGTCGTGAAGTAGGAAACGAATATAAAAAGCTGAGGGAGTATCCTGCTTTTGGTTTCTTAAATTTCTTAACATTATCAGTAAGAATCAGTAACGATTATTATGGGAATTTTACTGCACAAAAACCACGATTCATTATCATTTCATTATATCGATTAATCTATAAAAGATCGACAAATGATTTTTCTTTCTTAATTTATAAAGGGTTCGCCAAATAACTTCTTTTTTTTAAAATAGGCGCAAAACATCGAGTGTAGCTTCGGCTGTGTGGCACGTAGCACCGTCCTGTTGAAACCAAATGTTGCCAATATCCTCCTCTTCAATTTTTGTGAACAAAGATTCATTCAACATGGCCCGATAATGATCGCCATTGACTGTAACGACCACTCCTTGCTCATTTTCAAAGAAAAGTGGCCCAATTATGCCTCGGGACCAAAATCCGCACCAAACAGTGACTGGTTTTGGATGTATCGGCTTTTCAATGTATGCGTGCGGGTTTTCTGTGCCCCAAATGCGACAATTTTGCTTGTTTACATACCCGCCAGGATCAAAATGAGCAGGCCCACTTAGCGAAGCGAAAACGCAAACGTTCAGCGGAAGGATAAAACTAATTATCTGTCAAATCAGACATGAGCTGACTGTTACCATTCACGAAATAAGCACTAGTTGAAAAAAACCCTTAGATGGGCGGACTCTTTATTTAACATAAGGGGAAGTTTAAGGCCACTGTACTTTATCAAAGGTTTTAGATCGTCAGCTCATAAGGCTTGATTCTTCTTAATCTTCGAACATTTTCTCGTACATTTAAATGATCTTTATTCCGAACTTGGTGTTATCTACTTACTACCAAGGGACATTTATTTATTCTACGAACAACTTTGCTTTGTGGTTTTTGGATTGGTTCAGTATTTGTGTTCTTAGAACGATGCAGGAAGTTTTCTAGTCCCTTCTGCTCTGGCTGCATTTTTTTAAGGCTAAATTAGCCCATAGCTGGATCATAACTCTCGTGTTTGGACAGGTGGCACTAAAACATATTTGCACCTGTTTGTAAGGGTACAAAACAGCACTTTGAAACTCATAGGTGCAAGTTTTATTGTAAGATCGATTGATTCTTTTGAATACTAGTATTGACTTGTCCCAATCTCTTTCATCGCTTTTTCTACAAACCGTGCTCTAGTAAAATAGCGAGATGTATTCCTCCATTGAAACAATTAAGCCACAACACCCACCTCGTTTTATCTTGTCAGTTTCACCTTGAGTCTAATTTTAGTCGCACAGTTGAGTACATACAAATTTTCGTGTGGTTTCAAGATTAACTCTGTGCTGATCTAAGTGGGTCAGTCTTTTTCTGACAGCTACTATATTTTGACTTAACGATTGTCTGTAATTTAGATACGCAAAAAACAATCGAAAATTTAATATAAAATATTATAAAAGAAAAAGAAAATTGTCTACCTATAGGAGAATTGCTTTCTGACTTCTTGCACCAAATACAAGGATTTTGAAAGTTGATTGCGTACTTTTTCCAGAAAACACTTTTTTTTTGGTCAGAGAATATTAGTCCTATCTGTGGAAAACCCATCAAATTGTAGTAACTTTCTTTTTTTAATTTCTCCTAAACTTAAAAAGAGTTTCACGATCGATTTATTTGTGGTTTGATCAGAACTAATAAGAATATTGGCTATTTTTAAACAAAACGTGACCAGCAAAATTTATTAAAAATTTTATTTAAAGATAAAAGTTTTTTTTTTAAGTTTGACTTTAGACTTGCCAATTGTGTACAATGTGCATAGTTGCAAAAATGCAACCAACTCCACTCTCACAATTTTTCATGTAAAGTTGTAAAAATACAACTGACTTTATTCCCAGTCCCATGATGTTGGCAACAAGAGATGCTTCCAATTACTATAGATGACCAAATTACCAGACGCAGAGTCATCAAAAAATATGTTGTATGTAAATTCAAGTAAAATAAATGTTCTTTTCGACGTTCAACAACGACTGAACACCAGATAACACTGATCGTTTATTTTTGGTTTTATTTTGTGCTATTGCTATCCCCCGACCAGTGGTAAGGTGGTATTAGTACAAGGTAAAACAATTACTCAAGAACCATTTACCAAATTAACTTGAAATTTTAATATAAGAATAAAGTACCTATAAGTTTTCAAAAACAATATAGCTAGTATGTGATAATAAGTGGCTTAGTAGAATCTTAACAACTTTTTTTTTAGAAAATCAAGCCAATTTTGTATAAAATAACATTTACTTCCAAACGGTTTTTTCTTGGCTTGACCCAACCTATTCGCCCTGAGATTTTGTCGTACTTTAATGCAAAACCCCCTGTATAAAAAATTTTATCAGAATTTATTTTTATTTAAGCTAAAATCATTCCATCCCAGTTACTAATGCTTTTGAGTCTATACTAATTATGTTTTCACGCAGATCTTCTCTGAACACTGACTTTAATTTGGTAAATGAAATAAAAATAAATAACCTCATCTTATCATTATGACAGAAAGGTTATCATAAATAAAAATACTAGAAAAGCCTTTTCGAAAGTAAGTAGCATTTATTTATACTCACGAGATGTAATTTTCGATCGCTTACCTGTAAATAAAGAAAACATAATGTTACTTCATATGTTATCAAATTGACTGAAAAAGATTATATTTGCTTTTACAAAATAGGGACGCAATCAAATATTTTTATTATAAAATATTTTTAATAACAATTTTTAAAAAGTTTACGAGTACTTAAACAAAGTTTCACAACATGCATACAGTGCAGAATTATTGAGTTTATATAATCAGAGTATGTTTTTAAATAACTAAAATAAAAATAATTAAGATTTCAACTAATTTGTGCAACGGATAATATAAGTTATTCCAATTTTTATTTGGAGAAAGTAATTGAATCAAATGCTTTGGAATAATAATAAAATAAAAATAACTTTTTAATTAGCATTAAACTTAATACTTAACTTTTCGAGGTAAAGTTTTCAAATATCGGTATGGTGATTTGCAATCTAACCCATTTTTAAAAAAATTACGTAAATTTATTGCTTTAGAATTTTTTTTAAATTTTTTATGGCGGGTTGAGCTTTTGCAGCTCTGGGCACTGCGGTGTCTAGTTGAAACCCATTAAGCCAACCCATGCGTAGTTCTTTTGCTCTTAGATTTTACTAGAAATGGATGATTCTCTTTGGGTGAATTAGTTTGAGTTTATCCAAGCGAACAATCTCGTAATCAAGCATCCATAATCTCAGGCAGAGAAGTGCTGGACATTCTGTAATGATGTGCAGAGATGTTTCTTCACTTTCGAGGTATAGTCTGCAGATGGGGTCTACTGACAACCTCTTAAGGTGTAGTTGTTTTTTAGAAGAGGGTTAGTAGTTAGTAGTCCGGTCAAAGACTTAAAACTTTTCCTGTTGAGGTTCAACAGGAATTTTGATGTCTTTTGGGTATTTTCTGGCATAAAGAGTTTTGAACAGGTTTGATTAGAGGAGTAACGTCAAACTTTGTAAGATTCTTTTAGCAGAATGTTCTCGGCTGAAATGGTTTTAATCTACTCCACATGGCCGAAGGTTCGGTGCCCATGAATGGCTTAGAGGCATCGTCTTTTGCTAAATGTCAACAACCTTGTTCCCATCATAGCCCTTGTGTGCTGGAATCCAGTGGACAGTGGAGGATAACAGAGTTTTTCCTAGCCAGATCGGAGAGCAACACAATTGTCTCTTGGACCAGCTTGGATTTTATTATTGGTGAGCTCACTGCTCTAAGTCATTCAATCAATTGGCTGTCTGAGAAGATAAAGATGGTTGTTTTTTGTGTTGGATGAACTTATTATTCTCGTACTTTGATTGATAGCAAAGACTTTGATCTAGAATATCGACGAATGACTACCAAAACATACTGAAAAGTTCGTTTTAGGTGAGTCGCTGACAATTCCGGAACCTGTGCCAGTTTCCACTTTTGAGCCGTCAGTACACTAGAGACTAGACCAGTGGTGGGCAAACTTTCATAACGGGGGGCCAGAAAATTCAAGAAATCACAGAAGAGGGCCAGAGTTATTTAAAAAATGTTATTTGTGTTAAGACATTTAATCATATTAAAACATTACAGCATTACACATTACACAAATGTTCAAAATTACAATTCAACTTTTATTCGAAGGCCCTGCAATTGGTAGGCGTTTGAGATGTATGAAATTGCTTTTTGATTTGCCATAATATTTTCAAAGGCAGGTTCAAGCTGTGGCGAAGTAACTTTCAGCTGCGCGGAAAGGTGTTCATCAGTAGATCGGTTTCTGATTGAGTTTTTCCGCAATTTCATGGTCGAAAAAGTCTATTCGCATACGTGCGACGACGCAAACAGCCATAATTTTCTGGGCGTGAGAAATCATCTTTAGGAATTCAGCTTTCAGTACTGTTCTTTAAAATTCTAATTTTGTGGGATTTAAGAACAGTTGTTTTAAATAGGTGCTGCACTGCATTTCAATAATTTCCAACTGCAATTTCGCAGAGATATATTCCGAATCTACATTAAACGGCGCGGCATCGAGAAAACATCCAGCGACGACTGAATGCCCTTGAAATCTTTAACCTAGATTCGAAGTCTGTGTGAAGTTTTTTAACACCTGACTGAATTCTTTCAGTTTGTTTTCACCGTTTTGTTCACACCGATTTTAAACGCGGAAAGTGAGTTAAATCGTTCTTAGTCATGCAGTAGTAAAACGGAAAAAGCTGGGCTTTAAGTGATTTTAGGCAACCCCTCATCTAACCAGTCTCGTCTTTGAATTGGTTCCTTCCTTGCATTTTTTATTTAATTTGTTGTTGTGTTCGAGTAAGGGGGCTAATTATAGGTAAAGAAAAACCACCAGGAAAAGTTGAGACAAATGGAAACATGAATTTTTCCCTGATGAGCGTTTATAGCCAACATGAAAAAAATGTCAGTTGCCAGGCTCTCATCCCTTTGCAGCCACACACCAGCAACTGGTTTTCCTTATGCAATTTGCACGGAAAAAAAATACGCTGCGAGTCTGTCAGTGGAATCCAAATAATTGGAACGATTTGTTCCATTTTGGCTGAAACTCCAATCAGCTGACACGAAAAATGAAATTGCATCAAGAAACTAGAAAAATGCAATTTTAACAGAAAATATTAGCTCAATTAGTATACATTTTCTGGGCGCGAAAAATTCTTTGAGTGATTTGCAATCGATTGATGTAACATTTTTTGTATTTCAGATCGAAAGAAAACCTAGTTTTTATTCCTTTTGAAAATTTTTCCTGATTCGTTTTCCTTATCGCTATTACTGGCCCCTGAATCGGTAAAAAATGCTAAATCGATATGCGAATCTTTGTCTTCAAAATATAATAGATATAATAATATAATCTTTGTCAAAATATAATTATCGCGGGTCATATATTATTCATGTCGAATTACCGTCGCGTCAGGGGACGGATTAAATGCTTCCGCGGGCCGGAGTTGGCCCGCGGGCCGTACTTTGCCCATCACTGGACTAGACCATACCTTGGCTTGAGAGGTGGGGATGTGTTCTAACAGTTTTATCTTTAGGGGATGATTACGGAGAAGTTGGGTTTAAAGTTGTAAACGGGAATAGTAATATCCAAGCACTAAAGTACCCAAGTTTATCTAAGTTGTCCATCATCGAGAGAATTTGGATTCAAGATGAGGTGCTATTGACGGAATAGACGGTGGATTGCAAGTTTTGCTTCCATTTTTATGAAGAGGTGGATAGGTGGTAGTTCAAGAATGATGTTTAGAGCAAATCATCGAGCTTCAGTGAAGGTTATCCCGTCTTTGAAATCGGACAAAAAACACCCAGGAGCTATTGGGGTGGATATCGTTTCTTCTCACCACATTTTGAAGTGTTTGTTCCTTATCGTCTCAAAGGTGTCTTCCGTAAACAATCTTCTGTTGCATTTTGATTAAAGCTACAAAATCAGATAATTCTATAAAATTTATAACGCATTAGCCTTGAACATTTCTAAATAGATTCATTGCTCAGCAATAACAAAATAAACCGGCTGAACAACTTCAATGCTACATATCAAATAACCTTCAAAGTTACCGCGTAGGGGGATGCTAAGAAGCAAAGGTGCAGGTTCTTCAAGCGGCTAAAATACTAAATGGACCCTTAAAATAATAACATTTGCCTAACTAACAAATACTCGCATATATACACACCCAAGTTGCGTCCCATGTTTCTATGAAGAGCAAAAGCAAAGTTTATGCAAGCGAAAGCACTTGCATAAGTTACACCATATTACTTGACTGCGGCAAAGTCATGTTGATGGCACTTGACAGTTTCTTTCTGGTTAACGCACGAAAAACATTGCTACACATGTGTCGACTGCGCTCATATACTCATATACTAATAGTCTAATTGCAAACAATTAATTAAGTTGTGTAAAACCACTTGACGTTTTAATGTAATTATTTTTAATCGTCATACCACCACCGACGCGACGCCATCGCCATGTCATGCCACCGCGACCGGCAAACGGCAGCGTGCCGCCCGCCGGCGCCGTTGCACCTTCATTTCAAAATAATAAAGAAAATCTACGAAGTTCCGTAATGAGTTTCGTAAAATTAATAAAAATAAAATAATACTCATAAAAATATAACAAACATGTTTACAGCATGGAGCACGTAACCCGAGCCCCCAATCGACTTCTCATGTTTCCATATTCAGTCAAAGCCTGCACCAAATGCTAATCCAATTAAATGAGAGGAGCTTCAGTCTTCAGATTGTGTATTCGTTTATTCAGAATAAAAATGCATTGCCGCATTCACAATTCACATATTAATTGCGAGTTGTGTGGTGTAGCTAGGCCAGGTTACGGTACGAGCAAATGCAATGGGCAGAATAGACACTGTGACGCTTCATAGTTCTGCTTCCAGGTTGCCTATTCTAATGTGCGGGTTGAAGCTGAAGCCATTATTCGCCATGACTTCATTGGCTTCCTCCTACTCGGTGTCGCTCGCTTGGCCTCGTATTAGTATAGGAGAACCATCTATACCTTTCCTCAAACGTCTACATAAACACACTCAAAGATATCGTGCGCGTTCGATTGCAGTGACGCGCAGCTCAGAGTTAGCTGTAGCTAATCAGAAAGCCACAGTGCGCATTTCAAGATGGCCATATAAGGCCGATCGGGCCTAATATGGTTGGGGCGATGTATAAAGTAGCCAAATGGCTAATACTCGTGCAAAATCTAAGTTGTATCCGATAGATGTAGGATAGACTCATATATACAATTTGAACGGGTGGAGGGGTAGGTTTTGGCACAAAGACTGTACCTGTACCAACAACACACACGGGGTTGAAGGGTCTTTCACTTTCCCAAAGCTTGTGATGCCAGTTTACCAAATTAGGACCACACATCCGGGGGTGGAAGATCTGTTAACTGACCTCTGTTTTTTTTTTTTAATTTTGTTAATAATAATAAATGACGGAACCACAGCGCGATGACCAAACTGGCGACAGTGACGATAAATGTGGCGCGTAGTTTAACTAACAAGTTAAAGTTTGTTCTTTTTGAAAGCGCTGTCAAAGCGTTTGGGCGTCACACATTTCAATCCGAGAGACTTTAAGTTTGTTTATTGCAAATTAAGTTTTTGTTTAATTTTTTACTTTTCACAAGTCTGGATATTGTTTTGTAGATTTCCAATTTGAGTGTTTAATTTCTAAATATGGAGATATGGTGGGGGCATGCTAAGTTATTATCGTGTTCCACGAGTTGAATGTCCGCGTCGTCGTCGTCGTCGTCGGATAAAACCAGTGGTTGTGGTGGGTGTTATTGGCATCATTTGTTTATATAAGAAAGCAAGTGGCTTGCCATTTTTGGGGTATGTTTGCTAAGGGAAATGTGAAATTGAGTGGATTAGAAATCATTGTGCTGATTGGATAATGAGATGCAAAATTACATGATAAGTTTGAAATGACATGGAGATTAGGCAGCGAAGAGCAAATGCGACAAAAATTTAAGAGTCTTTTACCGAAGATTTGGCATGATGGTCAAAAACAAGGAAAAAGGAGGTGATGAATTTAACTATTTCTTTTAGGTTTTCAAAAATCGAATACATTTGCAGTGTTCAAGGACGAGATAAATTAGTTTTAGTTTTCTATACATAGGCATTATACCTACTTCTTCTTGTGTCAAAAGTGCTCCAAAAGACAACTTAAGGTTTCTGAATTCACTATTCAACACCCTCCAACAACTATATGTATTTGCTTTTGAGAAGAACTGCATTTAGCTTATAAGTCTTTGCGTAATAAAGTTATTTAAGAAATAAGAGCTGCTAAAACACAATACTAATCAAATCGACTTGTTATTGATTCGAATGGACGAACATTTTGGGAAAACTTTCGAAAACTTGGAATTGGAAACTGGCTCTTCCTTCAGTTTTGCAAATGCAACCATTCGAATGCTATAGGAGTTGACGAACTTAACCCTGTTGCTGTTTTCTTAAAGTCCATTCTGCCTCTGCTACTACCGTATTTCACGCATGTATAAATGGAAAAATGGCAAAAATAAAATAAAATATTAAAAATAATACCACTTCCTAAGAACTCACTCTGTAATGACTTCCGACCAATATCTATACTTCCATTTCTCTCAAAAGTCATGGAACGTATTATGCAAAAGCAACTGAATGACTATATAGCCCGGAAAAATCTCTTAGTGCAGATTCAATCAGGTTTCCGCCCTCAACACAGCTGCATAACTGCACTTTTAAAGGTTATTGAAGATATCAGGGCTGAGCTTGATGATAATAAAGTGAAGTTCCTGGTTCTTTTAGATTTTTCCTAGGCATTTGAAATGGTTGACCACACTGTGCTTTTGAACAAGTTCAACCAAGAATTTAATGTTTCTGTTGAAGCAATCAAATTAATTTCTTGCTATCTACATAATAAAAAACAAGCTTTTTGCATAGAAAATAAGTTTTCGGATTTTCTTCCATTACGAAAGGGTGTTCCCCAGGGATCGATATTGGCCCCTCTGTTATTTTCACTGTATATAAATGAAATTGCCTCCATTATTCGAAAAGCATTGAAACACTTCTATGCGGAGGATATCCAAATATACACATAGAAGTTGCACCCTAGGCCTCATTGAAAACTGTGTCTCGATCATTAATCAGGAACTCGATCAGATTTCGAATTGGGCAGGATCTAATGGGTTGGCTCTCAACCCAAATAAATGTAAATGTCTAGTGATTTCCAAAAAAATTCTAGACCTGTCTTACTTTCCACCAGTCATGCTCAACGAGACTGCCTTAGAATTTGTTAATTCCTCCAAAAATTTTGGTGTAGTATCTAATAGAACTCTTATATGGAATGACCATATTAACTCGATAATAGGTAAGGCTTATGGTACTCTTCGGACGCTCTGGACTGCCCCTCAAAACCAGAATTTTACTTGTGAAGACTTTGGTAATACCAATCCTCCCATATGGGTGTGAAATTTTCTATAATTGTGACTACGTTAGCAAAAATAAATTGAAAACTGCTTTTAATAGTGCCATTCGTGACGTTTACGGCCTGACCATGTCTCGCATCTGCGGCAGAACCTACTTCCAATGTATTTTGATAATCTTATTAAATTTCGAACGCTACTACAATTTTTCAAAATTCAAAGAACTCGTTAGCCAATATATCTGTATAAAAAACCTCGATTTTCGGCATCAAACAGATCTACATGTTTAATTCTGCCGCTTTCTTTTTCTCTTTTCATCATTTTCCTTATTATTCTTCTACAAACTTTATATTTCATTTAAAAAACATTTGAATTGTTAATCAATTATATTGTAATTAATCATTTCTTCTGAATGTTTTCCAAACTTTTTCACTTGTTAACTTGTTAACTTGAACAGTCAATTCATTATCTTCACAAATTTATAAGATTTATTATCTTACTGTGTAAGCTATTTGAACAATAAACTTAAATTTAAACTTAAATTCAAATTTACGCAGCGAAATTATTGGGAAAATCATTCAACAGAGAATTGGTTTAGTGAAATCAAATAACGATGCTTAAAATAATTATTTGAAATATAAGGTCATAACATTATTGAATTGAGCGTCTATATTTAACAAAATATGTAGTTTTCAGGACAAAAGGATTGGTTTGGAGGACTTTACTCACATATTTCAGCACGAAGATCAGTTGTCAAAAATGAAAGTATTAGTAAATATACTATATTAGGTACTTTCTTAAATTTTGTTAGGCCCAAATCAAGTGATTGCTTTACCAAACACCATAGAATCAACAAAAAATCATTTGATAGTTTCAGCTTTTGCTTAGGACTCCTTCAAACCGCCGCCGGCGCCACCGCCCGCCGCGCCGTTAGATCAACCTACAAAATACACGTACACACGGAGCAGTTGTGTACTTGATGATTTTTTAAATGATACGTAGAACTTATAGGTTACATCTAGAAAAACAAAGTTTACGAAAAAAAAATTTACTTGAGTTAAATTTTTTTTCGGTTTGCAAATGCATCGGAATGAAATATGTAATCAGTTCGACAGCAGAAGAGTTGGGATGAAATCAGCTGGGAAGCAACTGATGAGGTCGTTTTTGTCAGCTAAAAATCTCCACTTCCTTAAGCCAAAAGCACAAATATCTGAGTTTGTAAATTATCCTGCCTTAATCCGTGTAATTATAACTAAACGTGTATTTTCAATACACGGATATCTGGAATTGTATTTAATTTCCAGTGTTAAATGAAATATCCGTACTTTCATCATACTTTTTTTTAGAAACAAGAAGCTATGTTGTGTCGATTTAAAATGAACCGTTTTAATAAAATGCACCTGGATCTCAATATCCGTGTAACCGGGTAATTAATTGACAACAAAACGTGTATTAAATATTCAGTTCTTCGTTATGTTTCGAGTTAAACTCATCCTTTTTATCATCTTTGGTTTTCAAATAGCTATTTATCTCAAACGAAAAGGATATATACTATCTCAATGTGAATGTATATGAGAAAGAATATCCCCGCCTAGCCATATATCTCATATCTCAATGAAGACTTTTTTAGTTCTAAATAGAAAACTCAGCTGTCAAATTCAAAACACGTTCGAAGAGGTTCGTTTTCACATCAGTATAGTTCCCTTTACAGAACTTACAAGAAAAACTTCAATGTTTTGCCCATTCCTTCTGAAGTATGGATTCAGAAGTTTGATGCCATATTTCAAGTTGACCACAATGATTTTTAAGACTACAATTTTTAGAATTCTTAACTTAGAACCTTCATAGACAAATATTAAGCAAAAAACACTTCTCGAAAGGTTTCACACGCCCAGCGGTCGCTAGTCCTTAACTAATATAACCGGTCCTTAAGTCTAGTCCAATAAAAATTATTGCATGGTTAAGTTAAAGGACCACAATTTTATATTATGTTCTAAATAAGTCTTTCATTAAATAACTTTATCGTGCAGTCTGCGCGAGGGTACGAATTGGCGTGCGGTCTTCTAACCCTGGCGTAACTATTTGCATGTCTGTCTTGAGGTTCATGGTTTGAGTCCCAACAGAAGCCAACAATTTTTTCTACGGGCTTCGACTTTCGCTAGGGATTGGCAAGTCCTCCGATAGTAAAATTCATTGTCAAGAAAAGCGCTTTCTCGATTAGCCGATCGCAACCGGCAGAAAATTCCTTTCCTTCACAAGGCAAGGTTGTGGGAAATGCGCAAGGCCCTGGGCTCCCCGCTCTGTTGCACCACCCTATTTATTTATTTTAGTGTACAAAAGTAGAAAGTACAAATTGAATAATTGTCTTAGTTTTATATTGCAACAAATCGAAATAATCGAATAGGGTAAGGCTTATAGTAACGATATTTTTACATAGTTTGGTGTTTCATGTGCTAAATTTAAAAATTTTAAGAGTTTTTACACTTATAGGAACAAACGATCATCAAACCTGATGTGAGATAAGTAGGACCAGGTGGTTCAAATTGCCCCAAGGATTTAAATAAGATAACGTATAGAATGCGTTGGTACAGACTTGTTAAGAAGGGGCATAAGTTTTTATTTGCATTTCAGTGATAACGATTTTTAATCTATTCATAGCCTTAGCTTCAAAGTTCAGTAGAGCAGTAGTAGTAGTAGCAGTTTCTTTCAGCCAATTCCAGTTTTAATTGGCCGCTGTGGTTACCTAAGTTCCGGTTTTTTGTTTTTTCAAAACTCGTTTAGAGGTCAGAAGCTCATTCCTTTTTTTATACTAGCTCCATAAGCTGTACTATGAGCAGTTTGATTTTTTTTTTTTAACTCCATGCAAAAGGGGTCCAACTAAACCCACTCTACTTAACTGCAAATTTGTAAAAATGATAACTTTTGTAAAAGTTGAAATAATTTAAATTCACAGCTAAAACCAATGGATTGCCAGTTATTAACTCAAAATTGGGACACTTTGATATTGAAAAAATACAATTTTGTATGACAACTACCAACTAATGTAGTGTGTTCCAAACTGAAATTCTGGCGATAAAAGAAGTCCTGCCTTGGTTCAGAGAAAACGTTGTATCCTCCACGGATATTTGTATCTTCCCGGACAGTCCGGTGCTCTCAAAGCTCTTGCCTCTGTCTACAAAATCTACCACGCCTCAAAAATGTCGCACGCCTCTTAAGGAGTTCTCAGAACAGTTCAACGTTCATTCTTCATGGGTGCCGGGCACACAGACATACCTGGCAACTGCATGGCAAACAAACTAGACAAAAAAGGAACGACTTTTCATTTTCGACCTGAAAGGAATAACGTAGGTATACATACGTAAACTTCTAAAGCGCTTCTGAGAAGATGAGCATTAGAAGGACGCAGAGTGCGTTATGGTTAAACCAATTTGAAGAGCTTATGGAATCTAAATTGTCGGCATATGAGCTCCATTAAAGGGACACTGCCTAATAGGTATAGGCATGTCAAAAGACTTGCTTTTGTAGAAGCTGCATGGACGAAGAGGAGGAGACAGTCTAACATCTCCTTTGTTCATGCCCTGCGCTCGCTATCAGACGGAATACTCACCTAGGTGAATACTATTCGACTACACCAGCGATTTAGCTAACATTGACCCCAAAAGTCTCTCCCTTTTCATACGAAGTTCTGAATGGTTTGACTAAAGGCCCCCGCAAACTACAAACTTTATATCGGCCCTTAATGGTGATTAACTCATTAGTAGGGTTCGATTAGACATTAGAAGGTGATTCAAGTCTCTAAAATCCGAGATAGGAACCAAAAGGTAATCAACCATCGGGTTTCAGTGGTATCCAATGGACCCTCTATGGTCTAAGTGTGCTGGTCTCCATATACTGGTCAGCCAAATCTAACCTAACCTAACCTATCCTATGACAACTGCCAACATTTTTCCAAAAAAGACCTGTATCAATTATTTTTGTTTTAAAACGATTAATTTAAGCCTTTTTACTAAAAAGAGACGTGGTACCTATGCTGTAATGTTTAAGGCATCGACCTATGACTATGGTTTTTGGTATTTAAAGACTCGAATCCTATAAGATTCTAAAGTTCTCTTAAGCAGTAATTGGAAAAGATTTGCAAGTCTTACCAGAACAATACTGACATGAAAATGAAAAGCTCTTTCAGACCAACTTTTCTTAATCGGAAGAAAGTTTAGGCCCCCTCCAACAGAATAATATATTAAGCTATGGTCCATTTCCGAGTTTAATGCGTCCAAATATGCACTTGTATATTTACGAGAAGATCAAAAAATCCAAACCCTTTTAGTTTTTGAATAAAAATCTTTCAATTTGTTGTAAGAACGCACAGAAATGATGAGGATTTTATCAACGTAGTTCACATTTTTTTAATTAATTCTCAACCTAAAACATTTGTTGAACCTTTACACAAAACTTATCATATCAATGATTAATGAGTACCTGAGTGAATTTTTGTCCAGGATTAAAGGAACACTAAATGCAATATTACTAATATTCAACACTGACCGGTAAAATAAATGGAAGCTCAACCATAAAAATAATCGAAATGAATGAATGGAAATAAATTTTTAATTAAACGAGTATTGGCTTCAACGAATATGAAAATATTTCAAATGAATGAATTTTTAATTATATGAGCGGTGGCTTCAACGAAATGGCTAACCAGCAGCACCACACTTTTAAATATTGAATTACTTAGCACTTAGCTAAATATTACAATACCGACTTTTTTGTGAGAAATTTGTTATTCTTTTGAAATTAATATTATCCATTTTCGATAGATTAAAGTTTCACCTAGAGAAATTTTAAATATTGGCAGCATGTTGCTCAACTCCAACCTTTTCGCAGAATTGATTTCAATAAAATGAATCCCTAGAAATTCATTCTATGCAATGTGATGGTAGACACACATAAAATCAAATTTCAACTAAGTTCAAGGTTTACCCAAGACGAGTATTTCTACTGTTTTAGGAAAAGTTAAAAATTCCAAAATTCTCTCCGCTTTTCAACGAATTGCGATGAGATATTACCAATAAACTTAATTAACATTTTCATCTAGACGCATTCGTACGTATATTAAAAACTTTTTCTGTTCTCGCTGACATTATCATCTACACATACTCGCATTGCGTTATGGTTCACAAAGGAGTATATCAACACCAAAGACATTGGATTCACACTGTTGTAAGGAAAAGCATACAGAAAATAACACTTCGCATTCTTTGAAGAACTTTGCACTCGTTTCGTTCAGTTCAGTTGTATCTATATAATTTGCTCGTAAGTGTACGCTAAACTTTTCAGAGCCACAGCCACACATTGTATTTTAAAATGGTGTCATCTTGAAACTTGGAGAACTTGAAACTAACTTAACATTCATTCTTATTGTCAACAGAGTGCGAAATAAATACGAGGACACACATTGCGTTGTGTAGTTGGCAAAGAAAGATGGAAATTTTCATCGACTTAAAAAAAAAACGAAAAGAATTATATATGTGACAAATAATCGCTGTTTAAAATTTTAAAGCCCAGAATGGATAAAAAGAAGAGATATTTCAAACTTCAAAGAGTTGCTTCAAATATTTTGGATTCAACTCAAAAAAGCAGACAGCTTTCAAGTTTGCTAAGAAGCAAAAGTTATACCTTAGGAATCACTCCAAGGCATTCAATAAGAGTTCAAAAAAGCCGGTGGGCCTTGGTACATATTTTGAGAGATATCAACTGGTCTAGTACATTTAGACACGAAAAAGCCTTTGACACTGTGGCATTGGGGGTTGACTTACAAACTTATAATATTCAATTTTTCGAAATATGTATTTGATAAAGTAAGTAAGTAGTTTTTTCCTTAAAATTTGCTGTATACGGCAGTGTAAGATCTTCTATCAATTATATGAAATAAATCTTGTCAGTTATGATATAGTTAGCGGTGTTCCGCAGGGATCTGTGCTGGGACCCTTGCTTTTCATTTCATTACAAGTTTGAATTGCCATCTTTGTATGAAAACACTAAACTTTTTCGTCTAGTTTATTCCCTCAGAATATCCTTGAAAGTTTACAACGCTCACTCAACATTCTAGAAACTTCTTTCCACAAGTGGAAAATCAACGCAAACGCTCAAAAATCATATGTAATTTGGCTTCCGCATGTGTCGTAAGAAAGCATATTTTTTGCCACAAACAACGTTACAGCTCTGAGGTTCTGGGTTTTACTCGACCCCCAAAACAAAACCCACAGTATGATGCACACAAGCAAATGCACCAAAACAAAAAAAATTTTGATGCAAGAGAGAACAAGGGTTGCTTTCGACCAGCATAACGAGATTTACAAGGAGAAAAGAACGGAAGAACACCGATTGCTCAAAAAGAAAAAGAAGCAGCATTAGAAGCGCTCGTTTGAGGAAATTGAGGATGAGGTATGGAAGTTTTACCAAAAGGTAAAAAGTTCCTGCAAGCGTGGCAAAGACCGAGCTCAAGCCTATAAAGACCAACAGGTAAACATAGTAATAGAGTCGCAATCACTACTGACGATCTAGCCGAGTTTACACTGTACAATTAGTTGGACAGACTTTGGCTTGAACGACAAACACTTGATAATGTGAGCCCGCAGATGACCGATTGACCAACTTGTTGGAATGTTTTCAATTTTTTTTTTAAATCTAGAAGTTGGACGGAGTGGAAGAGTATGTGACATAAAGTTGAACGACAAGCTTGATTAAGTGTGAACGCAAAGTATATCCGACCATCCAACTTCCATCAAACGAAGTCTGTCCAACTAATTGTACAGTGTGAACACGGCTTCTGGAAAGACCACTCTGCACACGGCGATGAGGGCACTAATTCCGCTATTAGGCACAAAGTCTGATAACTCAATGACAATGATCAACATAGAAAAAGTTAAGCTTGCCATATACAAACTTAAACCAAATTAGACTGCAGGTGCAGATGGCCTTGATGCCGAACTTTTCAAGGCGGCAGGAGATCAGTTGGAAAGGAGCATGCACCAGCTGATCTGCATGATACGATCGGAAGAAAGTTTGCCTGATAAATGGAACCTCAGCATCACAATCAGAATTGCGCTAATTAAAGAGGGATAAACTTCCTTAACGTCGTTTATTAGATCTTGTATGCTGTAGTATACAAGATCTAATAAACGAAGGTCCCAATTAGCTTAAATTTTACAATCAGTTAACATTTCCTTCTTTTTCCTATCATGATCTACTTTTTACTGAATATAAACATAAGCAACAAAAATCAAACAGTTCTACGATTTCCGTAGCATAAATGCCACTTCCCTATTTGAGGAATTTCGCAGCCTGAATTGGCTTTCGATCTACCAAAATGGTGACTCAAATAAGCAAGATGAAATTATAAAAGAAAATATTAATTTATTGTTCTTCATGAATGTTCCACTACCAACTCGTGTTGTAAGAAATTTCAATTGTCCAAGAAATATTCTTCAAGCCATAACAGTAAGTGGAACGTGGTAGTCTACACCGTCGCGTCGCTGGAAACGACCGTACATCAATTGATGATGATAAGATCACACTATTAGCTCTAGTAGACTTCTCTAAAGCATTCGACTCCATTGACCCTATCACTCTTTGTTATAAACTCTGTAATAACTTCAACTTTAGTAATTCTTCAAAAAAATTTAATTAAAAATCCTCGTTTCTTCTCATCCGCCGAGGCGTACCTCAAGGCTCTTTACTTGGTCCGCTTTTGTTCTCAATGTTTATAGACGATTTTTCCTTTTGTATATATTTTTGTCAATTTCACTTATATGCGGACTATGTCCAGCTATAACTTAATTTTCCCAGTGGACTTGTGGATGAAGCAATTAAAAAGATAAATCGAGGCCTATCCGCTCTTTCCAACTGGTCTTGACTTAATCAAATACAAATCAACCCAGACAGTTTAAAGGCGATCCACCATATATAAACTTGGGTTTGACTCTACCATTCCTCCACCTATTATCCTAAATGGCACAACGATAGATATAATAGAAAGCATAAACAATATAGGAATTTTGTTTGACACCAGTCGTAAGTAGAAGTTGCACAAAAACCAAGTTGTCTCCTAGATTAACGGATCGTTAAGGGACCTATCCTTATCCAGGAACTGTACTTGCCTACGGAAGTTAACCTAAAGCTAGTGTGAAATCTTTGCCAATTCCGAATGTGGATTTTTCCTAAGGCTAAATATTGCCTTCGATTCAACTCGATACATTTTTAACTTACGAAGATTCGACCATGTATCCGAACACTCTAAGAAAGTTTTGAGATGTAGTTTAAAAACTTTCTTAAATTACAGAACGCTCGTCCTTCTAAATGTAGAATTTAATTTACATCGTTCAAGAATACTGAAACTGAAAGAATTTAATTTTCTTTATTTCCAAAATAAATTTATAAATATAAATTGAAATACTATCGAACTGCAAATTAAATACATAATAAAATAAATGTTAAGAGCCAGACAATCCCTTTTTCCTGTGAATTAACCCTTTCTCTTTAAAGAGGCTTAAAAAACGATTTCTTATTCAGTTATCGTTGTTTGAAACCCAACATAACTTGAAAGGCAATTGGGGAGAACCATACGTTAATACCACCGCCACTTCCACATGCCGATGGCAGTGTTACTAATAAATAAAATAATGAACTTTTCTGGAGTGAACCTCATTATGACAAACAAAAAAGGATCATTAACTACACGTTTCAATAAATTCCACAGTAAAAAACAACGTTGTATTTGGTGTGCTTTCAAAGTTTAAATGAAATTAGGATTAATTAAATATATTATCCAGTTTGAATAAAATTAAAATCAAAGTAAATTTAATTAAGTTGAATTCAAACACAAAAATAATCTCTTTCTACTTTCTTGAATGCTGACGGTACTATCAAATGAATACAAAAGAGAGCAAACACATTTACAACAGTATCGTTATCGTTAACTTAATTTGAAACCTCTTAAGCAGAAGATAGACAAATACAACCCTCGCCATCAAGAGCCACTTCAATTGAGGAAAAATCTCTTCCTAACTCTCGATTCGAGTGCTAAACGAAAAAGAAATTATGCTTGAGAATAGGAGATGCCTAACCCACGATATCTTGGTCACTACATATTTATGTACTAATTGGATCCAGAAGGTAAGTGAAAAATTGCAAAATCCTGTGAAAGCAATTAATACTTGGAGATAAAAAAGAGGCCAACGAATCAATCTACAGAAAAGTTTTCTTTGTAAAAATCACAGAATTACTCCGCAATTCAATGGTCCTATGTATTGCTGCATTTTTCTTACAACCCTTCCCCTTTCAGAGGACTGCTTCGTCAGACGATTCGAGCAAATTTTATTATACGACTTATTGAGATTAAAATTTTGTGACGGTATTACCCTCGAAGGACTTGTCAATTCCTTGACAGAAGCGATAACAAAAAATAAGGAATGAATGAAAAAAACCAAGATAGATAAAAGACGGAAGGGTAACAAAGCATTTGTTTGCAGGAGGAAAACCGGGTTCATAAATGAGGGAAGCTAACTGCGTCATATGAAAAGAGTTTTCCTAACTTTGAACCGGAAAAACGAATAGGAAAATTAAATACACACCTTTTTTACTTTCAGGATCATTTTTGCCACTTCAATTTCATTTTCCAAGAAAAAAATCTACCACAATGACTGGCAATTTATTACATGTACACAATTCTTTTTAGAGCAGAACTCATTCCGTGTGCACTCTAAGTATTAAATAAAACCAGTTAGACTTCAAGAAGACTGATTAAGGAAAGACATTGGGTACCTTCTCTCTTCGTCAAATTGAGGAATTACATTTTGCAAAGTTTCACTCCATAGCCAATCACAATTACACTATTTTCCTTAGCCTGTCTGCCTGTTACGTGGGAGGTTCAAGGTTCGAATTACAAAAACATCAAGGAACAAAAACTGGCATAGCTTTTCGAGAGGAATCGGAAATTTCTCCGGCAAAAAATTGCGTTAGGCCGCGGGGCTTCCTGCTCTGTTGCACTGCCCTATAACTGAATGACGACTGCGAACCATAAATCATAAAGAAATGTGGAAAATTTAGTAAGAAATGTAAACATTGGTAAGTTTAGAAAAGCTCTAAACTTAGAATTTAATACCTAAAGCATACCGAGCTTAACTCTAACAGATTTAAGATATAATATTTGGTAATATAATAATTATAAGTATAGGTATAGAATAATACAGTAAAATTTAAGAAACTTTTAGATTTAATAAAATTAACAAGAAACAAAATTATAATATTATACATGAATATTCAAAATTAATGACTTAACTTTATCACTGTCATCACACAGATCAATTTCTGTACAAACTAAATTAAATAAATTAATACATTTAGTAGTTGGTTCGTTAAGACCATAATTGTAAAAATGCCTAGGATTAAATAATAAATTTCGTGATCGATTCGTGTATTCTTTCAGGGGCGTAGATGAGAAAATTCTTTAAAATATCAGGACATTTTATGCGATAAGAAAACAAATCATGAACAAACAATATACATTGAACATTACGTCTTTTCTCAAGAATATCTAGCCCTATTAATGCACATCTAGTAGAATAAGAGAGTTTTACATCAAGGTTCCATTTCAATTGAGCAATGACAAAACTTGTAAATGACTTTTGCACTCTTTCCAACCGATTTATGGAAGTTACATAAGTAGGGCACCAAATGACGGAATAATATTCAAGAAAAAGACGAACAAGGGACATATAAACAGATTTAAGAGCATAAGGACTAGAAAACACTGCACACGATCGTTTGACGAACCCAAGCATAGAACTAGCTTTGGCAACAACATAGTCAATGTGGAGTGAAAATGAAAGTTTGGTGTCAAAAATCACACCAAGAACCTTAACTTCAGTTACGCTTGAAAGAGAAATTTCGGAAATCTTATATTGTTAAAAACTGGAGCCAAAATACGATAAACAGATAAGGACTGACATTTAGTAATATTCAGGGAAAGCCGATTAAGCTTGCACCAATTGACGATTGTGTTCAGATCCGATTGAAGCCTATTGCAGTCCAAAAAAGTGCTTTTAAGAAGGAAGAAGGGTTGGAATATCGTTGATAAAAATATTAAAGAGCAAAGGTCCTAAGTGACTGCCTTGAGGAACTCCCGATAAAACGTCAATAGATTTCGATTGAGAAGAACCAATTTTAACAATTTGCCTCCTATTTGTAAGGTAACTGTAAATCCATTTCAGGAGGGTCGAATGAATACCAAATGATCTTAATTTTTCGATGAGAACATTGTGACATACAGTGTCGAAGGCTTTCACAAAATCTAAAAATCAAATCTGATAACCTAACTCAACGGAGAAGGAGAAGGTTTCATTTTGTACAGCAAAACTCCGTAGTTTACTGAGAGGTTTGGGGTAGTTCTGAGTTTAAAGATTTTAAGTGTCAGATGGAAACATAGTATTTATAAGACTCTACTACTCGTTTTGCTATGAGTTTTATTATAAACGACTTGAAAACTTCTCGTTTATGAAAACATTTGATTTTAGGTATTGGGAGTTTTTGCAAAAACCGAGCTTCTATACCGTTGTTAATAGTTCTGTTTGGTTCATTTCTGCTTATAAAATTTTCACAGCAAGGACAAAGAAAAAAAATCGAATACAGTTCGACTAGAATTGGTCCTCTTACCATATTCGGAAAGATTTTAGCCGTTTGCAGGATTACCAAATTATTGGGAAGTGGAATCTACTCAGAAAAACTGAACCTCAGTCTTTTCTTCCGCCTACCCGATCATTGTAGTGTGTTCCAAGCGGAAATTCTGGCGATTAAGGAGGTGCTGTCTTGGCTCAAAGAAAACGTCATATCCTCCACGGATATTCGAATCTTCTCGGACAGCCAAGCTGCCCCTAAAAATCTTGCCTCTGTCTCTACAAAATCCATCACGGTCCAAAATTGTCAGATGTCTCTGAGGGAGATGTCAAATCAGTTTAACATTCACCTTTCATGGGTGCCAGGGCACAGGGACATACCAGGCAACTGTATGGCAGACGAACTAGCCAAAAAGGGCACGACCACTTCCCTACGCTCAGAATGGAACAACATAGGTGTACCTATCGCTACATGTAAACTCCTACTTAGACAAGACGCTTCAAGGATAACAAACACTAGATGGACTGAGAGTAACAACTGCCTTGCAACCAAAAAAGTTTGGCCGTGTGTAGACTCAAAACGCTCGAAGAGTTTGTTGGCCCTGAACCGTCTGTATCTAGGTTCTACCATAGGTGTTCTTACGGGACACTGTCTAATAGGGAGACACGCCAAAAGACTTGGTGTGTTTCCCAATGATTTCTGCAGAAGCTGCATGGACGAGGAGGAGGAAGAAACCGTTCAACACCTTCTTTGCTCATGCCCTGCACTACTTCATAGGAGGAAAACTCATCTCGGTGAATTCTTCTTCGATGATACTAGCGACCTAGCTTACATAGACCCTAAAAGTCTTTCGAAATACATTAGAAGTTCCACGTGGTTCGACTAGCAGGTGATTAACCGGCTAGTCTCGTAATGGAAGATTAATAAGTGATCAACTCGTTAATCTTACATCGGGTTTCTGAGATCAGTAGGTGATTAACTTGCTGATCTCTGTGGTATCACAATGGGCCCTTGCGGCCTAAGTGTGTCAGGCAATGTACTCATTGGCTTACAGCCAATTCCACCTATACACAGTCCGACTAACTTAAATGAGGTAAAGTAGTCTAAAATAATGAAGTTGGAATAGTTTGATATCAGCTTTGGTCTGCGATATTAATTCAAGTGTCTTTTTTTCTTAAATCCCAGTTTTTTTTTGACACTAACAACTGTTTCCCGCTGGAAATTTTAACAGAAATTCATTTTGATACTTCCGCGAAACGAAATGAGATTTCGCGTTAAACAGGGTTGGGAAATATTGAAAACTTTACTCCAAAATGAGTGCTGTTTTCTTGAAAAAGAAGTTTTGGCCAAAATGAAGTACAAACCGTGAAAGAGTGATGCCCATGGCGTGGTGGTTAGCATGTCTGTCTGTTAGGAAGCCGTTCGTGGTACGAGCTCAAGAGATATTGAAAACTGTTCTGCACGGGTATCGCTTTTTCCGAGGCTTGGCAAGTCCTCCGGAAATAATTACCATGAAAAGCGCCTTCCAACTTAATTTTTCGGAAGCGACATAGAACTGCAGGTTCTTGAAAAGCGTTAAGCTCCGAGGTTTCCATAGCTTTGTGGAGCCACCTTTTTTTGTGGAATGTCGATGATATGCCAATAATCCAGAAACGATTCAAGCACTCAAGGCTACAACCCCAAAACCAACAAGGTCTTTAAAAAATTGGAGTGACAATGCTTTTAAGTTATAAATTACTTAAATGGAAAAAAAATTAATTTCGTAGCGCTTAAAAAGAAAATGTATTAGGCTCCTCTTAACGAAAATTAATAGGGGTCCTGCATCTTCGCGGTTTAAGATGAAAATAAATGGTGCAACAGCAGAGACAGCATCTATTTAAACGAAATAGTTGCAAAAGTACTCAAAACTAAGCATCCTGATTATAAACAGATAACAGAACCCGCTTTAAACCGAAGAATTGGAAAGATATCACCAGAAAGATTCCTGTGGCACTCTTGACGGAATTGTTAGTTGAGCTCTTTCTATTCTTTCCTTTTGTTTTGAGTTGGCGAGAGAAGGAAAAAGACCAAAGAAGGCAAAATGCAAAATTCGAGTACAACTGAAAAAAAAAATCAGCAATTTGGAACAAGACAGTTTGGTCGACCAAACGCATTGCATGGATCGATTCTAGATCTAGGGGGCGGCCGTGGTGCAGTGGAGAGTGTTTAGTAGATAGACCGGACGCTTGGGTTCAAATCCCGCTCTGGGCATCGACTTTTAGCTTCTTATAGTTTCATTTGAACGGCGCTCTTGAAATTATATATGTGAAATGACTAACACCTTATTCCCATATACCACCACAAAAAAAAAAAGGGGGAGGCTGCTACCCTGGCAGTACAATGGACCGTAAATTAGGTCTGAGTGCTCCCGATTAGCATAAGCCATTTCTTTTTATTAAAAAAAAAAATGGATCAATTCAGAAAAGCTATGTGAGAGTTTTTCGTGGCCACGTTATCACCTACGACTAGCCAACTGCCCGCGCTAGGCGACACTCGTGTAACAAGCACAAAATGATTCTAAGAATCGAACCGAGCCCATATAAGCGCTAACCATTACAACGCGAGCTCCACAACGCTCAAATCTACACACAAAATTGTAGTATTGAGCACACTTGCAAATTAGTTCAATCCCTTTCTTTTTCAATATGAGAGCTGTCATAAGAAAATATTCGTTTACCTTCGTTGTCTTTTTGACTCTCACATCGCCACTGAGAGCAAAGAAGGCAGCTTTAATTGAGTGTTTTGCCTTAGAGGTTGGAGCGAAGCTTATTGCAGCTAAGAAATATTTGATAGAATATACTCCAATCTATTCATTTGTATAATATAGCAGTGTAATTCTCATACACGACACCAAACAATCTTTTGACAAATTATTTTTTTCATGACTTCTTCAATCGCAATAAATATTTTTAATGGGTGCAATTCTCCCAGTATGTACTTTATATTTTCATTGATATACAATACAAGACAAAATTATTTCAACAGCTGAGGTTCTCAAAAAAAAAAACACACATACCCACACACAAAGAACAAAACACTTAAAAGAAATGGCGCCCAGCATAGGATTTTTATTACATTTCTTAACTGCCAAAAATTAACGAACTAAAGTAAGCATCACAATCTCAAAATAAGTGTTCTGTTTAAGTGGATTTAAGAACCACCTGACCACCTTCCCTCGAAATGGAATATAATCACAAAAACAGGATGGCGACACAAGCCATTACATTACAATATGACTTTAAAGTGATTGAAATCATTTCAACACCTCTAAAATAAACCAAGACAACACCAATTAGATAAAAAGGATTTTCTGCAGATTGTTGCATCGACATCTAGCAAGTTGTGCAATGGTTAAAAGTCAGCAACTTGCTCATTGGAAAATGTGTTTAAATTTAGAGCTCTGTTTCACGTTTATTCCACAAAATAGCGAATGAAGTGGTGTAGCTAAGCTCTTCTATTGAAGGAGAATTCTCCCTATGCATTATTTATACTGAAACAGATCAGGTGTGTCGATTCTAAAAAATTCTCAGCGGGGGTAGGGAAGAGAAAAAGCAATGACTTTAAAATATTCAATAAAGTCATTCCGACATCGAGCTATACTGTGTAGGAGGGAGGTACCTACATATTTATTCATGCATGCTCCGTACTGCCAGGATTCTTCGTAAGTTATTATTTCACTTAAAAACGGAACGTGCTGTGCTTTTGCAAAAACCCCCAATCGCACGACTGGCAAAATTAATGTGGCTGATTAAAATGCATCGTAATAACTCATTTAAAATATAATTTATGTTTCCTACTAAAATATTTACAAATAAAAATTCAAGGCTACATATGTACGTAGGTATAACAAAAAAAGAAAACAAAAAACAACTAACTGCGTATTTAATTATTTTATTCTGATGGAACCTATCTCATTGTGAAATTCGATACCCTCTGATCACCACACATCAAATTCAAAACCTACCCACTCCTCATATACACGTATGTACATCATAATGCGACTGAGAGCCGATTTTCACATTAAAACTGACAACGTTATTTATCAGCGATCTGTTCCATCGCCCAATCAGAGCCCAGCTTTTACCCGTGGCAATAAATCCAAGTAGCTCCATTAATGGAGGCCACAAAAACAGCCCAGGCAAACAAGTCGCCGCCCACAATGGGTATGGGTAACAACAATACAAATGTACATACAACTAACCCTCAGTGCTCCAAACAACCGATCGCAGTCTGCAAAGGCCTCTTCAACTCTTACTGTCCCACTCGTGTTCAATGGCTTGAGTGGAGCTGAGTAAAACGACACCAGTTACCATGGTTTTTCTACAGAAAAAGCTCTCTCTTTACCTGTAGAGTATGGGGTCTTTGCAGACGGATCGCAACGCGCTCCAGCTCCAACACTCACTGCGAAGTCAGTCTTAGTGTGTATCTCTTAGGTTCATCAATCAAGCGTGAGTGAGTGCATCGGATTGTGTTTTGCTTGTGCGGATCGTGTGTCAGGTCATTTGCATAATTTAGTGCGTCATTTCCGCTGTAGTGGGTCACTTTCGAAATTCGAAAAAAAAAGAGTTTCGAACTTTTTAGCCTTTCAAAGTTCGATCTCATTGACAGTTAGTTGCGAATATTGAATTTTCAAACTGAAATTTGGATTTTAATGAACATCTGTTGTGAAGAAAAGTGATTTTGAAAAAAAAAAAAAAGTTATCCAACCCGAGGTGAGTACACAACTTTGTTTACATTTACTTAAGCTTGGAAAAAAGTAACACCATTAAACACCCACTGCATTGAATCGTGTGTTGCGCGCATATCCAATTAAAAGACACCTCTGCTGTTGCCTTAGAGACGACCGCTTCTACAACGACGACGCGACGTGTCGCATTCCCCAACAACAACAAGTTTTTAGTATTTACTTATTTATTTTTTGTTGTGAAAAAAGATTTCACGCGTATTTACGCACCATTAACTACTGGCTGATTTAATGGCCAATTGGCCAACCGTTGTTCCTGTCACCAGAGGCAATCATTTAAATTTGCAATCAACAAGTATGCACAGCTAATCAGCTAGCAATTTGAGTGCCTATAATGCTGTCGCTGTCGTATCAAAGCAACCGATGCCTATTCATCCTGACGTCTAACTTGGGTTTTAAGTCAGAGCGTGTTGCAGTTGTTGCTGCGGTAGGACGATGCACGTACTCGTATTGCAGGAGTGCAACCAAACCCTAACCGCTCTGCATTGAGCAACTTCTGTTCCGTTTAACTTGGCTAATTAATTTGTCTGACGTTTATATTTTTTATTGTTTGTCTAACTCTAAGCCAGATTGATCGAAGAGAGACGACGAAGAGAGTGAATTAGTTCTGCATGGGGAGAATTGTGGAGCAGCCACTTGGTCTACTAATACTCCTGTTCCTGTTATTTTATGCAAACAAACAGGATTCGGTGGTAATTGTGAGTACGAGTATGTTGTTGTTAGTCAAAGCCAAGTCGCCTTCATCTTGTCAATTGATGGCTTTGGTAAATATTTTGACTTTGTGGGCATGTTATCGCTTAAGATCGTGACATTTAGCGAAGTCAATTGTGATCTCTTTTCCGCGTGGGGATTAAAACAACTGATTGAATGAGCACCACAACAACACCGGGGAGTGTGGGGACCCTCGTATATAATTTTCGTATGGTTTGGTTCACTTCAGATCGATCGGTGGCCGGGCCGGTCCGTCCTCTACGATCAATTTACCTCAGACTAATAAGATCTGCATGAATGATCACTAACCGAGGACACCCAATACATGTTCGACTCTTTTAGTTGCATTTTCACACCTTTTTTTCTGCTGCGTTGTGCTGTGCAGAAAAAAAAGACTTAATTGACGCTCAGCTATAGCGGTAATGGTTAGCGCCAGTAATTCTCCTTCTCGGCAATTACCATTACCCGTGGCTGTATATTAACTTAAGCGGAACTTGTAAGTCTTAATAGTTGAGTGACGATGGTTGTTGGACAGCCAACAACCATCAATATGCAGATGAGTGTGAGTCAATAGCAAACCGCGACATGCATACGTTGATTGCGTAATTAGTAAAAGGTTGATGACAAGTTTCTTGATGATGTGGTAGAGTCCAGGGGCATTTAACAGTGGTGCAAGGAAAGTTTTTGGCGGTTGTTCATTATTGGCTCTTATCTTAGACGTCATTCTTGGCCAGACAACCGGCTTGCAAAAGTGGTAGGATCTGTTCGTTTAGTTATCGGAATGCGATTTTGACTCCTTTCAACAAAGTAGCAAAAGGACATTTTGCACGGGAGGTATTCTTGGCAGATGTTTGTTTGATTGATGGCATACTTTGTATTTCAGACAGCGCGGTGAAAAGCACCCGAAAGTTGAGTACCGAATGCTGCCAAGTCAGTCATTCAAATATTTTAAAAAGAGATTCATTTTCGTCAAGTTCTTTGAAATGACCAAATGGTTCAACAGTTTTGGTTTTCCAAATTTGTTAAAAGAAATAGAAAATTTCGATATCGTTCTTTTGAAAATTTCAATTTATTGCCAAAGAAAATGAAATTATTGACAAAAGAAAATATATTCAATCCAGAACAAACCGCAACTTTACTGAAACCAAGACTGAAACATTACTTATCCCGTGCGTAAGCAATGACTGTTTTTTAAATTGGCATGACTTTTCTAGTGGTTGTCAATTGGTCGTATATTTTTGGTCAGCATATTTTGCCACTTTAAAATGAAGAGACTTTCTTCAAAACAAGGCTTACAAATTGTGCAAATTTGTATTGAAAATCATGGTTCAGTTCGCCAATCTTCCCGATTACACTTCTAACGGGTGTGGTTTGGTTTTTAAATTGGCAACACTGTTTCCAGTCATTGACGATCGGTCAGCGCGTTTCGCTTATTTCAGACAATGCTTGCTAATTGTTATGGCCCCAGTTGATCGAAAAAGTGGTCAAAATTGGACTTAAGGCCCCGGCCCATAGAACGCGTTGCGCGCGGTAGGAGCGGCGCGGCAACTGATGCGGTGGGTTTTGCCGCACGCAACTGATAGGGGTGACCCATAGAATCCGTTGCGGTGTCTCAACTCAACAAGGCCACTCATGTTAACAGAAGAGAAAATTTCAAATTGGTTCTTACTGCGCATGTCATCAGAGAGAAAATTTCAAATTGGTTCTGTCACCGCGTGAGAGCCGCGGCAAAATAGAAGTTTGGCTACTCGGCGCGTGCGGCGCGTTGCTCGCGGTGCTTATGGGTCACCTCTCATAAGAACGTGTGTATTTAATCGAGCTGTCAGTTGAAAGCGGTGCCGCACGCACGCACCGCGTTCTATGGGCCGGGGCCTTTACTGATTCGTTTCATCGAGTCAGCCGTAAGACCCATATGCCCGAAATCGATTTTAAGAACTGATTTCATAACCATATCTTTTACTTGAAACCTCAGCCTTTATAACCGAGCAAACGAGCAGTCATAATGTATTTCTATAGCGTTTGTTAGGCTGCGTGCATGTAAAGCAAGAAGTGTATCACCTTGAAAAGCTGGACTGATTGTGATTAAGGAAAGAGGCCACAAAACCTTTAAAAAATGAACAGTTCTCGTTTCATTTGAAAAGACAGTTATATCATATTATATAGCGTGGAGCAATGAAATATGAAAGAACTATGTGTTGGTATGCCTTGATAGCTTTGTATGAATGGCGGTTTGGTTATTCAAACTTCGAAACACAATGCCAGCCGTATCTGGCGTATGTTGTACCAAAGGTCAGCGTTTTATTTTGTATTTTAAAACGTCGAAGTTGCCACCTTGTGAGATGATTTCCAAGTCAGCACCTTCTTCTGGACTAGCGGCAGCCGCTAACCAGAGGAATTTGTTCTTTAACAGAAAAAAGTCAAAAACGTTACAATAGACTGGGCAGAAAATCTTTAAATGAATTGCCAAATTTTGTTTATTGCCAAAAGTTAGACAAAACGCGCCTCTTATTTTGTGGAGAGGTTTTTGGAAAATTCAGATCTGCGCCAAGAGCTAGTTAGTAGACTTTGACAATGTCACTCTTAGAATATTCAAAGTCGTATCATAGATCGAATGAAGATATAGATACGCTGATTAGATTTTGTAACTTTTCTTTGTTAGAAGAGTGTTGAAAATAGAGCAAAAATGTGACTATTATTTTATAAATGAATGCTTTTGTTTGCACTGTTTGTAGGAATTGCTGCAAATTTCGCTGAAATTTCAGAACAATTTGATTATCTGATGTAAATGTAATGATTTCAAAGACCTCTAATAAGGTCTCCAATAGTCAATTAAAACGAATTGGCCTTTCTTTTCGGTCCTTGTATTTAGGCTCAATTTTGTGGGTTGAAAGCCTTCTGATTTTCAGCCATTTTGGGTATTTAAAATTTTACCTACAAGAATCTTCAAAACGAGTTTTAGTTTTTGTAATGTTTAAAAATTTGACATTTAATTGAGGGCAGCTATGTTGAAGATGTTTCGTGCGACAAAAGAACGAACAATTCTATTGGCCAAGAAATCAGCTTTGTTATAAAGATAAAAGTTTGCTATTGCGTTCCAAAAATTATTTCGGGCAAGTGGACACCATGGCTGGCTTGAATAAAATCTAGGAGAAAGACACAATTTTAAGACCACTTTTTGTAGCATTTTGGGGCCGTATGTCAGCAATTACGTACCGAATATTCTCTCGTCAATTATGCTGGGTGGCTTCACATAACCCTATTAAAAATAGTAGTGGTTTGAAATCGCACGATCTTCGAGGTAACTCACATTTTTAAAACTCGCAATTATTTAAAAGTCGGTGTCAAAAGCGATCTCGTTTCGAGACAATTCGCCAAAATAACGCGGTGTCCATTGGTAGTGCGGCTTCAATTCCTCCACGATAAATTGGCAAAACTGAGCATACATCAAGTGACAGCTGTGAAAAATTATTGCCAGATTGGAAACCACACGTCTTAAAAAAACAACACTTCAATCCTCACAAGGTATGGGTGTGAGAAATGTGCTAGGCTCTAGGCCCTGCTCTGCAGCACAGTCCTTATTTTTATTTAACAGAGAGGGACAAAAAATCAACACAAAACAAAAGGTAAACTTCGATTTCGGGGAACATTAAAAATGAAACTATACGACATAGTGCGAGGAGTTTTTTATTAGATTCGTTAACTCAAACAGTTCTGTTTTCAAGCAGTTTTTGAAAATGATATCCAAAAGATGTCGCCTTTCAGCAGCGATACATTGATGCAGTGATTTGGAAAGCTTTTCGTCACATTTCAAGTGGAATCGCTTATACTTCCTCAATATTTCGGATATTCAATTATTGAATTGTAAGCACAAACCCAAGGCCTAAGTGTCTTTTCATCAGAAACCGAAATGTTGCGCGGAATGTTAAAACGCAAGCGCGTAGCTGTCTATAGGTGGCGATGACACAACGGCCACTATGCTCTCCAGTTCTAACAATTATGTGTACTGAAAACGGTAGAGCTTAGATAACAATAACAACGACCCAGCTTAACTCCCCTATAAGACGCAGAAAGGATGTTTGAAACCCGGACATACCTTTGGCCCCACCCTGCATTTATGTGGAAATTTCTCGAATCTCTATGTTGCACTACTTTTTCGTTAAGTTTGCTGCTCAGTAGGTTGCTTTTTTAGACTAAGAATTGAATATGAGTTTCTACATTGAAAGGTTACTAATCTGTGAAAGTAATTTATAGCTTCTCAAGCCTTTTGGTATTGTTTTAGGTAGTGTGCCGCAAGGATATGCTCTTCGACCAATCTTTTTTCTTCCTTTTTAACGAGATAAGAACAGCTGTATGCAATCAATTTGCTCATGCTGTGCAGGTCTTTCGAAATAAACTTTTTGTGTGCACTTTCTTTGTTTCAAGGCTGTCGCTCGGATTTACGCCCATTGTACCATCCTGCTTGTACCTACTTTAAGTCAAGAATAGGGTTTTATCAAAAAAAAAAAAATAGTTGTTTAAAGGCTCTCCAAAACTAAACCATTTTTCTAGTTGCTGAAGCGAGAAATTCCGCTGTCAAATAATGTTAACATAGCAATGTATGAGAGTACCAACTACCAACACGACAACGCGTTTTCATACACTTGCAGTTTCTGCCGCTACCGCATCTGCAAAACCGCTTTGTTTTGGGTTATCCTTAAGAAATTTTGTGTACACATATTTGATTACAACAGCTAAAGATAAGCTTATAGATGTTAGCTGGAGATAAGTCTTATGTCACTTTCCATTGGACGAAAAGAACCGTCCAGAGCCGTCCAGAAGCATTCTCAAACCGTTTCATTTGAGCAAAAATATCGCTTCTCAACAACTTCTCGATTTGAAGTGAGAATCCACTCAAGAGCCACTATTACATGTAACTCAAATGTCAAAAAGAAAATTTTTCTTCAGGGATATTTTTTACAAGCTGTAGGTGTTTCACTAACACAAAGACAATTTAGGTTAGGTGAAAGTGGCTGTCAGCCAATGAGTACCTAACCCAAGCCTAGATAAAGTTCACGAACCTTTTTATGACGGACGTGTCTAAATGCACCCATGGTGTAGTTGGTTTAGGTTGTGTTACACCGCATTTTTTAAAAACCACTACACCGCATTTTAAGTAATACGAGTGAAAAAATATGCGATATGTTGGTGTTACACCGCATTTTTTAGAAATCTCTGAAGTCATTTAACAGAAAAAAAATGCACTTCCATCTTTCGGATTGGTTTTAGAGAAAATCAATTTTTTTTATTTTTTTAATGATTCTATACTACTCTAGATGGCCATAGCAAATCAAGAAAAAAATTTGGTTCTGTAAAATGGATGATAGCGAAAAGCTACTTCATTATTTTTCTATACAGCGCTAGATGGCGAGATTTCTAAAAAATGAGGTGCAACACCAACCTACCGCATTTTTTCCACTCATACTACTTAAATGTAATGTAGTGGTTTTTCAAAAATGCGGTGTAACACCACCTAAACCAACTACACCGTGGGTGCATTTAGACACATCCGTGTTTTTCTTTCATGATAACATCCAAAGCAAATTTTTGTGGAAATTGCATCTCGCAGGTCCCCCGAAAGTAGAAACGCAATCAAAACCAATTTTCAACAAGTTATTCAAACTCAACAGAAAGTATAAGGTTAGCCTTTCGTTTTGTACTACAAACGAAGTTGCTCTTTCTTTTTTTAGAAAAAAATTGTGCCCTCCAGCTAAGAACGAGTTAATCAAAAACTGTCCAACAACCATTCAAAAAGATTGTTGCGGAAACAAATGCATTTTGCGCAGTTAATGACAATCAATACAACTTGGGGAAAAAAAATATTAGTCGCGACATTAATTAATTGAGTGTCATGGTTGAGGCGCAATCATTACCTTCCTTCCGTTCATTCAATTTCCACTGAGCAAAGTACTTAGTACATAAACGACTATGACATCAAAAAAAGCCTTTCGTCCTTGCGAATTCCCAGAAAAACCCACCTATGTATTCATTTACTTTTTTGATGCTTTTTAATTTTCAATCGTGTGCAACGATATTCACCTGTGAAGTGTGTATCCCTTTAAACCTGCAAATGGACACTAATAGACCAAAGGTTAAAATTGAATTGAGTTCGTGTTCTGGTTTATTCAACGGTTAACATAGCGGGCGATTGCAAAAACAGGCCAACATCAGTGATTATATCCCAATCCCAATGCTGTTTCTAGCGGTACGATACAGATTACTTGATGTAGTATGAAAAAGGCGCAGGACGCAATAAAACTTTATACGGCGTCAATTGGCAATTCGATTGGACAGTGTTTTGTTGTGGCGTTTTCCTAGTTCTGTTGTGCCACCACTCGTTTGTTTCGCATGTTTGTTTCACAGTTTTTGTTGTTTTTGTTTTTTTTTTGTTCTCGTCTTTTATTTTGCAGGCCAATTTACTTTTATTGTTATTATTATGCCACGTTGGGAACAATTTTCAGTGTTCAGTGTTTTCCTCCAGAGATTTTCAGTACTTGTTTCCGAGCCGTTTGCTGGTTGTTGTTGCCTGTAGTTTTGGTTTTCTTGTTCCACAGTCAGTATTTCGTGGTCTTCTGTGTTTTCATCGAGAATTGTATATCTCGGCAAAAATTGTATTGTATCTGTGCTCTGCTCTTGTTGGCAATTTATGACCAATTGAGAAGTTGGGGACGATCGTTGGGTCTGATAAAGATATATACTGTGCCCTGTGCGCCACATCGGTTTGCAGAAAATCCGATTTGTTTTTCTTTTTTTATTTACGAGTATTTTTGAAAAAAAAATAGCATTAGTCGCTTTGAAATCGTTTGAAGCCTTACAAGGCAAATGAAATTGAGGTGATGAATGTTGCGAGTTTAACTGTGATAGGTGCGGATTATTGAGACATTATTTTGAAAACTCTGCGATGATAATTCATCAAAAACAAGAATGAAAAAAGGACGAATGAAAATCTTTCGAGATTATTCTGATGTAGTTGCGAAGGAGGGATAAAAAAAAAAATCTTTATTCCAAATCAAACTTGAAGTTTGTTTTTATTTGAATAATGGTGTGTGGGGTGCAAATTGGATCTGTCGAAACTTTTAAGTTCATAAAGACGGTAGCTTACAATTATAGCCTGGATTTGAAGGTTTATCTTTGCAGGCTAAGGACAGCATTTGTTGTTTTGTATTTGCTGTTTGAAGCCACAGACATTGGTTTATTGACAAGGTTTGAAAACTGACTACAGAAGTTTTCTTATTGGCCGAGAAATACTTTGTGTATGTATGTACTTGAAATAATTGTTTATAGATGTTGTTTGATTTTCAATTGTGGTGTTTGCATTAGCACCTACACAAGGAATGATTGATTGATATTAACTTCCTTTTTTAAAATGCTATGTGGGTTTTGGATTTTAAATGTCATTCCAGTAGGAATGTTTTTCGCTTTTTCTTGTGAATTTAAAGCTTTTAAGTTGAAAGTTCTTTTCCAGGTAAATTGTCTTTTTCTCTCCAGGATTGATTGTTTTTAAGAAACTTCCGGAGCGTGTAGAGAACGTGCACTCTGCAGAGGGTATCGAATGACCTTCCAATGTTATGTAAGAGTCTGGCAGAAGATGTCGTGATAGTGGTCCCTGTAGTGTGATGCTTAGAGCTTCGCATGTCTACCTGTTAAGTGGGAGTTTCGAGGTTCGAGTCCCAAAAACATCCAATTGTTTTTTTAACGGCGACATTCTATCGTGAGTTTTGGGCCCTATTTTTTCATTTTCGAGATAAATTACACCGCGCTTTCTGGCTTAGCGGTTCGAAATCAGCAAAAGAATTAAGGGGGCCCTTCATTGTCGCAAGCTAAGGCTAAAAGAAATGCACTAGATTCTGGGTAACTCTTAGTTTGTTGTGTCCACTAAAGTGGTCAAATTGATTTCAAATAAAATTAACAAATAGGATGGCGCAATAGAGCGGGTTGCTTTGGGGCCTGGCGCATTTCTCACAACCATGCCCTGCAGGGAATGGAGGGGACCTACAGTTTTCTTCCGAATCCGAACGGCTAATCGAGAAAATGCTTTTCATAGCAATGCATTAAGTATCGGAGGACTTGTCAATTACTCGCAAAAGGCAATACCCATACCCGTGGAAAAACATTTTTCGTTTTCTGTTGGGATTCAAACCACGAACCTCCCTCGTATCTGGCAAACATTTCTCTCATAAACCACGATCAAATTGGTTCTTTTTACTTATTTATAAATTTTATTGACTCTGATCTCGTTCGATTTTAAAAAAATCCTTTGGTTTATTTTTTTTTAAATTGGCAACACTGTCGTGATTGTCAATTTAACTTTTAATTAAATAGGAGGCCCTATGAATAAATAGGGTAGAGCCTCGGGGCCTAGCGTCTTTCTCTCGACTTTACCTTTAAGAGAATGAAAGTGATCTACAACTTTTTGTCGATTCCGAACGGTTAATCAGATAGCGCTTTTCATGACATTGGAATAACAATCGAAGAACTCGCCAATTCCTCAAGTTGATACCCGTGGAAAAATATTTTTCGTTTTCTGTTGGGATTCAAACCTCGAACCGCACAAGGAACATGCTAACATTTATGCCACGGACACCACTGTCTTTCAAGTGAAATATGCTGATTTCAGAAGTACTAAGTAATTTTCTACTAAATCAGATTGTTATTTGAAAACTAGTTTTTTTTGCACGCTCACGGCTAGTAAAACCCTACAAATGTTGCTCATTTACATCGGCTTATAGTGTAGCAAATGTATGCCGGTTAAATACTCTAACGTGCATTTTGACCTTGTTGGCAAAATTTACTACCAAAAATAGCAAATAGGAGAAAAGTATGTGTTTTAGAATCTTTTCAGAAACGAAAACAATTTGGAGAGTATGGAATGGGTACCTACTTGTCGTTAAGAGATATAAATTAGCTTTGGAAGTTGCAGATAAAAAACCAAACAAAATCGGGAGTCTTGCCTACGTTCTCTAAAGACACTGGTGTGAAACTGATAAGTGGGATGGTTGTGATTACTTCGAGATCATAATATTCGCAGTACCAAACATAAAACAGAAAAAGGTCAAGCTGCAGATGATAAACCATAAAATCTATTAAATGATTGACGTTGGTTACAAATACGTGTGTAAAGATGGGCAAGAGGTTTGGAAGTTTTTAAATTTAATCTCGATGTTTTCAGTTCATTGAACTAAATTGAATTGAACTAGGAACAACACAAAACCCGCAAACTCGGCGTGGCTTTCTGAAGTTAACACGATGTATCCAAAGAGAGAGTTGTAATCCCTTTGAGACCCCGATACTCGTGACGCCGATAAAGAAGAAGAGGAAGTTTTCAGTTCATTGAATATTTTTCGGCGATACAAGAACTGTATTTAAAAAGTTTATGTAATTGTTTGGTCATTGAATCCTTCTCTTAGCGCTGCATTTAAAACCTTTAGACATTGAAAGAGACGTTCAAGGTTTGTTTAATATATAATTTGAATCAGAAAGTACATAACATACATAAGAATAAAAATACACAAATGTAAGAGAAAAGCAAAATAGAATTATTATTCATTGAACAATAAAAAAAGGATGAGAAAGAACAGCAGAGCAATTTCTTCTTTAGTTTCAGTTTTAGTCATTTTGAAATTGTGAACATCGAATCCAACAAACAGTAGAAAATCGGCTCTCCAACCAGCCTCTACACGAAAACAACAAAGTGAACACGAACAAGTTCGACAAGCTTGTTCGTAGTTTAGGGGTACATTTATGGAGATCTGGAAACTTAAAAGAGATAGAAGCACTCCGTTCTGCGAAATCAGTCAGACATTCAGAATTCAAAAAAGTTAACGAAAGCGTCAAGTCAAAGAAAGCTGTAGTCAAAGTGCAGTACGTGAACATAACAAACGCCTTAATGGTTCCTAAAAATGAAAAGGCTTTGATTAAAGATTTTTTTTAATTGCCAATTTCTTTTCTCTAAAATGTCTGAGAAAATCTAGCACACCTTTAATTTATTTAAAAAAAGACGGCTTATTCCAACCATAAGTATGATTTAGAAAGAACCACTTAATAATTGCCCAACGAATCCCTAACGTAAAAAAAGTACAAGCGCTTTTCGGGACGACAAACAAGCTTCTCATAATGGCTCAAGGAACCAGTTGCGAAAAGTTCTTGCAATACAGTTATATAAGATAATTGAATACTTCCTCCACAAAACAGAAAAATGATGGTGTACTGTAAGGAAGAATTCTTAGACCAATCATGTTTGCTCTTAACACTCGAGATGTACGTCAAGAAGAGGATACTGTAATAGAGTTTGTTGATGACATGCGTGTAGTTATAACTTTTTTTTTTCATTCTAAATTCATTCCATTTAATAATTCACAACTAAACCTGTGTGTGTTCTCTAAGAATTCATAATCTCGAATGTACAGAGATATTGACATCACTAAATACTAAAATATTTAGAATGGATAAAAACATGGCACATTTCCATGTTCTTAACGAGTCCAATTAAACACACATCAATTTTACATACAAAAATGTTGATAAAAACACTCTTCGACGTAGATTTTGTCACAGAAGGCGTCCTGTCCTGTCACGTTTTCGAAACAATCCACATTCAAGATCGAAAAAGAAGTTTTTGCCATTTTCGAGCCTGTGTTTTAGTATAATGTATGACATTTTAATATTTGTTATACGACAAGTGTGGCCTCAAAATAACTCTATTACATCAAATTATCGAGATATTTAACTTCAAAAGTTGTACAGCACGAGAATGCTTTGTTTTTCAGCCTAGGTTAAGTTTCGAAAAGAAATTGAACTTTGATAATACATTTTTGAAGGTCCTCAATGCGCTGAATTTAAATCCAGTCACAAAATTTCTCCATCACGTTAGGTTCTTGAGCTTATAGCAGATTAAGTTCAAAACATCTTCAATCATGCTTTGTTCGTTGAAAGTTGACGTTGTAGAAGTTCAGATCTAAAGATAGGTTCAAAAATAGCAAAAACTTACATTTTCCTATATCTGCTATTGAGAGGGTCGACGAGTGTAACACAAACCTAAAAGAACTTGTTATACCAGCGAATTATGACAAGTGTAAGAAATTTCTGTAACATAAAGCTACAACTTTCCTTTATCTTCTACAAGTGTAATGGACATAATCCTACAAGTGGCTCTTGACTTGTAGATTGACCAAAATGGCGTAGTGTTCAATTTCAGATTTCTTCAAAGCTGGAGTATTGCTGCCAATCAAAACCAAATTGCTTCAATTGCTTTTGTGGTACCCGTGGTGTGATGGATAGCATGTCCGCCTGTTAATCCAGAGGTTCGAGTTCGAATCCCAACAGAGGCAAAAATGTTTTTTCCACGGGTATAGCATTTCGCGAGGAATTGGCAAGTCCTCCGTTAGTATTCATTGCCATGAAAAGCGCTTTCTCAATTAGCCGTTCGGAACCGGCAGAAAATTGTAGGTCCCCTCCATTCCCCCCATTCCCTCACAAGGCATGGTTGTGAGAAATGCGCTAGGCCCAGAGGCTCCTCGCTCTGTTGCGCCACCCTATTTATTTTTTTTTTATTTATTTATTTATTCAAGGCTTTCAAAGTTTGTTTGTAGCCCAAGAAATATTCGCCGGATTTCATAACCAGCGCCAAAAACTGCCATAATATTGCTATGACTTAAGGCCTTTTCTGTTTCCTTGTGGCAACCATTTAGTAGTTAGCTTTAATTAGAGTTAGTACTTAGCGCAATTAGCAATTCATTCTCGAAAATGATTGCATTTGGCTGATTTTGTAAGCCTTATCTGAAGTAAACCTTTTTCTGAAGGTTTTTTCTCTTATCGACTGCATAATCTTAATCAACCCAACCTTAAATGCACCAAGCCCATCATAATACTCGTTTGCGATTGCTGCGCGGTTAATTTTGCCATTGATTGAACAGCGACTTTCAATTACAAAGAAGTACTGAATCTGTTAAGCCGAATCATTTCGCAACATGTGCACAAAAAATCACTTGTGCGTGCATACTCGCAAAATCCAAATTTGAGAGTAAAATTGCTTAAATTGGGCCATCACTAGGCTTAGCAGGCCTCAGCTTTTTATATTGGCTGGCGTCTTCATAAGTCGCAACTTGACAGCTTGCACGTTTCGCTTTACATGAAGAATTTCAGCAATGGAGCAGTGAGTCTCGGTAAAAACAGCAGATAACTTGTCTTCGCTTTTCTGTAGACTCGTGTACCACCAATATGAATCAGCTGGAACAAGCCCTTACGAAAACACGTTTAGCTTCTTTCGCGAAATGTCTTATCTCTTTGCTGTACTGGGACCTTACCTGGCACAACGGGCGCTGCTCTCAACGCACTACTGAATCTTTTCTCTCCTTGATACCTGCACACTACATCATAGGATGTACTGCCAAGGCCATTACCCATTTAAAAAGAAATGGTGTTAAGCATAACAACAAATGGTTCCACTTTTTTTTTAATAAAGGTCTCTAATGGTGATTCAAAGGTGCCTTATAGTCGTGTTGTTTTGCACATATATTTTTCATCCCAAACAGATTTTATCTAAAGAGCACCCACATGATGAGACACTGCATTGACACGTCGAATTTATCAAGATGATGATTTGATCAGAAAGTACAAAAGGACTCATTCCATTCAGAACCGGAAAGCACCCCACACCTAACCCCTCACTCCCTTACGTCCATTAATTTCCCCTCGTACACCTGAAGAGCATATGTATGTGTTTCTTTTTCTCTTTGTGAATCCAAAAAAGATGAACTCGATTCGAGTCCCTTCCCTGCTTCAAGAGCAAAAACTATCATTGAAAACTCTTTGGATACCTTTACCTTTTTTCTCTCATAAATAAACAATAACTTTGTCTGTCTGACATGATGACATATCTTCGAGAAACAATATGCCATCAAATTTTATATGTTTTAGCAGAAAAACATCTAATGGCAGCATCCCCAACTGAATTGACAAACAAATACCAGTCTTTTACTACGCACAAATTCATTACAAAGCACATGCACGTATAAATGTGTTATTGGTGTTAAACAGCTCAAAGATTTGAATACCGACTCGTACAAGGACCAATTTACCAAAAACAAAACCAAAAAAAAAAGCCCAAACCGAAACTGATCCCTTAAAGAAGACACAAGACACAACCCTTTATTCGAATTTCCATACGTTCCATCTCGCACCGTCGTCGTATCTCACAGATTAGAACAGAAACAATTCTATTAAAAGTAAACGCTCTTCCGATTGCCATCCCCTGGGATAGGGGATAGGTTAAGTCTGCAATGTGTAAAGGAACCTCACTAAGTCGAGAGACCCACACCCTCGCACTTGAACATCGTTTTCTTGTTGCTTTCCAATTTATCTACAGCACAAGGGCTTGAATTTTAATTGAATCAACACATGAATTTTAGATACAAATTGTTTGTATATTCTATCTTACCAAAAATAACCTTTTCTGGCGTTCGTTGGCGGCTGGGATGGGGAGGAGCAGCATCCTCATCATCATCATCGTCATCATCATGATCGTCGGTCGTATAGTCGTCATCTCATAAGCTAGGCACGTTCACCCTCGAAAATATGTCCAGAAAGAGGCAAAAAAAATAAACTAATGACACCAACGTCTATATATAATATTGAACTTTCCCCTCTAAAGAAATGAATGCCAAATTGAGGCACGTAAAGTGTGCAAAAGATGAGCAAACGTAACGAATGAACGAACGAAAATAAAAGACTTCTTTTTGAATGTTGCAAAATCAGTCGTCGTATGTCGTACGGCCGCACACATCACCATCAACATCACGTGGGAACATCGCACTCCCCATTAAAATTGCCAATAATTTGAATTGAATGCCACCGCAGTGACACGACTCCAACTCAACATCATTCGGATTCATCTGTCTCCTCCATAGCTCTTTCTAAAGTGAAAACCAGTAGCCCGATTGCACCACTTTGCAGGTGTTGTTTAGATTTGAATCTTCGGGGTTTTTGTCTTTTTTGAGTTATTTTTGTCGATTTTGTTTGTTGTAAGTTTTTAAATCACTTCTTCGACTAGTGCAGAAGTGCATTACTAGATAAACCGACCTAAACCGAGACCACCGCATCGATTGTATAGAGAGTGCGGTGTTGATGATGCGGTGGTAACCGTAACCCCACGACCATTCAATTTGGATAATGCGAACTGTTTTGCATAAAACAACTTTGAGGAGAATCAAGATTACTTGGTCTTTGGCTTATGATAAATTCACACCTAAAAGCAAGACGCAGGAGAGTCACAAAAGACATCGTTGACAAGCACTTGATGCAGTTTATAATCCGATTGGGTCACCATAATAAAATGGCATCCGCATAATGTACTCCAACCAGCACAGCTGAGTCGTGGTTGAGTTTGAATGCTCGACGCGCATTAGCATTCGATGCAAAGAAATTCATCAAAAATATGAATACATTGTGCTGTCGTCGTATAGACGTCCACTATCGACATAACAACGGACCAGCTCCTGACAGTCTGTCTCAAGGAAACTAGATACAGATACTGGTCCGTCACCCATGGCCCATCACCCATCGAACAGCAGCTCCACCCTCGCGCACTGCTGGAATAAAGAGCTACTGTGATACCTTCTTTGTATGCAAGCATCAGCCAGGCAGGAAGGATAGACGGATGGATAGATGGGTTAAATGGAAGAAGATGTTCTGACAATTTATGGACTGAACCTCATCTAGCTAGCATCTTAAATGATTGATGGTTATTTCTTGATTATTGCATCGAACGATAGAACTCTTCTCCTATACCTCCCCATGGAAGTATCCAGCAACCACCGCACATTCGCGTGCATCAAAGAATCGGCGTGGTGCAATGGGCAATCATGAGAGTCGACATTTGACCCGCGCGCAGCAGTACGGAATTATTGCCGAATGGGGCAGCGATTAACTGCGGCACTTAGAATGCAATTCCACGAAAATATACAATTCGCCTCGACCGACGCATAAATCCGCTTCCCGCCGCCATCCCATTATCCCAGGGACAATAAATAAAAACTGTGAAACTGTCGATAAGTAACAGCAACAACTCTATTAAAATCCCATAATTCTCTCCCTTATGCGGAACGAACGGCCAGCAACTGGCCATAACCAACATACGTACAACATAGTCAGCATAAAGTACAGTGGTGGCAAAAGAAACATCGTTTCCACTGCGCCCGAGGTGACCCCCGGTGGATACTTGCGCACATAAAACACCACCAAGCAACTGTGTGCTTTAGGAGATAGATTTCGCTGACCGATTCCAAATATGATTAATGACACGAGCGAGCTCAATTTTTCCTATTGTATGAGCTTAGGGAGATGAAAGGACAGGACAGGACTACGACGAGTATAAGGAATCGAATGCTTGCAATGCGAGGGGAAAAACAAACTCTTGTCAATATATTTTCACCACAAAGTTCCAGCCTGGGAGTCAGCGATCGACTTGACCCCGCGCTGCTCATAGGGGGACACCACGACCGGCTGTTGGCAACATGTTAGCCGGGATCCACGACAGAGGAATTAAGCAACGAATTCAATTGCAATCGCACCGCGCGCCACCGACCCTACCTAATATAAGTATCTTTAGGTTGCAGCCAGTGTGTCTTAATAGTGATTTCATGATGTTTATCTATTTACATATCAGACAAAATTATTGGCACCGAACTACAGCGCGGGCTCAACCAAGCCTCTTCCATCATGTCCGCTCTCCCCGACCGACTCGGGACTCGGCGTGTGTGTCTGATTGGAAGATGAAGTTTTTAGGTATACTCTTTGAGTTGGAGCAACAACAGGCCAGAGAACATTGTTCAAAATTTATTGAACACGAATTTCGGTCTGGGATTGTTGTTTTATGCATACATGTTGTTCGTTCTGTGATTCGAGGTTGAGCCTGTGAGCCTGTTGCTGTTGCTTTTGCTGTTCCTGAGTTCCTCTTGAGATTGTTGTTCTGTGTTCTGCAGGATGAGTATGTTTGCTGTTTTTAATTAGTTTTACATTTATAAAGTTGCCCGCTCCTCCACACACCCAACACATCCCATCCACGGTTCATACTTTGTTGTGTTTTTTTCCTGTGTGTTAATTCCATTAAATGGATTTGGAAAAATCTCGCGCGAATGTGAAAATTTGTGTCCGAAGGTGGTAAAGACAGCTTTTCATTTCATTCATTATTTGGCTCATGATTAATTGATTAATGAAAACGTTTATCCACTGCAGTGGGACACATAGTGTCGCAAACATCAGTCTGCAAGTCTCCCAGTGTATCGGGTAGCAATGCGATGGGCCCATGTAAAGGCATACCTACGCGTTTGAACTGAACCGGAAAATTGTTTCGACACTTTCACATATTTTGCCCTTTTTAAGAGCAGCCCATAGATTGGTTTGGTTGGGTATTGATTGGGTTGGGTAGTAGGTACAGCCCATTGGAGGAATGTTGACAGGCTTTTTTTTAAAAAAAAACTTTTTCAAATGCCCATTGGCCATAGGCAATTCATTAAAATCAAACATTTGAGTGAAATTTTTAGATTTGTTCCGGACACGCAAGTCGGATGTGGAACAAATAGAATCAATTATTCAGTTCTTTCACTTTTTTGTGTCTGTGTGGGACTGTGAGGAAGAGGCCTGGGCCATTAAATTAATGCAAAAGTTCAGAGACAAAACCTTTCTGTGAAAAGAGGACATTTTTCTTCGAGGATATTTATTCTTGTCTTGAAAGAAGGGTTCGGTGTGAACTTATGCATTATTCTTTTTGTTCGGCCACCCAAAAAACAAATTTTTATTTCCAAAAATGGGCTAAATGAATTCAATTTATGTTGTACATTAATCACTCGGTGCTTTCATGGCGGTTTAAATTGATCTCACTTACTCAAAAGAAACATGATTCAGTTTTTTTTTTTTTATATCCAATTTGAGTGTAGGGTCAGGTTTTTTATTTCAAATTCAGATTTTGTACTCTTTGAATTCATTCAATGTTGTATTGTCTATGGGAAATGCGAGGATTGCTTTTGTGTGGATAAATCGCAAGGTTGAATAAGAAATTGGCAACTTAATCCGAGATTCTATTTTCAGAAGCGGTTTAAGAGCTTAAAATAAAAACAAAAATTTCAGTTTTACAAGAAGAAATGAAGAAGGTTGAGTGAAACTTGGAGGGTCTCTTACTGGTATACTATGAGTACACTGATTTAAATATTTTAACTTCTTATCCCTTATTTCGATACGACAGTCTGGGTCTTTTGACCGGCAGTTGTGTCACCATCTTTAAAAGGCTGGAATGTTTGATCAAACAGAATATTCAATATAGCTTAGTTGCAAGTTGACGTTTTTGTCGGTATCAAAAAATCAAACACCTAAGAATTTCAACTTCAGAATATAAAAACGGGTCAGCAAAGTTGAAATGTTCAACTAATGAGAGTAAATACATTAAAATATTTTTTTACACGCGAGTATACGTCCATCTTGGTTGCAAACCAGATAGACTCCCAAAAGCAACACTTACTCTCGTATGAGCGGAGATAGATTAAAAACATTTGTAGGGTTTCAAACGGCACCATCTTAAGGATTCAAATGGAACACGCAAACTTTCATATTTCGTCACTTACTAGTCATATGTATGATTATTTCCCAACAAAGTTATGCAGAACTAAAGAAGTAGTGAGTGTTAACAAAAATTCTGAGATCTAAAAAAATATTTAATGCAGCACACTTCAAACGATAAACACATTACTTCCGAAATGTACATTTGAGGGGACATATAAAAATAGTTTTAAATGTTGAAAAATTTACTACTCTTTAATTTATTTAGTAGCAATAGCCTTATCCGTGAAGATGTGAAAAACCAAAATAAATAAATATACAAAGTGGCGCAACAAAGCTATGGAAACCTCGGTGCCACTGCCTAACGCATTTCAAAGACCTCCAATTCTGTGCCACATCCGAACGATTGAGTTAGAAAGCGCTTTTCGTGACAGTGTTGTCTTACTCTCGGAGGAATTGCCAATTCCTGACGAGAAGCGATACCCGTGGAAAAATAATTTTTTACTAGGAACCTTGAACCTCGCACGCAACAGGTAGACATGCATATTCTTCTGATGCAGAGAACAACTTATATTTTTCTCAAGGTTTTTGTTTCACTGAACCCAAAACTAGGCTCTGCGTTGGGTAAATTCTCACGTTTTCGAGCTATTAAACATTTAAAATCGAAAAAATCTGTTTTGTCATTTTTTAGCGTAGCCTAGAAACAGACCATTTCTTTTCCGATGGCTTGTTTTGTACTTAATCTAGCCTTAAATTGCCTGTATTACACCGAATAACTTCAATATTTAATTTCAAATGTTATAAAGTACGTCCAGTTTTATTTTGACATCTATGGAAAGTCTCGAACAGACATTTGAATCAGTAAACATATTTTTGAAGTTTGTGGATGTGCCGAACTCAAATCTGGTAACATAATTACTCTATCCCGTCAGGTTCCTGACATTATAGTAATTTTAGGTCAAATCTACAAACATTCGTCCTAAGATGGAGTATAACTCCCATATTTGGGCAGGTGCTCCTTCAACCCACCTCAATCTTTTGGACAGTGTTCAGAGAAGAGCCTTTAAAATGATTGGAGATACGAACATCATCGAAACTTTCACGACACTCGAACATCGTCGTAATGTTTCTTGTCTCTCCTTATTTTATCGTTTTTACTACAGACAGTGCTCTTATGAGATTGCCAGATGCATTCCTCCCCTTAAACAATTCAACCGTAATACTCGCGCTTCTAGGAATGCCCATCAGTTTACTCTTGAGTCCAATTTCGGACGTACTGTCAAATACAGAGATTCTTTCTTCAGCCGTACCACGCGAATGTGGAATGTATTACCCAGCTCTATTTTTCCCTCTCATTACAATCTTCAGAAATTTAAAACTAATGTGCATCGGTATCTCCTTTTAAACTCTCTCCCTTTTTCCTAACGCTCGTACTGTGTTACTTAACATGTTAAGGGTAGTCACAACCCCTTGAGTACGCGCAAATTATAAAAAAAAAAAAAAATCATAAATGCTTTATTAAGCGTTCTGTGGCAAAACCATTTTCGACCAGTGTTACGATTATATTCAATCGATGACTGTGTTTTTCATTAACTGTTAGTGTTTAGTTGAGAATAGCTTCATATCAAAAAGCACAGAGGGGCCGTTTGTCTGGGAGAGTAGAAAAAAATCTTTAAGAACCGAGCCACTCAAATGATTTGTATTTGAAAAGAAATCAGTAAAACAAATTTACTAATAATTCCACTGCTACGACCATAAAAAATCGTTCAAAGATGGCCTTTCAGCGAAAGGTGACTTCAAGTCAAGAATGCGCTATTTATCGCTGAAGATGATCAATAACATCGTCCAATTATATTTTATAAAATTGTGACGTGCTTTTTTCACTAAAAAAATGAATTATAACTATTGATTTGAAAACTTACAAAATGTGGTATAACTGTATACGGTGTGACAAAAGCTCAGGACGGATAGGTTGGGTCAAGACAAAAAAGAAATCGTAGGGCGTACAACTATCTCCCTCCGTTAAGACGGGAAGGGCAGTTTTATAAAAATTAATGTTATTTATATAATTTTATACTAAGTTAATTTAAATTTACAAAAAATATTAAAGATCAACTAAGTCACTTACTATCGCTAAATAAATTTTTTTTTTTAAAGCGAATACTTTGTTATTTAATTAGCATTTAAATTCATTTTTGCCTCATAAAGGGTCAAAGTGATTTCTTAAAAAAATTAAAAAAAAAAAAAAAGAATGGTACTTTGTCCAGAAACCTCTTCTTTGTTCAGAGAATAAAATCTTATCAGCGGAATATCCACAAAATTCTATTTTTTTAAGAGAAAAAGCTTAAACTTTCTTTTTCTGAAAAAGTAAGAAAAATTTTCACGTTAGGTTTTTTTAAAATTTACTTTCAGGCTTGATTACCTGAAAACTTTTTACGAAATTAGCTTGTCCTAAAATTTTAGTTAAAGAACAAAGTATTAGCTTTCAAAAACATTGTAAGTGTTTTTTTTTTTAAATGAGGTCAATTTTTTATATTTTTTGTCTTGGCCCAACCTATCTTTCCTGAGCTTTAGTGGCGCCGTATGCAAAACACCCTGTATAATCTTCTGCTGACTCTAATGTTGGCGATCGGAATGGCAGTTAGAACACTGGAAAATCCACAGTCAAGTCAACAGCTCAACCGCAAGCAAATCAATAGACAAATACTCTCATCAACAGCTCAACCACTGTCAAAACAAATTGCCAACATTCTTAAAAACGATAATGGAAGGATCTATGCCTCGTACTCCAAGGAACCCTGACTCAAAACTGTGAGTATCTGGATACACAACGTAACCCTGGCTTTCCTATTGTGGGAGTAGTCTGTTACTAAATTGGTACCAATTCTTCTTCTGCTATTTTTCTTACTAAGGGTGACAGTGTGTGCGCGTAGATCAAGGAATCACCTGCAAAAAGGATATTGGTGGCGTTTTCTGGTTGAGGTTGGTTTTAGGTGAAGTTACTATACAGGAGCTTTCCACCTAGCTTCGATCCTTGAGCAACTCCTGCTCGGATGGCTCTGGTTGATGGCATTGTGATGTCTACTTGCAAGTAGAAGGATGTGGACTTCTCCCTTTTTGTAGTATTTTTTAGAAGTCGAAACTGATGCCAATAACTATTTTCTGACTGTTTGTGTTCTTTTACAACTCCGATCGGAATGGATAAACCTATACAAATAGACCCTCCTTGCAGAAACGTTTCTATTTGGGTTATCTTCAAAGCAGTTGGCGTTAATATCAGAGAGAAAATAAGACTAAGAGAACTATATAAAAAATAAGTGTCTCAGTTTTATCATTTCTCTCTCACAAAAAGGAAATTTTGGTAACAATCGGCTTAACAACCCCATATAACGCCAACACTTACACTTAAAAGTGTTAAACTAGTTAAAAAAAACAAACGCTCTCACTCGCAAACTGAGTCATACCTCAAGATCTTATAACTCATTTAGTTCAGTAGTTAACTTTCATATACCAGTAGGAACATGCTGAGTTAAGTTCAAAATTCAACTCAACTAAATTTAAGGAACAGTGAAATGAACGGAAACATGATCGGTGTCTTATGCGTTTGTGTTTTATTGATCTGAACTAAGTAGAGTGAAATTAGTTCAGCCCATATGTTTGACGCATCACCTTTCTTGTTTATGTGCACTTTAGTTTTAGAACTCAGATATATAACTTTGACTATACGATTAGTGCTTGACGACAAAAAAGCTTGAGTCTGAAAATATCCAAAAGTTGTGAACTACAAGTACCAAAAGAACGGACTAGTTTAGTAAATAGATTTGAACTTAAGTGAACACTCATTGAACTGAACTTAAAAGCACAAGTCTTGAAAGCTGTACTGCCCTTAACAAAGCATTCAAATGAAGAAGGGTATCTAAAGGTTAGATTAAAGAGTAGCCTCTCTTTAGAAGAAGCCATACAGCCATCCGCAGACATTTCAAACATGAATTGTTATAGAATTTCTTTTTCTGCTTCCTTTTCTTATTATTATGAGTACCGTAATCTCGAAGGGATCAGAGCTTTCCCACTTATCTGCTTCATACTATTGAGCCGTCTTGGGCCACGCCGCGCCGTGTGTTGGCAATTTTTTATTTGTATTTTAAAAACAATTCTTCTTTTCGATCATTTGAGTGTGGCGATGTAGACGAAAATGTTAAAATTCGATCATCTCGGTTGAAAGTCTGTCTCGCAAGTATTGTTCTTAGATTTGTTTTTCAAAAAATCAAACTCTGTAAAATGTTTAAATGTATTCGGATTAGAAATACAGAGGTAGACCAGACCGTTTTTCCTACAACAGAAAAATCCGCAAACCAAATAAAAATCAGCCGAAATTGGAATAGAAACTCTCTCTAGGGTTCGATTCAATGACCTAGAATAACATCAATTCGCAAAAAAAATACCCCAAAAACATTAGATTCATTTCGCTTTGGTTGGCGCTTGAATAAGTAATTAAATAACCCACTTCGACAGTGGAGGAACAAAGAATGGTGGACGCGTCGCGTCGCGCCGCTGCGCACAGATATAATATTCGACCATACAAATACCAACGATGTGTTTTGTTGCAAGCCCTGATCGCTATCGGTATGGACAACCATTCGTGCAACATCATTCCTCAGTCTTGTCCACTTGCTGGGCAACTGAATTCCAGCACTTTGAGTTCCCACGTCTCATTAAGGATCCCATCTCGGTTAGGGGATAGCAAAGTCGCGATAACAGCACAAAAAAAGAAATACAAACAGTCCTCGGAATGTGGCGTTACTTTCCGAATTCTATACTGACCGTGCTTCACCTTAGTCAGCAAGAGAAATTAGTGTCTTGTTGCAGATTGTCACCTTTCCTTCCCCGAGCTTGCGCTGCAGTCCTTGCATCTTCGTAAGTAATTATCAACATCCCAATCAGTGAGATCAACAAAATGATCAATAATAATAATCGATCGATCATCAGTGTGTCGTCGCCGATGGTATCCCACTCCGGGTTGTATTTCGGGTGAGGTGCGTGTGCTTCCTCTCCACCGACCGCTACTTCCACTCCTCTTGACAGCCCCCTGCTTACTTAAGCTATGAACTTAATCGATTAGTTTTATTCGAATTTAATTAGCAAGCGCATTGCGGACATGTTTTGTTCGACGAGAGGCAGTTTTCTCACTCCCTCTGCTCCACCTTCGTTAGGGGCTCATTTCGAATTCAGAGATTCCTCTCGACAATGTGTGGTAGGCGACCGGGCAACCGTTGCTACTGATCAGAAAACTCCAAGCATAAACAACGGGCTTCCTCGTTGTGTGTGCCATCGCCATCCACAGTGCAAGGAGCAGGCATCTACTCCTGCTAGTGAATTTAAAAAATTTATGCGCGCGCATATCAGAAGAATTTGCAGACTGCGTGTAACTCGAATTCCAGCGGCGGCAGCGATAGACCACTCTGCAGTGAGAAGTGCAGCAGTGCAGTAGCAGCGGTCGTGTTTAGTTAGGCCACTGCCATTGTTTGGGCTTCCCGACCTTTTTGCTTTCCAACCACCGAACTAATCGTCGGCGGAATATATGCAGGAGCTGCTGGGTAGGTACCGGTTTTTGTTTTGTTTTCACTTGATTGCATTCGGGTTTCGGGGTAATGTGTGATAAAAACGGAAAATCAAAATATATTCGCGATTAACGCGTCCAGGATCGATTGCTCGCTTGGAATGATGTTACATGCGAGGCACTCCGCAGTCCACACACCCTCTTGTTTTTGTAAAGAAGCAGTTTGGATGCACTTGTTGCACCCAAACAGCGATGTGCACACTGATGTTGTTGATCGTTGATCATCATTATCATCGCCGGCCGTCACAAGTTCCAGAACAAGAGTTCTGTTCACACGGTGTTCGTTATGAATTTCTGTCACGAAATTTTCCAGTTTTCTCCCGATCGAGGGATGATTGCGCGATGACGATGTCGATGATGTCGCTGATGATGATGATGACAACGACTGGTGATCGCAATGGCGTATAGTAGGTCGGGATCAGGAGACTTAGGAGGCCCTCATGCCTCATCACATCGAAAAACGAACACACTAGGCACTGTGCGTAAGGTTTTTCACAGAGGCATTCCCATCTCCGGATTGTCTGTGTGTGTATAAATCATCCATCAGTTACGTTCTGCTACCGCGAGTGCTGCAATGGAATTATGTTTCGGAAAATGATTTATCACCGCGATTGAGTGGACGGGTCTTGAACATGACATGAAAGTGGACCAATTTGCTTTTGTTGTTCGGGTTTTTTGTTTCGCTTTTGTTTTGTTACAATGGTGTACAGCGATAGGTTTTTGTACGTGTCGAACAAATACCTGCATAATTTTCCTGGAATTACGTGCCATACGAGAGCGCATTCTATACGCTTAGTACTGTGGCTTGGTGAAGCGCGACAGACCGGGGGTGGGTCAAGGGACAGACTGACGACAAGTGTGTTTTATTATTTTTTGTATTTTTTGCTTTTTTGATTTAAATGCGCAAACATTTAAATAATTGGATAAATCACAGTGTACCTTTGTTTGTTATTGTTAATCAGGCGTTGTTATGCCGAGAAGTTGGAACAACGACGATGAAGGCTGATTGACAGTTAGTCTGGATCGTAGAGTTGAATCTAAGAGACATATAAACATGAGACACTAGGCACTAAGTTGGAACTTAATTGACGTTGAAAAGATGTGATGGGCATAATTTACAAAATCAAAAAATCACACAATTAATCTTGCATTTTCACAACACTCGTATCTCTGAGCTGATCTTGTTGGAGGTTTTGCCGGTCAATGCTTTGAAATGTTCGATCATTTGTGGACTTGGATCCTCAAGTCCTCATATGATCGATGGCCCTTCTGAACGGAAAACTCGTCAGGCTTAAGCCGTTTCACCTTTTTTCTTTAAAGAGATGGGTTTCCAAAAAGAATTTTCAGTGCTCTTTGCAAGTTGGCTTTCTGAGCTTTTATGATCTTTCCGTATGGAACACTGTTTTGCCTTCTGCAAACTTTGTGCACAGTTCGAAGTAGAATTAAAATTATTTGTTTTTACGTAACTGGTTGCACAACGTTCTTCACTTTGACGTCACTATGAGCATATTTTGCGATCTAGTAAGGATCACAGCCCTCTGACTTAATACGTCGAACAGTATCTGGTGGTAGTGGTTTATTCAACTTTAGGTATTCGCAATAGTGTGCGCTATGAGTTTTTTGCTCTGCTTCTTCTCTTTTTTGGTCGCCATTGTGTCGAGACCTTTCATGATATTGCCTTTTCGAAGGTTTTGAAGGAAGTTCTCTGAATCTCTCCTTTGAACTTGGCAATACCAGCTGAGCTATGAACTCGTTCGAGCAGCCAATGTGTGAAGAAGAAGTTTCAACAATGAACTGTATGAGCTGAACTGCGACATGAATATGGTCAAAAGAGTATGGAAGATGGAAAACTGAAAAAAGCTCGATCAAAATCGAGATTGTGGACGAACACGTTTGGTTGAAGCTTTCAGTAATGTCAGCCTTAGTAAATAAATAAGTAAATAATAGAATACAAGATGTAGAAAGGATAAGGCGTACATTGGTACAAGGATACGACTGAACGATGGGGACGATACTTGAAGCAACGTTTTTACGTAGCGTCGGAAGTGCAAGTTGCAAGTATTAAGTTTACCCTAAGTGATCAGTCCCACCTAAAATATCTTTCAAATAAGCTCTAGGCTTTTGTTTAGTGAATTTTTCTCCTTGTTCCTTTTCAAGCTTTATATTTTTCTTCTCAAAATGTAGGCAGTAAGGCATTTTGTCAATGAATGCAACGAAAGACACAAAACAAATGCGATAAAGACAACAACTAAGCATTAAGTTGGCAGAATACTCGATTGTCTTTAAAATCGAGAATAAGGTAACCAAGTTGTAAAAAGCAGGAGATTATATAGAGTTTAGAGTGTATCCGTTGTAACATTTTTTTCAGCACCACATATCTTCAAAGCCCATGGCGTAGTGGCTAGCATGTTTGCCTGTTACATGTTAAACAATTGTTTTCCAAAGGTACCGCCTCCCGCGAGGAGTTTGCAATGCGTCTGATAGCAAATGCACTGAATTGAAGAGCTCTATATTTTATTAACAGATCTTCAAACGCCAGTTTAGGCTTCACTCAGCTCAGGCGGAAAGCGGTTATGCAACTCAAAAACAGTGGAAATTTATATTGAACTTGGCATTTTTCTAAATTGATCTAGAAATAAGCAAAGGCTATGACTTCTATCAGAGGTGCCATCTTTCGGAAGAATTTGAACTACTGTTTTAAAAAGCACTATAGAAGCTTTTGATCATCAAATTTTGTCAAAAGAGGAAAACTTTCTTATAAAACATTTGCTTCAAAGGCGTTTGACGCTTTCCTTTTGCCAATCGTTATCCAAAATTGCTGAAACCTTGTGAGCTGTGATAGATAGGCGCGATTACGTCCAGAAAACTTCAAAAACATTTTGAGTTTCATCAGTTCTTCGTTTATAACAAACCAGAATATTCGTTTGCAGTAGAATTCAGTAATCCTATCATTGGTTTACAGCTGAGTAAACTTAAAGTACAAATATAATAGTCGAAAGAAAGCGGATGCCAATTTTATTTCAACGAAAATAATACACAAATTGTGACACGGATACACGTATAAGAAACTTAACAGACAGCATATCTTTAACCAGCACAGCACACCATGGACACGTAGACGGATTAGATGCAGTCCATTTTAAGGGCTGAAAGCCTAACAATTTAGTAGCCATCATAGAAAAAACCGTTCTCATAAACGATATCTCAAAACCGCTAGCTTCATTAGAGTTTCGGTGTAAGACTTTAGCTACCTGGTATACGCAAGGCCCTGAGGTTGTCCGGGTTCTGTTGTGCCACCTTTTTTTATTTTTGGTTATAATTATCGTTCTTCATCCAGGAAAGAGTACATTTCCTATAAAAACTTGAATCATTCGGAATATCTTTTAACACTTTGAAAAAAAAAGTCGAGAGGAAGCTCTGTACCCTGCACTCCTTTAAAACTGAAAAACGTTGAGAGAGAACATCAACGAATTTTGAAAAACGTCACAATATACAGACATAGCTTCTAGGTAGTACAAGACTTCATCTACCCAAAAGCTTCCCCTACAAGCGCACGGCAAATAATATACATATGAGAAGATCAAACGGAGAAACACTCTTGCCAATCATTGCCACTTTAGGTTAAGAAGGCAAAATGAGAAATAAAACACTCTGTAGAAAAATCAAGGTAACACTTAATGAAACCCTGACTATCCCAGCCCTGTTCATTGGCGCAGAAGTATGGAACTTATCTAAGAGAAACCCTTGATCGCTTAGAAAGCAAAATATTCCGAATGTTCTTTGGTTCCGTATGCGACAATGTGTGAATAAAAAGATTCAAAATCGAGGTGTATGAGCTGTTTTACGACAAGAGCATAGCTAGAAAAGTATGCATCGCAATATTTCGATGACTGGGACATGTAGGACAAATGAACTTCAACGCTCATTCTCAACGAGTTTCAGAAAGCACATTGCAGGGAGGTAAAGTGAGGTTCGATGTGACACTATGAAGTGGAAGATTTATTCAACCTACTTATAGTGCAAAACTAGTAAGAGCTCGCTCGGAAACGCAAATGTTGGAGAAAGATGTTGGTTGAGGTCTAGCTGCACCACGAACTGTAATGCCTACCTAAGTAAGTTAATGTCGCTAATGCTTTTCCTAAAAACACTACGAAGAAGCTGTTTTCCAAAAGATAGCTGTCTTCTAATTTTTCCGAAACTGAATGTCTTTGATGGTTTCCCAGAATATTAAATTTTTTTACAAATTTAGTGATGATACTTTTCATTGTTGAATTGGAAATAGAGAAGTTTTTCTTCAAAATAGAAAAGCGCTTTCTAGAAAGTTGGGAATCTATAATAATCAGCCTTGTTCTGAACAACAACACCGCCCAGGGTTCGTTCAGAGCCTAGCCCATTTCTCACAACCATGCTTTGTGAGGGAATGGAAGGGACTTACAATTTTCTGCCGATTCCGAACGGCTAATCGAGAAAGCACTTTTCATAGCAATGAATTTACAATCAGAGGTCTTCCCAATCCCTCACCAATGGTGAGATTCGAACCACGAACCTCCTGCGTAACATGCTTACCATTACGCTACGGGCAACACAATTTTAGTGTTATAAGGGCGGATTACACTGTCCAACTTGTTGGTTATTAGACCAACCGTGCTTATTGTTACTACGAACTATTTTCAAATACTCTAGCAGGGCTTGCCAATTCCTAGCGAGAGGAAACTAAAAAAACAATTTTATCGTTCTGGGATTTGAAGCTCAAACTCCCAATGGTTACGTCAAACTCGAAACTATGAATCCGTAAAATAAAAACGGTTTCTTATAGAAAATTGGGATGAAGGCGTTTCTAACATTAGGAGAGGGTCTATCTTCGCTATTTTAAGAGCAAGAGCCAAAGAAATAAATATTTAAATAAAAAAAAGAACGATATAACACCAACGTGAACACTTCCGGACAAATTCCGATTTTGGAAGCCAAAGGGTTTGTTCTTTGTACTAGTTTACTATCTGGCTTTGTTGCTTACAAAAAACTGGCTAAAAACAAAAAAAAATTTGAGGAACACCCGCCGATGGGCAGATTGATTTTAGTTTATTGTTTCCGTTCCCAATGAAATATGGGGATGCAGTCTATTTACTGAGAGATAATGTAGCATTCTTATGTTGAAAGAATTTTAGATATAGGTCCAGTAGTTTATAAGTTGCAGTTGCAACAAATCGAAAACAACGAAAATAGGTCCAGCCGTTCTCGAATCATAAGTTTTCCAACAAGCCCGATTTTATTTTACATACGAGCATAAATATAAACAAGTTTTTCCACAGACTGTTTTCTAAGACTCCTTTTCAGATTCAAAATATTAAAACGTATAACTACATATTTAACAGGCTTTTAAGAGTCGATAAATTGCACTTTGGCTCGTAGCACAGTGTTGTAAGTACCATTCTTACTATTAAGTTCTGCCTTTAAATCTCAACTCCACTCTTAATTAAGTATCAACATTACTAAACAAAATGTGTAAATCATCTTTTCGTGCAAGAGCTGGGTTGCATAAAAAGCAATAAATGGTGGGTCTGCCTCTACTTCAGTGATACTTATAGCTTCTATTTCAAAGCTGTGGACGTATACAAAAAGTTAGCAATCATCCCCAAGCTTTCAAATAAAAAGTTTAGGAACCTTGAAACTTGTTTTCAAGATTGAATCACCAAACCCTGAAAACACTATTTCTTGGCCAAGACTTTTATGTCACTTTATTTGATCCGCAACTTAATTATTATTAGGCAGAAACAAAAACAAGGAACAAAGGTCGAGATTGAACTCAATGAATGAACTTCCTGCCACGCGACAGCAACGAGCTGCGTCTTAAACCAAATACATTTTTCAAAAATATCCTCTCTTCCACCGCATAAGCAAATGAAATAAAATAAGTTAACAGCAACAACCCAAAAAAGTATCCCTGAAATCAAAAACCATTTATCTTCCTCTTTCAGAACAAGTCCCATGTCACCAACAATAACCACCAGCAAGCCTTCCATATATGTATGCTAAAGCTGCATTACTCCAACTGTTCAACACTCCAACTAACCTTGAGACCTGAGACCCCTTCAGCCTGGCACGCATCTTATGGGTAAGTCAACACAACTTATTCTCACAATGTCACTCACACTTACACACTCACATACAACAGGTCTATATATTTATTCAAAAGAATCCTTTCAGTTTCCACCCATCTGGCCTGTATATCTTTTCAATTTGTTAACTTTTGCGTGCAGAGACATCTTCAATTTGTCTTTCAATAAACTAACTAGATACAGCGACGGCAACCCTACCGTGTGTCGTCGTCAATGGGTTTTCTAATCTAATTAAAGCCAGTGGTAGTGGTAAGGTGTACCGTATATCTAACCTACAATCGAATAGACAAAGTCACGTCGTCGTTTGTCAGCAGCAACAGTAACAGCAACAGCGACGAACATGAAAGCCAATCGGGTGTGAAAAGCTTGTCATTCCATTTGCTTCCAGATAAGAATTTTCTAACAACCAAACCCAACATGTATACGGGTACACGGGCGCTAAATATGGCCAACAAAAGGAAGAAAAACTGTCAAGTCTCACACATCACGTTTTGTGAACCTTCACCATCAGGGATGCTCCTCCGTTCGGTTCATCACTTCTCCCTCGAGAGTCGAGAGACTTTACCGCAGTGGTGTATTTTACTTTACACACAATTTGCCAATGAATGGTTATTTGCAACTGGATCTTGGACGAAAATCATGACGGTTGTTAATGGGCCAAAAGTTATGGCATGTGTACAATGTTTGGTCCATTAAGGATTCTCTTGGAATTTTATGTGTCCTGCAGATAGGTGTCCATTGTCCAGTCGATTCAGTGTCCGGTGTCCATGGCCATGCGGGCCACACCCATTACTGGCACCCCTAAACTGACACCCCTAATGGTACGCCAAGATTTACCCAAGTTGTCATCGCATCGGCACTCCGGGCTCCGGCAGAAACTAATATCTTTTAGGAATTTATCACCTGACAATGCATTTCGTTTCACTCAAATGCACGTTAACATTCTTGGTCCCACCACAGAACTGTGTATCTGTATCGAAAGTGTGTCAGGCTCCTAAAAAGATAAAAGCCTTATGAACCCATTAGAGCCTTTGTACCACAACCGGAAACTGTTTTCGGCGACACAATAATGAAATAAAATGTTCGTATTGTCAGTAATTAAAAACAGAGCAAGCAACAATCGGACGATGGTGGGCGGAAGTGCTAACACATAAAATCGATTTGAAACAACGAAGGTGGTAATAGAAAACGCTGCTACTGCCGCTCGCTCACAAGTCACAAATGAGCGGCAGTTAGGCGGCGGCGCGGCAGTTAGGCGGCGGCGCGGCGGCGTTGTGGCCACAGAAAAGACCATCGATAAATTGTGACATCTCGCATTTGGTCAATCGCGCTACCAACCGAAGGCCAATTGCGCGCATGCGCACATTGCATATCCCATGCAACTGAATGTGATGGCTGCTATGCTCTAGGTTCTGACTTTGCGGCGCAGTCGCTTTGCTGCTGGCGCGATGTTTGAGAGTCATTTCAATGAAGTGATAATTTTTACTTATACTTGTGTGCTCGTGCTCTCGTGAACGAGATGCCAATTTGTAAGATTGCCCAATTGACACGAGGAAGAGCGTTTGGTGGTCTTTCGTTGCGCACGCGAGATAGTGACACTCCGAGTGTCATCGGAGAGGATAGCTGCTGCTTCTGCCTGTAATGTTGGTTCGTTTTCTGTGAGGTACAAAGCAAAGTAGTATCAAGATGCAGACTGTATATATCTGTCATTTGGTTAAGTAAAATTGTTATTATTGTCTTTACTCTAAGGCTTGTGTCGTGATTGTCAGAGCAGCGGGAATGTCATTGAAGTCCATTGAGACAGTGAAACTATTTTGGTTAAGTGGAGATTTATTGTTAGAAATGCTGTCAAGACACAATAAGCTGTCGAAGATTTCACACTTTATTCACTTCTTCGGATATGTTGCAATCGGGACTCGGGGCATTTAGTGAAATGATCGGAGTTTTAACCCGGTCAGCTCTTGCCCACTGTCTGTTATGGACTTTTTGTAAAATCCTTTTTTTTTATTATTCCCTTTGACTAATTTGACATTAGCCACTCCTGGTTTTGTGCTGTGATGTCGAACAAGTGTTTCATCAGGAGTTTGTTGGGTTATAACAAATAAAAATAGACTGGTATTTACAACGGTTTTCAGGTTACTCATTAAAAAAAGTCCACTTTCCAGGTTTTTAGCGAAAGAGGGCAAAGTTGACAAGCTAACACCAACTCTTTTTCAATTCTTCAGTTGTTTTCTCAGTGGCTGTAGATTTCTCAAGTATGGCAAGACTCAAAGAAAAGCAATAAACAAAAACAAAACCGAGTGTTTTCCAACAGTTTTTAAATTTCTGTTATCATACGTGCGATGACGGTGCAAAAGTGTCCCAGTTACTTAAATCCTCCTCAAGCACATTTTTGTAGATCCATTTTGTAGAACCTTTTGAGTTCTGATTTAATTTGCGATAGTAAGTGTTTAGTGAAAAGGCCTATCATGTGTGTTCGAATCCGATGCCAGGCATCTATTTTTGTTTTAGACACCCAGGTTCGTCTGGAAGCCGGCCTTCAGGTCATAAGGGAAATTACAATCATCTTATTTTCATACAAAAAGGGAAGGTTGGTAACCTGATAGTACAATGGAACGACAATATGTCTAGTGCTTCAGCTTTAAAGCTATTGATTGGTAGACCGAACAATTGTTCAGGGACTTTGAATCTGGGATGAGATTCAGGCAGTTAGCCGGTAGCCTGCAAGATGTCATGTCCCAGAAGAAGTGGCTGAGTAATCTCTTTGTGTGTCGACTATTTCTACAGATGCGAGTATATCCAGCAGTTTCAGATGAGTTTGAATAAGAGTATTATTTCGATTTCTTCTTTGTTTCCTTTTCCTTCTAGATCTATTTTTCGCAAAATTGCTTTTCTATCACCAAACTAAAATATGTACTACTAAAAAAAACAAAAAAACATAAAAAAAGACCTCTCAATAGATTGTAAGGTGCTTCCTAGCCAAGAAGTGATCACCACTTTAAGCCTAGCTCTTCGCAAATTGTGCCAACATTTTGTCAATTCGCCTTCAGCTAGCTTTGTGCCGTTGCACAGTAGACAAAATCGCCAAAAAGCGCTCAACTTTAGACGTAGGACACGATTTTTCATTCGGATCACCTGAGATATCTTTCCGTTCGACACTGACTTTAGTACTCCAAAAAATGAGTCTTGGAACGGTGACCTATCGCAACACGTAGATGGACAGAGATAACGAGTTTCTAGTCTAGACGTGACTGTTAGTTATTTACCGAGTTCGTTTACCTCTAGCACCGAAGTACGCAGGTTTACGACGCTAATTTCGGTCTCTCGAAAATCACGGCTGCAAATCACGGAAAAATTGAAGCTTAAAATTAAAGAGGCGTATAAAGACGCAAAAGCAAATTTTTTAACATTTCATGGACGGATGAAGTTTCGAAAAATAAAAATATTTTTTTTGCCCTTCGAACATCCTACATCCCAAAACAACCTGCACAAGTAAAGTAGAAGACACGATTTTGGTGCCTGAGGGTTTAGGAAGATTTCTTCGCTTCTAGTACTTCAATGTTTAACCACCGTCCTGCAATAAACGGCGTAATCCCAAAATTCAAGAAACGGTACTCTCACGAGTTATTTAACACATTTAAGGCTAAAGTGTTCGAAAAAAACTAATATAATTTTGAGCGCTTTTGACAAATTTTGGCTTTGGGATGTCATTGGAATGCACCCCACCTTATGGCTTTGGAAATATACAATTTTTTTTTTTAAATGAGGCAAAAAAAAATGTTATGAAATTATGAATATTGTTATACTAATTTTTGCTAGATTGGCTGAGACTGACCAAGTGATTAGAATCATTTATTTATCGGTCACAGACTCAACGTTATGAATTATTTCTTATCCTTTTTTTTTCTCCTTGATTTTAGTCATTCTTTTTTAAAAATATAATAAAACGTACGTTTCACGGAATATTCATATAGGTGTACCTAAATAAAAATAATATTTTTCAAAAGTTACTCTTTTGTTGAAAAATAAAAATATTATACTATATATATATTCTTTAATAAAACTAAAATAAGACTACCTTATTTTATTCTATCATGCTCCCCACCTAAAAAAATAGTGTTATGCCGCCCCTGTTCACAAAACCTTGGTCATCCTAGGTCAAGAAAAATACTTCGAAATAATGCGAAAAAAATGTGTGAAGAAGAAGATATAACAACGAGCTGTACGAGTGGAACAGCAACATGGGCATAGCAAGAAGACTACTCATCGCGAGACTATGATGGCTGGGACACGTTGATCGGATGGACATAAGCGCTCCGATTCGATGGGTTTTTTAAAGCACATTCTAGGGAAATTCGCTGTTGTATTGTACAATAGGAAGCTTGTGGGAAAATCGACATAAAATTAAAGTTGTAAACTTGTGAATTACAAGTAAAAACTTTAATGAAACTAGTTAGTGAAATTCCATTTCACCGAAGAAAACAGGTCTACGAAATTTGTTTTGTTTGAAAGAATATTCAACAAGTGAACGCTAACGTGTAATTTTTCTTACAAGTTTGTTTCTTCTTCGCAAGGGCGGATAACTAAGTGGGAGAACTGTGAAACTTCGAAATCACGATGCTTTTCAGTCAGAAAGAAAGAAGGAGAACAGCAAAAGGTCTTTGCGACGAAGGCATAGCAGCAGCCATAGTACAAAAAGATACAGTATCAAAACAAAGTTTTGCTTGTTCATGACAAGTCTGTCAATTAAAAATTTTTAGTTTGCGAAATGAAAAACAGGGTTACAAACTTGTAACTTGTAACTGTCGATTACAACAGCAAATTTGTGGTTGTAACTTTAATTTTGGTGAAACAGGCCACAGGAATAGTTCAATAATAACGACCAAAAGTGATAAGAAACTCTCTCTATGATATAATCTGCATTAAATTTTGTGTCAAGAAGGCTGTGGCCATCAAGACTTTTAATCTGGCAATACTTTTTTCATAATTGGTCTTTTTGACAGTTGCCAATTCGAGTTGTAATTTCATTGTGGAAGATTTGAAGCCGTGGGACTACTGGACAATGCGTAGGCATACGTTAGGTGAATTGTCTCTAAACGAAATCACTATTGATGCCGATTTTTACATAATTTCGAGTTTAAAACCTGTGACTTTCCTCCAAGCTCGTTTTGTTTCTTTTTAAAAACCACACGTCTAAAACAACACTCCTTTATGTAAATTATGAGATGAGAGTTTAAGGATATGTTTGACAAGACATGTCGCATCCTTAGAATGAAAATGACCTGGATAAAAATTTCTGTAATTTATGATTTCACAATAAAGAGGCTCAATCTACACACTTTTTAGAAGACTGCTAACTTCTCACAAATACAATTTTTATTTAGGTCTTTTTTTCATTCTACATACACGAACCACGTAATGAGCGGCAAAGTGACAGAGCAGCAAAATTAGAACAAAAATGAAAGCGACAGAAAAATTTTGAGTTAGGTCACTTTTATTCTAAAAATGCGATGCACAATGTGGAGTGGAGTCCTATTAGTTTCACAGTTCAAGAACTGGTATTGACACTATGGTAGACTTGAAACCACCTTTGGAGGTAAACGGCGAGCTGTTATTTTTAAAACACTGTTTTCTGTTTTATTCTTATATCATAGTAGTGTGCTCTTGGTTTAAAGTTCAAACTTCTCTCTTTAGAAGAATTGATCGATCCGAATCAAAATTTTTCTTTGTACAGTGATAGTGTTGTCTACTTAGAGTATCGATAGCGTCCTATGCAAACAGTGTAATCAAGAAGCAAAAGGTTTTACCCAAAACACAACATTAGTTGAGAGTTGACACTCGCTGTCTCTACATTCGGTTGCATTTGGATTATGTTTTCCAATCACTTTGGAAAATAGTCACTGAAATACTAAGCCTCTCAGGCATAAACGCCAAGATAAAAACAGTGTACTCTGATCAATTTCGTTACAAAGATCTTCAAATCAATCAAAACCAATGCATTAGTCGCCAAACAGCATTGTGAGCAAAATACGCTCATATTCGCTGCCCAGGGTCAAACTGTAACGCACTGATCCCGCATTTCAATTTTTCTTCTTTTTTTGTTTTCTCTCTTCAATCGATTCGATTCCCGTAAATCGAATCAGAAGCAAAACAAACACAATGGAACAATATCCTCACCAGTTCCCACGTTTATAAATGCGCGCGCCCCATTACTTCAAGTTTCCACAACCTAGATGCTTTCTAGCGAATATCCCGCGCATCTGGCAGCATCCGCATTTTGTATTCCAAGAAGATAAACCACACAGCCCCACAAAAAGAACTCGCGCAGTTACTTGATTATCTGTTGACGATGGCATAGTGTGTTGCTCTAGCTAAGTCCACTATAAGTGCAACGTACCTGCCCCATACACAATATCCGATTTGCTATGCTACTTCAATTCTTGGGATCGAAATCAATAGCATCACACAGTTGCACGTCTTAGCATCGCGACCGCTGCCAGTTGGCATAAAGTAGATGATGGTGGTTATTCTATCGAAATGCTCTCATCGATGATTGTTTATCACTGTGCGGTGTCGCACGCAGCTCATTTACCAGAATTGCTTGTATATGTCGGCGATCGTAGTGGACAGATCAATCGTTTGATCCCACAGACCAACTGACGGACGCACTCAACTCTCCAGGAACAACAACGAAAAAACAAGAAAAATTGCTTAACACGTCCATCGCGGAGATGACGCGATGTCGGTAGAGAGCTCATTAGATGTAGTCCACCACCTCAGGGGGAAACCCTGCGGGGTAGCCATCTCAATTACCCATTCGATAATAATTGGAAAAATTCGCAGAATGAAAATTGCGGCGAATTCCATTGTCATTGCTTATGCTGTTTTTTGTGCAGACCTCAACTCTCAGCGTGTGAAGTACCAACTGTATACGTATACACTGCCACTGCTACTGCCACTCTAGATATCATTAGGCTGCGCTATATAGATGCGAAGGCATCTTTATCTATCGCGTATGAATTATTAATTGCAACCATCCACATGCACACATTTGGCGAGCGAGTCGCGTTCTCGATGATCTTCAAAGACCGCCTGGTCGCAACCGATGTCGATGCTTGCCCCACTGCGTTTTACTGCCAATGCTGCTGTGGTGGCCAATTTCCAATTCAAAACATTTGCGTCACGTCGTGGCTTAGTTTTTTTTATTCTTTTTTTATATTCCTGGCTGGAGTCGCCTTTTCCTGGTCAATATACGCACTACAACGGAAGAAGGTTGGGATTTCCGGGTTCTAATGTACGGCACTGGATGAATGAAAATCGTGACTGAAATAAGTGGGCGTTCGGCCAGTTAGACCCTAGAAAAACCCTTTCTCTGTCACCATCACAATATAAAAAAAAAAAATGCAATTGTCATAATTCCAAACGCGAGTGCATGTGTGCACCGAATTTTTAATTGGCATTGGTAGCGATCAAAGACGTAATTTGTTTTGCTGTCGCACACACGTGTGTCCGTGTGTTTTGGGTGTGAAAAATTCTTGATGCGTACAATGTTGCGGGGTTGCAATTTTATTTTCCTATTAAGGTGCTCACGTCATTAGTCTTCGAAGTTTGTGTTTTTTTGTTCGGGTTTAATAAGCGTAGGAAGGTTGTTATTTGTCATGTAATGATTTAAACGGTTTTTGGATTCGAAATCAATTCCAACAAACTGGATGTGGTTTTGAATATTAGTTACTTCACTCTGTTGTTGCTTGGTTACTGTTTAAAATCGTCATAAGCACCCGCCCAAAAGCACTAATTTCGGATACCTACAAAGTGCCTGTACTGAGACATATGATCGATCAAAGTAGAAATACGGTACAACAGCATGTTACTACTTCATAAATGTTGTCAACGACACAAAACAATGAGGCAAATTTATTAACGTTTTAACGACTTTTGGGCGAACAGACAGCTCATAAAGTTGCATATGGCCGAGTTATTGAGAATGAGAAGTCAATCGTGCAACTGTCAAATGAAAAGGGTAATAAGTTATTTTATTGGTTCGCGTTCTCTGCACTTTGTCAATGATTTTAGAAGAAACGCTTTAAATAACAATGAAATACAAAAATACTGCGGCATACAGATGTACTTAAGCTTGAGTAGTTTCTCAACGAAAATTCAAACAAAAACGACTTTAGGTTCTTTTTTTTAGATTCCCAATAAAACTCGACTTATAATTCATTTACTGGGCTAACAAGGCTCTAGACATAGAATAGTTAAACGAAATAATTGATGTCTACGTCACACGTAGACTTTTTAGAAGAAAACAGGGAGCGGAATATTCACAATTTAAAGAAATAAATGCAGGTGTCCCACAAGGATGTATTGGTAGACCAGTCTTCTTTACTTTTAGCACTCATTAGTAACTAGAGGAAAGTATACAGATTCTCCATGTCCTCAAATTTTCTGGATTTAAGTCAGCTATAAGAAAGCTACAGCGAGTTGAAAGAAAAAATAGGAAAATGTGGAGGTTTAGAAGAGTTTAAATCAACACATTTCAATTTTACTCCCGACATCTACGCTGTTTCTTTTAAAACCAACGCGAACATCAATGCGATATGAACACCCTTATATTGTTATAAAACACAGTGACACCGAAACACAGTGACACCGATGCACGCTGCTTTTGAACTTTTGTGAATCGTAATGCAGAGGAAAAACAGAGTCGGGTGAAGAATTCCACATACGAGTTGTGCGACTGAAATATGAATCTCTATACTTGACTGTACGTCCAAGGTCGGGCTTAAAGGTTCAACTGATCAGCATGAACAAGGGAGGAATGCAACTGGCTATTTCACTAGAGCACTGTTTGCGAAAAAAAGCATTAAAAGAGAGTGAGACAGGTAACGTTTCGACGATGTTCAATGGAATCAACCAATTAAAATTGAACTATGTTTCATCAGTCTTAACGCTCTGTTTTTTACCCAATCAAGTAACCGATTAGATATTTGAGGGGCACCTGACCAGATATGAGAATTATACTCGGATTTTTGTGGTGGACTTAGCAACCTACTAAGGAATAAAATAAAATAAATACCTGTTACGCTCTCTCTTAACCGTACCTTGCAATTAAATGGAGGGGGCCTACAAATGTTTGTCGACTCCGAACGGTTAGTCCAGAAAGAGCTTTTCATGGCATGAAAGTACAATCGGAGAAATCGCCAATTACTCGCAAAAGGCGATACCCGTTTTTTTTTCCTTGATGTTTCTGGGATTTGAATCTTAAACCTTCCACATTAAAGACAGACATGCTAACCATTACGCCACAGACACCTGTTTTCAACGGAGTGCAAGTAAACAATCGTGATGGGGTCACAATTCCTCTACTTGTTTGATTCACACTTGTGATCAACCTGCGCGTTAAGCAAGCCTCCCGATTCCGATTCCCGGAGTTTTTGGCTGGTTTTTTTTTCTCTCTCTTTGCAATTATTGTGTCGAAAACTTTTATTTAATTTGTACTATTTTAATAAGTGTCTCTTCTTTCAACATCACATTTTAGGTGGTTACGCTTTACAGAAATGTGCAGAAATGATATTGATGATATTTTCGAAGTGAAGGTTTCCATGAATCAAAATTTGCTTCTCATACTGTCATACGAAGCATTGTGTACGCTGTTGGATATTTTCTATCACAGAAGATAATCAGAGTTTTTCCGACATTGCACTTATCCTATACCTTTCAACATTGGAAAACACATTTCGATACAAGCATAAAGATTTGTGATGGACATGCCTATCACATCAGAACACAGGCGTCACAAGCATTCAATCTTTATTAGATACTGTGAAACTTAAGCTATTTCATCTACAACGTTTACCCATAAGTCAAAAGTGGTCGTTGATCATCACATTTGAGGATTCTACATCGTTACAATGAACACTTGACGATGGGCTACATCAGTAAAATTGATGTATTTCAGTGTTCAGTACTTTGCCTTCGGGCAAATGGTCAGTGACTGCAAAAAAGAGCTGCGGACTAAAACTCCTCCTTGGTATGTGCTCCTCCCTTACTATGGTTTATATGTAATCTTTTTTACCGGAAAGCTAAAATAAATAGTAATTTTTTAACAAAAAAAAAAAACGAACGAGGTTAAAAAAAACTTTGTACCACAGTGCACAGTCAACTAAATTACTCTGTGAAGAAATAAACTTTATAGAAAAAAACTACAGCAATCAATTAAATTTCATTTAAGCAACTTCAAAGAAAAATAAGATTATCAAATACAAAAACAAAACAATTTCCTGTTCATTCACTGCTGTCATCGTCATCGTTGTCGTTGTCGTTGGAAATTGGTCAACACGATAAACTCCTGTTAGACTCAAAATAGATAGTTTGCTTTGTCTTCTACTTATTTAAAATTTTGAGCCGCTTCAAATAAAGGAACATAGGTATAAAAAAAATAGTAATGAAGTCAAAAAAAGCAAGGGAGGTTCAGCCATGTGTGGTGAGGAACCAACAATTTTTTACGATTCCTAACTTCTAAGTGAGAAAAAGCTTTCCACGGTTTTACGAGTTCGTACATACTCTATGCTGACAGTGTCTTAAAAAAGTGGAGAGGTTTTATTGGGATCCTACCGTTCGCGTGGTATTTATCGTGGATATGAGAGTTATTGTATGAACTGTCTCAACATGTTTTGCGTAAGAACAATTATTAACCAACTAAAGTCATTACGATTGAAGTTGCAAACAAGAAAGTTAATTTATGTTTCGATTTTAGTATTGAATTCACATAATTACTATCCCCCACCAGTGGTAAGGTCTTAATAATACGTCATCGACAATGGCAGTACAGTTACTCTGTGAGGACTTTTTGATTTTGAAATTTCAATAATTTTTGAAAACTATTAAAATGCATTCTGGCAACAAAACCAAAAATTTGTATTTTGTTTGTTTGCAAACATTGAAGTACCACATATTTCAAGCCGCTAAAAATCATGTTTGAGGTTTTTTTTAAGCTGTTTACAAATAGTAAACTTTCTTAACCTTAAAATAAAAGTGTTTATTGTGTTCAAGGTTTCTTAAAAAGGATAATTGAAGAAGATCCTTTAATGACCACAAGTTGTGGTCTTAAAGGATCTTGTTCAATTAAAAATGTTGCCTTTTAATACACTACAATTACTAAAACTCCTCTTCTTCTCCATTTTCCTGATCTATGAACATTATGATCTCAAAAGGACATGAATGCTTCACACTAGTGAATCGCCTGTAGACTAGGCAAACAATTTTGTTGCAGAATCTCAAGATCAAACTGTTCTCTAAAATAAACTGCCCACAAAACAGCTACAAGTAATCCAAACACCAATCCTCTCCTTCAACTCTCTGACGTTCGATACTTTACGCCTCATGAAGACAACTGCGAACACAATTGTGAACAAAAGAAATGGCCGATCGCACGTACGAACCCACCCAAAAGTAGTAGCATCGCAGTCAGAGGGTTCAACACACATTACCTCGCATTAAAAATGTACCACGTCAAAGTTCAAAGATTTCTATCGATCGTTTACAAAATTTTAATGACACTCGAATTATCATTCCTAAAGCCTCTCCGCCTTCGGATTTCCTTTCGATTCGATTTCACTCCCTTGTGTCGCCTTCAATAATGTCTATTTAAATTATGCTAACCAAGTCAACCGCATCGGAAAACAATAAAAAGAATAAAGAAAAAGAAAAACAGTGCATTAAGCAACAATCAAACAAATAATATAAACTCACTCTAATGAAATTACGACGGATCGAGTGCTTAACGCCAACTCGTTGATTGTTACATGAATCAATCATCTGCTGCGACCCACACGCAAGAGCGCGCGCATACGCCCCTGTGAGTTGTGAGTTGTGTTTTGTGTACTGTGCACACAAACCATCTGATCAATGATCGCAGATCGAAAGCTGAACAGTGTTGATCATCGCTTTGATGGCCTCCCGCCGGCCAATTCGCCATCCGATCGCGCAGGGGCAGCTGCTAAACTCTATAGGTAAAGATAGATTTCCATGCAGGGAGATTGGCAGAGAAAGGGAGAGAGAGACGTAAGAGACGTTAAATGGCAGCAATTTGTCAATTTTAGTCGAGTGTCTCATACATCACCACCCTGCATTGAAAGCGTTCAACTAAAAATTACTACTTGGCCAAGATACATTCACAAAGACTGGCAATCTATCGATATAGCCGCACTCAGTTATTGAAGAATAATAATTTATCATCGCAATCTTAGCGATGGCGGTGGTCCCTGACAATCTAGCGATCTGCGTGCCGTGAATGCGACAAATCGATCGACACATACACCCAGCAGTTAGTTGGGTTATTGTGAAGAGCATGGCGACATAACCGACACTTACACTAACGACGACGACGACAATCATTCATTAAAAGCAATTTAACTCGATTTGAGTGGAGCATACTGAAATGATTGCGATCGATAATTGGGCATGCAAATCAGAGAGGAGTGCAAGATCGATGCCATAAATGCACGCTAGTTCGTGTAATTGAGTCGTTTGGACGCTAATCAAGCTGTGGCTCGGTACTCGGTTCAGCACCTAAGTGAGCGATAATGATTCTACACGCTTTTCACACATCGTCTCGTTGTCATCAACATCAACACACACCATCCTAGCCCGCCTCCGCTTCTCCTAACGATCAGTTCGTTGCAGAGATTCTGCATACGGCAGACAGTACCTAACAGTAACTGCATTGGCAACGACGACGACGACGACGCCAATGTGCCATGTCAGTGTCAATTGAAGGAATTTCTGCGTAAATCTCCCAACGAGCCACATTACTCGTTCTCAACACCGCACTATAGTGTCCTGCCTCCTTTTGCTGCCAACCAACGTAAAAGCCATAGTGTGCGACCATTAAAAGGTTGTACGGTGTAAGTGCGCGTGAAAACATCGACTGCGAACATGGTGCGCAGAGCCTTGCAATCTAAACGAGTCATTTAACACGTACCCCGAGTTTTGATGGTGGTGGCAGTGGCACCGCACCGGCACAGCACGGTCAGCCAGAAAGAGACAGAGACCCAAGTTCCCAGTTCCCATGATGTACGAGCAAGCAGTTAGGTTCTTTTTGTAAACACTGCAACAGTCGCAGCGCACCTCGTCATAAAAGGGCTTCCTGATGCCAAAAAACACATTGCCGAGCATCCACCAGAACCCAGACAGGGGATACGATACGACCCAAGCGAAGTCACTCACTGGTCACTGAAGCTAGTAGTGAAACTTTCTTGCCATATGTTTTACAATTGTTGTTGCGTCTCTTTCGTCTTCTTCAGCTTTTCCACTAATTCTTGATATCGCCGTCGACGTCGTCATCATCGTCAGACTATTCGGTGCGGCTACTCATTGTGTGTGCGCATGGAGCAAGCTTCCTAATAAGGGTGGCACATGTTAAGTGCGGAAGCCATAACGGCGTTATGGATGCACGCAAATCTATCGAATTTGATCCCAATCGCGAGTTTCTATCGCAAACTTTGCACTCCCAACACCCAGCCCTGGTCAATTGGACAGCGTGGGTGTTAAATTCAAATCTAACCTCACAGACGGTCTAACAAGTCGACCCAGCTAAAGAAAACCTCGCGAATAAAAAGTATCGTTTGGAAAATAAATACAACAACAAAAAAAGAAAAAAGAAACCGTCGTCGCCGCCGGACAGTAGAAAGACAGTCGGAGACCATTGAGACGTGTATCAAGTGGTCGGCCGATCGTTGCGAGTGGCAGCAATTGGGATTATGTGTCATGGCAGAGGTTCTCTCTTTGGGAAACTGTCCACTGTTGTTGTTGTTTTTTCGTCGTGAATTTCGCAACCGAATAACCAGCGCACAGTTACAAAAACAAGTAAAAAATATGATAAAGAACAGCCACTTTAGTTAAACACAATCTCTTCGGCTTGGTTGACTTCTTTTGGGGTCCTCATTGTTGCACCACGCCGAATGAGATCATACATGTGCAGAATGCAACCCTAAACGGGGCCATACAAAAGCCCAGTATGTGTTTCCTTTTTTCGGGTTATTATGTTAGCCCACTAGACGGTGTCACGTGCGCAGTTTAAGGTCCAACAATTACCTCACCACATTGGGAAACATTGACTGCTGCCATTACCTGACCGCACGGAATCTCCTTTTTTTTTGCTCAATGTGATCTCTGCAATGGCATGTGGCAGCAACTGGACGTTGCAATTTAAATTGATGTACTTCTCTCGCAAAATGAATAGAATTTCCATGGGGCTTTTCATATATTCATTCCGATGATTTTGATCTGACAAAGCCTTCAAATGCTGACATAAATTTTCAAAATAGAGTTGCTGTTGTAGCCTTGATGTACATTATTTGATGTTTGCTTGAGTTGTTTTCTTACTTTTCAATTGGAAATTTCGATTCATAATTACAGAGGAATTTTTTCGTGCTAACTAACTTTGCACTGTTTGTATTCATGATGTGAATCTGGAAAATGCTTAGCTGGAAAACACGCCGAGGTATGGCAATCAACATTCTGATTGCAACGTTGAACATGAAACAATAAATGAACAAACCCCTTTTAGGAGTATTGATGACACTCTTTTGATGGAATTCTGTGCAACATTAAATGTTTTGTGTTGATGAGTGACATCACATTGAAGTCGATGAGACAGTAAGCAAAATACTGTTTGAGGGTGCTAATAGCACATTGTCTCAATCGAATTTGACTGATTCGATCGAACACTTAAAAAAAATTCTGGATTTTTAATCGACTGAATTTGGTTGAAACAAGAAGCCCTGGAGAATTGTAAACGTTGTGGGTGTATATTCTAGCCTCTTTATCAACATCAAATGAAGTGCAGGAGCACTTCAGGAAGTTACTACAAAAGGCAACAGTTGTGTAAGCAAGGAAATAATCCTTTAATACTTAGAAGCATCAACAACTGGAGCTTATGTTGAAAGCAAATTCTTTTTAAATCGATTCAAAGAAGAGTTATTTCGGTAGAAAGAAATTGGTGATAATTTGTGGGGATCCAGATATTGCAACAAGGAATACACGTTAATTGCGATTATTATACTGCCTCACGCTAGCCACTCGTTTCTGGTCTCGTCCAACAAGAAGAAGTGACTTGCAAGACTAATGCTAGTGTTTACCTAGGGGAAAAAGTAGCACGTTAATGACTGACTAGGCCAAGTCTGAATGGTGTAACAGAGGATGAAGGATGCTATTGCGATTCAACATATTTTCCAGAATCAACTGTTGACATCAGCAGTCAAAACCACAACCCTTAAATAAACTACTCATTCAGCACGCCAGAATATCAGTTTTTTGCCTCGAAAAATGCCTGGTCTGCGGTTGACTACTCAATCAATCAAGAACACATTGGTTAACAGTAATGACCTACCGAAAGAAACAACGACTTTTGTACGGTAGACCCCTAAGATAACACGCAAAGCGGAAAAAATTGCGGAGGCTCTAGATTGGTGTAAGGCAAACATAATCGCCAACCAAGAAGTTCGATGGAATGGGCTAAGTAAAATATAAAAGAAGACTGCAATATTCACTATGACAGTTGGTAGAGAACGCAGAAACGTCGTTCTAGGCAAACTTCGAGAAAAATTTCTCGGCCATCGGTAAGCAAGCACGTTATAACAATACGAACCTAAGTTTTTATGCGTTCATGCCTTTAAGGAAGATAAAGACGATACCAAACCAACAATAGCTGGCTAAGGTTAGTAGGTTGTGCTGCGGGCTGAAACTAGTTAAATAACTCTTCACAGGCAGATTGTTTGCACTGCAGGAAGTTCTTCAGCGTTCTAGTTGTTCAAACCTTCCGAGGTGCCAACTTTCATTCTGTCCATTATTTTGTTATAGCAACGGTTTGAATACGGATATCCTGATTAATTTGAGACCATAGTTGAATAACGTGAAGCCTTTCGACATCTGAAAGCAACCATCCCAAGAAGGGGTAGACAGTGAATTTTCGAACTGAGTGTCTTCCCAACTGCTCTTGAATCCTGTGCCTAGTATAAGAACCTGATCATCTCAGTCCTACTTTATGGCCCGGAAGTGGGAACTTCTCTAAAGCGGGTTAGGCAAACTTTGTTTAAAAAAAAAAAAAAACTGTCATCCTTGATCCAAATAATCTTTGATCCTAGTAATCTTAGATACGGGAGATCTTAAAGTGATCTTCGATAGGAGTTATTTACGATATGAGTGATCCCCAATAGGAGTGTTCTCCGATTGGAGTGATCTCCAATAGGAGCAATTCTCAATGGGATTGATCTCCATTGAAGCAATCTCTGATAGAAAAGATTTCCGTTAGGAGTTACAAGGTGCCCGAGGCGTTTGAGGTTAAAATATCAAAAACATAAAATTTTTAAAAGGGTATACCGTCTTTTTTCAAAAATTGGCAATTATATGGATCAAGTAATAGATCCGAGGGATCTCTGACACAAATATATGAAAGACATGAACCAACAAATTTAAAAAGAGAGGAAAAACACACAAACAGAGCCATCCTTATACAGCAGGGATTCCGAATATAATAAAAGATTTGGCTTACCACTAAAGTCAATTTATTGTTTAATACATTTAAATTTGTAATGGGCAATAATTTTCAAGTAAAAATCTACCACTGCAAAATGTTATAACCTAGGCCCTGAAGAAGAATATAGAATGTGACTGTGAAAGATGTTCAATGTCCATGGCTTGAGTCTCACACAGGTCCCATGCATCATTGACACTTGCTGAAGTCTTTGTATTTTGTAGCAAAAGTACAGTTAAGCTTTTATTAAATCGAGTACGATGGCCACTAGTATGGATATGGAGTATGATTAAGCTAGCTCGTTTAGACAATCAACTCAGAAGAGAGTTTTGAAATAAATGTATAGTAACACTCGAAAAGAATTTTTGCTGGAATTCCACAAAGCAGGGTATTGGAACCATTTCTGTAATTGTGTTTTTGTAAAATGCTGAACATTGACAAATGTAAAAGTCTACTGAGAATTTGTGCAACAGACGGAAATAAGCAGCCTTTAAACTCCGTAAGCAGAGGTCGGCTCCAATAAACTTTACAAACAAAAGCTAGACATCACCCATAACACCAGATACGTTCTGCGGAGACGAGCAATTAAATGAAACAGTTTGTCATTTTGCCCCTTATCAGCCAGCTAGCTATGATAGTTATCTTTCATTAATGATGAAATGGGTCTAAAGCAACTTCATCGTGTAACGCTTGGATCCATGTCATAACTGGTTGTATTTAATGAAATTATCTTCATATAATATTGAGTCTTTTAACAATCTGTTAGCATGGCATGCGATTTATAATTTAGAGATAGAAGATGCCAACGCAGAAAAGTGCTTACATTTGAATACCTCATCGAACATAATTTTCTTAAAAATAAGAATCGACGGAACCGCTATATAGCTGCACATCTGCAAATTTGGAAAAACAAATGAAGACCACCCTTAAATAAGCCGCCCTTTTTCGGAAAGTCTTTGGATTTGTTTGATTGTTTGAAGCACAAAGAACGCAACAATTGAGCTTTGTTGATCTTATTTCGGGTCAGCTCATCTATCTCCTGTCTCATCAAACAGACTGTTGCTTCAGTGAAAAATATGGTTTACTAAAGGGTTTTCCAATAAGAGTGATATGATTTCTTTTTTGAAAAAAACACTTTCTGTTAAGGAAATTCAAATATTTTTTATTTAATGTGCAGCTCAATCAATACAATTAAGTTTTAAATAAAACGTCATTCAAATGACCACCACGACTTCTTCTGCAGCAACAAATCGATGAACCCAATTTTCGAGCACTTTTTCCACTAAATCAATTCGTATATCATGGCACCTTCAATATTGACTTGTAAAGCTTGAAGAGAATCTGGTTTATTTTGAAAGACCAATGACTTCAAATAACCCTACAAGAAATAGTCTAATGGTGTTAAATCACGACTTCTTAGAGGCCATTCAATATCACCATTTCTTGAAATAATTGAATCTCTAAATTTTTCTCGCAATAATTCAATTGTTGCATTTGTTGTGTGACACGTAGCCTTTTCTTGTTGAAACCAAATGTTGTCAAAATCAATATCTTCCAATTTCACCCATAAAAGGTTAGTTATCATCGATCTCTGCCGCTCTCCCTTGACAATAGTGGTGTTACCAGCCTCATTTTGAAAGAAGTACGGACCGATGATTCCACCAGCCCAAAAACCACACCAAATTGTCAATTTAGACGAATGTAATGGTTTTTCATGAATATTTTGTGGATTTCCATCGCCAGTTTTGTTTATTTACCGCACCAGTCAAATGACAGTAAGCCTCATCGGAAAAGATGATTTTCTTAAAAAAATCGTTATCGATTTCAATTTGTTCCAAGGCAAAATCAGAAAGTGTTTATGGTCATCCAATGGTAAAATTGTAAACACTTCTGAAAGCAATAAAAAACAAATGACAGGTCATGACATACTACAAATGGCCGAAACACCACTGCAAAATCATATCATACCTATTGGAAAACCCTTTATAAACAAAATAAGAGGTGCCCGTGGCGTAATGGTTGGCATGTCAGCAAGAATTTATTTTGCATAAAACAACGTCAAATTTCTGCCTCGGTAAAATCAAAGGTAGTGTCTTATTTGAATGAACTGTATCCAGCCACAATGGAGTTTCATCATTTCCACTGTAGTGTAGTTTTCACTTTGATGGTAAATAATGTACTACGATAGTTTTAAATGAAGCTTTTTACAGTATTTTCTGTGTCAGAAACAAAGCCAAAAACATCGGAAATATGTTCACTCTCTTAAATTCATTTCAAAATTTATGTAGTCTTAAGTAATATGAAAGAATAAAAATACTACCATTACTACTTTGCCCCAGTTGAAAGTTGATTCTTTGGTTCTTCTCTGAGACTCTGAGGTTCCTCAAGCTTCGTTGCTCCACTCTTTTATTTATTTATTTATAAACAAAATACTCGGAAGCTCTGGACAAGCAAGTGATTGCTGTATTGTAATTGCTGTATTGTATAATCTCTCCTATCCTAAGTCCTAAACAGCTAGATCCAAAGCTATAGTGGATCGATGCCACTAATTAACGGAGGTTAGAAATGGCGTATAATTCGAGTGCATCTGCTGTGCATGTTAAATGTCGATACACTTGCTAGTATTGCTTTAATGATCTTCCATGCTTTGTCTTCTTCTTCTTCAACTTCTTTTTTCCATTTCCGGCGTTACGAGTAGTGATCTTGAAGCGATCACAACTCTCCCACTTCTCTGCTTCACACTAGTGATCCGCCTGTGGGGTACGCCGCCTAATCTTCCATGCTTTGTAGGCGTTATAATATAAGAACGAACACCATTTGCACTGACATCGGAAATGATTTCCTATTTCTTTTTCTGCCGATCGTTCCCTTCAATACAACCCCTCCGGAAGTTGAAGTCAGCTCGCAACAAAGATTCTGCAACTAGACACGACAATAAAATCTAACCGTTTTATATTACTAAGCAATAAAAGAAACACTTTTCGCCCAAACTACAAAGTTCACAGAAAGTCCTACCAGAAACACTCTTCTTAAAACAAAGAGCTTATTGCTGCTTTAAGTGCAGTGTTTGATTACCTTGTTGTTTCATTTGTAAAAGTTGTTGAAAAGCAAGAAATTCAATCAATGGCTCTACACTGAAAATGAAGCTATAGCATAACTTTCTGATTTTGCATTTAAAATTTCCCACAATGATGAACATACACGAAAACCGTTGAGAACAAATACTCGTATTCCAAATCCTTTTGACACCAGACTACTGCCAGCAGGAGCAAAGAATTTGAATTCACAGTACAGCATTTTCATGTTTCGATAACACTTTGAGGCAAAAAGCAATCAGGTCTTACAAAAAACTTCTTTGTGGCAATATGGTTCACCGAAATTGGATTTACTTCAGTTGAAGAAACAAACTAGTTTTTATAAGTACCTACTCTCTTCGTCGCATATGGACATCTGTAGGGATTGTGAAACCAACATCTACACACAATTTTGTAGTGTGTACTCAGGGTATCCTTGGGTGAATAAGCTTTTATTTAAAATTATATCCTTGTGAGTATGCTACCACATACAATGCCCCTCAGGGTAAGGATAGACGATGAATAATTGCTAACAACGAATACGAATGGTTATGCTTCGAAGGCCCATAGCAATACCACAGGAATATTTTACCCACGCCTTGACTAGATTAAAATTAAAGAAATGGCAATTTGCAAGGAAAATAAAGAAAGGAAACACTTAGTGGATATGGTACCTTTCAAGTTTCGCATCATAAATCTATTTTTTAACATTTCTAATTCTCGTTTAATTTTTATTACATTTCCCAGTGAATAAAGGAATCAAAAGCAAATTGCGGGAAACATTTAAGTCGTAGTATAGGAGAGCGATAAATTAAAACAATCCCTTTTTGCTTGAGTATTTTTCTACAAGGCCAGTGAGTGGGTGTTCAAATGAATCAAGTGGGTCTATGAATCTGTATTCTCATGTGATTTTTTCTTTCTCAATGAAACCAAGCAAAGTATGCATACGTCAAGGGCTTTACATATTAAACTGACTTCTATTTCGTAAGTAAATATGTTGCTGGCAACCGTCGTTTGTGTTTTAATTTTACATGGCAAAGTAAGAATGAAAGTCACTTGCAGAGGACATCTGGGTTCTTTTATGTTTCTTTTCATTTTCTCTGTTTATGTTTTTTTCTGGGTTTTCTTCTGTCTGAAGCCAAGAGAACATTTTTGACAGGAAAACACTCAAAGGTTTCCCACAATTATCCCTTTCAAAGTTGGGTGAAGTAGTTGAGGTGAAAGTAGAAAATGTTAAAAGGTGATCAAGTTGAATTAGAGTTCATGTTTGTTTCAACACATCGCAGCTGTTTTGTTTTAAAAGGTTGGCCTACTTTGGACACATTAGTCAATTTATAAAAATACCTTATTGGAAAGGTATTTTTAAAACGCAAGCCATTTGAGATAGGTATTTTAAAAATTTTGTCGCTAACAGCTTAAAGTGCAATCAAAATTAAATGTTTGTGGAACTCGATTTCGTTCGTTTGGCCTTAGATCCAATTACACGCCGTGGAATTAACTAATTTAGATCGTTTGGTAGACGCCTGAACGATGTTTTCGACACTTCGATCAATCCGTTGTCGCACTGACACGGAAACATCACACTACGAATATGTATAAAATAGAAAGTGCACACGATATACAAATGTCAACGTCTACACACATTAAATTGAGCTTTCAAATATGAGTTTTTTAGTTGAGATATATTATAATATTATAATATTTTTAAAACAAAAAATGAAACAATTAGTTTTTATGTTTTTATTTCCACTCTTTAATTTTCTGGTGGAAAGATCACTTCTGCAGACTGCTTAACGGCGATGAGGACACAAATTCTGCTGTCAGGCAGATTGCCCCATTCAGCTTGGACGATGATCAAGAATGCCGTCCTCCCAACCTAGAAGAAGTTAAACTTGCCATATGCAAACTTAAATCAAATACGACTGCAGGTGCAGATGGCCTTGATGCCGAACTTTTCAAGGCAGCTGGAGACCAGTTGGAAAGGAGCATGCACCAGCTGATCTGTATGATATGGTCGGAAGAAAGCATGCCCGATGAATGGAACCTCAGTATCGTATGCCCGATCCTAAAGAAGGGAGACCCTCACAATTGCGCCAATTATAGAGGGATAAGCCTCCTTAACGTTGCTTATAAGATCTTGTCTGCTGTAATATGTGAACGGCTGAAACCACACGTCAACAACTTGATAGGTCCTTATCAATGTGGTTTTAGACCAGAGAAGTCCACAGTAGACCAAATTTTCACATTACGGCAGATCTTGGAAAAAACCCAAGAACATAATATCGATATTCACCATCTCTTTATCGATTTCAAGGCCGCGTATGACAGTATTTACAGAGACGAGCTGTACAGAGCCATGTCTAGTTTCGGCATCCCTGCAAAACTCGTACGACTATGCAGGATGACTTTGTAGAATTCACGCTGCTCCGTCAAGGTCGGTAAAGAACTCACCCAGACCTTTCATGTCGAAAAAGGCTTTACGCAAGGCGACAAACTGTCTTGCGATTTCTTCAACATCATACTTGAAAAGATTGTAAGAAACTCAAACGTCAACACCAGAGGAACAATCTTTCAAAAGTCTGTACAACTACTCGCCTACGCAGACGATATTGACGTAATGGGAAGAAAAAAGCGTGATGTTATAGGTGCTTTTGCGAGTATTTAAACAGAAGCGGCAAAAATGGGTTTTATGGTTAATGAGGGCAAAACGAAGTATATGCTGTCATCAAACAGGGACACAGAACATCGACGAATTGGGCAATTCGTCACAATAGACAGACATAACTTCGAGGTAGTACAGGACTTCGTCTACCTAGGATCCGCTATAGACACGGACAACAACATCAGTGCGGAGATCAAACGGAGAATAACTCTTGCCAACCGTTGCTTCCTTGGGTTAAGAAGGCAATTGAGGAACAAAACCCTCTCTAGAAAAACCAAGGTGACCTTGTATAAGACCTTAATCATCCCAGTCCTGCTGTACGGCGCGGAAGCATGGACCTTATCGAAAGCGGATGAGGAAACCCTTGGCCGTTTCGAAAGAAAAACTCTCCGAATGATCTTTGGTCCGGTATGCGAAGACAATGTGTGGAGAAGAAGATACAACAACGAGATGTATGAGCTGTACCGCGACATGGGCATAGCCAGAAGAGTACGCATCGCGAGGCTACGATGATTGGGCCATGTAGAGCGGATGGACCCAAACGCTCCGGCTCGTCGGGTGTTCGAAAGCACATTGCAGGGAAATCGCGGAAGGGGAAGACTTCGTCTTAGAAGGCGCAATCAAGTAGATGAAGACCTCAACCGACTCGGAGTGCGAAACTGGAGAGAGCTCGCCCGAAATCGAAATCGTTACAGAAGGATGTTGGTTGAGGCCCAGGTTCACCCCGAACAGTAATGCCCACCTAAGTAAGTAAGTAAGTAATTTTCTGTATGCATTTCGTCTACGGCGATAATTTCAAAATTTCAAACTTTCCGGCGTTCGCTGTAAGTCGTTTTCAGAGGCATTCAATAAATCTTCTATTCTAGAGGATGGCTCCTTCGTTTAGTTTACTAAACCTCTGCTTAAAACCTGGGCTAGTAAGGGCTACTCTCCTTCCTCATATAAGAAGCTGTTAGCTTCCGTCATTACACCCGAAAAAAAATTTACTCAGCTTGTTACCTTTGAATTGACTAAATTGTTTTTATTCAAGCTCGTAAATAAGACATTTAAATGAAAAAGGTTCAAACAAGAACTTCCGTAAGTTGAAATCTCATGCAAGTTACTTATTCACTTCACATTAAAAACATCTCTGAGTAAATTTGTCGAGTTTGTTTTCATGACAATAGTCATCTCTCCTCCTACCTGCTTAGTCACTTTGCCATTGTTCACTTTCAGGCTTTTAGTTGCGCAACTTCTTTGTACATTAGTGATTAACTTTTATTACAATTGTTTTTGTCCTCTTCAACGACCTTCTTCACGACGGACGAACTTAACCTAATTAAGTAAATACATTTCGTTTGAATAGTCCCAGGGGACACACGAATCTTTAATTGAAAAGTTTTAGCGAAACTTGTACAAATTCAAAAAATTTAAATAGGGAGGCGAATGACAAGCTCTCAATAAAACAAAAACAATATCGACAGCAACAAAAGATTCATTCAAACTAAAAGACAAGAAAAAAAAACTCCCCCATCCTCTTCGTTGAAGTTTTCTATTCATTTCATCGTCGGTTTTCGGCAATTCCATGAATAATAAAGAGACTATATTCGAGCAATTCCCTATGAATGGTAAAGCACTTCAAAAACAAAATCAAACAAAACACTTTAGCCAATTTACATTTGACCATCGACCTAGGAGAGCCTGTTCTTTTATTTTCACCATCGTAAAATGGACGAACACTTTGTGTCTGTCTGTTGAAAAGATTCCTCTTCAACCTCAACCTTAACTCGTAATCCATGAAATTGCGAGTCAAAGCGTAGGGTTCAGAGGCAATCAAACCTGCCCAACATTAAAAAATGAGAAAAAAAAACTATTTACGGAAGCATCGTTTGATTCTGTCCCTTATGGACGAAGAAACGCCTTGGCTATGGTGGTTATTGAGGTTGTGATCAGTGAGTGAGTCGTTTATGATTTACTCCTTTGGATATAATTTTCTGATAAACGCTGGTCGCGAGGTTTCGCCTTACAACGTCGAAGTGCAACGCCAAGGTTGTAATTATTTGTGTTGCATCTTCAAGCAAAGCACCATGCCCGTTCTTAACGACTGTCTGTTAAGTGTGTGGGAGGTGGGGATGTGCACCTCACTGGTCTCTTCACATTCGCTACATAGAACTTGCGAGGACTTTCATTCTGACATTGATTGCATTTTAATTGCGGATAATTCGCCCGACGGAGACAATAACGACAACGACGACGAACCTTCGCGAGTCCTTTAATTCCTTTGCAAACGCATCTCTGATTATAAAGTTGTTAGGTTCTGATGAATGTTTTCAATTAAGCTTGCAACAAAAGACCAGTTTTCAGCGTTTTGTTTACTTTGCATGAGCCAGGGGTAGGGACAAATGAAATTCCAGAAGCGCCAGTTCAGAGGAGCATCCTTTCTCTTCTTATTTATTTATTTTTTCGCCTTTTTCTTCTGTTAATGTCTTTCGACGACGCGACGGTTCGAATTGACTTTTCCTTCAGGTAACCTCTGTCGTTTTGTTTTGCGGTCTCTGCGCTCTTGTGCGTACGCCTATTCGGCTACCAAGAAGCAAGGTCCAGTTTGCGGCACGAGACAAAAACCTCAAGGAATTCCTGCCGCATTGCCGGAGAGGCAATTAAAGAACCACATCTCAGAGAGCGAGAGATTAAAAACAAAACCAGAAAAAAAAATAAACAAAACGCAAACGCAAAAAATGAATGCAGAAGCAGGCCAAGACATCTCTGAAATGCTAGATCGATGTAAGCTTTTGTTGTGGTACGTGCGGGTACTCTCTTTGGAACAATATTCGCTGACCAAGGAGAATATGGGCATTCGAATACCGCAACAAATAGTTTCTAGAGGACATTGTGTTCTTCTTATTATATGGCCAACTTAGTTTAAGGGTTGCTACTATGCGGTGACCTAAGTAAGGCTGCATTCAAATTGGAATTAGTAAAAGAAAAAAGCAAAAACTACTCGGGAACCACAAAATGCTTTTAATGCTGCTGTACCGGAGGGAATACCTCGGAAGTTTACATGTACATTCGACGCATTGTCGTCGTCGCAGTAGTTCAAGTCGTTCTAAGCCGTTGACGTCGACGACGACGACGACGACGACGTTCACTGGTTGTCGGCAAGCTCCAAATTTTAAAAGAACTTCTGCGGTACACTGCAGTCAGAATGTTGACCATTAGTACCGAAAATTTGTTTGGCATTTTAGAGTTTTTGGCACGCGTATAAAAACTACGAGTAGGTACTTGAGGAGTGACTTGTGGCGACATAACTGTGTACCTATTGTTAAAGATATAGTTGAATGTGAACATTTGGTCTAAAAGAATCTCAGTTCTAATGGGAGGTGTTTAGTGGAAAAAGGACTCAGTTAGAGGGTGACTCAGTTGGAGGAAAAGCACGCACAAAAGGAATAGAATCGATTTTTAAGTGGTACTAGTAACTCTTTTTGGTCTCTTCGAATTTTAATGAAACAAATTTGATCCGAAAATCATTATAAACAATAACACATAGGCTTCCCTCAATCCGATCCCAGTTCTAGAAAGGAAAATATGTTTTTCCACGTTTAGCGCCATTCGCGAGGAATGAACAATTTTTCCGGCAGTAATTTCATGCCATGAAAAGCGCTTTCACGATAAGTCATCGGCAAAAAATTGTAGGTCCTTTCCATTAAGTCAAAAGGTATAAATAATGTAAATAAAATAACTACGGTGGCTCAACCGAGCGGGAAGCCCCGGGGATTAGCGCATTTCTCACAATCATGCCTTGTGAGGGAATGGAAGGGACCTACAATTTTCTGCCGGTTTCTAACGGCCAATCGAGAAAGCACTTTTCATAGCAATGAATTAACCATCGGAGGACTAGCCTATTCCTCGCGAAAGGCGATACCCGTGGAAAAACATTTTTTGGTTTCTGTTGGGATTCGAACAACGAACCTCCCGCGTAACAATCTGACATGCTAAACAAGATATGGTTAAGAGAAATAAGCTAAGCCCCTCTCTGTTGCATCACCAATCGACCGTTAACCGAAATGCCCATATCGCAATCGACTCAAGCCACTCTTCCAGTGTGATAAATGTTCGAACTATCCGAGGAGCCAACTTTGACTCGAACCACTGCCATATTGTAGCAAAGATACGCGGAGAGATAGCCAATGCCTCTTCCAATCGAGTGTCCCTCCAACTGTCCTTTGCCGACAGCATTAAGCATTGAAGACCAGTGACAGCAACACCAATAAGCCATCAGCCAGTGATGTTCTGGGTTTCACTAGGTCTCCAAAACGAAACTCATGGTTCAATGAAGAATGCATGCAGGCAAATGCTGCCAAGCAAAAATCACTACAAATGTTGTTTCAAAAGAGAGCCAGGGGGAGAACGAGATTTATAAGGAGAAACAAGGGAAAAACACAGAATTCTCAAAATGAAAAAGAAGTAGCATAAGAAGTGCTCGTTTGAGGAGATTCAGAGATGCGATGCTAGAAATGAGATTCGCAAGATTGACCAAAAGGTAAAAATATCATGCCAAAATAGAAGCAAACCTCGAAACCAATGGTGTAAAGGTCAGAAGGGAAACATTCGCATATTGAGGATGTGGAAAGAACACTTCTGGAGAATGCTTAACGGCGATGAAGACACAAATTTCGATGTCAGGCAAAATGCTCAACCTGATCAAGGTACTAATGACCTAGAAGAAGTTAAGCTTGAAATATATTTAAGCTTAAATCAAGTAAAACTTCGACAGCTCCTTGTAGTAGTAGGCCTCGAAAGTGTATCATGGCATTCGATGTTCGGTTGCTGAATAACAGTTCAAACTTTTATGCACTATAATGAAGCGCTCACAGAAAAGTATTCCAATGCTCTATTTTTAAATTTTAAGGATAAAAGACAGTGATAAAAAAAAATTGCGACCACTGCAGTTTTTCTTATATAAACTAAGTGTTCGGAAAAGTTAACAAGGTTTAACAATAGAAAAGAAAACTCCTTAAAAATCAACTAGGAAACGATAATTTTTGAAATAGCACAGAAAAAGTACTATCTGGCATCACTTCAATCTTTCTGACATCGCTTTCGCTTGGTTAAGACGCAAATGTATTTAGGTGTTGGTCCAGTGTTTCTATACACCGCTTAAATGATAACGCTCAAATGATTCGATTGAGGTCGTGTTACGCCTTACGCAATCCAACATGACCCACACCTTGGGTGCATATAGACATTCCCTTTACAATATAATACCTAATCATAAAGTCATGGCAATACCAGTGGTCTGCCTGAAACTATAGTCAATAGATTGGTTTTGATTCAATACCACAGAACACCTAATTAGTTTAATTGACATTCTTGGAAGGGGAATATTCCATAATGACTTTTTGAAGCCTATGAGCTGCAAATTTCATCTAAGAACTATTAAGGAATTAATTTTTTGCGAATGTACATATTTACTGTCATCCAAAATCTGAATTCGTTTTGAAGTCAATGTGGGACTCGTGGCGTGATGGTTAGCACGTCCACCTGTTAATCCAGAGGTTCGCGGTTCGAATCCCAACAGAGGCAAAAATGTTTTTCAACGGGTATGGTCTTTCGCGAGGAATTGGCAAGTCCTTCGGCATAAAATTGTAGGTCATATTCCCTTACAAGGTATGGTTGTGAGAAATGCGCTGGGCCCTGGGGCTCTTCGCTCTGTTGCGCCACCCTATTTATTTATTTATTCTTCAATACTGAAAAGCGGTTAAGCTTTCTGACACTTGTTCCTAATCTTTCAATCTTTCTATGATACGCACAGTGTCCGTCCGTCGGATACAGTTTTCGTTAAGGACCTAGAAGTCTTACGATCCCACTTTTTTACACAAAAGAGTTCTCACGACTAAAAGCCTATAACAGTGTGTTTCTATTTCCATTTCCATTAGTAATATAACCCGTGTCATTTCTTATTCCAATTCGATTCAAAAGCTTAACAACATACGCACAGAATAGAACTAGATGGCCAACTACGGCAAGGTAGTGCCATTTCTTACGAAAGATAAATTAGACCGGGAACCCTCGCCGCCTTCTTTTGTCGGTTGGTTCAAACCAATCAATTTAAAAAAGTGAACGTTTTCGATATTTTTGGGTGGGGAATTATGAAATTTTCATTCAAAACTGCCACAGTAAACATTATTTTCCATCAAAGTGAAAACTACATTCAAAAAGTGGAAATGATGAAACTCAACTGCAGTTAATTCTACTACGATGCTATTATGGTATTTGGTTTTACCACAGAACCCATTTGAGGGTGTTTCAGGCAAAGGGGGTACGAGTTGGCTCTCTATGTTATCTACTCTGTACACAGCACACATACGGTACACAGTGATTGTTTTTAGCGCCATGAGAAGTTTTGGTGGTTTTTGTCTACACTTCTGTTTAGTATGGTTTGGCAAATGGCAATTCATCATGAATCGTTTGACTCCGGAATAATTCCAAAGCTTCCAAATTGCGGAACATTATTTTGACAAAAATAAATCTATTCGAGAAGTTCATAGAGCATTTCATTCTTTTTACGATCAACATAATCAGAATAGAAAGCAAGCAATTCGTGCAGTTTTTGATCGTTTTTGCACTAGATTTACTCTTCTAAATTCAAAACCATCAACAAGACAAATAAATTTGAGTTTACACACCGGCGCGACGGCACCATCAGTCCTTATTGACTTTGAAATAAGGTGCCAGTTATAGCGATCAGGAAAACGAATCAGGAAAAATTTTGAAATGTAATATTTACTATGGTTTCGTTAGAGTTGAATAACAAATGTTATTCCAATCGGTTGCAAAAAAGCCAGAGAATTTTTTTTGCCAAGAAAATGTGCAATTGAATTAATATTTTCTGTTAAAATTGTATTTTTCTATTTTCCTGTTGCAATTTCATTGATCTGCTGATTATAATTTCAGCCAAAATGGAGGAAATCGTTCCAAATATTTGGATTCCATTTTCTATGTATACACTCACAGCGGATTTTTTTCGTGTGCATCGCATAAGGAAAGACAGTTGCTGGTGTGTATCTGCAAAGGGTTGAAAAACTGGCAACTAAAATATTTTTACTGTTCGCTATAAACGCTCTTCAGGAAAAAATTCATGTTTCCATTTGCCTCGTCTCTTCCTTACCGTTTTTTCCTTATCGCTATAACTGACCCCTAAGGAAGGAGCTGTCTTTTCCGTGAACGGCTAACGATCCACGCTCACTGATTTTTTGTTTCCAAGAATTAATCAGCTATACATCGACGACATGCATTTAGTTCCAACAAAACAGCGCAACTAACCATACTGTGCGCTTGGGTAAATCAATTTGGTAACAACTTTATTTCCAGAAGTATGGTCTTGCTAACTGTCCGCCGCGTTCATGCCTCTCGATAACTTTGTATGGTTCTACCATAAGTCATTGGTAAATGACAAAAATATTATTATTTAAAATTCTCAAACTCTTAAAGGAACATCTTTACTTATTAGGTTCTAAAGCTGCGAAAGCAATCTATTTAAAACGCTTCAAAATTTAACAAAAACTGAACGAAATTGAGCATTAGGATATTATTGGTGCACAGCATGAAATATGTATTCATTCAAATTTAGCAAAGTCCTTACATAATATTCCGACAGTCGAAATTTCTCCTAGCCGCTGAATTCCGCAAGAGCGAATTTTTATTGTGTAGGTACACAAAAAAATTCCGCACACTCTATAATTTTGATTCCGATAGGGTGAAGGTGAGTTTTTTTTTTTGACAAAAGACATTTACACTATACTTCAATTTTACTCACGGTCTTTCAGAGCGTAAGTTTCAGAGGGGCGTGAGTGTGAGTTTTTAAACTCACTCTTAGATTGCAACGTCATTATTCAACGAAATGTTCCAACGCTTTCAATGTCTGCTTATGTTATAAATGAACGAGACATTATTATGCATTTGACCCATCAAACAATTATCCCCAAAATGAAGCTGATAAATTCAGATTCTAAAGGTGCAGTTATCATTTCTTATGCATTTAATCAAAAAATTAAAGAAAACTGAAAGCAGCTGAACGGTTTGACTTCATGAAGTTTGTGTATACATATTCTCTAAACTCCGTTCTGCAAATATTTCCGAAGTGACTTCTTAATTTTTGTTCACCTTCTTTTTTTTGTACACTAAAAAGTGTTTTATTACTACTCCCTCCCATATTGTGAAGCAAAAACTTATTTCCAACTAAAATGAAAGCAATCAAATGCTGTAATCACAACTAAACGCAAAGTTCTATTCCAAACAGTCAAAAGAATATTCGGCCAAATACAATTTTCCTTTTAAAAATGGACAAATCTATTTTTTTTTTCATGTGTAATTTGGGAAGATAATGTCGCAAACTTCCCAAGATGTTGTTGATAGTTTTGGGCTGCTAACGAATTCCTTCGATAATATTAGCCATAAGTGCATCGTAAAAAAAAGTCCAAATGGGTCAAATCGCAGATCTGAGGTTTCAAATTGCGGTGGGTGCTTCAATTTAACCAAAGCTTCTTTAAAAAAAAATGCAATATTTTGGCTTGCACAGCATTCACTTTGGAAATAAGTTTTCAACGTTTCCCAAAGTTGTTCAAAATTAAAGCGCCTCAATTCGTACCGTGGAGGAATGATTCTGATATTCTATAAATATTTCGAGCGAGAAACAGCTGCCAGTGTCAAAATAACCAATGAATAAAAAGAACCCACCAGATGGCCTTGGAAGTTTCGAAATCGTTCTTTAAATTGAACGAAAATCAAACGAAATAACAATATCATATAATTTCAGTACGTTCATTTACGTTTTGTGCCGAAAGTTAAAGCCTTTCCTCCACTCTCTGAATCTTTTCTAACATGTCACCAGCACGGAGTTGTAAATCTCTGATCAGCATGGATACTTTTGACTTTTGAGAACTTGCTGCTAACGTGAAAATCTAAATCCTTAACAGTGTTTATAAGACTGTGTTCCAAAAAGCTTTAACGATGTTTTCTTTGTATTGGTTATAGGAATTGCGATTAATGGTCAACTGATTCCAATTTTTTGCCTGCCAGCAGAAAACAGATGGACTGTGTTTGAGTTTTTGGCCAAAAAACTCAGTTCAATCATTTTCGGGTTCTATTCCTCACAAACCCTGCGAGACCATGTCTCACGTTTCTTGCGGCGGCGGCGCTACTATCTACTTATGAATGGAGATTATTGAGATTTTAAAATTATTCTTGAAACACACATAGAATGCCGACCTTTGTCATTGGCGATGCTGAAAACAATCTGGTGAAATACTGTTTCTTCCTTCTTTTTTCTTAGTCGGGAAATATAACTTTTCAGCGTTAAACTTTATTCATTGGATCATTGCATTTCATTCTTCTGATAAAACTGCTTTAAGATTATTTCCCTGATAACTTCCTCATCTACAAGTTGCCTAATTTTTTGTGTTTATTTTTCTTTCAGAAAAACAGCCGCAGTTTGTCGATATGATATAAGAGAGAAACAAGAAGACTTCGGACTTAAAGATCACCGGTCAAGTTGTTCTAAAAAATAAAAAACCACCACTGAAACCTGCGTTTTATTTTTGCAGTTTAGTAGTTTTATATTTTAGATCTCATTTTAGCAGAAGAGAAAGTCGTTAATTAGCCAACCAACTCGTACACAAGAGCTATACCTCCCCCGCTTGTTAGTTAACAAGCAATTTGCATAATATAGAACCCACTTGCAAATATACAATCCACAACACGGTTTCAACAATCAACAACAATAACAGACAACCACCACACAATTATATTATAAAAAAGTGACTAACTTTTGTGCGGCTTTGTTCGCCCGTCTATTTATATTAACCTTGAAGGTAATCCAAGACCTGGCACGAGTGCTTCCAATATTCATTCATATCGGCTCAACTCATTCATTAGCTTCATTAGCCCACAGCGCACTACACACAAGTCAGCGAGCAGAAAGTTTGTCGCAGCGCACGTCCGTTTCGTCAAAATGTGAAGAAAAATAAGAATTACAAGCACCCTGGTGCGTGCGCGCATGAACTGCGGCGGCGCCCCAAAGAAACATTTACACCCACGTCATACTATGCGCGCCTGCGTATATAATCGCCAATAGAGCATTCAAAAACGCCCTTGCAGCAATACCCCCGTAGCTTGCCACGCTCACCAATTCGCGGGCACAATATAACAGCAACAAAAACAACAACAGAACACATTGCTGCGCGGAATTATGGTTTCTGCGCATGACAGCTTCACTGCCGGTTGCATGCCCACACGGTTCATTCAAAAATCTAGCCTAGCTCCATTCAGTAAAGTTTTTCGATTTTTTTTTTAGTTTTGTAATTTTATTTGTATTTTTATTCAAAGCTGCGGACATGACTTTGCCGCAAGTATCGCAGTCTGACGTCATGAAGTTGTCACTCTCCAAAGGTGGTTTGTCTAATCGAAGACGACAAAACACAAATAAAACAACCACCACACAAATCAGCATTTAACGTGGGTTCCATCATCATAAGCAGTGGGGTAATAAAATCGTAATATTTCATTCACCGAATCGAACGGAATTTGGGAAGCCCGCACCGGAAGATGGACACTTGTTGCGCCAAAAACAAACGTACGACGAAATTTAACAAATAATATCGATGATGCAATTGAATCGAGAGTTGAATAAAAGAAAAGAAGTAAAATAAAAAAATTTGCCTACACACTTGTCGTGGTTTTGATGGAATTTTAGGTGGAACCCACATAGACACTACGCGCGTAGCTTATTGTGTAGGATAACAAGTAATCCGAAAAAACCTTGCTCTTGAGGCTCGTCGTGATACCAAACCAAGACAGTAGCAGGTTAGCTCAAGCGTTATGGCTACAGTACACCAAACGACCATGTGGCGCTGGATGTTCCTGAACGGACAACCACTTCTCTATAATTTAATGGCGATTTAACAAGGTGTACCTACATACTCGTACATATATATTCCTATGCAGTGTTGTGCTGTATATATTCGCGACAAAGGTCACTTCGTAGGTGGAAAAGTGTTTAATGTCTCTGTGTGGTTTGGTATTATAAAGTTTTCAATGTTGGGAAAACAAGAAGAAAAGACATAACGCCGTAGGTGCTGCTGTTTCTATAGAATACAAAGTAGAAAGATTCGTTTGGTGTATTATGGTCTGTATACATCATTTCAGAAACGAAGGTTTCTTCTTTTTTGATTGCGGAACGGAGGAAAAGAATGAGTACTAAGTTGTTTTGAGTCGGAAAAGTTTGGATAGCCGTAGGGAAGATGAAACAACATATGCGAACGGACAATCAAAGGGGATTTGTATTTGCTATAGCGATTTCGGAACTAGCCAGTGTTTGCCTCAAACGTTTTACTAACACTGAATATCAATAAGCAATCAAAGTTTAGTTTCGGCAGAAGTTTCTAGGAGAATTCTTCGTGACCCTTTGGCTGCACGTTTAAGTTTTCAAAAGGAAAGAAAACATAAGGACATCGAATAGACGCTGAATTTTTACTGAGATTTTACGGTGTTTTGTCTAAGATTGTCTCCATATATTCAAATTTGGGCGCCATTTAAAAAATTATTTCAACTGTACCTACCTTTTTTTTACTTGGGAAGTTGTGAGTCAATTCTAAAGGGAGGTTAATCTGCCTTGATGGATAGAACAAACGAGTTTTCCGCTTTGGTAATAAACCCAAATAAAAGATGACGACGCAATGGAATAGGATCAAACTCTAGGGCGAGTGCTCGTTTAAGTAATGAGTTACTGTGCGTTTCATATCGCTTAGGAGGCTAATAATTGCTTTTTTCTGTCGGTGGCGTGTAAAATTTTTTGTTTTAACCTAATGTTAAAAAAGAACATTCATCCTTTTCCCAAACGGCGAAGCGAACGAGCCATTGCATTTTTCGTCTTCCTTCATTTTAAAGCAGACTTCATGTTGTGTGAGTTCCAAAAAATCGTTGCCAGTCTATGCAACGTAACAAGTGGATTAGGGGTGAATAAATAATTGAAAATGTAAATATTTAGAAGTGGGGCTCCAGCCCAAATCGGTCCAAAAAAATTTTCTAACAATTCTGGATTATTTTATAGTATAAAAATAGATGTTTTGAAGTGGGGGAAGACATTTTGCTTACAGAAAACAATTGCTATTTCCATATTTAGCATGAGCAGCTTAACCCTGCGGAAAAAGGGTTTAAATAATGAGCCCCGCGAAGCGGGCCATGCGGAAAGCTGTTGCATACGGAAATTATTTGCTATTTTCATATTTAGCATGAGCAGCCTAACCCTGCTTTCCGCATGGCCCGCTTCGCGGGGCTCATTATTTGAACCCTGTTTCCGCAGAATTAGGCTGCTCATGCTAAATATGAAAATAGCAAATAATTTCCGTATGCAACAGCTTTCCGCATGGCCCGCTTCGCGGGGCTCATTATTTGAACCCTGTTTCCGCAGGGTTAGGCTGCTCATGCTAAATATGAAAATAGCAAATAATTTCCGTATGCAACAGCTTTCCGCATGGCCCGCTTCGCGGGGCTCATTATTTGAACCCTGTTTCCGCAGAATTAGGCTGCTCATGCTAAATATGGAAATAGCAATTGTTTTCTGTAAGCAAAATGTCTTCCCCCACTTCAAAACATCTATTTTTATACTATAAAATAATCCAGAATTGTTAGAAAATTTTTTTGGACCGATTTGGGCTGGAGCCCCACTTCTAAATATTTACCAATTGAAAATTATAAATTGAAAGCAGAATTAGTCACTTCGTATTTTTGCAACTCGTTAACTACCGTAATGAGCAAAGGTTATCAAATAGTAGACCCATCAGCTTAGTGTGTATGACCACTTTATACAATTGACAGGGACACTAATTAAGTGGTTTCATAGTGATCCATTTTAAGTGTACTGCAGTTTTACTCTCTAGTAAGTAAATTGAATTAGAGAAACATGCACCACAATTAATTTTCTGAAAAAGCTGGGAGGAAAACAGGGTTATAATAGAGAATCACATTTCCGTCTTCACAGATGGTTCCAAAACGGACGAAAGGGTAGGATCAGGTATCTTCTCAGATTACCCTATCATGAAAAGATCAATAAAGCTTCCCGACTCAAGCAGAAGTGCTCGCAGTGTGAGAAGCCGCAAAGCACCTAGCTACGCAAAACTTGATCAACAAAAATATTGACTTCTTCATAGACAGTCAGGCGGCCATTAAAGCTATCTCATCCATTACCACAAAATTCAGGCTAGTAAACAGCTGTCGCAGTAACCTTAGACTGCTCAGCGAAACAAACACAGTAAGTTTAACCTGGGTTCCTGGACATCGTGAAATAATCGGTAATGAAAATAAAAACCGCCAATGATAGATGGTCATATTTAGAAACATGCTGAGTCTCTAGAACCCTTTGGCCAGATATTTCCAAGAAAAAAACAGAATTTCTACTCCAGCTAAGCAGACCTCGGCGATCTCTGCTGATTGGCATTCTCACGGGCCACAACTCGTTGGGTACCCACTTGATGAAAATGGGCATTAGCACATCCGACTTATGTAGAGGATGCCAAGATGAGGAGGCAGAGGATGGATCTTTCCACTTCCTCTGTGAGTGTCCTAGCTTGGCCCACACTAGAAAAAAAGCCCTCGGAGAATACTTCTTCGAAGAACTGGGCGACATCTCTAACCTCCCATTGAGCAACGTCCTCAAATTTACTCAGGGCTCCAAATGGTTCAGTGGGAGCTCCCTACCCCAATAAGCCAATCACCAACCCAACCCTCTACCTCTCCAATCCTCCCACCTCCTCGTCCTCTGTTTTCCCGGGGAGCACAATGGATCCTTGAGATCCACTTGTGGCTGCAACCCCCATGCAACCTAACCTAATTAATTGTCTATGTCTTCATAGAGAAAGCATTTAATCTTCCCCTTTTAATAGATTTTTTGGATTAGGATTTTGCGTTACAAGCACATAACAAAGCCTCTGTATAGAAGTGAGGGATTGGATTATCCATAAGATAGAATTCATTCAGTATTGTTTTCTTATGGTTAAAATAAGGAATGACGATACGATTTGAATGTCAACGGTGACTTATTTGTTAGAAGAAAAATTGTTGCATCAATTCGGTTAAATAACTTACATTTCAACATTTGCTGCATTTTCCTTCTCTTTTATATCTATTTTCTTCTCCAAATAACAGGAAGTATTCGTTACTGCAAATCTTGAGCAAAAATTTTAAAATTGAATCTCCGAAGGGGAGCAGGCTGCTAAAAAACGAAGAGTTTTGTGAGTTTTGCTACGCAAGTCTTCTGGAATTACTTGCGTTAAAGTAAAGTAAAACGACTTTCAGATACCTTGGTCAACTTCGAACTAATGCATTCCTTATTTCGTTAAAGTCATAGCTTTAGACTCGTCTATTAGCAGCCAACAGTCAGTAATTTTCAGTAATTTGAGTAATTTGAGTAATTTGAGGTGGAAAAACTCGTGTCGGTTCGTTAAAAACTTAACCACTCAGTCGTTTTTGCAAAAAGACAATTGCATTACGAAACTAGCTTCATCAAAAATTACCGAGAGACTTTGTTTGAAACGAACTAACACGAATCACACGAATCAATTTTTCCTCAAAGCACTCGTTTGAGGCCTTGCTATACATCCAATACAAGATTAGGATAAATCGGAGGCAAGTCAGGTTTAATGAAATTGAATCTTGGAAAAAGGTTAGTCACGCTAAGATGTTGAGCTTTTTGCGTAAATTTTCAACTCAAATTTGCAATCGACAGTAAGAAAAACGTTGGCGCATTAAAATTAGGAAATCTTTAAATTTTCTGAGCTTTTTACAAGCGCACATCTAGCAAAATAAAACAAATACTGGGCTATGGTTCTTCGGCTTTATGTTAGTCATCTGGCAAGTAATAACTCTCAGGAAAAAGTTTGGCAAATAAACCAGTCTCCCACAAACTAATTTAAAGACCACTTGCAATTTTCAAGGCCTCTTCAGAGTGCTAAAAGGGAATGGCGCCCAACGTGGGGAAACTGTTCTTATATTTTCATTAACTCTGCTAAATGTGGTAGGATATTTTGTTTTTCTCAGTTGAATTCTCTAATTAGATCAGCGAGAGTCCTCAAAGATCCCAATATATCTACATAAATCCGTTGGTATCCCCGCCGTTATTCTGAAGAGGTGTTCTTCTACGCTGGCAAAACCACTGCGTAAACTTTTCCATCTTTCCTATTCTGCTGGGGTTTTCCCGAGCAGATAGAAAACTGCTTTTGTCCAGCCGGTCCCTAAAAAAGGCGAATCTTCTTCCCCTTCCAATTACCGTCCAATTGCACTTACGTCCCTTCATTCCAAGGTAAAGGAAACGTAGATAAACCGTCAACTTTTGAAATATCTTGAAGAACGAAAGCTTCTTAATGACCGTCAGTACGGCTTTCGTAGCAAACGGTCCACTGGTGATTTGATGGCTCATCTCACCGAAAAGTGGAACCAATCGTTACATTGTTTTGGAGAAAGTAAGATTATTGCGCTTGATATTTCTAAAGCATTTGATAGAGTTTGGCATCAGGGTCTTTTATCAAAAATGCGTGGTTTTGATATCGATGAGTCTCTTCGTCGTCGTTGGATTAAAAACTACCTTTCCGACCGTTACTCAAGTGTTTCCAAAACAGGGCCTAGTCTATAAAAGTGGATGTTAGAAACTCAGCTAGTTCAAAATTTGCACCTCTGGTTCAGAATCTGTAAAGCTTTGAAGACCCTTTCTACTCATGATACACACAAACTGCTGTATTTGTCTGATGTTTCATGATAGTAGCGGTTGAGCACAAGCTTAAGTTCTAAAAGAATCCATAAAGTCTCAGTCGTTAAACTGACATTTAAGGATTACATTCCATTTTTTGCAAGCAATTTGACACAGTTCCAAAAATTTGACGCCTTTGCGAATCACCTTCTCGATCTTGGTTTTTGATTGTTGCCTTTCAACTAACTTATTTTCTCTCGTCACTTCTTAAATACGAAACACCATTTCCTGCTACGCCACCTCGTGCTGTTTTTGTCATGAAAAGCAAAATGGTCCACCACAGGGAGCACAGCAATACCCTAGGTTGATCAATACCGATTGCAACACCAATTATTTCCAACCTAATCACATCACGTATATAAAAGTTCAGTAACCTTAGTTGTGGTTGCCAAAACGACGCCAGTGCTCACCAGTGTTAATTAGATTTTCAACGAAAGCAGCTGTTCTCTAAACGACTAATGTAACCATCATAATATCTATGCCTATACTCTAGCTCACATTAACAGCCATAGTGGCAATTTGAATATTCATTCCGTCAGCAATAAAATATGAGTCCCGCGACAGATTCAAGCAATTAAATTCGTGTTTTACATTTTATTTCAAAAATCTTTCCCCGCCATTAATCCTACAAAGCCGTGTTTTTTACTACGAGTATATTCGAAGTCATAAAAACAACCACTTCAATTCATTCAAACATAGGAAATTAAGAAGTCAAATACAAGAGGTTCGTATATTAAAATTGTATTGAGCTCAAAAGCAGTGTACTTGTTCACAATTAAATATTTTATTACCACCCATCAAGCGTTATTGTTCTGAATATTGGATAATAATCCCATTCCGCATAGCCAAAAGCTATCTCCACTTATAGGATACACTTCATGACTTAAAAGACATTAAAATTTAGATGAGTAACACGCGAATAAAAGTAATTTCACTTTCACGGTTATCACTTTTCTTGCTTCATTAGTTTATAGAAATCAACGCAAAAAAAGTGGGAAATTCTCATAAAGATATTCGATGAAACAAACAAACAGAAACCAACACAACGAAGGCATACGCAGTGGAATATCGACAACGACAACGATGACAACGATGAACAGAAGAAATAATATATAGTAATGTTTTACATGTGTTCACTATAAGTCGTAATATGTATTTTAATAATAATATTTTATTTATTTGTGATAATTTTTCGTTTTGTTTTTTTTTATTTTGTTGATGAAAAATAAAATAATAAATTAAATTAAATTATATTTTCGTAATATTTATATATGCATGTATAAAAAATATAATAAAAATAAAAACATCCAAATGAATTTGCCTACCTTTTGCAGATCCATGATTAAATCGTTTTCACTTCTTACGTTCTAAAATTAATTTAGTTATACAATTGCTTTTTTCTTTTTTACATATAAACTCTTTTTTTTTTTCTTTTAGAAATTTCTTAAGTGTGATTGTGTGATTTGACATTCTGTTTGACAGAAATTATTTACTGGAATGTTTGCGAATAAAGAATTTAAAAAAATACTAATAAAAGCTTATGAATCTTAATTAATTTATTTTTTTACTTTTTTCGTTATTGTATTTTTTATGTACAAAAAAAATTTAATTTTCAAATCACAAAAAATAATAATATACAAGCTAAATTATTTACGGGCTGATTTATTTTGTTCGTTTAACGATTAATTTGTTTTCAACTTACAACTCAAACTACACAACACAAAAAGCGGGAAAAGTTTATGCAAAAACTATCAAGTTGTGGAATCTTTTGAACAAGGATTTTAAGTTTTGTTGGACAATATGTTTCTGCGTCGAACTCTGATAAAAAAAAAAAACTAAACGCGATTTCTTGTAAGCGATAATTGATTGCGATGAATTAAGCCAAATTGAAGATTTAAAGATATCGGTTTTAGATTGTAAACCACAGCCCTGGGCCTGGATTCTATTACTTTTTATATACATTCGTCTAGAATTCAGACGAAACTCTTTGAAAGTTACGGAGGCTTTAAAAGAAAAATCTTTAATAATTTTTAATCGCTGAAAACGAAACATGAAACAATTTTCCGACGATACAATCGACGATAGACGATTGGACGATAATCGTCTAAAAATTACGTGATTCAGACAATTTTTCTCAATTCGTACGTGAATACGAGTATCGTCATTGAAGACGAAAGGCGATTTGTATGAAGAAAAATTTAATCGAGTCGAAGCCATTTTCTCTCGTTACTCATTCTATTCTCTCAGAAAAAACAAAGACGTTGTCAAAAAAGCAAGTTTTCCCGAATTTACAAGAATAACTTCTTGTACGCCAATTACGTTGATGATAGTCTGACTCAGAAATGGCTTTCTTTCTTACTGTGAAATCGTCGTAGCTGATAAATATCGTACTCACTAGTGTGAAGCAGATAAGTCAGAGAGCTTCGACTATCTCGAAATCGTGACGTGATAACGATGGAAAAGGAAGAACGAGAACAAAGAGTTCAAAAAGACAAATTACCTATTTCGTATCAAAATGGCGAAAAACTAAATTAAACTCTTTTTGGAGTGATAGAAAATATCACTAGAAAACCATTATTTTGATTTATGAAGCAAAAACGGGTGCAACCCTTTTATTTGACGTAAACATTATGCATCCTTGTGAATGACATATTTTTAAAAAGGTATTACGGAAGTGTAGTGCACAGTACAATTTTCAAGCTTCCTCGTTGTGTTTTAAGCAAGTTGGCAACTAGCAATGAGATAAAAGTAGCAAAAGTCCTTCTGTTGGATGGTGGTTGACTCTGTGTGTCATAAGGTTTAATTTAAGCATAGCATCCTATATGGCAATAAAAAAAGGATCTCATTTTGATCTCATTGATCAAAACCCAAAGGTTTTTCAATATTCTCAAAAAGTAAATGTTTTTAATAGTTTTAAATAGCAAGAGCCGAAAAATACTCTTCAAAAGATTTACTTTTAGTACTAAAGATTTGTCGAGATTTTTATCTTTCAAAGGTAATGATGATAAAGAAAATGTAATGCAAAAGATCTGTAAGGCTACAGCAACCAGATGTTATTTCGTTTAAAAATAAATTTTATTGAAAAAATAAAAAAAAAAAGAATGAGGAGGGTCTAATTAGGGCCTTAGGAATTTTGTAATCCATAGATTTTAATAAAAGCGGACAAAGTACCATAGGTACGTTTTCGGAGGACAACTTTAAGGAACATACAAGTTCTTATACGAGTATATAGCTGGGTATCTCAAACTATGAGATTCTAACCTAATTTTGACTAATTTGATTGGATTTCTTTTCAATTCCTCATAAGGACCTCTGAGAAATTAATAGCTTGGCTTTAAATGAGCTCAGGCAAACGACATGAAAATGGAAGACATTTCAGCAGCATTTTCAACACGCTACTATGATAAGGAATAAGACTGACTCAATTCGTTCACTTTTTTTTCTATTTTCGCAAAACGTAGTGTATATTAAGAACACGAAATTCACTTTTCTGCATTTTAACGAAGATGATAGCGGCGTTTTTAGAAAATGGCTGCCACAGTAAAACTATTTGACAAATCTGTTTGAAAATTTGAATTTTTAAAAGATGATTCCTGACAAAGAAGTTACGGCCATCCGTAAACGAGAAGATTACATTCCAAGTCTACCATCGACCAAATCTTTAAAATGCCCCAGATCTTGGAAGAATCTCAATAACTAAGTGTTGAAACAACGACCTGTTTATCGACTTTCATCGATCTTGTGACATTCTTTTTGATGCTATTTCAAAATTTTAAAAGATGCTTGCTTCTGAAATAGTACAGCAGAGACAGTACAAGGAAACGCACTGCCATGCAACTGCCTGAACATAATGAGCTTGAACGTTTTGTTTGCAACAGACAGGCCAATAAATACCACACTATATCCAAAACATCAAAAAACGAACTACTTGACTAAACAACATCCTTCACAATAAGGAAGCCAGCAACAAATGAGGTTGTTTAAAGCGACAAACGTCGAATCCAACCGCATAGATAGGTATAATTATATCATTCCGGTCTTCTTTTTTTTCTTGAAATTGCAAAAGCAAAAACTTGACGTAGGCCTTCTTGCTGCAACAGAGAGGAGAAAATTTCATATTTCTAACTTCTTCTGCCTTCCAACTTCTTTCACCTGCTTGGGTAGACAAATAAAAGAGCATCTTGCAAAGAAGGCACAACAGCGAGCTAGTGTTGGACAGCGACAACACAACACTCCATCTCGAGTAAGTCGTCGACACCGTACCAGAGGGAAGAAAGCACCAAAGTAGATAATAATTTTTGCTGAAACGCCCAAATAGCCCCTCCTCAAATTAAAAATCGTAAACGATAGGCTACAGATCGAGCCATTAGAAGGGACATATAAGAAAGGCCCACAGGCATGAAGCTAAATCAAAACTCTTCTTCTAACTCATCCCTAGAGGTATGTCCAAGAGTTTAACTCTTCTGGTTTTCAAACCTATGAATCTCATAAGTCTGTTTAAATAACAAGACTCCGTAAAAAATATTATTCCCAATTTCATCTAAATTTTTACTCTTAAAAAATGTTGAGAACATTTGATTCAGTCTTGAAAATCAGAAAGAACTTCTGTTTGGGTATTATTACAAAGGACTGTGCTGAGTGGTGCGTTTGGAATCGGGAAAAATTTGTTGGATCCCTCCATTTCCCATCAAGTTATAGTTGAGAGAAATGTGAGACTCTCCCAGCTCTGTTGTGCAACATTTTTTATGTATTTTTGCTTTGAGAGTAGTTCACAATGACAGCCCATGGCATAATGGTTAGCATGTCTGCTGTAACGCTCGAGGTTTTCGGTTCGAATCTCATAAGAAACCTAAAATGCTTTTCCACTGGTATCACCTTCAACACCATCAAGTCCTCCGATATTAAATTCATTTCCATGAAAAGCGCTTTCTCGATTAGCCGTTCGGAACCGACAAAAAATACTAGGTCCCTTTCAATCCATCACAAGGCATGGTTGTGAGAAATGCGAAAGGCCCCGGGGCTCCTCACAATGTGGCGCCCACTATATACATTTACATATATGTATGTCACAATGATAGCTTTGCTCTCAAAGAAAACTCTAAGAAGTCTTTGCCCAAACAAAATTCTTTTTTTATGGTCAACACCAGATTTGCAAAATGAAACCACGCAAGGTTGTGGTAATTCCCTCAATGAAACGACATAAATCTAAACCTTCACTTGGCAAAATTTATTAAAATTTAATTTTTTGAAAAAATAATTTAATTCTTAAACCAAATCCTTGTTCAAAGTTCCATCCAAACTAAAATACTTGCAACATAAACACAATCAAGCAAACATTTAACTTAAACTTTTAAGCTTTTGGTCACGCCCATCTGTTTCTTACGTAATTTGCTCAACAAACCCGACACTTCTTTTCTGTTGTATGTTTTTTTATTCAAAACAAAAAATTCTAAATCCTAGTTCATAGTCGTCGTTTTGCATTGTTTTTTTTTTTTACAATTTATTGCACATGTGAAGGCAACTGCCATAGTATCAAGACATCTACGTATCTATACTGCACTTAGGTCCATTTGAGATAGAAAGAGAGATAAATCATCCTTTTTTCAATGATGAGTAAAATAAAACTACATATTTTATTATGGCACTGTTTTGTCTATTAAAAAGTTCAGAATTCACTAAAGTACACAACTGAGAAGTGAATGTAGTCCTTTCAGTGGTGTTCCAGTGGTGAATTATGTCAAGTGTATATTTACTATTTTGTGTGTGTTTTTATGTTTATCTCTGAGGTTATGGCATATCGCTTCCTTATGGCACGGATTCTATTTACTGTTTTTCTTTTTTCGTTTTTCTCTAACAATGACTAGTTTCATATACGTATTTGCAAGTTTTGTAAAAATTATACTCTACAAGATAAATAACAACTCTTTGAAGGGTTAGATAGAAGATACAAAAGAAACACTTCTAATTGTGAATTTAACTAAATTACTATTATGTTCTACTAAGAGAGGATTTATTTGTGCGAAATTCTAGTTTTCCAAGGCTTTTGAGCGAGATCAGTGATCGTTTCTTCGAATTAGAATCGCCTTCAACTGGCGCTTTCTTGGCGTCGTCAGTTAGAATTGGACATTTCATACTAGAGAAAGAGGGAAGGAGAGAGAGTGCAAAAGAGAGACACCCGAAATTTCACTGTTATTGCCTAATAAACTCTATAAAACTAACTACACAATCTATCGCTGCGCATGCGCATGCGTCATATGAGAATGAGTGGAATGGGGCACATGTGGTACATGTGAATGGTGCGAATGGCCACCATGTGGCGGATAACCCTGCGCATGCGACAATGGCGATGGCTGACCACCTGACGAATATGGTGACTGCATTATACTCTGCTCTAGGCCATAGTGGCTGGGAGCTTGAGGATGTCCGAGATGAGCGTGACCATGGTGACCATAAATTAATTGTCTTACTTTTGAATCCTCGTCGGCTATATTGTAACTAAGCTCGGTCTCCTCGAATCCGGTTGCTGACATCCGTTGATCGCCACCACCCACACTCGGTGGATCTGGTGAATTTAAGCAGGTCTGGATGAGTTGTTTGCCAGCCTCTGACGTTATCATCGGCTGCAGTTTGCGCGTCGCAAATGTGTACACATGTCCTGTTTCTGATGCAACCAACAGCATCACTTGAGTACCTGTTAGGGTTGATAATTCGTACGCCTGAAATGAGAAGACACAAATTAAGTGCTGTGGATTACGATTAATTAATTGATAGTTGATTAAAGATTCATGCAAACATATTATTGTAAAGGGCAGGTGTGGGTGGGTTGTGGACTTGGCACAGTGGGACGAATCAATTGATAAATAACCGAAATGCTGTTGTCTCAGCATCAGCACCCAGCATCTAGCACTCCCTAGTGTACGTGTTTGTGTGCGACAAATTGAGTACAGAATTGTTGCCGTCATTATGCTGTGTAAACAGAAACAGAAATTCTGTGTAAACACACAGAAATCAATTTACTAGCTGCCGAATCGAATGAGAAGCATCCCACCCACTCGATTTTCGGTTGAACTACACACCATCATACACATACCGACACTTACTGATACTTCCGCTCTGTAACCACATATCTCAATTCATTCAATTACAAATGCGATTCAATCAATTTGGAAGGTGTTATCTGCTCTCCATGAGAGGAACTGAGGCGTACGATGTTAATATTTTGTATAAGCATTGGAAAAATATGTTTCGCGCTAATACTTGAGTGAGTGAGTGCCTGTTGAATGCGCGCTACTCATGCATGTTGACAGTCAAAACCAGCAGCACTAAAACAGATAGGGGAGGCATGTGCATAAATCGCTTGGCACTGGGATCCTTCACAGGATCTTTTCTGCAACTCGCCTATCTACGGACTCTTATCTCTGCCGGATAATGAATACAGGCTATAAAAATTCAATTGGTGTATGCGGCACACATGCGGCTGGTTCCGCATCCTTATCGGCCGCAGCTTTTCCTTGTGTAATTCTCCGCCTTTTATTAACATTTAATCTAATTTACGGCACACGGTCTGGCTATTACTGACTAATACAGCAGTTGGTTGGTATATTTGCTGCTTTAGCAGCTTCTGGCAAGGATTCTTATCCGCTGCAGCATCTTGTTGTGGTTCGTATATAGTGTGTAGTATTGGGGAAAAGCCAGGCAGTCTCGATTTTCTCATAAATTTCTTCTCGGGACCCCAACATGCAAAGAAGCTGTGCGGCGTCGGCCGTCGCGTCGCAGCCGATATGGCTGGTTGTTTGTGTTGTGTTTGCAACAAATTTTTGCGCCCGCAGCGATTTGATCGATCCGATGCGGATGCCAGGCTGCTTTTTTATGCATTCTCTTCAGTTTGGTGTATGTTTTATGTGATGTGAACGTAGGTGACCAACGAACCAAGTGTGGTGCTTTCGTCAGAGTCTCTATAGTGCTTCTGTGGCACAGTAGCTGTTTGTGGCGGCGGCGGCGGTAGTCGGTGAACACGAATGCGTTTCTTTATTGGTTTTAAACTGTCAGCATCACCTCTAATCTTTGAGAGATCAAGGTAGCTTCTAATTCATATTATCCGCTTTGGTAAAAGGTTGCTTGACTGAGCAATATTGGTTTTCGTATATCGGCTTACGACACTGAGTGGGAGAACCCAAGTTGTGGGCATTTTTTGTATGCTCTTGTGTCGTGTGGTCGATGCCGCGTAGGTGACTCAAGGTAATTTCTTTTTTTCTGCTTCATTTTGTTTTGCCAAACATCGGTTTAGAATGCCACTAGACAAAAGTGTCAATAAACAAGCTTAATTAACTGATTTTTCGTGATTGTTTTTATATTCCAGCCAAACTCAATGAACCCAATTAAATTTGAAGTGGTTTTTTTTTTCTCAGAAAGGAATCAGATTTACAAGGGGACTCCTATCTCTCCACAGAGTTGACCTGTGACCTTAAATGAATGACAGGTTTTTTGAAGCCCTTCTCATTCAATTCGAAACATCATCAAATCAATGAGAGCAGGGGGTGTCTCGTGTCTCAATGAATCGTTAGAATTCAATGTACAGCGGTGGCATATGCCATCTTAAGAGACTACATTACCAATTGAAATGTATAACTTCAAGACCTCTCCTGGCCACGCGGAGTGCTACCAAGCTACTCAATGTTCACCTCAATGCTTCCACCACCATCTCCACGAGCAACGACCAAGGGCAACGGGGAACGAAAAGGAAGAAGAAAAATAAAGGAAACCAAACTTAAGTGGGCAAAAAGCCTCACACTGAGTAAACGCAAACGTAGTTCTGTGGTGCTGCCTCTTCTTCTCTGAATACCAAATTTCCAATTCATCCTAGATGGGATGTATTTTCTTTTTTTTCTTTTGTTTTATTGTGTTGTGCTTTTTTGTCTTATAAAGTTTTTGTTATTTGCCACGATTTGCGGTGGCAACAGCAGGCTTCTTCGCAATTGTGCACTTTGCTGTTCGCACACATGAATCGTTTAGGTTCGGTTAGATTGGAAGTTGTACGAATCGTTGGTATAGGCTGATGTAGGCCCCTCTATTCGGTGAATATTGAAAGCACAAAGCTATCACGATATTGGGACGAAAATTTATCTAACAGATTTATTTATTTACATACATGTACCGTACACATTACACACTCTCAACACTGTATTGGGTATCCATTACACATCGGGGAAATTGCGCGTTTCGGTGACAATTTGGTATTTGGAAGTATTGCATATAATAAAACTTGTCAAAATTTGCATATGGTATATTTTATTGGAAAATGTTTTCTTGGCGTGGCAATAGGAAGAGCGAGACAGAGAGAGAGAGAGAGCGAGGAGGAGGAAATTGCGCAATATGTTGTGGAAGTTGTAACCAAATCGTTGAGGATGAAATATGTCGAAGGGACAGACAATTTAAAAGAAATTGATTTTTATTGTGGGTAATGTAGACTAAGTTATGGATATTGCAACCAGATGGTTCATGTTCTTCGGCGTGTTCAAGGACAGTTCCATGAAAAAACAAATTGAAAATCTTATCCTTGGAATTTTTCTTTCATTTATTCGAAAGACAAATTATTTTCTAAGCGACAAGCATATGCATATTGAACAACTCAAGTTGAACAAGTTGAGAAGTATAGATGTGAATTTTATCTATTTTCAGAATAGGAGGCACGTGACTCGTTTTGTTGTGCCTGTGATGAATAAGTTAAGAAAAAAAAACAAATAGATTGCGCATGTTTTGCTGAGTGAGGAAAGTTCAGCCTATGACCATTGACAGAATTTGGTCTTCGAAAAGCTCTGAAGGAGCACAGACATTCGATAAAAGGTGGCGCTTCAAAAGAACTGAAGTTGTAAATAGCTATGTTCCATACTACCTTAAGTTAATACAAAAGTTCGGTGTTGCAAGGGTCTTACTTATTTAAAGTGCTGGTCACAGAAAACTGTTAAAAAATCAAAAATTGTCAGGAACACCCGCTGGTCTAAGATGAAGGTTGCCTGAATGTTTATACATATACACATCGTCAGTTAAAATGCAGGACCTTGTAATCGCAAAAAATGCAGACACACAGCACCTTGCGCTTGCATGTATGTAAAGTATTTTCGCCTTTTTCTTTTCTACGAAATTTTCAGACCAACATAAGCACACTGAAAATGCCAATGGTGGCTCTGACTATTCTTAGTTTTTTGAATAAATAATACTTTTGTTGAATTTTTTGACGTACTTGGTTCTGATTTTAACTGACGAATTACAGAAACCTCATTAAAATCCGTTGCGTAGTCTCAATGATCTAAGCATAAATATGGACAGACAGACAGCGGGAAGCGACTCTGTTTTATACTTCGTAGTGATGCGTTGAAAATCACGTAAAATCAAGCAAATCCTCTTCCAATACAACAATTTTTCATAGTTCTGCACAGAAGACAGCGCTCACGACAGAGTAAAAAAAATCCTCAAACACACGTTTTTTTAAGCGTTGATGAGAAAGTCTTGCAAAAGTCGTTTCTATTTTGTGTGCGCAGTAAATCATTTTCTGAGAGATTTTTTTTTTTTGCAGAGTAAAGAAGCAGACTTTATGTTTTACGATAGGTGGCGCTCCCATCGACATGTAGAACACCGTAGTAGAGCTAAATATGTTAGATTTATAACAAATGATAATTTAAGGGTGGTTTTTTACATATATTTTTAAAGTTTAACTATTTAAGAATATGTCTACAAGACGATTTTCTAAAATTCAAATTATTTTTGGAAATATAGGTACTTTGCTGACGCACGTTCTTCTCGAAATTGTCTTTTTCCAAACTATGGCCATGATTTCTCGAGTTGTACTGAACCGGTTCACCTAAAATGTTTTGAGAGTTTCCTTTATAGTCTTCTCTATTTTTTTTTTTTAAATTCAAAAAAGTCCGAAAAAGTGGTAAAAACTTCTTTTTTTTTTTTTCTTTAAGAAGTCGCCATTTCATTCAAGATTAATAATAATCTTTTTCGTCTTTTGTTTCCTATTGATGGAAGTGTTGGAATAGTGGCCATGGTCACTTACCAATTTTTGGAGACTCTCCCCTTCATTAGCTGCTATTTTTTTTTTTTTTTTTTTTTTGATTAATTAATTTTGATTTTTTTTGTCTTTTTGTGTGTTTTTTAAATGTTAATTAATAACTTATAAGAAACTGGCTAGTTAAAATGTTGATTGCTTTTTTCCCGACACTTCAAAAATCACCTGAAATTCATGACTCTAGACTAGAACACCCACCAAAAGAGTTACATGGTTTTCACATAACTAAACTCTACAATATCTCAAGACTATTGTCCTTAATTTTCAGGTTGATTCGAGTAATAGTTTCGGATATACAGCCTGAGGAAATCACAAATTCGAGGTGAGCTGGCCCTAGCGCTATTTCTAAGCTCTAAACACGTTTTTCTCGTAACTGTGATTTTAAAATCGGTGGACAAGATTACTCGAGAACTACTCAACCGATCTTGATGAAACTTAGAACAGGTATTAAAAATAAAATTTAAAAATACTTGATTGAACAATTAGTGTTTTTTCGATTACATCTTTTTAAACAGAAAAAAATGTGGAGATATTTCGACCGAAATTTCTAATTTTTTGAATAAAGTCTGCAAAAAATCCAGTTTTCATCTTTTTTTCCTTTTCCTTCTTTAATTTCCAGTTTATGGTTTTAACTTAAAATTTTTCCCATCCATTTTTCCGCGATGTTGCCGTATTTGATGTTGCAAGGGCGTAATTTTCAATATATTTTTATTAAAATTTCAGAAAGTGTTTATATTGAAAAACTATCTTCAAGACTTTAAAAAGTTTGATTAAAATATTTAGTTTTTTATATGGAAAAAAAAAGTTGTTGACAATATTCCGTTTTTTCCACCTTGTACTTCATGCAACCTCTTAAGTTACCTATATCATTTTTACTTCATACTTTCTCATTCAAAATATCCAAACTCTACTTCATGCAAGTGTTGTAGTTGTCACAAAATAAAAATAATCCCGAGATATACATGGCTACGTCTCACTCAGTTACTGACGGAAAACAAATACAAAAACAAAATAGAGGTAAAGTGAAAAAAGCGATTGACTGTAAAGGTACATAATTGCCCAAAATAAAAAGGAATTGACTGTAAGGACATTATTGTTGGTGTAAAATTTTTAGTAAATTTTTATTAGTGCTCATAATTGGTGATTGAATGACATTTAATCGATTAGATTTCTGTGCATTGAAATCGATCAGCAAGCAAAATTTACCAACAATGACTAATGTGAAAAAAAGACTTATTATTGAAAGCGATCTATAGAATCAATCAGTTTGAAAAGGGCTTGGAGTGTCAATCTAAATATAGCCCGCCAGGAATCATAACCCGCTGAAGAAATATGTTGTTCGAGGCTTAGGTTCACCTAGAACCAACAAATGATCCGTTGCAACTTCTATGAACATTATCTAAACGTAAGACTCAAAAATATCTTTTATGTAATGACTATGATTACAGACTAAGGCTTTGGAGGAATCCTCTAGATTTATCTCATGCATTTGTAATGCTCTTTTTTGTTACAAATTGAGGTTCTTATTTAAAATATTCAAATGGTCGTAAAAATCAGCCAAAAGAACCTAGCAATAACATCAAAGCGCGGTAACAAAAATTATTCGCATGCTGGAGCGGCAAAGAGCGTAATGGTTAGCATGTCTGCTGTTACGTGGGATTTCAAAGTTCGAATCCCAGAAATATCAAAATTGTGTTTCTTTCACGAGGAATTATCAGGTCCTCCGAGAGTAGTTCCACATGAAAGGCGTGTAGGTGGATTTCTTGTACCTGGATTTCTTACCAAGGCATGGTTGAGAGAAGTTCACCTCTCAGGTCCACGAGCTGTGTTGTGGAACCCTACTTATTTCTCTACATATTTAATTTATTTATTTATTTATTTATTTGTTTACTTATTTATTTACTTATTTATTTATTGTGCTTGGCCATCACATTTTGTCTATAAAAAATCATATCTCACTTCACGAAAATAAAATATCAGGGAGCTAAAGGAACTTCTAAAAAGTAAAGCAAAGTATAATATACTACCCATGTTATTGTGTTATTTTATCTCGAATATATCAACTGCCGGAAAAGATTATGAGTCAAATCTGAAAATTTAAATAATAAATTGGATTCCTAGATGACAAAAAAAAACCCTATTTTCTTCATATAACACTTTTGATGTTCCTAGGACTCGAACCACGAATTCCAACAAACCAAGCAGGTATGTTAGCCACATTCACACAGGTGGCCTAGTGGCTACACTATGTCTTTCCAAAGTACGACCTTTTTATGAGACCGAATATATGTAGGTATTTCATGGGTTGTGTTGACTTTCAAACGAAAATGGTAAAGTTAATCTGATAAGTTACATAGAAACTAAGCCAAATCAGTCATGTTTTAAACCCTCTATTTTGCTCTTCAGCAAACAAAATATTTAAATAATATTTTTTAACAAAATTCACAAAATTCACAAAATGCTCAAATCTTGAGAAACCTACAACACCACCTTCGTCAGAACTCGTTTCTATCGTTCCGAACCGAAACAAGATTCTCGTCGTACTTCCATTTGCTTTACCAGACAAAACACCAAATACGATGACATACCTAATTTGAATTCACCCTGCAGTATACAACAACACAGAAAGCTTCTACATATTAGGCCAATCTGAAGAGCACCCAAAGAAGAGGCAACATTCCCCAGAACAACAGATTATTCATTGTTAATTACTGGTTCCGGCAGGAACAACTCCAGACGCTATACTATGCTCACAACCCAGACCGAGAAAGTATCCCCTTAGGGAGAGGGAGGTCTAAAATTCCATCAGACTTTCTGAATATGAAGTTTGTTACTGGGTTAATGTTTCATTCCAAAATTACCAACTGCAGTCGTCGTCTATCTCAGACAACCGAAATGGTGTTGGGTGTGAGTGTTTGGTTGAGCGAAATGTTCCTGCTCCAGTTGTAGTGCCACCGCTTTTCCAAAGCAACTGCATGGCAATTGGCCAGCAACCGAGTGTGTATAATAATTCAAATGAAAACACTGCGTTTGGGTGCTTTTGATCCTTGCAAATAAATTAAACTTGAATTGGTTCGCTGATGGGACACACATATAAGTGCCAATGTCACAGTTCGCGTGCGACATTAAATTAATTGAATAAGAGAATACCATGAAACAGCCAACCGAACGTCATCCTTGAAAGTTCTGCCAAATCGAGTTCATATTGTTTTTAATTAAAAAGGGAATAAATCTCCCAGTCGAAGGATAAATACACAAGGATAACTTACACCCATTGTTTTGTTTAAAGAACTGTCCGTCGACGAACGTGGACGTCGCGTCGGTCGGTGTTGTCGACGAACATTATTCTCGATAATTGAAAACAATGACTTTTGTCTGTTAACAAACAAAAATTCGTTATTCGTTATGTATTATTTGTTTTGTTATACGCCTCTCGCCCTTATCCTCTCCGTCTTAGTATCTTGACTTGACAATTGTTTTACACCCGAGATTAGTTCGACATGAGGGAAAACAAAACAGACCTTACGCGCGCCTGTGCAACAGCATCAGATGAAGCAACAGCGCAGAATTCGTTTGTTATCCCACAACAAGCAGACGACGACCGACGATGGGCTGAGCCGACTGGACAAACGAGACTATTTTAATATTTATAAGTTCAAAAACATTGTTGAACATGTGTTTCGACAACAATCCAATCCAATTCACACCCGATTCAAATTGCACACGCCTGTGCGACTCAAAGGGAATATTTTTGTGAATATTTTACAAAACAGCAAGTTCAATCCACAGAGCACTAGGAGGAGGGTATCCAATTCAAATTGAATTTCTTTTGACTTTTTTTCGAAATGGTTTGCACCGAGGTGATACTTGACAGGAGAATTGAGGCGGCAGAATCAAAATAATACACAAAACAAAAAGGACAAAAAAAAAACAGAACCACAGCCCTGAGATCTCCCACTAAAGAACGCAGATTGCATATAAATCCAAATGCCTGCGCATGCCAATAGCTGCCCTTGGTTGAGAAGCGATCTTCTCCTTCCGATCACACATCAGATACAGTCCGCAGATTATGTGTTGCAATTCGTTTTGCGCCAAATCTGTTTGGCAGCGGGTTGAGCGCGGCTGCTCGAAGAACTCCTCTTAAATTCGCCGCTTTACCAATTGTTCTTGTTATCCCAAGTCGACAAGGATTAACCGATGCGTTTTTAACCCTTTAACACCTTTGTTGCCGATGATGCTGCTGTGTTGTTGCTTCGACTGCTGCTGTGACTGCTGCGCTGCTACTTTGGCGTGGTATGGTGGTGGTGTTGATTTTTGTTTGTTTATTTGTTTAGTGGTGGCTGATTCTACTTATTGGCGGTTACACGCAACGCGCCAATATTGTGTGTCTTGTTTAGCGTCGTCGTCGACAGTGCAAAACAGAAGCCGAACGTTTAGGACACGTGATGCTATGACCGGGGCGAGTATTTGTTAGCTGCTGTTGCTACTCAAGCGCGCGTGAATACCCAAGCGAAGGGAACATGGAATCCTTTTGAACAAAGGTTGCAGAGCACAGTATATTCTAATTTCTGTTTTATTTCATCTGTGAAAAGAGTAAGTGCCTAGGAGAGACACAACAAAAACCAACCTCACTTCGATGTAGGTAGGGTATTTGAAAGATGTTCCAATGTGGCATGAGGTATTTGTGCGATCTCGCCTCGTTTGTCGGCGACATTGACCATGCACGTGACAAGAGGCATGAAAATATTTTCCATTTTACTATTCCTATCGGTTGCTAGCGCATATTTCAAATTGAAAAACAAGGAAATTGGATTGGGTGGAGTGGAGTGGTTTCGTGAAAGTGTGTATGTTTGGGTAGATTGGAATGACTGTGCAGTGTCACCATAAAACATACGAGATTGTGGAGTATTGGTTGGAAGACTTCACTCCTCAAAATTTGCAAACCAAAAGCCAGATCAGATCTTTCTTAAATTAAACAATAAAGAACCGGGGTGAAAGTTTTTTGATATGGAATTCATGTTTCCTATCAAAAAACAGAGCAGATAAGACCCAATCTGAATACAAATCATTCAGGACGCTGAACTGTGTAAGCTTGCGCTGTTTCAATCCGAAATCGTCTACTTATAGACCTGAGCTTGTTAGTACAAATTTTTGCGTTAAAAGTCGAAATCTTCCGTATGTTGACAAGCGAGGAAATAAGGAATTGGGAATAATCGTGGGAGCTTTGAAGTAGTGGACATTTGGAATGATGGGACCGACAACATAATGATTTTGTCGTATTTTTAACCACTTAAAATATAGATGACTTACATACGAGATCTAACAATTTAATGATTGTAAATTGATGGTTTTGAGGAGGGTTGATAAGAAGAAGGAGGCTAGGTTGAGGTTGAAGTAAAAGGGGTACCCCACGGGCGGATAACTAGTCTGAAGCCGATAAGTGAGTTAGCTGTGAATCATTAGAGATCACGATGCTCGTAACGAGAAAGAAGAAAAAGGATGTGGGTTGAAGAAAAATTGGTTGTTAGCGCCGGAAATAGATTTGATATGAGTGTTACACGATCTCACACGAGCATATACGAACCACAAACTATGGTTCTTACCCCTCAAATGACGGTAGTGATTTCGAGTACACGAAGCAACACGAACCACACCATGAGTGCATAAGGACTAGTCTGAAATATGTGAAGGTCGAAGAAGGCTTCGGCTGTTTTATCGACCACTTCCCGATATTATAGTAGATATTCGCACTAGTCAGTCCAGAATTTCCATAGCACTAAGTACCTTGGGGTATGGATGTCTTTATTCGTTTGACATTCATTCATCTTTTCAATTCTTCTGATAAGTAGGAGGCTTTCGATTTTTACCCATCGGCTTCCTTGTAGTCAGCAATAAGTACTTCTTCCGAAGAATTACTATGTTGCTTCGGTGTATAGTTTAGTATTTCTGTCGTTGAAGATCGAAGACAAACTCAGGGCCAAATTCCTAGAATATTCTTTTCGAACACCTGTATTCGACTCATGGCAATTGGAGAATATATAAAACTGGCCAAGAGAAGCTGCAGCAGATTTACCGGTCTCAGGTGCTGTTCGTAGATTGAAATTATTATTATTATTAGAAAAAGAGAATTTCATTTAAAATCATACCAAGTTTTTTTCGCTGTTTCAATATAACCACGGTGGTGACCTGGGCGCAATGTTCATCGTGTATGTCTATTGCGTGGGAGTTCGAGGTTCGAATCCCAGTAACATATAATTGCTTTTTCTAAGGGTATCGCCTTTTGCACGTAATTGGCAAGTCGTCCGGGAGTATAGTTACACTGCCATGAAACGCATTTTCTAACTTTACCGTTCGGAATCGGCATCAAGTTCAAGGTCTTAGAAAAGCTTTAGAGGTTTCAAAATCTTTGATGCACCACACTATTTATGAGTTCTAAATGTAACCACCGCTCATACAAGGTTGACTTATATCGAAGGATGCTTTCGATGAAATGAATTTTTGTTTCGCCCAGCTTCCAGTAAAGAAAAAAATAGGGAAACTATAGTGATCAACAGTCACATACTATAAAGGCGAGAAACAGATCCATGCAATGAAGCAGGCAAAACGACCTAGATCATAGCTCATTTTGATTATTTTTGAAACTGTGAATGCACTTGAGCAATGTCACGTCAACCCTGTAGGTGGCGGTGACTTTCTTTACATGCTGCATCTTTGCTAAAGTTGAAATGAAGTAAAGAAAAGGATTTGTGACTTGTCCCCTAGGACATGTTAGCAAAAGATTCTAGTTTCGACCAATAACTGCGCAACAGTGAAAATACAACTCGAGTTCTCAAATGAATGAATTTTGAGACCTAAAAAAAGTTCTCGGTATTATTTTGAATAATAGAACCATTACGGTAACTACAAAACAATGAATAGAGAGGGGTTTCCATAACCTTATCAAGCAAGGGTGAAAACTCAAGAGGTAGTCACTACGCTGCAGTCAGCTGAAAAGCGTAGTGAAGCGTCCACACTAGCTGTTAATTATGGAACCTGATACTTCTTCGCAACTTAATGTACATCCGGAGTCGACAGCACTAAGATACGAATGCACAATTCGGCACCGTTGTACCAGCCACACAACAGCAATCATAATGCATGGGGCAGTAGATTGTGTATCCGCCGAGTATAACTCATAGGCAGTTCATTACTCAGTAGTTATATTGACACCCTTGATTCATTAATTAAGAATCTGCCGAAGAGTTGAACAGAAACTGTAGGGCATTAATAAATTAGAAGTCACCAGCATAGGCTAATGCCAGAGTCCAGAGACCAAGGAGCAAGGATAACGATCAGTGAGAGACTATTTTTTAATGATAAAAAAACGTCATTACCCGATTGGCACGTCCGACCTTTGCTTAAGATAAGCTTTACGTAGTGCATACCTTAGTTTGCAGCTTTCTTTTGCCCTCCGTGCTGCCAGGCGCCGTTATTAAACCTGCTGATTAACCAGAGTTACTGCCTGCTCCTTCTCCGTGCCACCAAAGGCCGTAAACAAACCTGATAATCCACCAGAGCTATTGCGTGCTACCTTTTTGTGCCATCAGCGGCCACAAACAACCTGTACTTCTCCATATGTTTCAGGTTAAGGTTTTATCCGTGTCATCAACAGCGAGTAACCATAACGTCAGTTATAAAAGACCGAATAGAGCTTTTGAGGAAGTACGGTATAGGTTGTGCGCCACCACAGTTTAGTTTTAAGTTTATTGATTATAATAATAAAGAGTTTGTTGACAGGTCTAGAAGATCTTCTCCTCTTGAGTTTCGTATTTTTCTTTAGAAAGACCGTGGTTAATCCGACGAATCGAACATCGGCTAAGCAAAGAGCACGTCACAAGACAAAGATAAATCGACTACAGTGCCAGCAAATAACAACGCAAAAAAGTCGAAACCTTACCTTTGTGGGGTGATATTTGTCGAGATTCCTTCGGACGTAGAAAAAAATACACTGATACTGTTTTTACACTTGGTACTCTATGGTAACTTGGCTCAAAACTAGTTTCCTTTATAATTGGAGCAGCTTTTACACCGTGGCGTGACGTTTAGTACTTCTGCCTGTTAACCCAGAGGTCCATGGTTCGAATCCTAACAGAGGCAGAAACGTTTTTCCACGCGTATCGCCTTTCGCACGGAATAGGCAAAGTCCGTTAGTAGATTCATTGCCATGAAAAGCGCTTTCTCGATAAACCGTTCGGGCCTGGCGGAAAATTTAAGGCCCCCTCCATTCCTTCACAACAGACCCTCTCTCTGTTGCGCCACCCTGTTTATTTTTATTTATTTTATTTTTACACTAGATTGGTACTTATCCAACAAGGTCGGAACTTGAGTTCCCCTCTTTTCCAGTACTCAAATAGATTGTGGAATGAGATTCATAAAAAATCATATCCAGAGCAACTGGGACAGGATATGCTCATCGAAAACTTCATAAGACAAGAAAAGGAAATTTTGCCATTATTAGAAGTGGAATTACATAAGTCGACCACATCTTGGAGTACAAGCAGCCGCAAAGCTTCGAAGAAATACAAAACAGTAAAGATGATGCCAGCAAAAAATAAATAAACTTCACTTTTAAAAAAATTTAATAAGTGACATGAGCAAATTAAATTTTTTTAAAACCAAAAGTTTTATTAAAAAAAAAAATTGTCTCAATTTTAAATTAGATTTTTTTTTTTTTCTTTTGTAAAACTAAATTGCCAAGTATAACAACACTTTTCCTAAACAAATTTCAAGAACTTATAAACCTTTGCTCCTTATTTTATCGTGAAAAACTGAATATGTTTTATTTTTCTTTAACTACTTAAAATAAAATAAAGGTTTTCCCTCATAATCAATGCTGAGATCATTCATTTCATTCCGTCATATAAGATTTCACAATGGGAAACATGAAAAATAATTATAAAGGTTGCTTTGATCGATAGAAGCTACCACGCAACTTGCCAAAAAAATGAGTTGGCGCCACACATTGAACTAACCCAGTTCAATCAAAACTTTCAGAATAAATTAACATTTTAATAAATGAGAGACCTCCGAAAAAAAAATGTTACCATCACTACACTCCGAAGATGTCCCACGCCAAATGAGATCATCCCTAATCAATGGGCCGCCGAATGTCCAGAAAGATGCACTCCATTCTCCATCAGCAACAAAGTGACTCACGAACGTATAACCCCCACAAAATTACCAAATCCGGCAAACCGTTACGCTATGATAGCAACCAAATAAATTTCATTATTCAATAAATAAAAAAGAAAAAATATAACCACTTTCCCATCGGCAACGGCAAGGCTCGAACCAAAAACCACAAACATGGGTATTTATTGATATTTTATTCGCCATCCCATAGTTCATTGACTGGGTGGCGGATTTGTGTTGTTTTCGCATCTACACCAAACACCTGATTCAGCAACGCCTGATCTCTATTATTTGCCATTTACAGGCATTCATGTGCTGTTCGCATTTCACGTGTGTAGGAGGAGGAGGAAAGCTGCGTATAGACAAATCGCCAATCCTCGACGATATAAACCGAAATGAAAACGACACATCTCGTGGATAAACACAGACGAGTACATTCGCCGCACAAAATCAAAGTCTCAAATAAATTTTGATTTCCATTTAAAATATGAGTTCGATTCGAATGAAACGAAGGATAGGAGAGCGTACTTCTGTGGCAGGCAAACATCGAGAAAAAAAGAACAACAACCATGAAGGCGCCTCCCATTGTGTGGCTGTCATCAGAAATCATAACAATTGCCCTCCGCCACGATGTCTGGCATTCAAGTCAATCAAAACTGTCAAATCGTAAACCATACACAAGGATCTGGGAATTCTCATACTTGTGAGGCTCACTTCTTTCTTTTTTTAATGTTTTTTATGATGTAGCAACGACGTTCGATGCGGTTTTTGTGCAACCCATAAGAGATCATCCTTTGGCGGCGGGACACACTAATCCCCCTGACTGTTTAAATGGGGCTATAAATTCAGAATTGCAATCATTTCACGGTCTCAGTGCTTAATTGAAAGTCAAAGTTTAAAGATCGATATCGGACTTGTGAGGTACCACCAGAAGAACACAGAACACACAGCATACAAAAAAAGCAAGGATCACTCTGGCTCTGACATTTGAAGGAGTTGAATTTGCCATCTCTCCCAGTTCGTGCGTGCATCGTACCTACCTACTTGATATTCAGCATTCGTGCAACATGATGAATAGCATCATCCCAAACATCCTTTCAATGTTTGAAGAAGAATCCTTTCAACAAAAAGCCAACAATGATTCCATTTTTTGTGTTAGGTGAGAGGTGAGTTGTTTGGGGCCAGTCAGAATGCAACTGAAACATGCTGATCCTGTCGGCAAAGGTGTGAGATGTATAATATGTGCGAGAAATTCCAAAATATCTCTCCCATACCTTTCCTCCAACCGATTAGAGCACGTCTCTCCTTCCTCTTTCTTCTCCTTTTCGAACCAATAAAGCCAAAGGTAAAACGGGCAAACAAAAATAAAATGAAGCACACACGCTGCTGTTGCCACACATATTTCAAAAGAATCAGATAAATTTTTGTGTCTTACTCACGTGATAACATTTTGTTTTGCCAAACGGGGCCGAATAAACAAAAACACCAAGCAAACGAATTAAAAATGAATCGAATCCTTTTTAACATTCGTAACGGCATGCGGCTCTCACTCAACTGCTATTCAACTGCTCCAGCAACGATGTGAAACCGGAAGGTAGCATCTCGCAGGAAAATCCGCATCCCGGAAATATATATCCATGAATAATTCGGCGGAATACCCTCCTCTGTAAAACTTTGCCATCCGGTCTGCGAGGGAGTACTTTCATATACTCGTACACATCCAGACAAAAACACCCTAACCGCGAGTTTTGCAAGAGATGGTGATGATGATAATGGCACCAATGCCAGATTACATGCCCACTTAGCAATAATATTTTAATGGCACTGAGCAATTGTTTTTTCGGTCAGAATTCCGAAGTAGAGCGGCGAAGAGATTTCTTTGGTTTGTGTGTTGCTGAATTTGTAAGTGGATATGGATATATACACATATTAAGGACTTGGCATGCAGCAAGCACTTGAGTGCTATTCCATCTTGTTGTTCTTGTTGTAATACCTTTTTCATTTTACTTTTTTGAATCCATAAATTTGCTCCACAGATTGCGCATGAAACTCTTTTAGTGGAGCAGCGACAATGCAAATGTCGGCTTAGCATTTAATTCACAATGACTGGTTTTCAATGTGCAATGAGATAGGAACATTAGGAGGCAATAAGAAGCCTAGATGGGATTTTCTGGCACGATAGCTTGATTGCATCAAACGCTGATGGATATTCGTTGTGAAATTAAAAGGGGTAGAGGGTTCATAAGCTGTAACTAATAAAAGGTATTTTTTCGTTTTCAACCAATTTAAGCACATGGTTTGGGTACAATTGGAATTGGATAAAAAATCTAATATTTGAATAGTAAGCTAGGTGTTAAATTTCAACCGCGAATGTAGAAAAAGAGGGTGTGGTTCTCCTTAAATTTATTATCACTTTCATAAATTGGTCTGAGTAGAGCAGTTTCGAGAACACAAATAAAGAGTACCTACCCCGAGTTTTTTTAAATTAAATTTAATACTTTTAGGCTTTCATAATCCAAAGTTACTTTGTAGCTGCGACAGAAAAAAAACTAAGCTTTCAAACTATGTTTGTATAATAATATGTGAGAGTGTCCTCAATGACGCGACAAAAACTAACTCTGCGTTTTTTTTCATCCATTCCTAGCGAATATTCACAGTGGCAATTGAAAATTATTCTCCAGTAAACAAATTGTGCCTGTTGTTCACACAAATGCCTAGAGCCACTGAAACTCCTCTTGCATGCGCTTCGAAAAGCACAATTGCCGCTTTGGTAGAATCCTTCTAAACTTAGTGGGTCTGTATTCCAGGTTGTATTCTAGGTTTTACATAATAAGCAATAAATTAAATAACTTGCAAAGGGCGATTTTTTTAATTTGGCTTTTTTATAAAGATAAGAGTTTGCCAAATGTATATGAAGGAAATGGTCTCTGGGGCTGACTCGAATAAATTCCAGCCTAATTTTCGACCACATTTTACAGTCATATGTCAGCAATAACGTGCCAAATATTCTCATCCAAGACAAGCGACTTCACAAAGCCCTACAAAATAAAGTCCAGCGGTGTTAAGTAGCCCGTTCTGGGGGTAACTCACATCAGGCTTAAAACTAGACATTTTGTAAAAATTGACGTCAACAGCGATATTGTTTTGTGACCATGGTCGTAAGGCTTCAATTCCTCTACGATGAAATGACAAACCAAACTGAACATAACAGCTGACAAGAAGTCCTACTACGAAAAAAGTACTGCCAATCAATAGAACCACAAATAAGTTAGATATCAGATATTTAGGACATTACCTTTAAGTGTAGACACATATCTCTACTTTGTTTGGCTTAATTCATTCATTTCCTTTATCGAAGTGAGATTTGAACTACTAATGCGCATAATGAAAGCAATCGACTATATGTTTCAAATGAGCACATCACTAACTTGAATAGGTTTTATTGGGTTCCGCTTTTCTAGCTCTTGTCTTTTATAAAACTTGAAACGTATTTTAACAAAATTATTTGATAAAGGACAATAAAAAAGTTTTTTGAAAGAAAAACCGTGAACGAGAACAAAAGCCAACATCGGTTGACGAAAAAGATGAGTAGCGAAACATCAAGAAAGATTAACACTTTAGACATGAGTGACTTTCAAATTCAAATCATTGGTGTTACCAAATAAAAAAAAACAAATGTTTTTACAACGCGTGTGATAAAATGCTTGTTAACCAATTAAAAGCCCTCAAAAATTCTGAAAAAACCGACTCACATATTCGAAGTATTGGTGAGAAAAACTCAAATCGAATCATTTATGACCGACTAAAAGCGTCAGTTGTTGAACCTGTTTGTCCGGCCATGGGAGTTGTCCGTCTAAAAGAATATAGAGTGTGTGTGATTTCAATTCACGGTGAAAACTGTCCGCGTAAGGGGATTGTTCGTTGGAGAAAGCTTGTCCATTAAAAGAGCTTCTACTGTAATTTTGTATAATATATGTATACCTATTAAATGAGAACACGGCGTTCCGAAACTGACATATACACACGAAATGAGATGCAGTTCATTAAGCGGATGAGTTCAATTTGGAAACGATTTTAAGCTTAAAATAGAACGAAATCTAGATTTACGCGACACTTATTAAAGACCCGGCTCATTGAATTCGTTCGTCCGTCCGAACACAACGGATAGGGGTGACCCATAGAATCCGTTGCGGTGTTTTGACATAGGTATATATAAATTAGTCGAAATTAATAAGAGAATATAGTGATGAGTCGATAAGTCAACTGGAGCTAGAGATGAGTGAGCTCTTTTGAGGTGGTATATATAGCACTTTTATAAAAGTAACTCCCAAAGAACAGCGGATAAACGAATAATGAGTTCGAATTAAGATTACAAAGTATAAAATTGAGGGTGTTTATTATAAAGAGTATATTTCGCCCCGCTTGGAATGCTCATCAGTTCTACCTTGAGCCCAACTTCGGGCGTACAGTCAAGTATAGAGATTCTTATTTAAGTCGCACCACCCGAATGTGGAATGCTTAACCTGGCTCTATATTTCCCCTGCATTACGATTCGCAAAGGTTCAAAAGCAATTTGCATCGGTGTCTCCTATTAAATCCTCTCCTATTTTCCTTAATGCTCGCACTGTGTTCTATAACATTATAAGGGTATTCATAACCCCATGTTATGTTATAAAAAAAAAAAAACTTTCCTTTAGATCAAGATCAGTGTTGCATTTCAAAATTTTAATTGAAACAAGCTTTTCAAAAAATGTCTATATAGTTTAATGTGCCCTTTCAATTAGTTAACTTTTCACTTTTTTCAATTAAGAACCAATTGATTTCATGAGTTTTTTTGTAGGGAAGGTATGAAATGGATTCAAATGATATTTAGTACACCGAAAGAAAAAACCTTGGTTGATTCAAACATGTTTCATTGTTAATCAACAATTCATCTAAAGTTGTGAAATTAACCAAGTTTCCTGATGAATACAAAAAAGAACGCATTTTCAAATCAAGTATGCTGCCGTGATCAATTTTTTTCAGGTAAGTATCATAAAAATGTTTAAATTAAGTATGTTCGTAGTTGATTTGAATATTTTCTAATTTTTAACCAACAACGTGATTGTTGATTTCATACTTGATCAACAACAAACATATTTAACTAACAATTAAGGCTGAAATTACAAAAACTATCACGTTTGTGATTGAAATACCAAATACACTGTTGAACTACCACCAATATGTTTGATCAACAATGTTCATACTTCTTTAATCAATAAAGAATAGTTAAAGTATCAGTAAAATTTTGAATTCCAATATTTTTCATACTTAAGCCCAAAGAAAACGTGAAGTCGCATAACGGAACTTCAATTCATTATGATAAGTTTCGTGACCATTTTATCTAAAGGGATAATTAATTATTCTTTATTGTTGATCAAGTATGTTCGTGAGAATTCAGCCACGTTTTTATTTGCTCAACAGTTTTAATGTAAAATGTCTATGATAAATGCTTGAATTGAAGTTTGACCTATCAAATGTATAGATCAAACTTCAATTCAGGCATTTATCATAGAAATTTTACATTAAAACTGTTGAGTAAATAAAAACGTGGCTGAATTCTCACGAACATACTTGATCAACAATGTTCATATTTTACCAACAATTCAGAATTGTTGACGAAACACAAACGTTGTTAAAGTATCATGGACATGTATGTTTCTAGTATCACAACCGTTGTTGGTTAACAATGAAATTGAAAATGACGTTGTTGATTTGAGCAATGAAAATTGTAGCATTTAAATAAATTAAATGAAAATGCCAGCTTGTTCAATTTAAGTATGTTCGTGCTTCTGACGCAAAAACAAACAAGCTTCATGTTTGATTTTACCAAGGTTTGCTTTCGGTGTACACATATTAATACATGTTTCAACAATATTTTGTAATTTTTTCACAGCAAAATATTCATTACAACTGAACTCACAAGTAAATAAGTAAGGGCATATAAAAAAATATTTTTTCGCGGTGACCGCGATTCTGTGTACAAAAATTATCTGAAACAAAAACTTCAAAAAGGTATCGTAAAGGTAACATCTTTTTCTGATACTTAATCGTTGGGATTCCAGAAATATCGATTTTGCCATTTTTGGTGAATATTTGAAAAAACAGTTTCGATTTTCACCAAAAAATCGGACTGTTAATCGGCTATAAAATCGGAAAAAATAAAAAACCCACGATTAAGTACTTCGTTTTTGTATTAACAAGTGAGACAAATTTGATGATGATCGGTTAAACCGTTTTTGAGTTATCGCAGTCACCGACTTCAAAAAAGTGATTTTGAGATAATCGACCTTTGTCACTACTACTTTATATACCTATTGTTTTTTTTTTAGGTTATAAACGCACGCTGTAAACAGGACTACGTAAATGTACTACCGTTAACCGTCGCCACTATACATATATAGTATTACAGTACGCTGCCTAGAGCTGTTTGCTAAAAGTTGTCGGTAAGTTCTTAAGTAAGAATTGTAGTACCGTGTTAACTCACCAAGTGGCACTGACTCGAACGAAAGGCGCCAACTTTAAATGGCCGTAAGACTACGCATCAGTTCGACATGAAAATATCTGCAGATTTCGCCAGATGTTGTACTCTAATAAATATTTTTTTAAATCGATTTTTTTCGACAATCCAAGTGCGACAATGCCCTTAATTGTTTCAATTTTCAACACAGCTTCCAGAAGAGAAACGAAAACTAAAGTTGAAATATTTTTCATCAAACAAATGCAAAATGCAAATGTTTTGAAAGTTCTCAATGAGCTTCTTCGAATAGCCACGTGCCGCTGGGGATGAGTCCCAATAGGAAAATATCGACGTATTGGTCGATTTATTTGAACTTCGTGCGAATAAAGTTACTATTTCTTGTTCTCCTTCTCTGTTACACCGATTTGCGGGTGTGATTTGCGCTCGACTGGTTAAATAATGTAATCATTTTGGTCGATTTTACGCTTCAACAAATCGCCCAATATGGTCACCTCTCATAAGAAGGTGCGTATTTGATAGAAAAGTCAATTGAATCCGGCAGCAAATGGACGAAAATCCGTAAAAAATGCAATTTTTGGAATAAAAAACTAGACACTGTTGCTCATGGTTATGAAAATGTTGTTTAAAATCATCCGGTAAGGAACAAATTCCAAATAGAACAATCTAGGAATCGCTCTTCAAACAAATTGAACAAAACAGCTGAACTTTAATAATAATCGCGAACTTCAAAAGGAACATTAAACATTTGCTTGCATTGCCAAGGCAATATCAACTTCTAGCTCAACTACGCCCCTACTAAAACGGCCGACCTAAGACTTTCCATCTTCCGCTTTGAAGTTCATTTTTAATAACGTCCTCCTTTCTTGTGGCATTTGAACTTAACCGTATAATTTACCTCCTTCCGAATCACGATTTTGATTTAGGATAATGTGATGTTTTTTTTTCTTTTTTCTAAAAGCTTTTTTGGAGTAACTGGTAATATGAAATAAAGATAAAGGTTACTCATTTTAAACTTTGATTCTTCACGCCCATGAGCATCTGAAAGTTTGTTTTCCCAGAACAAACTTAAAGAAGATACAATTTAACATAATTTTTTGAACAGATACCCTTTTTATAAGCATAATAGGAGTAGAACGAAAAACAAACGGTATAAGGGATGATAGGGATGCTGGATGACATTTAATTTAGCTGGAACCAGCGATATTGCCAGTCAACATAATCTTAGGGATACTCTTGTACCAAGTACCTATACTGAACAAAATGACTACATCAGTGCAAGACAAAATCACCCAATTGCTGGATTAGTGGTTAGTTATCCTTAAATTAAAAATTGTATGTAACAAACTTTTGCTACTCTCAAACTTTACTTCCAAACAACAATAACTTGGGCTTGACCAAAGAGCCAGCCATTTAGGGTTAACGAGAAGGTAACTTTGTTGAGAATAGTTAAGCAGCACCTACCCTAAGGACGACAAATCGTGTTGATCCAACTGCTTAATTTAGAAATCACAAAATTTGCTACAGAGTTCAGAATAATAAGCAAAAAAAAATATTTACATAGAATTAGTTTACCAAACTTTGGTTATCGAACAAAAGCAACTTTTACGAAATGCCTTTCACTGCCAATTTATAAATTACTGCAGTAGTTAGACTTTAACAACATCAAGTCTTGCCAGCAGCACAGAAGAATTTATTGTTGCCATCTTAATCTGATGAATGAGTTCTTTCGTCTGCATGGAGGAAAAGTGTCAAAGTTTAATTACAACTTTCCAATCGGAATTGATAACATGGATTTTTCTTTTAAGCTCGCACAAGTTTTGTGTGTGGTGCAAGTATATGTTGGTGCGTGTCGAATAAAAGAAAAAAAAACACAACCCAACAACACATAGAAGAAGAAAAGGATGAAAACAAGAAGAAAAAAAATCAATGAAAAGGTGAAACTTTTCCTGTGAATCACATAACATGGCGTGCCAACAGCAACTTAGCCCGAGCCAACAAAAAGCCACCCCCGATGGGACGCACCCTTTCGGTTCGGTCTGTTGTTGTCTTCGTAGTCGTCGTCGCCGTTCAACACCTTCGATTTGGATCAGTTTTTTTCTTTTTCGAGTAAAATCAGGCAATGGTGAGGATGACAATGATGAACAACAGCAGCAGCAGCATAGGAACAGCAGTAACAGAAGAAGCGACGATGCCTCCGCTCCGCACCGGGAGAATATTCTTTTCAAGAAATAAGAACAAGGACATGCTGGTATTGTGCCATAGATTTGAGTTACTTTCGTTATCAGAAAGGCAAAGAATTAAGAACTTACAGCCGACACCTTGAAACAATGGCCAGGGCATGAAACAAAAAAGAAAGTCAGGAAGAAAAAAACAACCGCAACTTTGGTTTTAACGCACAATAGAAAGGCTTCTTCTCGTTCGTTTATGGTTCTTGGATTAAGAAGAGATAGACAAAGGTTTTTCCCTCAGAGTTTATCAGTTTCCATTAGCTGCCCAATTTTATTTAAATGACAGTCAGGCTTATCCAGCATATCCATGGCAATTACAATCGCTTGCATTGGCTCATTAAATTACCATTACGCCATATGTACGATTGTGTATCTGGTTTTCAAATTGAACTCATGCATAGCACATGCGATGCAAACAAACGATCTCGTGAATGTTCAAACTGCCAGGAAGTCCACGACAAGAACCCACTAAAACAATGTATCCTGTATGATCAGCATGTCCACTACGCAGGAGGTACTCTATACAAGACAGGCTTGCCGTGGCATTGTGGGTGCCACATTTTGAATGTCGTAATAATCGTGGTAATCGGAGGACGATCCTCATCCGTTCGCAGTCGCAGTTTAAAGAGTATACCTTCCGCCTCCTTCGCGCATAATATTGAATGCGATTTTTATTATTATCAATGCGCGCCAGTGCTTTGTCTTTTTGCGGTTCATGTGGACGGCAAGGCTTTCGTGGAGGCAGAGTTTTGTCGCGCGCGAGAGAGACCATGAATCCTGTAAGACATGAATTTGTAGGAGCCCGTCGTGGCTTCTGTTGTTACACATTTTGGATTATGCCCAGTAGCCAGACAGAGAGTTGTGTGTGCCTGGGGCGGACAACTTGTAAAGAAAGTGCGCGCACAGAGCTTCTGTACAATGCAAGTACATTAAAAGCGTCTTATCGCTGAGAGGACATCAGAAATTGTATGCGCCAAGCGGAGTCCCCTCGTATACAAAGGCTACTGGACGCCATTGTCAAAGTTTGTTACATGTCTTTACGCTCTTGTATTTGTTTAGTCATTTTGTTTTTTTTTTTTTTTTAAATTTGATTATAATACTGCGTTTCTTAATTAAAAGTTAAATTTTGTTGTCTTTGCTGGCAGTGGTGTAGGTTAGGTAGTCTTAGCAAGGAAATTTAATAAACAACACAGTTTAGTAGAGTTGATTCCTGCCATTTGTTGGGTTTATCGAACACAATCCGCGACGGTGCCTGAGTACTAAGGAGCGCAGTTCTGTCCAATTTTTGATGGAAAGGAAAAACCAGAAATCCTTATTAAAACTTTAAATTCAACGAATTACTGAAAATAGAAGTAAGTTCATAAGCTCATTAAGTTTAAGCGCCCTTCAGGAAACATTCATTTTAATGTTCATCTATTTAAAATAATCTCACTTCCCATCTTATTAGTGCCAATGCTTAGATTATGTTTATTCATCCTCATTTATACACGAACTTCATAGCACAAAAAAGGGCGATAACATAAAATCACTTACAGATTCGTTTATGATGTAAACTCAAAGATGAAGACAAACACCTAATTAATTTAAAAAGGCAACACAAAAAACATTAACAAGATTAGAATGAATGGATCAATATTTATTGAATATACCTCGTCTATCAGTGTCTTTCTGTGAAGTGAAACAAAATTGAACGATAAAGATTTTTTTCTCGGAAGAAAAACGCCAGTTGACTAGGCAAATGACTTCTGTTAGAAGGAAGTATTATGAACAATGCGGACACACTGGTTAATTACTTAATAACGCGAAAAAAAATAAATGTTGAATAAGTAACAAAAGCTCGCTAATTTACTTCAGATTTTTTTTTTCAACACAAGCGATTTGGAAAACTTATTGATGAGGACGCCAACGAGAGCAAGCAAACGACTTATTAAGTAAAATTCAATGTTTCAGCTGATTGGAAAAAAAATCGTTAATTTACTGTTAAGAAATGATAAATACTTTTCAGGCGTTACGGAGTAGTTCAAGTATAACCTAACGCCAGTGTAATGCACCGTAACGTTGTATGTAATGCCCTCTTCCCTTAAATTGCGTTGCGTTATAACTAAACGCCCCAAAGGTAAAACAAATAGTATCAATCAGCTAATGTCAAATAATTGGACCTAGCGAGGTATCCGTTCGGAGCGGAGAATTGGCCGCAATGTCAGACCAAATTAAAAAAAAAAAATTCACTAAGTTTTCGGAAATTTCACAAGTGTAGCACTTGTGGGAGTAAAATTTCGAACAGCTGTTCGGAAGAATACCTCGAAGCAAAATGCTCCGAATTTTCCTCGAAGTCCGAACAAATACCGCCGTAGAGCCGAATGAATTGGCTACCTCGTTAGAGTGGAATCGAATCAGCTGTGGCCTATTCGACCAATATAACAATTAGAACCACAAGCTTATACTTGTAATTTACAGTTACAGATTTGCTATCCAGTTTTTCGTTATCATATCATCTCTTTGGCTTCCATCACTGATGATCCATTCGTCGAAAAGACATTTTTGCTATAAAAGTGAAAAAGAAACAAACTTGTAAGAAAAAAATACACGTAAGATTACACCTGTAGAATATCCTTACAAACTGAACAAATTTTGTAAAACTATTTTCTATGGTTAAATAGAATTTTACAAATCAGTTTTATTAAAACAAGTTTGCTACTTGTATATTACAACTTTAATTTTGTGTTGGTGAAACAGAAAAGGAAATTTCCCCACAAATTTCCATTTGTAAACTACAACCGCAAGTTTGCAAAAAAACAAGTTTGTAAGTTGGTGAAATAACCCCAATGGTCATGATGTTGTAACTTGTGATGTTTTGGGGAGAATCGGACTCTAGGAGAAGGAGTACCACTTTCCCTCATTTTACATAGCAAATTGTCTAGCAATCTTTACTTCGTTCATTAAATTTTTGTCGTTTTTCGTTTCCCATTACCAAATCATTCTTAGGCATAAAAAATGTCTTTGCTCTTAGCAAGTCTACTGAAATTATGAGGAAAAAACAACATGATGCGCGTGATATATGCACATGAAAAGTGCATAGCTATGAGTTAAATTTACGCATAGCACTTCAACCGTAATGTTCCTTTGCTTTTGTTTTCATCTGCAACTCATTGAGGGTAGTATTGCTATCCTTTTTCTAGTTTTCACTTTTTACTCCACTTTTTTTTTCGCTTTGGAATTTCTTTGAAGTCGGACTCTAATGTCGCTTTCCATTGGTTTCACTCGGGGAAGCACTCATTTCAAAAACCAATGGAACACCCAAAATTGTTTCTATTCAGTTTAACGTAATTCCCTTTGTGTGAGTGAATCACCTATGGCTCTTAAAAAATATTCAAAAATATAAATTTTTTTGACATATGCATATCAAAACAGTCGCACTTGTTAGATAACCGTCCAACGCAAAACTGAATAAGTTTTTCAGGTAATCTTAAAATCTGAATTGCTATGCTATGAACACCCCCATTACCTCTTCATTAGGATATGGGTTAGGTCGTGTAGGTATAGGTATACTTAATAGTTCCTAAAGATGATTTTTAATGATAATTGTTCTTTTTTATGTACTAGATTGTTATGGAACATTGAGAGTCAGTTTTGAACTTCTTAAAAGTATCATTTAACTCAATGAGAACGTAGTTTTAACATCAAAAATTAATTCCTTCATACTTAAAACTTCATCCTTAATATCAATAAAATTTAAGCAACGAATCCAGATGGGAGTTAATATTACACGACTGTTAAAGTGTTTTACTTTAGAGAAAACTCCAAACAAAAATATTCACAACTAACTTCCAGTTAAGTAAGCAACATACAGCGGAAATATGAATTCAAGACATTTTTCACCGTTACACATTTGTGAATTTTGAATGGGTTGTCAAAGTTTGACGTTCCAGCCCAAATTAATCTAGAAATTATCACAAACAAGAACCAAACGCACTGCCACTGTACACACATTTATTTCCTTTTATATTCAAACTGTTAGAGCTTCAAATCGTTCCAGTACATTTTGCATGTAAATTAAACTCTCCACTTTGTTCTTCACACGGCCTTAAAAGCAAGTTCACAAGTGAAATAAAATTTCACATTTGTGTGAGATTACAAGTATGTGCTATTACTAGCCTACGGTATACGTACTTTCCGGTGAAGGGAATCCCCAATGGAAAATTGAACTTTTGATATTTTTCGCAGATACACTTGCTAATGCGCTGTGAATTGTGAACGTTAAGCGTATAAACCATTGCTTTTAAATTTCCATCGATTGCATACTAGGTATTTATCCGAATTTTTCAAATTCATATCTGCATTCGATTCGATTTCAAAGAACCTACCCGATATTAATACAGCAGAATTGATTTGAAAATTGAAAAGAAAAACGCAAATTGTTGACCATCATATCATCTTTGGGTCACTGTTTTTCCTTTTCTTTCGGAAGTCATAGCCAGAACCAACTTTCGAACAGTTCTAAGTTTGGAATAGAAGTACAGAGTAGGTTCAACAGAATAAAAAATATCGCTAATAACTCAAATAAAATGCCAACTTCAATTTCATCGTTGAGTGTTTCAAGCAAAGGGAATGCGACTTCACCCTCTGTATAACCTACTCTGTGGTAGGTCCGCAGCTGAATAAGGGCTAAGGGAATTGCTTTACACATATTATATTTCTATTAAGGCAAATGGCAAATTGATTACCCATACGTAATTTCAAATTAAAATTATCTCAACATCACCAATTCTAAGGAAACTATGTGAAAACTATGAAGGAAATGAGTAGAACCTTAATCAAACACACCTAAAACAAAAACAAATGTCCGGAAAAAAAAGTCACAGCTTTCGAAAAAAGCAAACATTAAACAAAAAAGTCCAACAAACAAAAAAAAAATATATATGCGCGAGAGGACAAATATTGAATTTAAAACTAAAAACAATAAGCTCAGTTTCTTTTTTGCCTAAACTTAGAAAAAACTTATGAATTAAAGTGCTGCCACTTGTGAAACATAATTTAGAACCTCTTACGAAAACAATTTTTCATGAAATCTGAAAAATGCCTCATTTTAACTCTTTTTTTTTGTTATCAAAATAAAATCCCTTTTCTTTGCTACCATTCTAAATAATTGGAAATAAAGTGACACTTTTCCAATCAGTTTTGTAAGTCTGTTTTGAACTAAACTAGTTCATTGTTGAACAGAAACAATATTTGTCAGTGTTGGTAAATTGTAAGACAAAATAATTTGGTAAAAGAAAATTTCTAATGAACACAAACTTAGTTTACGCTTATCAAGAAATGATTTGGCAGCACTGTTATATCACAAACGACTTTTGACTGGTGCTCTGGCTTTTGTTGTCAATGGAGTGAACCTCGAATGAAATCGCTTAAGCAAAAAGCATATTCATATTTTTTGTTGTATTCTGAGCGCAAATATTTTAATGTAAATAAGCACCCATAATTAAAAATAAAATTCATGCTTATCCACCTTAATTGGTAGATCAGCAAACAGAAATGATGTGCCTGCAGCCTTATGAGGCTTTTATGCATTTTATAACTTTCTAAAACCACAATTTTACTCCGAAAAACAAAAATAACAATACAAAAGGCCTATTTCATTATTTCGTCCGAAATCTCTTTTGTATCACGTAAAAGAGTAAATCCAGATGTATCTGCATCTGCAGGCTTTAAAAAATATTAAACTATAAATTTTTAAAATGATTAACAGACGTGTTTATAAAGAAATTTTGAAGAAGGAGTAGACTAAAATGCCTCTAAGTGGCAAATTAGGTGCGATTTTTTGTACGCGGATATAGGTTTTTTTCAAATTCTTGCGTGCTAAAAACAACAACAAAATAAGCGGATAACGTGGATAAACTTCCTCGTTTATTTCTCAAGCCGATATAAACTGCAAGTGTTTCCAATGTTGTTGTAGGTATATGAACTTTTGAAAATGTCACTAATTAATTAAATTTTTGTTCGTTTGACAAAACAAAATAAAAGCTTTTCCTTTCAAACAAGATCAAACAATGGTTATTGCATTTTAAAAATAGTAGAGAAAGAAGGAGGTAAGTTTTCGATGAGCGTTTTCGGGGCTACGCTTATATCCGCGTGCAAAAAAACACGGCTATTGTCTACCACACTAGAGTCACTCAAAGATGTACTATCCTATTCATCCTCTTTTTTCACAATTGCAAATTTTTTAACAAACATTTTTTTCCTAAAATCCAATTCATAACTTTCTTTCTATTGGTGAATTGAGTTTCTCACAACTGACGAAAAAGGCAAACCCATAGGTAAAAACTTTAACTAACAACAACTAATTTCATTGTTTTTTTAACAAATTTATGTGAGATAAAATAAAACCACGACATGATTTACAACCCACATACTTAAATCCCACTAAGTGTAGGCGATCCACAAAATCCAAGAAAACAATCCACTAAAACGCATTTCTGGCAATGCCCATACGAAGCCAATAAAACATCTGCACAACAAAAAGAAGGAAAAAAAACAAACAACAAGAGAAATCAAGAGCATGTTTCTCTCATCGCTCTCATTTTCTTGCAGAAACTCACTCACACCAAATATTTCACTGCTCACTTTCCATATACATGCACATCGTTTTGACATTTCACCACGTGTGTATTAGTGCGCAGCTGCACTTTTTAGCAAACAAAAAAAAAAAGAAAATAAACTCTCCCTCAGTTTTCGAGGTTATGTTATGTGTCATTTGTGACAGCAAAATTGTTCAACAAATTCATAAAGAAAAAAAAACACTTTCACACCTTAAAACCTAATGCCCTCATCTGTTTGCAAAATCGAATTTTCCCAACCCAATTAAAATGTTCTGCACTTACCTTCTTCATGATTCCAGTTTTCCTTTTAGAAAACGTTGTATACCGCCGCAATTTGTTGTCGATGTATTCCATTTTAATTTTGACACGGCCTTTTGTTTTTTTGCCATTGGCCGGTGGTGATTTCTTGTTCTGCAACGAAGTGTAGCTGTCATCAACGACATCAGGCACATTGCTTTGTTGTCCACCTGGATTTGTGCCATTTCCACTGCCACCGGCACACGATTCTAGTCCTTGTAATGATTGAGAAGTCATTCCTCCAGAGCCACTTCCACCGCGATGATGATCGTCATAACAATCAGAACTTGAACGTTTAATACCTCGCGATTGTCCGCCGCCGCCACCGCCACTTGCGTTGCCCGTGTTGCTCAGCGATTGACACTGACTTGAGTTTGACATTAGGCCACTGCCACCCGCTCTGCCTCCACCTCCTCCTCCACCTCCACCACCGCCGCCGCCAGTACTTCCACCACCCATCGGCTGTATAAGTCCTCCACTGGGTGGTCGGCCGCCCAGCGCAGCCGCTGCACCAGGGTTGCCATAAATGTCCGTTTGATCTGCCAGACTGAGCCCTATACTGCTCATACTGTAGTTCAGATTGTACCGCGAATCACCTCGCGAAGGATCCATTCTAAGGTAAAAGTTCTCCACCGCGTAGCCGTTTAAATAACTCAGCTTGGAAGAAAATTAATGATATCCTTGTTAGCGGATATAACAACAGTTAATACTGTCTACTGTTTGCCCTCGCACAGCTGTGTACACAAAACACAAATTATTTTTCCTCCGGGTCAACCAAATCTCAGATATGAGACCGATTTTTGTTTTGATTTTTTTCTTTTCTTTTTTTCAATTTTAATTTGCCGCGGATGTGGTTTAATCCAAAAATAAACACTTTCAGGCGGCGGCTATGTATTCTTAGTTGTACCTAGATTCATTCACGCATGTCTCAAAGGCATGTATATTTCTTTTATCAATTTCTCAATGCAATTTTCACCAAAAATATTAAATTCTTTAATTTATGCTGCAATCTTCTGTCAAAAGTTGGGAATTAAACCAAATTTATTTTCTCTATTCCTCTCTTTTTAACACATATACTTTTAAAAGGAGGATAATATATCGTTTCCGATTTCGCTCTTTTGTTTGTTTGTTATCAGAACACACATTCACTGCGAATTGTCACCACACGAAAAGATTGTACGAGGGGATTTATGGAATCAAAATATTTATTTTTATTAGAAAAGTGCACAACAAAACAACAATATGAAAAAGATTACTGATCAAATCTAGCGTAGCACGCGAGCCTCTTCCTCTCTAGATGGAAGCGCGCCTATGAATAATACACCGATTCATGCGCACTGAGCGACCTAAACGCAAAATCCAAGTAAAATCAACCGTGTCGAACAAACGTTCAAACGATCGTCAGAGAACACAACTGAGCGAACGCACGCAGAAATGAAACTGAGCGAGCAGCCAGGGCTTTTTTACGCGACCGTTGAAGATCATACGAAACACGAAAGTAGTATGAGAGGGATGCAATGTTTGACAGTTATTCTCTCTTCGGATCGATGTTTCGACGATCGAAAACGAAATAGAGGTAACTCAGTTCTCAGTCTGCAAAGCCAACTGCAAATAAAGTGCTGTTGGAGCTTTTTTTCACATAACGATATGCTTGTCCCTTTCGTATCGTAGTTTAGGTTGACAATCGATTGGTTGGAGGAGCGTCGATTGTCGTGCGTGGGTAGAAAGCTCTTCTGCTAGAGCCCAGCTTAAAACTTGCCTTACCTACGCTGCAATTATTAAGGTACAATTTAATTTAATATTCGTAATACGTTTTGTAGGCGTTAATTGTTGAAAGTTTCTTATTTACCAAACCACCTGAGTTGATTTTTAATCAGAGTGTCGTGTATAGAGCTTCTTGTAAGCAGATACCTACCTGGTCAGCAAAATTGTCGTTTTCTAATTTTCATTGCAAAAAGTCCGAAGCAAATGAATGTTGTTGCCTATGGATGGCTATCTACCTACCTTTGGGCTCCTCCCATTTATATATTTTCTTTTCTTTTTTTTTTCGTTTCGTTTTATTTATTTGCTGCAGTCCCCACTAAAGTATCTCTCGGATAGATCAAGCAACTAACTAACTCGGGTGGTGGATGTCAACTCCCACTGTCCCATGTATGAGCTTGCTGTGATCTAGCAATTGGGTAAAATGTTTAATGAAAACATTAAGGACATCAATCATTCGATCGAATGGGATGCAGTATGCAGTTACTCTATCAGATACTAAATTGGTGTAAAAATGGATATAGAGCCACATATCAGAACGTAGATACTTAATTATCTACAAAGCAATTAAAGAAACGATAATGTTGACGATATCCAGCTACTATTTTTATTTTCCTCTCCAGATAGTGTCTTGACAGTCTTTGTGTCTTAAGATAAGAATTTCGTTAAATTTTAATTGATGTTGTTACTTAATTTTTAGCATTTTTTGCTTGCGGAGTTGCGAATATGGTCATTTCAGAGGTTGCCAATATCAATTAAATTAATTTGCATAGAATAATTGACGATTGGACCTCATTCTTTCACAGAATTGCTAAGGAATTTTTGTGTGATAGTGTGTATTAGTTGGTTGGACCTACTATCTTTTATACTTGAGTAGAAAAATAGTTCTGAAGGCAGCCTTTGAATTATTTTAATCAGGTAGGGCCGTGGTAGCAATTCTTGAACAGTTTAGTTTTAGAAGAAATATTTGCCTGAGACTCAAAATACTACTGTTACAAGAAAAACTGAAATACATATCTGCATGTCTAGTAGCAATTTTACCGCTATTAGCTTAACAAAATTAAAAATTGGAAAAGAACGAACAATAACTTTTCTCGAACACTAGTTTCCTAAAGCCCAACAAAAAGTTTCCAATTTTCAGACACTGAAATTGTATGGGGTTTTTTGAATGATTAACTTAAAATTCTGTAATAAAAGAAATTTAGGTGTTAAATGAAATGATTGGCATTTGTTTTTATTTCAGAAAAAAAAAAAAATATTCTGGTAAGACACGCAGTTGTCTAAATAAGCCCTAAGAACCCTCAGAAGTACCTGGATTCTGTCAATTTTGAATAAAAAACTGAATGGTGGCATAACGCCACTTGGGTTCACGATGTATCCGTACAGTACCATTGTTTGTGCTTTGATATGCGAGTACAACAACTAATACCCTTTGGAAGAGTGTGGCCTAAGACTTTGACTAGACAAACAAAAAGCCGTGGCGTGATGGTTACCTGTTAACCCAGAGGTTTGGGGTTCGAATCCCAACATAGACAAAAATGTTTTTCAACAGGTATCGCCTTTGGTGGCAAGTCCACCGTTCGTAAGCTCTTTGCCATGAAAAGCGCTTACTCGATTAGCCGTTCGGAACCGGCAGAAAATTGTAGGTCCCCTCCATTCCCTCACAAGGTGTGGTTGTGAGAAATGCGCTAGACCCTGTTGTTCCTCGCTTTGTTGCGCCACCCTATTTATTTTATTTATTTATTTCAAACCAACAAAAACAGCTAATTTGACTTTATGATTATAACTCTTCCAAGTCTCATAAAATGATCAAATTTGTGTAATTTATAAATGAAAATACTGAAAGTAGTATTTTTGTTGTTAATTTTTTAATTTCTTGGAAATCTATCACTCTCAACAGTGTCTAATAACATATATTATGTATATAAATGTTTTTTACTGTAGCAAATGTCACTTTAGTCATACTTATTTTTAACCGCTTGATTTTCTAAGCTATTGTTTGACTGTTGTTGAAATGGTTTTTAATGTTTAATTTAGTCCATTGACATATCGTTTAAGCATTTTATTTCATTGCTGTTATTTATTTAATAAAATAAAAATTTAATTAAAGTTAAAGTAACAAAAACAGACTAAAGTCACAAAAAAAAAGAAAACAAAAGCACAACCTAAACTTTTTAAAAATAAATTCATACTTTTAGTAAATTTAAATCTTATATAGGTATAGTTATTAAAAAGTAAAAAAAACAAATAAAGTTAAAAACAAAACAAAAAAACGATCACAAAGCATATTTGGCACAAGTCAATTTTATGCTTTCTATATATAACTTTTTTGCACTTTCTGAACGAGGAATTTGCTTTCCGTCTTATCTTGTATGGATAATATGTAAAATAAGTGCGTTTTTTGCAAAAGCTGATCTGCAATTTATCGTTTTGAGCTTGAGCCGCTCCCAGTCGTCATTTTCTAAAAGAGCGGATAAAGTACAATGTTCTTCGGAGTTTTGGCGCTCCATTACAACGTTGCTTAAATAAATAACTTATTAATTTTTTTCTATAACTAAATTAAAATTTTATTACAATATAGTAGTAATAATATAATACAGAAAGTAGTTTGAATCATTCTGCGCGAATATCTCACACAAAATCTTTTTCTGTTGCTTTAAAAGATTTACATGCAAGGTGATACCAATTGCTGCACAAATCGCATTCAATGTTGTGTAGAACAAATGTAAACAGTTTTGGTCTTCATCCTCCAAGATTCTGAATGACCAACAACTTAATCTTCCGGCATGCTGCTCCCTATCTTAAAAGCTATTTTGTTTAGAAACGCACTATACTTAACGAGAATCACTGTCTAGTTATCCTTTCTATTTGTTTTCTTTTTTCTTGCTTAATTACTTTGTGCACAAAATCTAAGAACTCGCTTTGGTTCTGTGGAAACCTATATTTAGTGATGTTAACTAGCCATTCGACGATTCTATGCTCTTCTGCACAGTTCCAGCTTCCAGGGCCTGGCTGTTGGAATTCATCAGGGGCTCTATCCATAAACCTATCACGACAAGTTGAGAGAGGAACTCCATATACTCTTCTGGCTGGTCGTATAGTCAAAGAGTTATCCTGAATACACTTTGCGGTAGCTGCTAATCAGTAGGTATATTTTTGTTTCTGACGTTGGATATTTTCACTCATTCAATCGACAATGCACTCACTGGAATCCATTAGCAAACTGAATTTTTGTAACCCTGTGATGTAATTGTCTTAGTGAGTTCTTACAAAAAGTGAAAAGGGACAAAGGTGGTGATGGCACACATAAATATACGGACCTAGGGGTCGATTCTGTAACTGTGAAGCTGTGAAGTGATAAAAAATATCATAACTTCACAGCGAATGCGATTCCCGTTCGGTGAAAAAATGAAAACTAACGTCAAAATTTCTTCACATGATAAATTATTTATCACAAAAGAGTTTGTCTGTGAAATTTAAATTTGAAAATGGAAATTCAAAAAAAGAGGGCAAAGGGCTTCAATAGCCCAAAAACAGTTTTTAATTGATTTTTTGGAGCAAAGGCAAGAATTGGCAAATGACAAGTAAGTACATACATAACTTAAGATAATTTAAAATAATCCTTATCTACGATGCAAAACAATTCCATTTGCAGACCTATAACTGTTGACGGTTCACATTTTCGTTCAAACTAGTGGACGGAACTAAGTGTTCAGTTGAACACCTTAGGGGGAACCTTAAAAGAGGAATCGAAATGGAGGAAGTATTGGAATGATCTTGTGTAAGTTTTATAAGTAAAAACATTATGGCAGACATGAAATCACCAAATGTTTTCCTTTACGCACAGAATAAGTGTTCGAAGCCGCGACACCACCGCGAAGGAAAAAATCAAAGACCTCACAGAAACAGACGGGCGAATAATAAATAGTACTACACCAAAAACGATAGAGTTGAATGAAGTGCTCCTCCGTTTGTTATTTTAAATGGACTTTGCCCATCTCGAAGTGACCGCCACAATATCCTCATTTTCTTCCTGGGCAAATAATTACATATACATATAAAAAATAGCTACTTCATATGAAAAGACATTTTCGTAATGAAATAACCTTTGTTCACTACGGCCTCTGTTGTTAAATACCAACTGAATAATTATGCCTGACATGTTTTGAAATATTTTTTTACAAATAAAAATTAAAATTGACGCAAAAATGACAACATTTATCATTTAGTACTTTTTAGTACATACTGTCAGAGTGATTTATCATTTTGAGTTCGGGAATCGCATCAGATTTTTTTGTGAAGTGATAAAATGAAAAAGCTCTGTGAAGACTGAAATGAAATAATTTTTATCACTTCACAGCTTCAGTTACAGAATCGACCCCCTATTTATGTTACCGTCGGTCGGCGTCGGAGAGGAGTTTTCTCGCATCCTTTTTCGGATTTTCAATTTTGCTTCTAAGTAGTTGTCATCGTAAAAAAAATTTCACAAATGCGACAACGCATTTCATTTATTCATTGCCAAAACTAAACATTTTCCGCAGGCAAAAATTATCGGAGGACGTCCGTCGGAGAAATGTTTGTTCTTATCTGTCAAAAATAAAGCCGACAAAAGTACTAAATCGCATATAAACGGCAAACGTTGTATTTTGTCGGAGAGAATTTCCGATCGGTCGATCGAAGAACTACCACGAAGCAAAATGTCTCCGAATCGTAGGAAATCGGAGATAATTCCGCTCCGACGGTTACCTTGATAGGGCCGATAGTCTTTTTTTAAATGTTCGAGAACTGGGGTGTTCGGGAATAGGTGTACCCTATTCAATATTACATAGTGCCAAATACTTTACTATTTAAAGAAAAGAGAACTACGCTTTCAAGAGAAACATGGCGCTTTGGATGCTTTTGCAGACGAAAATGTCCTATTGCTTATTCAGATATGGGATGCCAATTTCTCAATTGCATGTGTTTCACGCAATGGAGAAGGCTTGAGTCCTGCTATGATTCTTGTCAATCTTTGGATATTTTTTAATGGAAGTTTTGATCATTCGCATCGTCACGGAGGCACGGGTATAGGAATTGCAATTTTGGTGTTCGGGAACGAAAATTCCCTGATTGAGATATTCGTATTATATTACAGGGAATTTCCTGATTGATTTTTTGAAGATTGAATATATTTTGCTCTGTTATTTTTTTCTACTTTGTGTAAAGCGAATGTGTTCTACTAACAGAAGCCTAAAGTTTAATAATTCGAAGAATTTGATCAGAAATAAGAAGAAAAAGATCCCCAGATTACCTGTAGAACTGACCCGAGCATTTCTGTGCGGTCCAGGATAAGTATAGCACTAGTAGTGGTGGTAGTGCCTCGCGGAGTAGTGCCCTTAAATAACCAAGTACATGTTTCCATAATATATCAGTTGAGTTTAATTGTTTCCACTTTTATCCAATAAAGTTTCCACTTAGATGAAAAAAATGTTTTCCGAAGCTTTCAACGTTCTCCATTGTAACAAACCCCAAAAATATCGAAAAATCGTTCACTTTTTCAAATTGATTCCAAACCAACCGACAAAAAATGCGGGCGAGGGTTGATCCTACTTTGCAACAGTTGACTCTGTGGTTGCACTCTGTGCTTGATACTGTTTGGAACCAATGGCTTTTGCTTAAGCTTTTTACTCTCCTTTTTCCAATGAACATTGTTCGTTGAAGGCCTGTTGTTGCCCTGTGGTCACCACAAAGCTTTTTTTGAAAAATCTAAACTCGCTCCAAATGCCAAACTAAGTGTTTTTTAAGCCCTGGGTTTGCCCTCAACTCGCCATGAAGTAGCGTAAGATGTTTGCTTTGCCGAGTAATGAGGTGATTGGTGATGGCTTTGAGGTTAAACGTTTTTTGAGAACTGAAAACCCAGGTTTTATAGGGTTGTCAACGAAACCTGGGTCAACCCTGGGTAAAATTCCACAAACAAACTTATCATATTATTTTCTTGTGATTCAGCTTGGTTTTAATATTGAAACCAGGCTGCAACCAACTTATAACATTCTTCAACTCTGCTACTTCAGAATTGAATTCATATTGATGCTGGTAAGACCCAGACCATCTTTTTAACTACAAAAAAAAATCTTAAGATTAATGGGAACAGTACTAATTGGAAAAACAATGTTACATATTTTTTGATAAACAGAATATCATAACTGTGCAAGGATATCATGCTCATAATAAGATAAGCCAGAGACAATTGATGCCTCGGTAAAGAATATTCGGCGCGTTTTTGCTGACTTACTGCCCCAAATGTTGCATGAAGTGGTTGAAAATTGGGCCTCTCGGCTGGAATTACTTGAGCCATCGTCGGCGGCCACTTGCTCAAAATCATTTCTGAAACATGACGGCAACCCTTATCTTTACAACAAAGCTAAATTCCTGGCCATTAAAGTAGGTATATGCGTTTTACTTCTTCTTGAAAACCACACATCTGGAAAAACATCTTTTGTATTATGTTTCAGCTCAATAGGTTGAAGAGCTGATCTACCATTCTTTATTGGTCCTTGAAATAGAAATTTGGAGCATTCGATGTTTTATCATTTCAGCTTGCATAGTTTTTAATTAAGGAATTGAATTTAATTGAGAGTATTACTGATGATCTGTAGTTAACCACTAAACAAAAGTATTTAGTTAGTTAAATTTTAAATAACAAATCCGACAGACCTACACATCGACTAAAAAGCATCTCTCATTCCCTCAGGACACAATGTTAACATCGACATCCAGTAAATTAACATTGTCACAACTTCAAAATAAATTAAACTCACAGGAGGTGACTCCGATAAATCTATAGCGCTAGCTGTCCGAGCACTAGAATGGGAATCGGGAAAAATAAAATTAAATAATTCAATTCAAGAGGAACGATAGCAATGCAAGCAGCATGCAGCTGCGCTGTTCTAAGCCGTCAATAAACATCAGAAGAAGATTCCACCACCTCAGCTCTCGCGCGGTCGCTGATAATGGTCAAAACATGTTGGCAGCCAACGAGGCGCGTATAGCAAAAGAACATAGAGCATCATAGTCCCTTGGAGAATACAGCTTTCTTAAATGGAATATGAATCTCTGGAATCCGCACCTATCACCAAAAATAGACAACCAGGTAACCACGTGCACCGACTACCTGATGCTGCGGTGATTAGTTTTTCACTTTCCCCCCTTATTGCCATTTTCCTCATCACCAAATAACACAGCCAAGAGGGCAACAAGTATCTTCCATCAAGTATCGTTGTGGCATCTCTAAAATCATATCTATCGATCCATCTATTGGACTTGTCGCGCACACACAGTTATTGTGCTCCAATGATAATCAGCGAAATATAGAAATATTTCCTTTTTCACACATCGTTTCCTAGATACACACAACACACTGCGATGTATGCACATTGTACACACAAGTATAAACAGACGATGGAAGAGCTCCTGATGATGGCCACATATGGTAAATCTCCATTTATGCTGTACTACAGGCAGCTCGATCGCAGATACGAAAAATGTCGCCGATATGTCTTCGGAGTCAAGGAAGACACCGCAATGGAAATGGAATCGGGGGCTTTCGTTCGCACCATGTTTTCCTGTCCAACAGAAACGTCTATTCGTCTGCCAGCATTGACATTTTTCATTGGCAACATAACAACTTCCCACATCTTCCCGCTATACTTTGTCCACCGTCACTTCGTCCAACTTGCAACGACACTATCATCTCTTTAAACAGCAAGCAGTAGCTACGCATCAATCTATCCATGTGAAGCAAGCTTACGGATAAAAACGGATAGAAGAAAAAATTAATAAATTCAAAATAAATTGTATCTATTGAGTCTTCTAATCGATCTCAAGGTTCTCGTTCGCGTTTGCAGCCGCACGAGACGAGACTAAAGAGTATGAACATGACAAGGATATGATTTCGATGCGCGTGCATTTTTAATATCACAATTCACATGACGACTGCGACGATCGAGCAAGCGTACTCGTTTGAAATAATTAAATTCTTTCCAAGTAATTCTGCGTAGTGGAATACACTACACAGCAAATTAATCAACAAAAAACAACTAAAAAAAAATGAGTTGAGACAAACAACGCAAGCAACGCAAAAGATATACGAGATGCGAATGTCTTTTTAGGTTCTCACAGTTGTTAGAAATTACTAATTGATATTTGCGGTCTACCTGAAAGCATCTGAACTCACTTCGCTTCATCAGAGTGCTAGTGCAGTCTCAGTGCAATACTGCAATTATAGAATGTAGAACCGTTTGTTTGTTTGTTTCCACAAGCAGATCACAATGTGAAAAGTATCGATTAGCTATGTTGAACACATGTATTGGCATTAGGAACACTTTCCGGTGGGAGAGCGATCTTGTCGGAGAGATAAAGCTTAACTACCAGGATCTAGGGGCTAATCGCAGCACATGGCAGCTTTGTCAGTCGCTTTGCAGTAGTCAAAATATTTTTTACCCTCAAAGTCGTTAAAATTCTTTTGCAGAGATTTTTGCTAGACTGAGTTGAGGCTATAAAAAAATTGTAAGAAATATGAAAAGAAATAGAAGCTTATAGTTTCGCTGGATCACTAGTAGATAAGTGGTAGAGCTGGACCCAAAAAAAAGAATCCCAAAACAATAACACCAACGGCAAAGATCGACTATGAATTATTAGAAAAGTCCATGAAAATGTCAGAAAGATAACAAAAAAACCCCAAAAATCATTCGTAAATGAGAGCGCGAGTATCGCCAAACGTATTGGCAACGTAACGATAGCGAGGAATTTTTTATGACCATCGTTATTTGTTATACACCCGGCGTACCCCACAGGCGGATCACTAGTGTGAAGCAGAAAAGTGGGAGAGTTGTGATCGCTTCAAGATCACTACTCGTATTGCCGGAAATGGAAAGAAGAAGAAGAAGAAGTTATTTGTAATACACGCCAAGTGATTGTTCCGAGAACCCGATGCTGATAGTGACAGAAAGAAAGAAAGAGAAGAAAAACAAATTCCGCAGTCGTTTTTATCTAACAACTACGAAACGAACAAAGCACAGTTTTTGGCATCTACAAAGGTTGACAAGATATCCTGGGTTCGTATTACGCGAGGCAAAAAAAAAAAACGAAACCCAAAACAACGACAGCCACGACATAGACCGATTATGAATTACGAGAATGAAACCATGAAAATGAGAAAACGATAACAAAGCATTCGTTAACGACAGCGGATATCGTCAAAAGTAATCGTAACTTAACAATAAATGAGGTGTTTTTGCGAGTATTATTATTTGAAATACGCACCCAGTGATCGTTTTGAGATCACGATGATCGTAGTTCCGGAAATGAGGAAAAAGTAATTTCGAATTTGTTTCTATTTTAGAGCCGGAAAACGAACATCTACAAAGGTTGACGAGATAGCCTGTGTGTATTACGAACCACGCAATAAGACATAAAAACAAAACCCAAATCAACAATAGCCTGACTATGAATTATGAGAATGAATCCATGAAAATGTGAGAACGATAACAAAACGATAAAAAAGCAGTCGTAAATGACAGAAAGTATCATGAAACGTAATCGCAACGTAACGATAGCTAGAGAATTTTGAATAGTATCGTTATTTGCATTACGGACCCTGAGGATAACCCTGGTTATGTTTGGTAAACGAAAGTAACTGCTGTTTTTTGTTGTTACTAGCGCTGTAGCCATCTCGTGTACTGTCGCAGTCGCTATGAATTTCCTTATCACAGATAGTATCTTTTCACTTTCTTTATCTTTGTTGTCATGGCTCTAACCGCTATTTTTTCTCTCTCTGTAGCCATCGCTGTTTCTATTACTGTTTCGACACCAAATTTTTTTGTCACTCATATACATAGTTACAGCACTGGTACCCGTGGCGTGATGGTTAGCATGTCCACCTGCTAACCCAGAGGTTCGAGGTTCGAGTCCCAGCAGAGGCAAACATGTTTTTTCACGGGTATCGCTTTTCGCGAGGAGTTGGCAAGTCCTCCGTTAATAAATGCATTGCCATGAAAAGCGCTTTCTCAATTAGCCGTTCGGAACCGGCAGAAAATTGTAGGTCCCCTTCATTCCCTCACAAGGAATGGTTGTGAGAAATGAGCTAGACACAGGGGATCCTCGCTCTGTTGCGTCACCCTATTTATTTTATATAGTTACAGCGGCTTTCGCTACTGCTATTATTATGAAATGGAAGTAATATCCATTGCACCAGCACTGTCACTGTAGCTTCTTTCTTTCTTTTTCATTACATTTCCTAGGTTCACTTACTAACTTAGGTGCTTACTTACAGCTCGGTCTCAACCAACATTTTTCGCTATCCATCTCGATTTCGGGCAAGTTTTCTCTAGTTTTGCACTCTAATGTCGCATTCCATTGGTTTCACTCGAGGAAGCACTCATTTTCAAAACCAATGAAACAGCCAAAATTGTTTTTGTTCAGATTAACGTAATTGCCTTTGTGTGAGTGAAACACCAATATGGCTCTTAAAATATATTCCTTGAAGAAAATGTTCTTTTTGACATTTGTGTTAAAGCTTCTTGAGTGGATTCTCACTTCAAATCGAGAAATGGCTGTCACTTCTCAGAATCATGAGAAGCGATCTTTTTGCACCAATGGAACGGTTTGAAAATGCTGCTGGACGCTCCTGGACGGTTCTTTTCGTCGAATGTGAAGTGACATAAGTCTTTTGAGTTCTTCTTAAACTTGTTTGCTTCACCTAAATGGTCGTTCCCTGCTTCTGCTTGATATCCACCTGCTCTACATGTCCAAGCATTCGTTGGAAAACGATATGCGTATTCTTTAGCTATGCCCATGTTGCTGTTAAGCGTACAGCTCACACATCGTTGCTGAATCTTTTTCTACATAGACTTTAAGAATGAGTCCAAAGATCACTCGGAGAAGTTTTCTTCCGAAAATACAAAGGATTTTCACATCCTCTTTAGATAAGTTACATGTTTCCGCGCCGCCCCGTATGACAGAACTGGGATGATCAAGATTTTATAAGAACAAAGCATTGGTCTTTCTTGAAAGGGCTTTATTCTCGTATATAAAGTCCTGTACTATCTGGAAGCTATGTCTATCTATTGTGACGTTTTGTGCGACTCGTCGACTTTGTCTGTCCTTGTTCGATGACAGCATGAGCTTAATTTCGTCCCCATTCATCACTAAGCAAAGCCCTGTCACTACGTTTTCAATGCTTGCAAACAAACCTAAGACATTTCCGCAAACGACAGCAGCAAAACCGCCAGAGACTTATTACATATATCTATCGTTTTACCACCTGGCGACATTTTTATAATTTACCAAACTGTTTGGCAAGCGTCCTACCTAAAATTCATAAAGTATTTCACTCATGAAAATAAAATCATATTTCTCAAAATGTATCAACGTCAAAGCTGCTTCCTTTCTTTTTCTCTTTTTTTTTCCTTCTGTGAATCAGAATTGAAGCACATTTATTACCAACAAATTGATTTTGCTACAAAAATTAGAAAGTGCGTACATTATTGGAACCTTGTACTCTGCAGATAGATCTGCTTTCAATCTAGATTAACATCCAATGTTATGTTTAGTATCCACACCACATATTATGTGTATTAGAGGACATACGTACATATGTACGATCCCAGTGAAACGTAACTTATTCTCTGTGCAATCCCATGGGAAATAACATTTCTATCCAAGAAATTCTTGGGTATCATTCCACATAACATGACTCCTTGCACTAAACTCTTTTTATATGCTGCAGCAGCAAGCGTTGAAAATTAATTTCTGGATTGCTAAAGACGAACATCAATAAATGCCAGAATGTCTCGCGTTCCCAACCGTCCAGCAAAATGTGTTCCAATGCGTTTTGTGATTGCAATTTTAATTGCATATTCCTTCTTGGAACTAACGGCTGAAGTAAAAGACAAGAAATATAAAAGTGTCCCGATTCCCAAAATAACAACAAAAAAATATAGCACCGGATCAGTTAAATGAAAATAGAATCATGTCATAAAGATAGATCAGCTCACATTATGTCCATTTCCCTAAAAATTTTATTTAAATATCCAATTCATAGAGAACCCAAAGGAAATGATGTGTAGTCTCAGAGCGATTTGAGACTAAAGACTAACGTGAAGCATGGGGTTTTATTGAAGAAAAAAATATGTGTGTAGGTACTAATTCAAAGATACATGACTAATTATAGAATAAATTCTAATTTTGGTTGGAGCTTTTTTAGCTGCTTTTTTGAGGCCATAGAAATTGGTGAGAGAAGATGATTAGGAAGGTGGGCGGCCGGCAAAGCTATGAGCACATGTATAGGTAGGTAAGAATTGCTATAAGCCATTACATGGGAAGTAAAGTATAATGTTGGCTTGTATGCATGTAGGTGTTTGACAATAGTGGTGTGTTTATCAAATTTTGTTTAAATGATAAGCTAAATAATGTGTTTAAGAGAACAAACAACGTATGGGCATACGCAAAACGCAATTGAATTGCAGAAACGTGCTCTTTTGGTAATAAAAAAAAGTTTTTTCCTTATTAATAAAAATGAGGGTTTAGACCGCGGGCCATCAAGTGGTTGAGTAAATATGCAGAAAGTCTTGACTTCAGCCAGTCTATATTACAGAATCAAGATACTTATTTTAAGGCAAATCTTCGTGAAACTGAAAATTTCAATCTTCAAAATCTTGTTTTTGATGGATGTTGATAGCGTTCTCATTATTAGGATTGTCATTCTTCAGCCTCCTATTCAATAAATTTGCGTTCACGATCGTAGCCAAAATTGTGATATTGCTTACAGCAATAGGTATCCTTAATAATAATCCTCTCCACTTGGTTTGATGGTATAGACTCGATCCTGGAAGCTGTTGCAGGTCCGTGTTGTTGGATGAGGCTCTGTTGTGCTGCGTCCCTTTTCGTGAAGAGACACGTAGAGATTAAGAAGCTGTCTTCTAAGGATTTTCGGAATGCTGGATCCATCACGGAAAGCACTTGGAGATATCGGTCTTCGGGGGCGATAAAATGCCAGTAATGCCGACGCCGACGCGACGGTCCTGCGTTAAGGTTTACAGCATGTTCTATGAATCAGCAACAAGCATTTCTATCCGTTCAAAATGTGCGTTCACTCAAAGCGAACAAAGGTTGAAAAAGCAACACCAGGAGGAGATCGCTTGAATGCGTTGCCGTTGTTGAACGTTCACCGAGATGTGAAAGTCATATCGGAAAATGTAATCCATGAAAAAAAAGCCAAGAAAAATGGACACAATTTTATTAACTTTGCAAATGTAAGGTTGAAAGTAGTTTAAATAAATAATATCATTCACAGTTGTCCATGGTTAAATCGAATACAAATACATGCAACCTTTCAACATGATGTACATCGATATTGAAACATTGAATGAAAACATTTTTAAAAAATTGCCTGATCGAGACACATTTTCTTTAAAGTGAGTTTCAAATCACAACGATTCTTACGAAGTTTTAAGCCTTGCGCAAACCAGCGCGATAACGTCGTGCGATGCGATTTCTGTCAAAATGAAATACATATAACCTTATGGAGATATGACTTAACGCAATCGCATCGCACGCACTTATCGCGCTGGTTTGCGCAAGGCTTTACTTCGAAAACAAAACACTGTAGAAGTGACAGTTCAGAAAAGACAAGGCGATCGCATGAACGCCCGAACAAAGAGGAAGAGGAGGCAAAGATTTTAGAAAATGCTTGTTTTCTACGTTCTACCTCATTTCTCTGGCCGGATGAATTTTATGAATGAATGTGTATTAAACACAGAGGCGAAAAGTTTAATAATTTTAAAATGAGAGCCGACTTTCCATTAGTTTCAAACGATATTAAATATTTTTTAGCGCTTAAGAGATCGTTTAACTTGAAAACCAACAAAAATTTATTTATAAATTTATTTTATTAATCTTTTTAAAGTATACTTTTCCCACCTGAAAATTGTCGCTTTTTGATTAAAAAAGAAATTTTGCTATTTCTGAAGATTTTAAATTAGGTAGAAAACCTAGAAACTGTCAAGACTTAAGCGAATCTTTTAGATCATCTTGCTGATTTTGTTGTTCCAGATACCGATGTAATAAGACCAACGTTCGTTTTTTAGTTGAAACTCTTAATATAAGTGAGCCAGTGACCAATCGTGGTCTTCCCATTTTGCAAGAGCTGCGAGTCCTAATAAATTCACAAATTTTTGGAAGAAATGTATACCAAACCGATATTGGTAAGTGTATTGAATTTTTTTTTGTTTTTTTCAACTTTCGTTCTGTTTGATTTGTTTAGCTGTCAAAAGTTTTATCAATGAAGGCCATTAGTTAGAAGTAAAATTAATCTAAACAAGTTATGTAAGCTAAGGAACTGCTTTAACTTGACTCAGCTTTATAGCTTAACGAGAACTGTTTAAAATTTTGTCACGGACTATTCTCTAATTTTTGTATAAGCCAGGTGACGCGACGCGTTGGTTTGAGAGCTAAACTTATAATTTAAGCCTTGATTCTAAATACTAACAAAACGAACCTGAAAAAGTTACCAAGATTCGTAAGACGATAGTTAAACAGCTACCCTTCAATCACTGAAAGCGAAGCTACATTAAGAGGTAACACAACTGTAACAGCCTTAAAAAACCTGTTTTCTGCCATTTCCTTTTTGGGTGGATGGAAAGATAATAATATTATAATATTGGAGGAAGTTATTTAAGTAACAAAACAGAAAATTATTATAAAAAATTTCAAAAATGCCGGCACTACAGCCATTTTCGCGAGGCACGTAGAATTTGAGGCGCTCTGCGGCACGCAGTGTAGCTGCCGCAAATTTGGAACCATGTATATTTAAGAAAAAAATACTTATTGTACATTCTTATAGCTGGAGAAATACGTAGGGGATTTCAAAATTATTGATTTTTGTGTGATTGGTTACTCTCCACTACTTGAATCAAATTGTTAAATTTTCAACAGAAAAAAGGATAATCATTTGCTAATAAATAATGATTAAATTAAGTTATAAAAAATCCCCTATAACGTATACGTATTCTCTTTAAAATCTGATTTTCAAGATATTGTAAAAAATTCGAATGAAAAGAACGAAAACTGTTGGAGTTATGCTGCGTGCCGTTTTGAAAAGTCGCGTTTCGAGAAAAACGAATTTAAAGTTTTGATATGCATTTTTTATACACGTTTTGACACGTAATACACTAAAGTTCTATTGAGTAGAAATGCTTCTACCTGAATATAAATGCTTTATAATGACATCTGTTTGTGTATTTGAGAAGATAGAAATCAAAATGTAGGACATCTGACGCAAGTGTCGTTTGGGAGTAGTCCGACGCGCTTTGGGAAGAGCTCAAAATTACAAGAAAAAAAAAAATTTGAGGTATGAAATGTTTTCCCCCATATTCTTAAGCCTAAAAAACAAATAACGATTTTTTGAAAAATTTGCAGTGGTGTTACCCCTTGAACAATCTTTTTACAATGCAATCAACTTTAGACGATAATCGTCTAAAATGGTAAGGAATCCAGATCCAGATTATTAGTTTCTCTTGTGAACTACAGCGACATCTGCTTTATAAAAATTGTAAAATATAAAATATCGATGTTCGCTGTAGATATGCATAGCGATAGACACACTATCCTACTTCAAAAAGGTGTAATGCATTCGCCAACTTAATCCTATACGCTTATGTGTTTGTTTCTTTATCGTGACGCATTTTCGTTTCGTCAAGTCACAATGCGATTCTAAAGAAGTTTCATTGCAAAAAAACTTTTGTACAGTACAATGACTATAAAATTGTATTTAACATATTTGTCTGTCTGTTTTGTAGAGCGACAGGGATAGTAAACGACGCCATATTTCTTGCGCTCTTTTGACATTTCTCTTCAGTAAGGTTTGCCATTTCATAATGGAAAGATATACGAGCCAACAACGAGTCAAAATTATTAAAATTTACTACCGAAATTCGGAGTCAGTGGCCTCAACGTTAAGAGCATCATCATCTTCAGCGATGAGGCTCATTTCTGGCTGAATGGCTTCGTCAATAAACAAAATATGCGGCATTGGTCAGACAGCAATCCACACGTACTCCATGAGTCATCATTGCATCCCGAAAAAATTACGGTTTGGTGTGGCTTATGGGCCGGCGGAGGCGCGGCGGCGTCATTGGGCCGTACTTCTTCCGTGATTATCAAGGCCGGCACGTTACTGTGAATGGGGATCACTACCGTTATTCGGATAACCGAATATTTTTGGCCCCAGTTGGATGATATGGACTTGGAGGACATGTGGTTCCAAAAGGACGGCGTCACAATCCACACAGCTAATGTCACAATCAATTTATTGGAAACCAAGTTTGGAGAATGTGTTATCTCACGAAATGGTCCAGTCGCTTGGCCGCCTCGGTCGTGCGATATGACGCCGTTAGACTATTTCCTGTGGGGCTAGGTCAAGTCTATGGTCTATGCCAACAAGCCAGCGACGATTGATGAACTTCGTATCGAATTGCAGGAGTATCGGCCGATTTATGCTTGAAAACCGTTGAAAATTTGGTTCAGCGTCTGGACTTCTGCAAGTGTACCCGTGGTGGCCATGCAAAAGAAATCGAAAAAAAAGAAATTTCAAACATAATGGCATCAAACGTACTTTCACAGGAATAAAGAGTTTCATTGATATCCAAAACCGTTTTTGTTTTATTTAAAAAAAACTTTTGTAGCGTTCTTATTAAAAACCCGATATATCACGCGAAAACCAAGTGACTTGAATGATATCTTAAAACTTATGATTTAAGGCCACATTTAGTTTATACGGCTTATTAAGGTGCATTCACACTATATCAAACGGTACTTATCGGCACTTGCCAATACCAACCTACCGAAAGCCAACCCGAATTCAAACCGAGTGAAATGGATTCGATTGCCGCCCAGCATAGTGTAGACGCTCCTTTAGGGTACTGAGGGGTTGAACAAATTATCGAATAGATTTGAGAAGTGGACTTTTTTGTGTTTCATTATAAGTGTGTGCATGACATCTAAACATTTCTTGCTAACAAAGCTTTGCAGTAGAAACCGGAAGTACGTGGACAAATAGTTTAGTATTCTTTACGTTAGGGTAAGACTGTTGGATAAAGGATAAGCTAGGAATCGAAAAATAAAAAATTTTACATGAGTAGGAAACAATAAAATTTTCACCAATGAAGCTAAAGCTAAAAACCTTTTGACCTATTGACCTTTTGAAACATAAAAAATCAAAATCATTGTAGATCGTAAATCGATTCGATTCGAAAATTCGTTCTCTTCAACCGAAGACAACCAAATCGAAGCAATGGGCAGAGTTAAGTGATTTCTGAAACATTGAATACTTCATCAATTCTTCCATTCAGAACTCTCTAAGCCCGTTGACAAATTAGATTATGGGCATAAGTATTCTGCAAGTAAGCTTCTCTGGTGCAAACAAACAAATCATCAGATTGCTTCATCCAACGAACGGAATCCCAGAATACTTAAGACATCACGAAAGAACAACAATCTTGCATACCTGGACGATGTTTCATTGTTATGTGAATAAAAAAACTTTCCATATTTAAAATTAGCATCAACTCACTCAGAACGCAGAACAATAATTCCCAACATATACTTTGCTATAAAGTCACATAGTTTGGCCTCACGTCACATAGAGGTATGTATTAGTAGTTCGTTTTATCCATTTTTGTGTAGTTCCTTGCCAAAAAGAAAAGACATCAGACTGTTGCGCCTAATGGCCCCGGTCTTTTGCTTATAATAACTTTAAACATGGACCACATATCCCATCCCGATCCCATGGCACATGGAGCTAAAGCATTTAGTCATACTTTGTATCAAATATGTGTAGAATTTTGCTCTTCTTGAATACTGGCGCGCATTGCGCTACTGTGCCTTAGAAAATAAAAACCGAGAGAAAAGTGTTTTTTGTCTATTTTTGGAAAACGGCTATTATTTTCGGACGCACGCAGGAAAGTGGATATGCAGCAGCGGGTTTGTTCTTTCTGTTTTTCCTTTCATCATATCTTTTTTTGTTTCTAGTATGGGTATAGAATTCTCGCAGCAGCATCACCTATTGATAGATACACAAGCTTGCTCCATATTCTGTATTTCCCTTAACCGAAAAAATCCGCTTTTAGCACTATTTTTAGTGCTCAGTTCAGGGGAGCTGTTTATGAGGCGATCTTATTGTGTCGTATGCTTTTCGGTCATTCAAGATGACATAATTTTCGATCTAAATTTTGTTTCACAAAAAAGACAGACATTGTTTTTGAAAGACAACTAATTCAACTGTTGGGGTGTATAATTCCCTAAGGCTGCATTAATTTCGGTTCAGATCGAGACTCAAGCATCTTCAGTAAAGAATCTCGAATATCCATTAACTCTTTTTCTTCTATGCAAAGTGCGAGTATATTGAATATCAAGTAAGTTGGGCTGCAATCGCATAAATCACGATCAGAAATCGAGGTTATACCACCTCCGCCCTGCTGTTGCGCGCCTGCCCACCCGACTAACCAAAAATGGCAAACGGAATGAGACAATGGTAGCAACAAACTATACACACATACCTCATCCTCATAACGAGATATCGGCAGCAATTACCGAATGATCCCATTTCGAGTACGTTTCACGTGTGTCACAATATTTAAACGTCAGCAAAACCAGTAGCTCGCCTCTCATTGGCAATGGCAACAACAAAAAGCCAACTAAGTGCTCCTTGGATTGCGCGGCAACAGTCTAGATCGCCCCAAAAGCATCAGCATCAGCCTCAGCATCGTATATATGATGATGATGATGATGAAGAAGAAATATCCTTAATTTTTCACATCGCATCGCATTCTCTCTGCGGAGTGGAATTCCAGGAGTTTTTCGTTTTTCTCAAAACCTAATTAAAGCATTTTCAGCAGGGAATCCATTAGGGCAGACAGTATTATTGTTTATAGCCGTGTCCTGGCCATGATGCGAATTAATAATGAGCTGTACCATCTACCACCACAATATTGTATACAGGTTCCTATACACTCTGCTGTATTCGGAGAAGGAGAAGTAGATTGCAGCGAAACTTGAATTCCTTGCAAAGGGTAATCCCAGTCCAGAGAAGTACGGCTGCAGACCGACATTGCCCCCACACTACATCAGTTGCAGTGGAGGAAAACGCTGGGAAAACATCCCAGCACGAGTCATATAAATAATGCAGATCATCATCATCATCATCGCGAACACACAAACATAACTGCATATACATATTCTACTGTAACCGGGGAGGTATGTAGTAGGTGGTGTATTGATAGTTGCGTCTGCCAACTGATCGATGTGTATACACAAAATCACTGGTACTGTTTGTTTGCTGACAGTTGCGGATCCCGATTCCGATTTCGATCCCGATCCCGACATCGATCATGCTGCAGAACGCTCTTAAATAGTTAGTAATCAGAAATTACTAAGTCTTATCCTTACTGCGTCTCAAGTTCTTGTTGGGTAATGCTAATGCATCGCTTTCAGTCTATACGCATTGGCTGTAGTAAAAGTTGCGTTTATAAACGATGCGGGACGATCCACAAACAACAAAGTTAAAAAAAAACTGCGTACGCGTACAACTTTAGAATTTGTCTTTTTGTGCGCTCCTCTGCATTCGCTTAATTTAATTCGAGATTTTTGTTTGAGCTACCCTGGGATTGCATTGGAATCTGTGATTGCTCCTGACGTTCGCCAGCACTGATGGCTGGACGAGACAAGCGACGGCTGAAAGTCCAATATGAAGAAAGACGCGAGGCGCAAGCATCAGCTTGTTTTTGATTCGAGCCCAAAGGCGGTTTTACAGGTTCCCATCGGTAAGGAGCCTGCCATGTTGATGGGATTCCTGTCTGAAAATATTATGTGCGATATGAGGTTTTTGTACGCATCTTTGAATAATTTGATGTAATAAATTTCATTAGAACGTACTGCGACGGGATGTATGGCATTTGCGCAAAGTTGTTAAAAATTACGGATCCACGAGGCTGGTAATTGAATAATGTTCGTACCCGAATGGTTTTTTGATGTCTTCATTTTTTTAGAGGGCGTGCTTTTGAAATGGGAATCACTTAGAAGTGCAAATAGTAGGTACTAATCATTTGTGTCTTTTGCTTTTGACTATCATGAAGGGGCGAATAGTAATTTTGGGCGATTAAAATCGAGAAGGGTTAAGCGAATCTGAAGAGCGTGCTATTAATGCGAAGTTCTTTTGTTGGAAGAGAGAATCTGATATTCGAATCAGCGCAGTACGTTGAAGTGATCAAGAATAAAAATGAGCAACGTCGATCTTCACTTGTAGGTCTGAAGATTTTTAAAATTTCAGTAGTGGAGAAGTCTTCAGGGTAACAAAATTGCCAATTCCACGTGAAAGGCTATAGCCGTGGAAAATCAATTTTATGTTTCTGATGGGATTCGAACCTCGAAACTCCCACGCAAAAGACATTCTATGACTCATAAGTCATAAGGTTTGTTCCTTGAAGTCCTAGTGTCGCTCTGGGGCCGCCACAAAGCGTTTTTTGAGAAACCTAAATTGTGGTACCCGTGGTGTGATGGATAGCATGTCCGCCTGTTAATCCAGAGGTTCGAGTTCGAATCCCAACAGAGGCAAAAATGTTTTTTCCACGGGTATCGCCTTTCACGAGGAATTAGCAAGTCCTCCGTTAGTATTCATTGCCATGAAAAGCGCTTTCTCGATTAGCCGTTCGGAACCGGCAGAAAATTGTAGGTCCCCTCCATTTCCTCACAAGGCATGGTTGTGAGAAAAGCGCTACGCCCAAGGGCTCCTCGCTCTGTTGCGCCACCCTATAATATAAATTCGCCCTGAATGTCAAACTTAGTGTCTTTTAAGCCCTTGGGTTGACCTAAGTTTTCCCTCAACTAGGTTTTTGCTGTGGCGAGTTGAGAGCTGTTGAATTGCATGTTTATTTTTTTAATGGCAGGGATGTGTGGTGATTTGTGGTTTTTTGAGGAATGGAAAACACAGGTTTTTTTGACAACTTATAGGGTTGTCAGGAAAACCTAGCAAAAGTTCAACGAACGGACCTATAAGTTACTCAGCCAATAAACAACATTTGCTTATCACTTAAAAAAAATGACATTAGACAGCTCGGTGTTTACTTTAGGTTTGTTCGTTGAAGCCCTGCGGAAGCCCTGTAGTCGCCGCAAATCGTTTTTTGAAAAAAACTAAGCTCGCCATAAATGTGAAACTGACTGTTTTTTGAGCTCTGGGTTTGCCCTCAACTCACCATGAAGCTTTGGGTTTTTCTTCAAATTACAGGTATGTGTAGTGATTTCATGGTTTAACGTTTTTTGGGAACCGAAAACTCAGTTTTTTTTTTTTTTTGACAACTTATAGGATTTTATAAAGAAAATCTGGGTTAACCCTGAGTAAAGTTCAACGACCGAACTTTACAACTATACCCAGCAAAAAGCTTATGTAACTTGAATTTCAGTTCATAGCAAACACAGGGCTTTAAGAAAACTGATTTCGACTTTAAGGGCGTGTTTAAGTTTTTCAGAAAGCGATGGTGCAGTTCTCTTCAGTTTAACAAAAGGCTGAGAATGACAAATAAATAAATAATATTCTTATTCATTCACTACACGAAATAACTGCGCAAATTCTTGTTCGCGCAGTTCACTTCTCCAGTGACTGGGATTGCTTGTACTGTTTATGCAGTTAACTGTGTAAAAATCAAAAAAACAATTGTGTCGTGAATGTCAAAATCAGCACAACTGCTTATTTAAAAATGTTTGCGCTTGAGAATGGCTGGACAGATTTTCATGGCTTTTGGTTTGCTGAGTTTGTCTTCATCCAGAATAGCAGAATGATTATTAAAAACGAGAAAGGGGACTTAACTCTGGAGAAAATAAACACTATTTGCTATTGAGGAATATAAATGGGTTTAGTAAAGACCAAAAAAAAAAAAAATTCGAAAAAAACTTCCACCGCAGATCCTTTTTCACGGGAGTGTCACCTACAGGTGACAGGCAAAGATGGTATGATGGAAAACAATTTAAAACCAAGTGTCACCTACGGAAGACACGGGGAACTGAAGAGTTAAAAACGACTAGACCAATTTGAAAAATTCTTTCAAAAATAGGATGCTACTCTTATCCTCAGTAACGTAGACAATATTTCATCCCCATATTTCCACAAGAACGGGAATATTTAGTCGGAATTGTTTGCGAAATTCTTTTAAAATTCTGATTGGCCTAGTTTTTGTGTTTTTCTTTTTTTTTTTTGTACACTTTGCTCTTTCTTTGCAATGCAATAGCAAGTTATAATTTTGCGCGTCATTACCTCACGGTACATTTATAATATAAACTAAACGTTTAAATGTCTTTTTAAAAGCAATCAATCAATTGAGGTTATAAACTAGGTCATTGACATCACCGAAAGAGAGTTGGTAGACTCACCGTCCAAATTGCTTTAAACTATATTGAATTCTTTTTGTTTTGAGTTTTCTTGTGCTTGTAGTTAGCCCTATGTTGAACAACGATTTTGGCTAACAATTTTAATCATTTGGCTAAACGAATAAGATTTCATCAGAAGCCACAAACTTCTAAAAACTTTATTCCCTAATCACGATTTGTCGGTAATCAAATGCGATTAATCACCGGGGAAAGCTTCATCTTTTCTCCTATAAATAGCCGAGTTCACACTGTACAATTAGTTGGATGGTCGGATGTAGTTTACGTTCACACTTATCAAGCTTGTCGTCCAACTTTATGTCACATACTCTTCCACTCCGTCCAGCTTCTAAATTTTAAAAAATATTTGAAAACCATCCAACAAGTTGGTCAAGCGGTCGTCTGAGGGTTCACACTATCAAGCATTGGTCGTTCAAGCTAATTGCACAGTGTGAACTCGGCTAATGATCAATGATCTAGGATGGGAACCCAATAGCAAACTCTGTATTAAGTATTCTGCAACAACAAAGTAACAAAAGCACGAAAAAAATACTTTGCAGCTTCTATGTGTTCTCAAATTAGCTCTACTGAATTGGCATTCATTACAGTAGGAAATTATATTAAAAGAATAATCAAATAGGGTGGCCAAACATACCTCGGGGAGGTCCGAGGCTACTACCGAATACCGATCTTCTTAACAATGCTTTGTGAGGGATGGAAGGGACCTACAAGTTTTTTCCCGACTCTAAACGGCTTAGTGAAAATCCGTAATGCCACAGGGCTTGCTATGAAAAGCGGTTCTCGATAAGCTGCTTGGAATTGGCAACAAACTGTGGCTCCCTTCATTTTTCACAAGTTTTGGTTGTGAGAAATACGTCCCTGCATCTCCCCGCTATGTGGTGTCACCATATTTATTTTATTTTAACAACTTATACCATGTGCCTCAAGTATCGTAAGCTTTGATCGAATGAACTCTGCAGGACCTGGTGGTAAGTCAATCTTTACAATGTCAACAAGTGACTGGAATTGTAATTGAAGAACATTCAGTTAGATAAATGTTCACATATAAATTTATAAAACATGCAAAGATTAGCCGTACACAGAGAAAGGATGTCATCTCCTTTGCCATGATAAGATCTGTTATGCAAAAACAATAAAATGTGGATGTTCAAGGAGTTGTAGTCTTCAGTTCTTCACTTTTCTGAATTTTCTATGACTTCCTTGGAGAAGTAGAATCTTATGAAGTAGGATCTGTAAATATATGGCATATACATATATGACACATGTAAATATAAAAAAGGACTTCGATCTTCTTTTAGGCAGCCACAGAGAGGGAAGTCCATCATATAACTTCCCTGTTCATGTCCTGCTCTCTCCGTAAGTGAGCTCGAGATGCCTTAAAGAGATTTCTTCTTTTAGGATCTTAGCGATGTGACGAACCCAGATATTCCCTGTGTAAATTGTTAAAATAACGAGTCGCTGTTGTTTTGCCTGACAACTAACCTTATACTTATACCTAACTTCATTCACCTATACGTAAGACAATTTATTAGAGCAATTTTTTCTAAAAACAAAATTTTTATCTCACACATGTTAACGTAATTCTAATACTCTAAGAAGAAAGTTCAAGGACTTTATGTACATACACTGTACGATGAACACGGAGAAGGCTCTACTCTGTACAATGTATACACCAGCAGTTCTTCTAAATAATAAAATATCTCTCTGAACCGCCTATGCCAACAATAAGCACTCACTCTCGGTCAACAAACTTTTGGAATTCTCTTGCAGTTTATTTATTTTTGCTTTTAATCAAATTGATCGATTGAGGTATATGAACACAGAGAAAAAAAAAATCTACCAAAAGGAACGCACAAAAACATAACAACAACAAATTTATTTTATTACGTCCTAGCCATCAGTTTGGGGGTATGTTGGACGTTAGGTACCTTCGTCCAGGTTACATTTTGTTCAGCTATCAAAGATGAGATGGGCGAGAGTGCTCACAAGAGTCGTTGATTGTTAGTTAACCTGACCAGATCTGAAAAGATCTCGCAGATTCGTAAGGGCAATCAATGTTTCAAGAGACAATGACGAAGACAATGTCATCCTATATCGTCGCATAGCATCGTCTCCAGTCCAAGAAAAGAAAAGAGCGAACGATGAGGATGATGATGATGATGACGAAGACAACGCACGACGTTATGAGGAAGGGAACTCCACTGATTTCTTTTTGTCATCTCTCAGACTACTACTCTACTGGCTGATGACGATAATGGCTTTGCACACAACGAATAGTGGTTCGCGTCCCGCCCCAATGCGCACCCGATCTAGCCACCAGCATCAGCAAAGAAAGTCAACTCAAACTTTCCAAAAAGCACGACACACAAACAGACACAGGATCTTTACCACGGAACCACGGCTATGAGTGCATCATCTCTCTCGCTATATAAGAATAAGTTACTAAAATTCCTGTCCTGTTTTTCTTCAACTGGCAGGCTCATGAATAACACATTAGCTGCGAGCCATCCAGCGAGGACATCCAACCAAACGTTAAAACGCACTGCGTGATAGTTTATACGTTCGGATGTGCTGCGACGATCGTTATGGACCGATGGATGGGTCGTCGTCTTCGTCTTCGTCGTCGTCGTCATTGCTGCAGTGATGAGATGATGACGAACATCAGCCAGGCAGGCAGACAGCCCAGAGGTAATGATTCAGACAGAATCAGCAAGACTATCTCAACCAACTAACCCAATGATGATCGTTCGAGAATCTGTCAGCTCGGGCAATTTCATTCTTTTTGGCATTTTTTCAATCGGTCTTCATAGGATAAGAAGAAAAAAAAGCAAACAAATAAGCAAAAACGAATCAAATTGACAGTGAACCAACAATAATTTCTCATAACACACCTTATCAAGCCGAGTGCCCATTACCATTCCACCTGCGGTCACCTATCAACATTTCCTTCCAGCTGACACCATTCAACAGGGCTGGGCTGACTTGTATTTCAGCCGCCTGAAACCAAAAACGGAAGGAAGACCGGACGAATGGTGTAAACAATAGAAATCAGTTGCTGTCATTCACTTCAAACAACAACCGTTAGCCATAGTCGATGGCAATTGACCAAGCAACCAACGAACAAGCAAATCCATCAAGCGGTCGATTGTGGTGGTGGGAAGTCTCATAAAATTGCAGCTCACAGCAGTTATCGTGTCGCACTAATTGACAATTCGACAGGAATTATTATGTTGTGTATCGTCTCCCAGGAGGAAGAAGAAGGAACACATTGACTCTGTTGTGTCTTGTGTGTGACCCACACGCAAAACGATCGCACGTAGAAAAGTCTACGACTAACGGGTAATTAGTATACCTACCTGATGGTAAAGATTTCCATAGAACAGCACAGCGGCACGTGTGACCTGCGCCCTGGAGTAACGTTCTTAGGGCGTGCATGCATTAACCCGCTGAAAGCGTCACGTCCCAAAAATGGCTTCCTCTTCCGTTTAGTTGGACGAGCGATCGTTGGATTAATAGAGTGTGTGTATTGAAAGTGTGTCCGCCACCACCTGATTGAATAATCAAAAGACATAGTCGTTTGATTACCTGAGAACTTCCGGATGGGCGCAAATTTACCTCTTCATCGCGTCAGGCTCATTATGTACGCTGGAGGGTTGATCAAGCCGATGGGGTTAATTATGAGCGGACTTTTCTTATTGGTTTGATAATTAAGTCGCAACAAATAGTGATGGGAATGAATAATGATCTTGCGACACAGTTCAGCAACCTACAACCAACAAGAACAAAGAAAGAAACAGAAGCCTTTCGAAAAGCTTCTCTTGTGGGAGATGGAGAAGAGATTTCTTTTAGTTGAATGGTAATGTGTTGAAGATTATTATCATCGTCCAACAATCAAATTGGAAATTCAGATTTTTGATTTGCTTTCCAACACAGAACAAAATACACTCATAATATTTATCAGCGTAGAATTCACTTAGATGACGACATTGGCTGCGTTCGGATTCTTACCTAAGACGAACTAGATACCTTGTTGTTAGTGTAATCCCATGTTAAAAAGCAGCTGACTGCAAAACATCTTTTGAGGGGAAAGCGATCCAAAGGTACCTTAAAAATCATGGTATAGCAAGCTACCCAATTTGAAATTTGAGAACAGCTGACTTGGATTCATTTTTGTTTTGCTTTCTGTCATAGTGCTTTGTTGCAAAATTGTTTTTTGTAAACATAAAATTTAAAATATGGTGCTCCTAATTAATCTAAACGACGTTGTTTACGAAGTAAACGATTGTGAAGAAGTTTGCAATCGAATAATAAGTGGTACGTGTTGTTTGCAATTTTTAAAACACATTTGGTTTGGTTTGTTTTCACTTCGATTTATCAACTGTTTCTGATTTTAAAGATACCTAATCTTAGTCGTTCGAAAACTTACCCGGATACAAAGGTATCCTAGTTATGCTACCCATTTTTTTTCGAACGCACCCATTGTTAGTCTCAATGCCAAGGTATTCGATATCGGTATTCATCGAAATGCGAAAAATGATTTTGATTTGATGGCACACACTGAAGGCCAAGTTGATTGTTGGTCCAGAAGGGCACAATAAAATGACCAAAGTATCTCTTCAATTTTTGCAACCAGTTGGGATAAGATTGCTATTGTGTACGGCATCGCAACTTTAAGAAGGGGGTGGAATTTATGGAACTCTCGAGTATACTGCTCCAACGGTCAATGGCAGTTTTCTGACACAAGATCGTACAGCATCAGCAAGAGACACTCAGTCTATGAGAGATTTGCCCTCTTGCTTTTATATGGCAGATCACGTTTGAGGACGCAGAGAACCGAGTACAGTCCGGTTGTAGTTGGTTGCAACAGAAGCAATATACTGATCGGTGGGGACAGTTGTTGCAATTTTCCTTTTTAGATAATTGGTTACCATTTAACTTTTTTTTGCTTTTGGGTTGCCATTGCCATTCTATGCGCTAGTGGATGAGGCACTACCAACCATACATCCAACTGACGGCGACGCGCAACGGGTACATAAAGGCAATGTTCTATGTTCCTGATGGTAGATTACGGTCTAAAGTAAGAAGCAGAGAGAGTGCGATCTTTATGGTCATCGAAGAAATGATTTTGCTGAAAGATTGACAACCAGATTTTGGCATTTAGATTGCTTTAAAATTGTTTATCTTTGCAGACCTATCATTCAAGTGGGATATCGATTTTGATTGTTATTAGTATCGTTGAAGCAAGAATTTGTGGTCTCTTAATTAAATTCATCCATCTTTTTAGGGTCAACGTAGTCGTCTAATGGCGTGCTGAGTTTTTTGTTATTTACTCGGCATCATCTCGTACAAATTCGACACAAAGAAAACGTGTGCGGAAAGTTGCATTTGAGCTAAGCTTTTGTTCTTCATTCACAATACCAAAGGAAAGCGGTGTAGAGCGTACTCGTACTCGCTGCTCGGATTAAACTTATTCAAAGCGTCGTTAACACAAAATTGCCAAAAAGAAACAAAATAGTGCGTGGAGTCCCTCCGCTCGGAAGAAGGGAAACTTCCACCTAAGAACACATTTCACTATAATTAAATCGTCTGGCTGAATGACGCGGAATTGATACAACTGTTATATCAACAAACTGCGAGCAGTGCCGAAAAGTATGCAATCGATAGTCCGCGTTAAACGTTTAACGTTGTGTAACAGGCAGCGTTCTAACCATTTACGACACTGGCACCACTTGCCTGAACTACCTACAATTTTATCCAGAATAGATCCAACTGTTTTGGAGTCGCGAGATTTAAAAATCTGCCAAATCAATATTACAGCAACAGCATTCAAATATAAAATATACCTTAGAAGCCTGGATTCCTCAAGAATTCTCAAGGAAACGATAGAAATATAGTTTCAACGGATTTGAGAAAACAAAGACTTTTATTTTCATATCTACAATTGATTAAATTGACCTAACAGCCAAACCTTTATTCCATATTCAATCTTGCGAAGCATAAAGTATTTTTCACATGAGAAGATGAGAACTACCAACGAACGACGAATGAACAAATATTCGATAATTTTCATTCACTCACATTTCATTCACATTTGTGTTTTACATTCGTCACGAATAACTCCACCTTCAAAATGAGTTTTTCATCAAATTCCTGAAAATATTTCTTTATTTTATATTTATGTCACTGAATTTGAATTTATCAATGTTTGCTTACCCTTTTTTCAAATTTTTTAAATACAGCAACAGGTGAACACAATTTACATCCAAAACAAAAATACAAAATTATTTTGAGGTTAAACACTCGCGAAAAATTTATTTGTAAGGTACTTAAAATCACACTTCTTGATTTATTCGTCGTTCGTTGGTCGTGCTCATGTGAATAGTCATTTAAAAGGTCAGAATCAACGAATATTCATTCATTCGTTGTTTACTTACATTGGCCGTGCTCATGTGAATTGCCCTTAGTGCTATATCACCGCTTGAATTCTCATAACTTCAAGCGGTGAAGTGCCACCGGTCCCCACGTGGCACTCGAACTTGTTCAGCTCAGAACCTTAGAGGAATAAAGAACAAGAGGAAAAACCATTACTGCTCTTGCCCCGCAATTTCCATCTGTTTACATTGTTGCTTTTGTAACACGAGATCTATCTGTGATACACGTATTTAGCTGAATATAAAGTTGTGTCAGTGAAATTACTAACACCACTTTATTTTCGGATTTCAAACTGGTTTTGAATTCCGAAAATAGTGTTGTTTGTGAAGTCAGTTTGAGGGCAGATACCGTGGTGTGTGTGTGGTTTGGCCACTTCTTATATCTCCTCTGTGCTCAAAACTATCCCAGACCTGAATGAAAAGCATAGAGGACTAAAGAACAAGTGGGAAAACCATTACTTCTCTTGCCCTGCAACTTCCTTTTGCTTACATTGCTGCTTTTGTAACACGAGATCTATCTGTGATAAACGTATTCAGCTGAATATTATAAGTTGTGTTAGTAAAATTACTAACACCACTTTATTTTCGGATTTTAAACTGGTTTTATTGTATCTCCTCTGTGAATGTAAACTTTGTCATAAATACATAACAAAATATATTACTAACAAACTTGGCATCACTTTTTACACATTTTGGTTCTTACTGTACAAACAGAAACTGCTTCGCAACTGACATTTTGGTGTGTGCAGCGAAGAAAGTTTGCTGATTTTTTTGACGCGATTGATGAATTTCAATTTCTACCAGTTCAACTTTTATTCACGCTGTTAATTTGCAATTGTTTAAAATACTTTAAGAAGAGATTTTTACTATACATTTATTCAAAATTCAATCACTTAACGTACATATTAAGCATTGAGGATAAATATTTCAATAAGTGCAGAGAAATATGGTGAGTAGTTTTCATTTCACGTTTTTTCTTTTCCATTCCGCTCGGACAATTATCCATCATGGCCGAATTATTAAATTTTCAACTTTTGTGCGGGAAGTTGTTTGTTCATGGAATGTACCAAATGTTAATTAAAAATGATTCCTTTAAGCTTTAAACTAAATGGTTACAGTAGAAAAGTTGAAAACATAAATCAAAAGAAGTTTTTTGTTCATGGTAATCCTTAAATCGCATATGACCTTGGGTGGCGGATTCCCATATATCGATTAATATGAGAGTGAGAAGCTCAATATATGAAAAATTAATTTATGTGTTTGCAGATGTTATATTTAGCTGCGTGGAACTGTTAACGGAAATTCAAAAATAAATTCGGATGTAAACTAAACATATTGAAGCAAAAAACTAACGAAGATTAGGTTTGCAGTTGCTGGTTTCAAACCAACAATATGCATAAACAATAATATGACGCTTTATTATTCTTGGCCGTATAATTTTTAAGTATGTAATCTCATTAATGACGCATTGGTGGATTACTTACCTAGTACGTTGTTTAACGTTTGCTTGAAACTGCCTAGGTGTCAGGTGTTGTCACTAAATATTGGAACATATGAATTAATCTTTATGGTTAGCTCTTTGGATTTGGAGGCTAGCTTAACTTAGAATCTTATTACAAATCATTTGGATTTTTGACAGCCTGGAAGAGTAAAGTTGCCTGCAAAGACTATTGTAGTTCTCCTTCACTAAATTGACTTACGCTCTTTCATGGGCGGGTTATGGTTATGGCGGATGATCGATGTCAAAAAGCAAGTGCTCCGCCGGTTCGAGCTACTCCATAATGATTGATACCATTGCGCTGCCAAGAAGAAAATCGTAAATTTGCTCCAATAGTTTTTTAAGAACAGTTTAGGCTAGTGAACTTCAAATCAATGAATTTTGATCTTCTAAAACATTAGCGCTTGCATTAGCAACGATCGTGATTTACTTTTGGAAGACTTGCCAATTCCTCGCAAAAGGCGAGGGAAAACATTTTTTGTTCTCTGTTGGAAATCGAACCTGCGTAACAAGTGAACATGCAAACCATATAGAAATAGCAATCGAACATAGCAAGAGCAAGGAAACAGGAACCACCACGATAAGTTTAAACCTTAGGCAAACTGAAAATAAGATTTTTATCCTCATGAGCGTTTACAGCGTGGATGGGCGTTGTACTATTCGGGAAGGCTCTGACTGGTGTCAACTTGGTGGCGCCCAGATGTTGCAACTTATAGTACACGTCAATTGTGCTTACTATAACTCCTCGCGGTATCCACTGGGCCCTATGATGCTCCGTCCAGAGCTGACCTGCTAAACCAGTAAGTGCGAGTGTTGACAAAGGACTGCGGATAAAAGAATTGTGATCAACACTATAATTGCTCTGCGAACAATGGCTGACTGCACGAATCTCAGTTGTCTACGAGAGCTTGCGCGTAAATGTCCCAGCGGATGAATTCGAATGACAGAATCAACGGTGGACTTCAGCAGTCAAAAAAGCAGAAAACCCTGAAGGAGCTACTCCAACATATTTGGCTTAAATTTCTTTCAGGGTCTTTCAATAATAGGACAGGGTATTGAAGTAGAGATGGTGGCGGATGACCACACCCACCTCACACCCCTGCAGCAGGGTACTGACATTGGATATTCCAGCCCTTTATGTCCGAAGGGATTCAAAAGAACCTGGTCCTCCAGGTTGGGGGTTGTCGGTTGTGCGTAGGGTTAACTACCCAACCACGTAAAAAAGATCTGGTTCCGAAACAACCAAAAGCCTCGGATAACGATAATGATTTCAAAGTTGACGACCCAAGCAAACGAAAAAAGGACAATGACCTCCGGATCTACACGTGGAACGTAAGATGTCTTAATGGATTACGTGCAACTGGAGAATTAGCGGACGCTTAGTCCGGGAGTTGTAATTTGAATTGAATTACAGTGGACCCCCGGTAATCCGGCCCCTGTCTAGTCCGGCGCCCCCTGTAATCCGACATGACAGAATTATGTTTTTCATATTTCACTACATGATTTTGATTAATAATTCTTGATTATTTTGGTAAATATGTATGTGCATTTACGCTTAATTTTATAATAAAACGTATGCTCTCAATTGTTATTTAATTTACTAAATTCGACTTACATAAATTAAGTCTGATTTGTACTTCAAAGTACATACATATGTACGTATAATATATAGACTCTCGTCATTAGATATGTAATTTGTCGGATTACAAGGTACTCTTTCGTAAAAAAATCCGGACTATAGGGGTCTTAGGCAGTGCTCTATAATCCGACAAATTCGATAGTCCGACACTGCCCTGCATAATGTTTGCCGGATTACCGGGGGTCCACTGTATTACAAAACATTTTAAAAAGGAAAGAAAAAATTATTTTTTTTAAAGGGTATGTTGAAGATCGAAAAGATCACCTGAACTCCATATTGCGTTTCGCCCAGGTACGGCAATTGGGCTCATCAGTTAGATGTTGCCGTGTCCTTCTAAGACGCAAATTTCATTTATTTATTTATTTATTCATTCATTCATCAATGGATATACACAATCTTTTGATAGCAAATTTAATAACTTATAATAAAAATAACTTATTCTTACGAGTTAAACAATTCAAGAACTATTTTTTTAAAAATATCCCTATTCATCGACAGGTCGACTTCACTGCATATGGAGTTGTACAACATTAAGGAACGAGTTATTGGATCATTTAGGCCATAGTTTGTTCTATGAGTGGGAACATAGAACAAATAATTTCTAGTTCTAAGAATTCTTTCAGGAGCATACAAAGAAATTAACATGAGCAATTCCTCAGATTTAATATTATTACTCAGAATATCTTTAATAAAAACAACGCATTGGGTTTTTCTGCGGCTTTCAAGAGTTTTTAAGTCTATAAGTGCGCATCTAGAAAAATAATCAGGCAATTCATCAGACCATCTCAGATTTCTTAATGCAAAACGCGTAAATCTTCTTTGAATTCTTTCTATTCTACTAATATTATTTTCATAAAAAGGTGACCACACAACACAGCAGTACTCTAATATGGGCAGCACCAAGGACATAAAAATAGCTTTAAGTGTGTAGACGTCTTTGAAAACACCAGAATTCCGTCGGAGAAAACCCAACAGCGAATTTCCTTTTGATGTAATGTAATCAATATGTGCAGAAAAAGTTAGTTTGGCATCAAAAATAACACCAAGGTCTTTGACCTCACTGACTTTTGTGAGAACTTCAACTCCAAACTTGTAGCTAAAATTTGTGGGTGAAAAATTTCTGAAGGCACTAAAGATTTTACACTTTGAGATGTTCAGTTTAAGATGGTTATAATTACACCAATTTAAAAAGGAATTAATATCTACCTGGAATTTAAGACAGTCATGAATGGAAGTAACTTCGTGAAATAATTTAACGTCGTCCGCAAACATCAAACATTCCGAATATTGAAGAACGTCAGGGATATCGTTTACAAATAAATCGAATAAAAGTGGTCCCAAATGACTTCCTTGTGGAAGACCTGAGTCCACTCTGATAAAAAACGATCGAAAACCCTCGATCTGAACAACCTGCTTACGGTTTGTTAAGTAAGACCTCAACCATTTCAAGAATTTTAAGCTGAGACCCAATTTTTGAAGTTTTTGTAATAAAAGTTCATGATGGACTCTGTCGAACGCCTTTACAAAATCCGTATATAAAGCATCAACTTGCTTTCCATTCTCCAAAGCATTTAAACAGAAATGGGAAAAAAGGCACAAATTAGTCGCAGTCGAACGGCCGCTCACAAACCCATGTTGTTTTGGCGTTATAGATTCTTTGACGGCAAAATAAAGCCTCTGAGTTACTAATTTTTCGAACAGTTTTGGCACTGCTGACAGTTTTGATATCGGCCTGTAATTTTTTATCTGGTGCTTTAGGCCGCTTTTGTAAATTGGATTTACGAAAGATATTTTCCAATCATCAATAAAATCACCAGTTTCCAAGGATTTATTGAATATTATTCTAATTGCAGTGCAGAGAGATGAGGCACATCTAGACAACAAAAGTGGAGGAATCAGATCCGCTCCAGCCTTTTTTGTTGAATCAAGTTCATTTAAACCATCCAAAATGTCTTGTTCAGAAAAGTTAATTAGACTGAAATTAGTAATAGGGGTTATGCAAGAATACATTTCATTTGCGTTTGTAATAATATCCGCGTTATAGTTTGATTCAAAAAATTTTGCAAAGAGATTGCAGGACGATTGTGAATCAATCGACTTTTCATCATCAAGCTCCATTACTGTCGGTAGAAAAGACGTTTTTCTTTTGGAATTTAAGAAAACCCAAAAGGATTTGCTGTTCTGCTTAATTTTACTTTCAGCAGCACTTATATGCTGGTGGTATAGGAATTTATTCAGAAAGTCAAATTCTCTCCGAAGTTGTCGTTTGGATTACACCGACACTTATAAAATCCACTGCACTCACATGCAGTGAATTTTATTTCTAAGTCTTAAGTTGGTTTCATACAAATAAAGAGGTTCGCTCCCGAAAAAATAAATTTTTAAAAACATATTAAATATATTTTTTACATGGCACGTTTTACGCCACTTGAAACCAGGAAAAAACTTGTACAAGCTTAGGTTTTACCAATAATAACATACTCTGAAGTAGTCTACGGTAATCTTGATTATGGTCCCTATTATGAGTAGCGAATCGAACGTTCAATTGGAAGCGAATGTTTTTGCGAGCTTCTTTTATAGCGGTATTATAGGTTGTAAAAACAAAAACTTTGTAGAAAACTTTTTTTTTCGACGTTTAAGGTTTGTCAGATAAGAGAATGGACGAAGTTTAATGATAATAATCCAATAAATGAGTTTCTCTAAAACATTCGCTTCCAGTCGAACGTTCGATTCGCTACTCATAATAGGGACCTATGTCTCCCAACGGAAACTTCAAATAATATTATCCTTCCAAAATTTAAGTACATGAATTCATCGCGACTCTTTTTCATTCACGTAAACAAACTTTGGAACTCTCTTCCCTTACAAATCAAAGGTATTTTGAGCTCATCATACTTTAGAAGAGCTGTCTTACACCATTTCTCAAATTTAGATTAATTTACTTTCTTTTACTTTATTCTTTCTTTTTCTCTTTTCTTATTTTCCTCTTAATCCTACTAAGATTTATTAAATTTAGATTTATTGTGCTGCATTTATATTCTAGTTATCTAAACTATGTACTAAATACTAAAGACTAAGTCAAAATATTATGTTAATAAATGAAATGAAAAAAAACCAACGCGGCCTGCATTCGCAAAACGATCTCACCGTAGAAAAAAATTCTTTTTCAGTGGAATACGTGAAAAATAGAACCCAAATAATTGGAACAAGATGAAATTTCATTTTAAGATGAAATTTCAAACAACTATGGACCCACTTATAAGCGATGAGGAAATTGGAAACATACATATTTTTTAATGTGAGCTTATAGCGAACAGGAAAAGTATGTGAGGTTTTCAACTCTTCGGCTCTTGCCAAATTTAATTGCCGCCAATGGTTGGAAATTATTAATGCACCACAACTCATTGCGAACGATTATGAAGAGAACGTCAAGAAACAACGAAGACGTCGAGGAAGTACTGGGGTCGAATTCTGTAACGTTTTAGACGACAATCGTCTAAATTTTAGGCACTAAAAAAAAAAAAAAAAAAAAACCTGTTTACGACTCAGTAGTAAAATAGCTTTCCATCAACCACTGAAAGCAAGATTATTGATTGATTGATTGAATGATTGTTTATTTATTATTTTCAACTATTAATTTTACAAAATTTTAAAATAATATGTGAAAATTATAATATTATATGAAACAATCTTTTGACGATGCTATCTACGATAGACGATTGACGATAATCGTCTTAAAAGTTACGGAATCCTTTCTTGAATTCTCTGATCTCTCTAAATGCCCTTGAATGGATTGAACCAAAAAAGCGCACTCATAGAGTACTTTTTGACGAACTGGGTAATAGAATACACATTGTCCTAGGCCAGGGGGTCGATTCTGTAACTGTGAAGCTGTGAAGTGATAAAAATTATCTCATTTCAGTCTTCACAGAATTACCATTTTTAAATTTAAACTTCACTGACAAATTCTTTTGTGATAAAAAACTTATCATGTGAAGAAATTTTGACGTTTGTTTTCATTCTTCCACAGAACGGGAATCAAATACGCTGTGAAAATGTGATATTTTTTATCACTTCACAGCTTCACAGTTACAGAATCGACCCCCAGGACTATGGATCCCATAAACCCATAATAAGTAATACTGCTTGCCATATCTACCTTGTATATTCAAAATAAAATGAAATCCAAAAATAAAGAATCGCAACAGATATTTTAAAGGGTAATATCCACCAAATGCTTAAAAATACAAGGCTTTTTCATAATTTTTTTAAAGGACATTTGAAATGTAAGGTATATAAATAATGTATCATTGGATTAAGCATTTCTTGGTGAATAAAAATAAATGTTTTTATTGCTATTTTTTTTAAACGGCGACTAGGCAGCGATTGCCGTGAACAACTTTTTTAAAAAGTTCTTCCGCGGCGAGCAGTAGAAGTCGTGCCCAACTCCACCTATAACAAAAAAAATTATCTACATGAGTGTCACTAGTGAAATGACGACGCGACGGTTTAAAATAAAATTTTGTTTTCGTTAAAAAAAATAGACTTTATTTGTTGTTAATCAATCGGTAAAATCGTGTGTACTTCACTAGATAATCTAATGAAGAAACAATAGTTAAAATTTAAAGTCAATCGGATGTAGACTTTTTCAGTTCTACTGTTCGCCAAATTTTGAAAACATGGTTTTGGAAAAAACGCGTTCAAAGTTTCAAAGTGCTATAAATCTTAAGCATCGCAATAATATAGTCGAATTTTTAGTTTAGATCAGTACTTGGGCGTTGTAGATTTTGATTTTAGGATAGTTTTAGCATGATTTAAGCCGATAAAAAAAATTTGGTGGATATTACCCCTTTAAGTTCTTGACAAACATAATAAACAAAAACTTTTCTTTCTGATCTAATTTCAAATTTCAATTGTTGATTACGTTCTAAATTCTATTAAAACTTAGAACGGTGTGAATGCAATTTAGCGGTGACGAGGGCGTTATTAGTACGTCTTTCTGTAACGTGGGAGTTCGAGGTTTGAATCCCACAAACATCCAGTTGTTTTTCAATAACTATCGCTTTTAGAATCGCCGATTTCTCCGCGAAAAAGTCTTTATCGGTTAGCCGTTTGGAATCGACAAATAATTGTAGGTCTCCTCTCTTTCTTACCAAAGTGTAGCTGAGATAATTGCATTAGGCCCCAACGTACATTTATCTATTTCTTTTATTTTTGTTTAAAACAGGTCATTAAGCTTTCTTTATCGCCTTCCTTTTTTTCTTTTAAGATTGAAATGTATTTTTCTTTAAATTCCAGGGTGGTGTCTTTATCTTTTATCGTTTTTTGAAAACCTGAAACTCAAGTTATTTTATGACTACTCATGGGGTTGTTAAGGAAACTTGTTGTTGTATTTATTATTTTCTGTTTTACATTATCGCCTAATGTTTTTTCATATCTACTTAGTTTTTTTGTGGTAATCCTCCTCTTTGGGCTCAGCATTTGCAAGTGTGGTTAACACTTAAGTTTTTTTTTTTCTTACATATTTTCTGCCAACGCAGAACTGAAATCTCTTCAATATTAAAAAAAAATATAAAAAACCTTCTCTAAATTTCCAGGGCTCACACGAAAGAGAATCAAGATCCTCACCGCGGACAGACGAGCCAGTGCATGATGGCGCCTCGCCAACCAAGAAGTCGCGCTCCGAATCAGGTATGCCTATAAACTAAAATCATTCCCTACTCCATTTGCACATTGATATCTAGTTAAAACTACACCTAGTAAATATCATTTTTAAAAATATATTACTGCTAAATTTAGCAAAATCTTACTAAACTACATAAGTTATATGTTTATGTATAAAATTCAAAGTAATTGTAGTCAAATTGATTATGTAAGCATACGTATACAAAATTTACAAAAAAAAAAGATCTAAAAAAAAGCTCTAAAATTGTCTACATCAAAACTTAACTAATTCGTCGGTCTTTTTTTTTTCTTTTTTGTTCTGCTCTTAAGTTATTGCAGACTCATGCTGATGTCAGGTGAGACACTACCTAATCTACCTACTTGCGCTCCTTGAAAATTAGTCAGCGCTGCAAGAAACGAAATATAAACGAGAAAAGCAATTTTAAGAAAATGACTTAACTTTAAATCAGAATTTAGAAACCGAAACGAAAATTTTGTCCCTATGCGTTTAGAGACGGTGTCTAAACAAAAAAGAGTATAAAACAAAATCAGTAAAGGCGTATAATAGATTTGAAAATGCTTTTGTAGAACCGAGCTGATCGAGCACGTGTGTAAACTGAAAAATGCTACGACTCGAATTCTTACAATTAGAGTAAATTACTACTACTACCCTTTTTGCAAAAAATGATCATTGACTAATCGAACTATTGTTTTTTTACATTTAAATTGTTTCTTTTTCTTTGTATGAAGTGTTTTTTTTTTAAGTTTCTAAACGATTGAGGATATTTTGCAAAGCAAATGCAAAAACATATGTGCGCGGAACAACACCCTCTGCACAACCAACTCGATAATTGGGGGCGAAAAATGTGGTGGCATCTCTGCTCTTCTAAAAACTGGCTGCTTATATCTCTACTTCACAGATTTATTTGTTTGTGTACACTTTTTTGTTTTGATTTTTTCATTAATAACCAATTTTAATTTTTTTTTTTTATTTATTTATTTTTACTTTTTTTATTTTAGTTTATTTAAACCAAAAAAAGAACAAAACAAAAATTGAGAGAAAATGTTTGGCTGTGGTGATGCATTTTCCATTTAAATAGAAAAAAAAGAATTAACTTTTTTTAGTTGTTTCCACTGTGCTTATTATCGTTTCAGAGAATTTTCATTTCATACTCGTATACGTCCCAAAATCTGTATACTATAGACTATAAACATACCCCAAAAAATCGAAAGATTGTGGCTTCATACAACTTCATGTTGCATCAAGATAAAGGTCGATACGTTTTAATGAAAACTACTTTTTATAAAAATGTTGTAAGCAAAAAGAATTGTTTGGATTGTGATTTAGTTTTCAAAGTCGAATGTATTTTTTTTTTTATGTATTATTTTATTTTTATTTTTTTTTTTGATAATTGAATGCACTGTGTGTAGACAAAGTTGATGTCCTTTATACACTAAATTGAATGTTTTTCTTTAGCACGTAAAGCTTAAAGCTTCATTTGAATATTGTTCATGTGAACCCAAACAGATTTGTCAGTGGTCGCACTTATTTATTTCGAAAATATGGCAGTGAGAAAACTGACAGATCTCGCAATGGTTTTTACTTAGCATAAGTATTTTACAGTGCTGTTGTTAAGGGCTATTGGGGTCATTTATGATGGCAAAAGAAATTATATTGGGAAGAATTCCTAAATAAGTAATGGTTAACTCATGTCCTTATTCACTGTTTTCCTTATTGCCGTTAAGTCATCTTCAATTCTGTTAGTTAATTTCACAGTCAACTGTTTGTTCTTAATTATCTTGATTTTTACGGTAATGGTTATGTCATTGTGTGTTTTACTCAAATAATTCGTGGTCTGAATCGCAGCAACACCTTTGTTTTTTTTTTTTTTTTGCTAATTTAATGTAAATTGAAGAATTCACAAAAAGAGTTTTAAGCTGATAATTTTTTTTAAGACGCTCACAGAAATGGCTAAACAATCGAGTTATGGCATAGTCTCAATTCTTGTCCTAACCACTTTGAATTACGAATTTGTAAAAATTGGTAACGCTTCGTAGCGAATACTCAAGTGATACTTATTTAAAAGATGTGAACAACAATGTTAACAATCACGAATTTCGTTGCATTTTTTCTAATGCTAATAATGATTACTTGGCGTTAGCTATACCTGACGATTTATGTAGGGAGCACAGGACAAAAGTGTTTGGGATTGCCCACAAAAAACTTGCTTAAAGAAAGCCAAATCATTGCTAGGGGTTTCAAAACAACACTGCCAAATAGACAGAGAAACATACGTGGTGGTGGAATTCATTTGGAAAATCGATGATGGCAAATCAACAACATTCAGCACTGTTTTTTTTTTAAGCAGCACGTCCACACAAATAAAAGACGAGTTGGTATCAGTTTACGGGGTCTAAAAGCCCTTATTGACTACCACCTTGAGATTTTGGGCAGATATGCCTTAATCAAAATCTTGGTTCAATATGTGACACACCCTCTTTGGACATACTTAAGGACTATCCATATGAGCACAAACAAATAAAGACGAATAAATCAAGAGAAGTAATTTTAAACTCGTTGCGAACCATAATTCTGAAGAATATAATGGAAATATAGTTTTTGTTGCAGTTCAGATGAATAAACTAGCTTTTAATCCTTACAGTCATACTCGTACCTACAAATTTGTGTAGGCCAAAGAAAAAACCATTTTCTGTTTGCTTTTTGTAGCGTTTTGTATGGAAAAGGTCACAAAATTGTTCCCTTGGCATGAAAGAGTTTAAGTACATTGACTGCAAATCTATTTTAGCATTTTTGATAAGGTCAGACCAAAGTATAATGTTTTTAAACTTCTGTTTCATAGCACCTAAGAATATGTTTTCCACCAGCTCCCATTTGTTTTCTTCCATTCTCTTGTAGGAAAAGTCTTTAAGTTCAAACCGAGTCGGACTCCAAAAAGAAAAAACCCTATTCTGCAGAAACATTAGTTGATTCAGAGGCCAAACAATAGGTGTTAACGTACGACATAGAACTCAATGTGTTCGATACTACCAATTTGTTTTCTCAAATTCATCAAATCCAAGCAATTAAATTTGATTGAATTGAGAAATAAAATCGTCTCTAGAAAAACCAAGGTAAACCTTAATAAGACCTTGATTATCCCCATCCTGCTGTATTGGACGGAAGCATACATAGACCTTATCTTAAGTGGATGAGCAAACTCTTATGGCACTTTCCATTGGTTTCACTCGGGGAAGCACTCATTTTAAAAACCAATGGAACACCCAAAATAATTTCTGTTCAGTTTAACGTAATTGCCTTTGTGTGAGTGAAACACCTATGGCTCTTAAAAAATATTCCTTGAAGAAAATTTTCTTTTTGACATTTGAGTAACATGTGTTAGTGCTTCTTGAGTCGATTCTCATTTCAAATCGAGAAGCGGCTGTCACTCCTCAGAATCATGAGAAGCGATCTTTTTGCACCAATGGAACGGTTTGAGAATGCTTCTGGACGCTCCTGGACGGTTCTTTACGTTCAATGGAAAGTGCCAGTAATCGTTTCAAAACAAAAATTCTCCCAATGACCTCTGGTCTCATATGTGAAGACAATGGGTGGAGAAGAAGACTCAACAACGAACAATATGAGCTCTACCGTGACATGGGCATAGCTAGAAGAATACGAATTGCGAGACTGCGATGCCTGGGATTTTTCGAGCGGATGAACATCATTGCTCTGGTTCGACGGGTTTTCGAAAACACATTGCAGATGATGAATAAAATAATAATAAATATTTATATAAATGATACCTTGTGAATGAATGGAAGGGACCTAAAATTTTCTGCCGATTCCGAACGGCTAATCGAGAACGCGCTTTTCATGCCTATGATGAATTCATTATCGCGATACCCTTGAAAAACATGTTTGCTGTTGTTGGGATTGGAACCACGAATCTCTCGGTTCAACGGACAGACATGCTAACCATAACGCCACGGGTGTATATTATTTACATAAATCGAGAGACGACCTTATTTCAGTAGTTATCGTCTGTTAAAAAGGTGTTAAACAGAAGACTATCTAGAAATATAATGTGCTAGACTAAAAGGGGTGTAATTTTCAACTACTGTTCACAAAAATTAGCAACTTGTATCGATTTATTCCATTTTCACAAAAGATACCCAAATTAATATAACGATTATAAAGCAACAACTAGTTTTTCCAAACATTCATTCAATTTTGGCCGATTTCAAGGATTGGAAATTTGTTTCAATTTCATTTTCCGTTTTGGGGAAAAAAAGGTTGGAAGTATTCTGAAACCGTTTCATTAACTTTTTCCGGTGATACTGAGAAGAAAGTTTTGTATCTCGATTTGAAGTCAGAATCCTTTAAGAAGCGCAAACATAAGTTACTTAAATGTCAAAAACAATATTTTCTTCCATAGAGCGGATTACGAGAGGAGCTGATGCATTTTTTTTCTTATTGTAATGTTTTAGTATCAAAATGCTAATTCTTTTACTTTAGTCAAGAGCTGAACTCGAGCGTAAAGTGAAAGATTATCTTAACGTTTTCAAAAAGATCGCAAAATAATACGATTTTGTTTACCATCACTTTGTTTAACTTGTTGCAGCACTTTTCAAAACATTAATTTAATATTTGTTTGGGTAACATATTCGGTCCTAACGAGGTATCCGTTCGGAGCGCAGAGTTGTATATTATAAACAATTAAAAAAAAAATAAGATGTCGCAACAGAGCGATGAGCCCCATGGCCTATCGCATTTCTCACAACCATGCCTTGTAAGTGAATGGAGGGATCTACAATTTTCGTTCGTTTCCGAGCGGCTAATCGAGAAAGCGCTTTTCATGGCAATGAATTTACTAACGGAGGACTTGCCAATTTCTCGCGAAAGGCGATAACCGTGGAAAAAACTTTTTTGCTTCTGTTGGGATTAACCAAGAACCTCTGGGTTAACAAGCAGACATGCTAACCATCACGCCACGTGATCTTTGAAAGAATACCTCGAAGCAAAAACCTGCGAATCGTACAAAATCGGAGAATTTTCCTCTCCGAACGGATACTTTGCTAGTGTCGATTCATTTTCTTCGACTGGAATTCCTGGGAAAAACCTATCACGCTTTTTTCCAACCATAAAAAAAAGAAGGTTGCTGATTTGAGACATTGACTTTGTTTATACATCTTCACGATTTTGTTTTTGTAATCCAATTGTGTACTTTCCACGGTTGAAAACTTAACTATTGTCCTTCCATTAAAAAAGCACTACTCGTAATGTGTTTCATGGCGTTAAAAAATAACATTTAAATTCATTTTCAAGTTTTTGTTTGCATTGAGTGTACATGTCCTCATTTTTTTTTTTTTTAACTAATTGTTTGTATCCAAAAGATAATTACCGATCCATACAGTTCTGTTTTGCACAACATATTTTTTTAAATATTTATAACAAAAAAAAATCGAATAGGAAACTAAGTTGGTTAATTGTCCGGTTCTTTCTTTTTGTTCTCTCTTATTTTCAGACGGATTAACAAAAATTATAAAGTTATGTGAAAATAAGAAAATATCCTCCTGTGTGCTATGAAACCATTCCGCTATCTAAAATGCAAATAGTAGGCTTGAGAACATAAACAAACACACACACTCCTAGGGCTGTTTCATGTTCCAAAAACAAAACAAAAAATAACCACAAATTTATAATAATATTTCTTTTTTTCTTTTTTTATCTTTCTTCCAGGCATCGAATAAGAAAAAGAAAAACAAAAATATTTCTCTCTATTTCCATTTCGTTTCTGTTTGTTCTTCTTTGTCTCTTTGGAAACGGAACGAAATGACTATGAATTCAAAATTTCCTGCTTGAACATTTATTGTTGAGCATTAATATAAACTTGACTTGTACGCTTTTGATAACAGTTTTCAATTTTTCAAATTAAATTTCCCTTAACGGAAACGTCTAGAGTCGACATTAGCTTTTACTGACAGAGACAAACACACTTCTTGACTTGAAGAAAGGAAATACTTTTCTGTTGTTGCTAAAGAACATGATGATGTTTAGCTGTCGACATTTTGGCCAACATTTACTAAATAAGGGTTAACAATTCTAGGCAAATCGGAACCGAAAATACCTTTCATATCTCAACCTATCTATGATTTAAAGCAAACTGGCGATGTTAAGTTTGGTCCAGGGACGAGATCTGCACTGCTGGGACTTTTGGGAGGTGCCCTTCCGAAGTTGACCTCCGAACAGCATGATACAGTCACCAAAGCAAAGAAATATGCAATGGAGCAAAGTATTAAGATGGTACTGATGAAGCAGACTTTAGCCCATCAACAGCAAGTAAGTTTGATTTGGAAATAAAAATTTAATGCTTGTAATGATTTTGTGTTTCTTTTGTAGCAACTGGCCAGTCAACGGACCCAAGTTCAAAGACAACAGGCTTTGGCATTGATGTGCAGGTAAGAAAACTGACTCACGATATCACTTTGAGAATAAATTAAACATTTGTGGAATGACGAAAACGAATAATTTAAGTGAAAACAGCTTTGAGTTATCAAAATCAGTTCTCGAGTTAATGAGACTTTGAGTATACTTGGAGTTTTGTGAGCTTTTGCTGATAAGATCTGATCTCCTCAAAAATGAGCCGAATACCGAATTAGAAACCAGTTTATTGTTATTTTTAATGTGAAACAACTTTACATCTTTTACAGAGTCTACGTTGGAAGCATATCATTCGAGCTGAAAGAGGACACTATCCGAGCGGCTTTTCTTCCATTCGGCCCGATTAAGTCAATAAACATGTCGTGGGATCCAATTACACAAAAGCACAAAGGATTCGCATTTGTTGAATATGAAATTCCAGAGGGAGCCCAATTAGCTTTGGAGCAAATGAATGGAGCCCTGATGGGAGGACGTAACATTAAAGTCGGTCGCCCAAGCAATATGCCACAAGCGCAACAAGTGATCGATGAAATTCAAGAAGAAGCCAAGAGCTACAATCGCATTTATGTGGCTTCCATTCATCCGGATCTGTCTGAAGAAGATATCAAAAGTGTTTTTGAAGCGTTCGGCCCTATTCTTTATTGTAAATTGGCACAAGGTACGTCTTTGCATTCCCACAAGGGCTATGGCTTCATCGAATATGCCAATAAGCAAGCGATGGACGAAGCTATTGCAAGTATGAATCTCTTTGATTTAGGAGGGCAGTTATTGAGGTAATTTTTTTCAAGCCACACAAGAAAATGTTTCGTTTTTTAACCGTGATACACTTACAATACAGAGTTGGACGTTCCATCACCCCACCCAACGCGCTGATGGGACCATCAACAAATTCAACTATGCCCACCGCTGCAGCTGTAGCCGCCGCAGCTGCAACAGCAAAAATCCAAGCACTTGACGCCGTAGCTAGCAATGCAGTTTTAGGACTTTCTACAACTCCCACACTTTCAGCGATTCCGCCGTTGGCAGCAGTTGTGCCAAAAGTCGCAGCTCTTCCATTGCCAACTGCTGTTGTACTACCACCGCCTGGCATAGCAGTACCTGAAACAGCTGGATTCCCAGCACCTGCCGTATTCCAAGCTCCTGCAGCTGTTGCCCCTGTCACTTTGGCACCACCTGGTATTATAAACGTTACAACAGCCGTACCAACTATAACCACCCCAACAGCGATGATTCCAGCCATTGTTGCAGTTAACAATTCCGAACAAATTAAAAAAGCTCACGAAAAGCAACAAGAAGAGCTTCAGAAGAAACTTATGGAGGAAAATGAAACACAAACTCTACAACAACAAGAAAACATGTCCATCAAAGGCCAGAGTGCTCGGCAACTGGTAATGCAGCGTCTCATGAGACCACAAGAATCTAGAGTTATCATCCTGCGCAACATGGTCGGTCCAGAGGATGTTGATGAAACTCTTCAAGAAGAAATCCAAGAAGAGTGTGCTAAATTTGGTGTTGTGAGTCGAGTAATAATTTACAAAGAAAAACAAACAGAAAATGAAGACGATGACGATGCTGAGATTATTGTTAAAATATTTGTTGAATTCTCTACATCCATTGAAGCGATACGTGGACGCGATGTGTTGCATGGACGCTTCTTTGCCGGTAGACGAGTTGTTGCCCAATTGTACGATCAGGCGCTATTCGATCATGGTGACCTATCTGGATAAAACAATCAAAATATTCACCTTGCATTTGTAAAGTCTTGTTTTGTTTGTAGTAAACGTTCAACCAAAAGTTATTCGCCTCCTTTCCCGTTTTCTACCATTTATTTTCGGATTATTTGTTTTAAGATGATCTTCTCTTGTCCTCTCCCAAAAAAAAAGAAAACAATATATATTTATTTGGATGTATTTAAAAAAATTAAATATGTATTATCTTTTGCAATAAGTGAACTACTGCATACTCATTTAATATACCCGACACTGTATAAAATATGAATATGCTCAATAAATAAACTTTTAATTGATAAAAAAAAGTTCGGATGCATTCTTTGATTAAAGTTGAGATTTTTTCCAAAGTGTCTAAGGGAACGGAAATAGGTGTTCACTTCACCACGTATATGAAGATTTCTTTTCGCCATTTGTAGTCAGTCCAAGGATGGTTCCTGTGATACAGGTGAATAATGCTATAAACGGAGTTGGCAAAAAATCTTTTCCGTTGAATTTGGTGGTGGTACTACCAGCTCCACTTAAGTTTGAATATTTTTACAGTGTTCCTTGAATTACAGTAGTGATTACCCAACAATGAAGCATTTCCAACAGAGGGTCCGTATTACGAATTAAGAAACACGAGGTAAAAAAAAACCAAAACAAAGATAGCCACGGCATGGACCGATTATGAATTACGAGAGTGGATTCATGAAACGTAAACGATAAAAAAAAAATTCGGTCAGAAGACAGCGAATATCGTAAAACGTAATAAATCGAATGAGAGACTTCACCAAAAGTTGGTAGTTTTTGTGGAAAGCCTTTCGATTTTACTTTCGCTTTTGTGGGCATTTATAAGTATGTAAAATCAAAGATGACTCTCGAATGATTCGAAATTAAAATAGAGTTATAGTTGGGCTTCAAACCCCGGCCATGAAAATTTCAGGACGATAACAAAACCCTCAACAAAAGAAGTATATGACAGCCAACATCATGAGGTACTTTCTTAAAATGCGGGTCAGGGTCAACGGGGAAAATATCCATGAAAATCTCGTGACATGGGTGAACATGTCTTATTTTTGGTGCAGTTGTTAGTATACGAATACGAATAAGCTTCCTCTAATTTTTTTATGAAATTTCTTATGCATATTCATGGCACTTTCCATTGGACGAAAAGAACCGCCCAGGAGCGTCCAGAAGCATTCTCAAACCATTCCATTGGTGCAAAAAGATCGCTTCTCATGATTCTGAGGAGTGACAGCCGCTTCTCGATTTGAAATGAGAATCGACTCAAGAAGCACTAACACATGTTACTCAAATGTCAAAAAGAAAATTTTCTTCAAGGAATATTTTTTAAGAGCCATAGGTGTTTCACTCACACAAAGGCAATTACGTTAAACTGAACAGAAATTATTTTGGGTGTTCCATTGGTTTTTAAAATGAGTGCTTCCCCGAGTGAAACCAATGGAAAGTGCCATCAGTGATAAGGAGTGTCAACCTTAAAAATTTTTTTTTTATTTTTTATTATGTGGCATTAAAAAATACATACAGCCCAAAATGTTCACTCTTTTATCACCAACCCCTGCTTTCATCATAATTTCATCATTTTTTAGGTTTGTTCGTTGAAGCCCTAGGGTCGAAATAGGGTCGCCACAAAGCGTTTTTTGAGAAACCTAAATTTGCCCTGAATGTCAAATTGAGTGTTTTTTGAGCCACAGGTTTGCCATAGGTTTTCCCCAAACTCGCCCTAGCTTTTTGCTGTGGCGATTTGAGGGCTGTCAAATGACATGTATTTTTTTTTTTAATGACGGATGTGTGGTGATTTGTGGTGTAGTGTTTTTTGAGGACTGGAAAACCCAGTTTTTTTTTGACAACTCATAGGGTTGTCAAGAAAACCTGGGTCAACCCTGGGGAAAGTTCAACGAACAGACCTTTTATCCCGTTCGATAACATCTATTATTATGATTTGGTAAGTTATCCCCTCCATGTGTCTGTCAGTGTCACTTCTCACTTATCACTCAGTAAATGGTACGGAGTAGGGTGTAGGGATAACAACTACTTCTCTCAAACAATAAGCTTCTCTCACTCCCCCTATAGCTTTCGGCTATTCGAGTGGCTTGCAGTTTTAGACGTTGACATTTTGAATCTGAAGATACAACAATTATTGCCCGGAGAACTGGCATCATATAAATCTATTGATACAGTTTGCGATGCCACTGAAGCTGTAAATTTCCAAGAGTTTTTGAACTCACTGAATTTGCCAGGCATGCCACCGCATAACTTACAATTAAAGGTTGGATCTCCAATTATTTCCATGCCTTTTTCAGGTTAGGTTTTTTTACACTAGAAATTACTTACATGGCAAAACAGCGTTTGCCGGATTAACTAGTTTTTCAATATAATAATCATAACTTGAATAAATCTCTGACCATATTCCCACGTGAACGGAAACTTAAAAACTACCGGACAGATTTCAAAAATTCTTTCAACCATGCTTATCTTGACATTCTATTTAAATAGAAAGTTAGTCGAATTCGAAACAAGTGCATTTTGAAACTCGAACGATTCGACAGTTTACATGTTAACATTCGAATCGTTCGAGTCTCAAAATGCACTTCTTTCGAATTCGACTAACTTTCTATCGAAATAGAATGTCAAAATAAGCATGAACATTGGGCTGCTACATTCGGCCCTATCGTGGTAACTGTCGGAGCGGAATTCTCTCCGATCGGAGACATTTTGCTTCGTGGTAGTTCTCCGATCGGACGATCCGATGTTCTCCGATAAGTTTTTGTTGCGGAGATTTTAGTTTTGGGAATGCAATGCATTGCCGCATTTGTGAAAAATTTCTTACGACGACAACTACTTCGAAGCAAAATTCCATTTTCGAAAAAGGATGCGTCGTTGCGGAGAAAACTCCGCTCCGACGGTTACCACGATAGGGCCGATTATCTCCCAAAAACATGAGACTTTTAAGCAAAATCGAAGTTTTTAATGGGCTTTATCGTGAATAAAATTTCCCATATCGAAAAATTGGTATCGGCAATGATGCTCGAAAGTTCCTTGCAGAATTTTAAGCGGCTGTGAATAAATCTCATAAAAAAATTTATGTCATTTTTTATTCGCATGGAAAATTATTTCCGAAGGATTTTGTGTAGTGTTGCATGGGAACAAATTATTTCGTTGGAAACAAAAGTTTCTTGGGAGATCGCCGAAATGGCGTAGGGCCCCATTTTCGAGCAGTGGTGCAGGATTGCAGACCAATTTTCTCAAAAAATGAACAAACAAACAAGATCACTGCTAGGTACTTGGACACCGGAAATTGGGTGCGTTCAAATCAATCATGTGAACAATCCAACCCTTATTAATTACGATAGACCTTAGACAACTGAGCGCAGAAAAGAAATATTTCAAAATTGTTAGCCAACTAATATACAATTAAAAAAAGTTTTTGAATAATTCATACATCAACAGGATATATCACTGCATACGCAAAAAAATATCCGTGGACCTAAAATCTGAGCAAATGCCTTACGACTTTTTTTTTATTCTTTTTGACTGTTGAAAAGTCAATCTAAAAAAGTTACCAAAGTTCATAGATGATAATAAAATAGCTTTACTTTAATCTCTGAAAGCGAAGTTATAAGTAAAAAATTTTATGACGATACCTACCATCGAAGATAGACAATTAAACGATAATCGTATCGCAAACGATACTTCATAAGAAAACTTTTTTTCCAATACATCCCCTTTCCAGTATTGCGATTGTATTCGCTGCTAGAAGAAACCAAATCACAGAGAGTTCAAATTGAGTACAGTTTTTAACATCTATCTATCTACCTGGGAGTTCCGAGAATTGTTTTTCTATTGTTGTCGCCTTTCTCAAGGAATTGGCAAGTCCATCGAAAAAAAAATTCTTTCTAATATAGCCGTTCGGAATCAGTATAAAATTATAATTTATTTTTATTTTTCAAAATTTATCGAAATAATAACACAAAACTTTTGTTGAGTACATTTTATTTAAATTGAATTTCGTACATATGTATAAACTCATTTTAAGAAAAAAAAAGATAATAATTAAATAACACATAAATATATTTTCTTCTATTTTCCATAAAACGAATCAAAAGCTGTGGCTCTAGGTCAGAATAAAAACAATTTTATTGTTAAAATCTTACCTAAATCAATTTTTTTTAATATTTCAGTTTTTCTTTAAAATAAAGTATGTAATAAGAAATTAGAAGAATACAGCATATAGAAAAGTGTTTTGTGTATTTTTGTGTTGAGTGTGTGAGTAATAACTATAAATAAACAAGGGACAAAAATTATATTTACATGAAATTTAGACGTTGTAAGTCTCATTTTTTTTTTAAAATTGAAAATTAACGATGTATACTATATACACAAACTATTTGATTTTAATTTGACTTTTCAAATCTGTTTCAAAACTATACAAATCCTGTATATTTTTTTTTTCTGTTTTTGTTAAATATGTTTACACTACCTTGAAGTTTCCTTAAAAAAATTATTTTAGTAAATTGTTTTGTCTTTTGTTATTCTAAAATTACAGCTAATTATTAATTTCCTCTCTCTTATTTCTTGGCATTTATATAAAATTTAGTGTTAATGTTTCATTTATAAAAATATATATTCTTTTGTTTTAAGACATTTCATTCATTGTTGATTGGCATTGGTATTGTTTTGGAAGAAAGTGTATTTTTGGACAGCTTTTTCTGTATTCGGTTTATGCTTTCAATTGATAGTTATCATGCAATTTTTTTTAATTGTACTGAGTGAGCCTTATGAATTTTGTCTACTGTCAGTGGTGGCTATGGTTGGTTATTTTGATTAGATGTATCTTTGTTAGTTTTTTTTTTGTTTATAGCTTTAAAAAAATATCTTAAACTACTGGTAGATATTCTTTTATACAAACAAAATAACCTAGAAGTGTAATTTATGTTGAAGAAATGTAATTAAAACTAGAGACTAAACAACAGACAAACAAAAGTACGTTTTTGTTGTTTGGTAAAATAAATTATAAATACACAGAAATCTTTTACATTTTCTCCAAATATATAACATATATAATTTTTAATGAATAGATTTCGACAAACTGCGCTAACCCTCGGAATATGATGAAAGGCTGCTGCGTGTAGATCCAGTAAAGTCACGTTGTAGGGTGTCTGATGGTATAGGAACTATAAGTGCGCCGCCGTATAGGGATTCCATTTCATCCAGTTGTTGGGAGAAAGTCTCCTCCAAACGCTATATCAAACAAAAAATGTTAATAAGAGAAACTTACATTTAAAAAAAATCAATTTATATACAAAAAGAATTCTATAGTAAAAATTTAAAATTGATTTTTTTAAATAATAGTGATGCTTTTAATATTTACAGCAAATTAGTTTTTTTTTATAGTTTCGTATTCTATAAAAAAATTAACAAAGCAAGTTTGATAAAATGAGGCAATGGATTTTATTGGTATTGTACATTGTTTGTTGGGGTACGAAGTACGATAAAAACCTCACATTCAACAACAAAAGCTACAAGACAGAGGAACAACAAAACAAAAACAATGTCATTAAAAGGCAAAAAAGGAGTGCACAACAAGCTCGGAAGGGGTTTAGTGTATTTAGCGGAGTTCACACTGTACAATGTACAATTAGTTACATTCAGCCCTATCGAGGTAACCGTTGGAGCGGAATTCTCTCCGATCGGAGACATTTTGCTTCGTGGTAGTTCTCCGATCGGACGATCCGACGTTCTTCGATAAGTTTTTGTTGCGGAGATTTTAGTTTTGGGAATGCAATGCATTGCCGCATTTGTGAAAAATTTCTTACGACGACAACTACTTCAAAGCAAAATTGAATCTCCGCAAAAAGATGCGTTGCGGAGAAAACTCCGCTCCGACGGTTACCTCGATAGGGCCGATTGGTTTGTCCGACCAATGTTGGATAATGTGAACACTCAGATCAAATATTTTTGAAAATTTTGAATTTGGACGGAGCGGAGGAATATGTGTCATAATGTTGGGCGACAAGTCTGATAAGTCTGAACGCAAACTACATCCATCAAACGAAGCCTATCCAACTAATTGTACAGTGTGAACTCCGCTTTTATCTCAAATACAATTTGGGAGAAACAAAAGTCTATTTACATGGCAGTTGAGAGTTGACTTATTTTCGGAGGACTTGCCAATTTCTTGCCAAATGTAATACTTGACAAATCAATTGGATGTTTAAAGGATTTAAAAATTCAAAAATCCACGTAACAGCCAGACATGCTAATCATTATTCCACGGTTACTACTTACAAGGGGTTAGGGAAAGAAAAAGTATTCAAAAGTCAAGTTTTTCAATTTGTTATTGCTTGGATAATTTCTGTTGTTTGTATTTGTATTAAATGAATTTGTGAGATGTACGTGTGTGCATAAATGTCTGGTATGTACTTAATTAATTATATTTGTTAGCAATCGGTTCTATCATTGCATGAAACGAAATTCTCTTAAGTTGTAGCAAATGTAAGATACTCGTATTTGAATCATGGCATGTATTTTATGAGAGGGTTATTCAAAAACAACATCAATAGTATGTAATATTGTCACATTTAAACCAGTTATCCAAAACAGCGAACTAAAATAATTCTAATTTTGTAAAAAGAAAACATAATTACAGAATGTTAATCCACATAAGCTAAGAGGCAAAAAATAAAAGCTTTTAATGTACTTATGTACAAATTTAATCAGTGCAGATGAGAGAATAAATACTGGATTGAATTGACTCAGTTGGACAGAATTTAGTTTAAATGTTCTGAATATTGCAATGAAGGGGAAAATGAGATGGGTAATGTATTGCTATCCAGGAGGGGCAAGTTAATGAAAGTACCGCCTGCCTAGACCAGAATCCTGATTCATATATCACAATACAATAAAATTGTTTACATACATTTGGTGAGCATCAGGTTGGAGGGAACCGTCAAAAACAAAACGAGTTGAACGAAACGTAATTTCTCATTCAATTAAGAAGGCAGCTTGATGACCAACTTTATGAAAGACTTTAGAAATATCAAGCGAAATTATATTTCTTTCTTCAAAACGTGGTAATGATTAGTTCCTACATGTCAAAAACAACATCTAGCTGAAAACGATAGGGTCAGAAGATATTTTCTCGTTCAAAACGGAAACATGAAGAACCCCATCAAAAGGGCAATGCAATTCGAATAAGTATCGCGACCAAAGAAAGAAAGGCAGGCGAAAAAACTCCTCCGCATTCAAATGCGAAAGATTAGCAAAAAGTTGACCTGAAATTGTGTAATCTAAAACCGGGAGACTTGCTGCGGTGAACCAGCAAGGTGGACCACAAAATTCAGGGAACCCCTAACGTTTTTGAAAAACAAGTTAGAAAGCCCTTTCATGGTTACAAGTTAGAAAGTGTAATTGTGGTTAGTTGTTAGACGTGTGAGCCGATGCGAATCGTGGGGCTGCCGGCACATCATTTTGACTCTTCTAGTGGTTCAGTCCAAATCAAAGTTGAAATAAGAAAAAGAAAAAAAAACATTTCGAGTTCTTACAGGAAAGACTTTCGAAAAGAATATGTCATGCCTTGTCTTATGCATACTAATCTGTAGAGTGGTTTCATACAGCCCTTAAATTTTGCCAATTATTGTGGCTATTGTGACATTCGCCTACTGTTGGAGTATGGCAGCTGGACGTTGGCAGCCTAATGAGCAAACTTATGCATTTTGTAGAAAAGCTAGTTTCATAACACGATCCAGGCTTTAAGCTGATAAATAAACCAGAGTTTGCATTACCTTGGAAATAAAAAACTTAGATGATTGCAATTGGGCGAACAAGTATAGGGAGAATAAGATTCTCTTTTTTTGACAGTCTCGGAAAAACACTATTTAAGTAACACAGATAGAAATTTTATGTAAAAGTCTTTCATTCTAGAGGTAATCGTTTATAGTAATAATAATACTTTGCTAAAACAAGGAACACATTATAAATAAAGATTCAAAGGAAAGAGAAGAAATGATAGCCATTCCGCAATTGCAAATTATTCATCAACACTTGGTGGTAAATCGCTTAAACGGTTCAGGCACTCATAAAAATACCACAAACTCCCTTTATATCAAGAAGAAGATGATGATACCAAACGTTCTAAGTGCTAAATATGATGCAAAAATAGGAAACACATACTGAAAAAAGCATATCTACATTTAATAGGATTTTACAACACCCAAAAACTATTTTTTCTTACTTAAATACTAAAATATTTATTTCAAAAAAATATCACAACTATCTGACAACATTTTAAATTACAAACACAGCAATCACACATAAAAGACTTAGAAGTTGGGAAATTGGAAAGAACATGCAACATCACAGACGCAACAATGATGGGGAAATGTTAATTAGACGTTTAATATTAAATTCAAAACGGTTTCTCTGTATATACATTGTACATATATATACAACTAGAAAAATTATTTCGGAAGTGCTTTAACGACTTGTTTTTTTCTTTAAATTAACTTGCTTTGTTAATTTAATTGTTTGCATGCGAATAAAAGATATATATATAAGCAACTCAAGTGAAATATTTATGCATTAAACCAACCTTTCACGCAAACGCTTGAGCATACGTTCCCATCCACCATCAGTAGCAGTAGATTTTTTTTTTCAAACATTTATTCCGGTTAAATTAAGATTAGAAAATAGTATTTTGTATTTTAGTCGCAGCAACATATTGTAGCAACTCGGCAATCCATATTATTTTCGTTAATTAGGTTTTTATTTTGTTTTTGTTTAAGGATAGGGATTCCATTCGGGAGAGGATAAATGGAGGTACAAAAACTAAATGATATACAACAAGGCAAGGCAAGCAGTTTAGGTGCAATAGTGTGCAATAAGATAAAAGTTCAAAAATGTGATGTTTCGTGTTGAATATGGGTGATGTATGTGTTTTATTATATTTATGGAATGTTTTGAATTAAAAATACAAATGATGCTATGATAATATTTACAATTTAAAAATAAAAATAATTCTTCTACAACTTAAATGCGAATGAATTGACTATTTGCTAGATTACTTTTCTCCTTATTATTTTTTTTTTTTTACTAATATTTTGGCATTATTGTTTAGTTATATTTTTGGTTTAATATATTAATTAATTAAAGCATCGTGTTTTTTCTTCGCACCGGAGCACAAGAAACCTGGCACTTTAAACGGGTGAACAACATAACTTTCGGTAAGACAACATGAGCGTAGCACAATATGAATAGAAAGAAAAAGGAAATAAGGAAAGCAAAACAGAAATGAAACAGCATAGAATTGGAAAAATAAAATACTAGTTTGTATAATAGAAAAATAGAAACAGGGTCACAGCTTCAATGAAATAAAAGAAATGCAAAGGATATATTAAGGGATTAGGGTATTTAATTAGACAGCAGAATTTCCATTATCCATCGGCTTCTTTCCGTTGACGGTGATTATTTGGCTTTGGTTTGTAGAGAGGGATACTCTCGGTATGGTGTAAGACGAGAGAGATGATAAACTAACACCATCGGCAAAACTATTTGATCCTCGCACAGGACCCCAACTAGACTTAAGTGTTGAGGCAGATGAAGTTGGTGATGTCGATGCAGTAGCTTCGTAAATGTTGTGCATCGATTGGGCTGATGCTAGTGTCGTTCTTTGTGAAATTAGTGATGGCCTCTTGATAGCAAATGACGACGATGAATGCAGAATGTTTTCTTTGGTTTTCGCTGGCAGTGTACTCGTCGATGGTTTCTTAAAACGGTCTACCACAACTATGGAAGTGTCAACAGATGGGGGACGGAATGTTGACAGTCTTGGAGTTTCGTCAACAGGGCTCCTGGGCGTTGAACCACCACCAACTGTTACCTTGGTTATGTGCGATTCAGTGTTGTAGCGCGCATATTTCTTGTTTGGAAGTGTTGATGATAACCGTGGCAAAGGAGCGTCCTGTCTTCGCCTCATTTCAACAGAACCTTCTGTTGCATTGCTATATGGATCTCTTATATAGATTTTGCTAACATTTCCACTAGCCGATGACGATATACTATGCTGTGGTGAGGATGCTTCCTCAATTACCGAATCCACTGAGGAAGTAGGCATTAAGATGCGATTATTTTGTTGTTTTATGCCAGTCACAGGCGTATTTGGCATACTGCGGCTCAGGTCTGGCGCTGAGCCTCTAAATCCACGATTCGAGAAGTCAGTGGAAAGACTTAGGAAAGTCCTCGACCGTGTCAGACTTCCCAGAAAACCACCGCGTGTCAAAGACTGTCTGTTGCGTAAATGCACTGGTACCACAATCTCACCATCAAATATAGATCGCTCTGGAACCGGCCCATGTTTTTGTTCATACATATCCACCATTCGGTCTAGTTGGGCCACAAGTTTCTGTTTATTATTTTTGTGTATGTAGTTTGCATTAAATACCGGATGTTAGAAAGAATTTATTTGAGATAGCAAACATAATTAGGATCCAGTTAAGCATTTACATGATTAGTAAGATAAAGAGAAAGAGAGGGAGATAAAAGAATTCGTTTTAATTCGTCTTAATTTAGGAAAGTATATGTATCAATAGTTTATTTGTTTTGTTTATTTTCATGCAAAGTATTTTTAACCAAAACCAAACCCATTTTAAACCCACATGCTTATCTCTGTTTGCATTTACTTCACATTGAAAACTCACCTGTTTACGTGGAACAAGTTGTTCCTTCCATTCTCGCAGTTCCCTCTGGAGCCGTTCATCAATCTCCTTCAACTTGTGAGTCTCATGTTCGACTAGTGCTTTGCGCTTTTCATTTTGCAACTGCTCCAGTTCCCTAATTAAACAAAACACATTGCATTAAGGACAAAAGTGGTTTTTTAACGCCACTTACCTTATAGCTCCCTCACGAGTAGCTCTTAACTCTTCCAACTGTTTTTGGTGTTTGATTTCGAAACGCTTTTCTTCTTGGTTGTAACGTCTTTTTTCCTGCTCTTGAAACTATTGAAACAAACAGTTGGTAATTCATTTTGTTTACTTTACTATATAAACTTATTTTACTTACTTTTTTCAATCTTTCTCGTTCTACTTCAGGATCCAAATTCGTAGAAATCCTCAAGGATTCTCGGAACATAAGATCTCTGGCCTTACGTTCGGCACGAATACGCTTCGGCAAGGCTCGTTTCTCAACAGACTGTTTCTTCAACAAATCATCTTCCTTGCGTTGCAACATACGCTTAACTTGATCCAACTCCTTCTCGTGTCGTATAATCATTTGATGCCGTTGCATGAAGCACATATCTTTCACATGACGTTTAGACAGTTGATGTCTTTCGTGTAGGTGTTTCTCCTCCAATTCCCAGATGAGAGCTTCCCGAGTGCGCATAGCATTCTGTTTTTGTTGCAAGAAATTTCGATCAATTGTGGCCAAACGATCACGATGTTTCTCGCTTATTCGACGCAACAATAACTCATGACGTTCTTTAAGTGAGTCCAAGAATTGTCGTTCTTTCTCTTCATGATCGAGTTCCATTGCAGCTCGTCGCTTTTTGAACTCGTCCTTTCGCTTCTCCTTGGGCAATAAGTCAATCTCTTGCTTTAAAAGACGAATCTCTTGTTTGAGATTCTCTCTAAAGATTTTCAGTTCCTGCTCTTGTTCAGAGCGAATGCGTTTAGAAGATGAACGTAATTCTGCTTCTTGAGTCTGTTCGGTTTTCTCAATCAACTGCTTTTGTTGTCTGGCCAAAGAATCCATATCACTTTCATATGTTTTCTCTAAAGTAATACGCTCCTGTTCAAAACGACGATCTTGCTGCTCTTTGGCCATTTGCTCCTTCAGTTGCAAATCATTTTGTTGCTTCTTCTCTTGCTTTTGAAGCATTTTCAACTCACGCAATTCTTGCTTTCTGAACACATGGTCATCATACAATCGTCCAGTCTCGTCATCGCCGTAGATTACTCTGCTCGTTGTTGTCGTTACTTGCACACCGTCAATTTCGAATTTTCTCGTACGCTTACGAGTCTTTTTACGTAAATTGCGCAGTTCGATTTCCTCTTTGGTCGGCACCACCTTTGGAGGTGAGGGCTTGCGACGAATAATCACATCCTCTTCTTGCTCTCGACTGTCATGACTAGTAGTGGTGGCAATACTTTCAGCATCACTGCGATCGATTTTAATCACTCCACGAATTGGTGTTCCGCCACTTGATCGAACCGATCCGCACTCGCTGTGTGTCCGTGATTCCATTGAGCCTACACTGCTATCCGGTGAGATACGTTTCTCTGGCAGCGTCTTTTTGTGATTGACGATGATGCTGACATCCTCGCGTGAAGCAGACACAGAAGTAGTTTTAACTAGTTGACCACCATTCATTTTGCTACTTGGTTTTGTCAAGATGTGTTCGCTGCTGCTTCGTAAATCTTCGCTGCATTCACTTGGTCCTCCCACAGAAGACAAATCACTACTAGACTCTGCTGCACGAATGTGGCTGCTGTCTTTGACTTTAATCTCTTCGCCAACTGTAACCACAGATACGTGACTAGTGTCTAAAAGATGGTTCTCCACACCAATGACTGAGGCAGTATTGTAGGCAGAGTCTTCATCTACAAAGCTTGGGCTTACAATCAATACTTCGCTTTCATCCAACTTACGAGCGTTTGTAGGTGCTGATTTTGTTGTATTACCCATTGCCTCATCTTCATTTATTACAATCATGCTAGATTGCTTACGCGGTGAGTGCTCCAAACTGTCTAGAGATGGATAATCATCATCCGTCGACGATTCATTCACATGAGTCTTATTCAATTCATTGGAAACAATAACTACTTCACTACTGCTACTACTGTTCGACTTAGTTGGTGTGTCGACTCTCTGTTGAGGATTGTCAATAATTACGGGCGGATGCGTGCTGGTTACAACAGTTATTTGGCTTACGTTCGACGCAAGGCTATTCGGCAAGACATTCTTATCTTCTTCACCGCTACCACTGTTGATGGTGATAAGCGATGTATTCGAAGAAGTCGTTGTAGCTGTTCCCATTGAGAGAATCTTCGATGGTGTAGAAGTCACTGATATTGTTGATGTAGTCGGCGATGGCGGTTTTTGTTGTTCATCGCCAGAGTTACTTCTACTTATGGGAATGACTTGTTTCTCATCTTTCTGGCTCTTAAACTCAACGGTAATGTTTTCGTCCTTATTGTTCTTTTGTTCGACTATGTTGTTATTGTTTGAAGCTGTGATGCTTGTGTCCTCTTCAAACTCAGGTGGTGGTTTAATTATATCCTTCAAAAGGGCTACAGCATCTATGTTGTCTTTTACCTCTGGTGATTCAAGTGTTTTCTTTTGCTGTTGTGAAACTATTAATGGTGGCGGTGGTGGCGCTTTGCCTTTTTCCTTTTTGATAACCTACCGAATTTCAAAAGAGAATATTAGTTGTTTGTTTTCACATGGAATTTGATTTAATGAATAAAATTTACGTGGATAAGCAAAAGATCAAATCTAAAACGCTTTTATACGAATGTTCCAACTTTTTTAGTGCATTTCCAAAGAGAATATACGCAAAAAAATACTGTGGAATAATGTGACTGCTTTACCATCCTTAGAAGGGATGCAAACAAAATCAATAAATTAAATACAGAACTCAAGAATCAAACAATCTACCATAATTTTTTCGTACACAACCAAAGCTACCCCACCTGCTTTGATTTTTGATCAACTTTCATGGATCAAATTAAAACTATTCCTGTGTTTGCAAACCTAAATCGACGAAATTCATCCGAACACTAAATTTTGAATCAGAAAATTTATTATTAAAAAATAACTATTTAGAAAAAAGCAAAAGAACTGAGAAAATACATTTGATTATTTGCACGAAATCACCTTAAATAATTATTTTTCACAAAATCTGGAACATCGACCTTTTCTCTTTCTTTTCGTTTAAGATTCCAACAAAATGAGGACATATAAAAGTTCAATACTTTTCTCATAACTTTGACCTTTAAAAAACAAAGCAAAAACTCATCAAAAAATATTCAAAAAATCAATCAGATGGCAGAGTCCGACTATGTGTGGAGAACAGTTACAATCAAGTAGTTGTGGTTAAGGACTCTACGATCTGACCCCGCAAGCAAAATACAAAGAGATGGATTTCAAAATGCAAGAAACAATAAACGTTATTTGGCAACAATGAAAGAGGCCACCAAACTAAAAATGAAAAAAAAAAGGATCCAAAAATTAAAAATCAATACAAAATTGACTATAAATCAATAAATAAATAAATAAATAAATAAATAGGGTGGCGCAACATAGCGAGGAGTCCCAGGGCCTAGCGCATTTCTCACAACCACGCCTTGTGAGGGAATAGAGGGGACCTACAAATCTGCCGGTTCTGAACGGCTAATCCAGAAAGCGCTTTTCATGGCAATGAATTTAAAACGGGGGACTTGCCAATTCCGCGCAAAAGACGATACCCGTGGAAATACATTTTTCCTCTGTTGGTATTCGAACCACGAACCTCTGGGTTAACAGCAGACATGCTAATCAACACGCCACAGGTACCACAAAATTGACTATATTTTTCTCAATTGAGGTGTTATTTAATGTTATATATTATATATTTATATCAGACACGGATAGTGCGACTAAAATATGAATTTTAATACTCGATTGTACGTCCGAAATTGGGCTCAAGGTAAAACTCATGATTATCCCTAGTGAGAAGGGTGTTGCTGAAAAATTGTTTCAATGGAGGAGTGGAACTGGCTATTTTACTAGAGCACTGTTTGCGAAAAAAAAGTGTAGAAAGGAGAGAGACAAGTAACGTTTCGACGAATCAGTCAATCGATTCTACGATTGAACTAGAACCTCTCAATTTTAACGGTCTGTTCTTTACCCTATCAACTAGGCGCAAAGATGTTTAAGGAAGACCTGATCAAATATCTTGGCGGATGTTAGCTTTATAATTTGTAGGCAAATCAGAAGAGGTGAAAAATTTCCTGCATTGTCTTAAAATACTTAAGCAATTAGCAGCATTTTAAGGGACTTCAAATATGTAGTCATTTCCACGATGATCATCGTTTAACACACATACCTAGTACTGACAGCTTCTCGATTTTGTTTAGCTAGGTGTTTTACATAAACATTGGAAATGCGGCAATGATAAGCTTTACTAGACAGAATTGAGTTTTAGAAGCATTGAATTCTACTCGTTTTTTACAACCCCATGTAACAATGCTACCAAGGTCAGAATTCAATGAGCTAACCATACGCAACCCGTCAGCAAAACAGTTAAAAGGATTAGAAGTATCAGACAAGAGATTGTTTATAAAAAATAAGGAAGAAATTCGGAGACAAAACAAAACTCTGGGGCATACCAGCATTCATAAAATGGGTATCAGACTTAAAACCATCCAATACAACTTGTACTGAACGATCGGCCAGATAGTTTTTAGTCCAACGAAAAGAACGCATTTCCGATGATAATAGAGCTTGAAACTATCGATTGGCTTAGAAATATTAACCGCAATAATATAAGTGTAATGGTTCCACAATCCACGGTCATTAAGAAGGTTTCCTTCTTCAAGATATTTCGTAAATTGACGGTTCATCAACATTTTCATGACCTAGGAAAGAAGGAATATTAGTGCGATAGGGCGGCAATAAGAAGCGGAGGAAGATTAACCTTTTTGCGTTTTTTCATAATTAATTTGAGCTGAGATTTGGTTATATTAAATGGCCCCAAACTTAAATACAAATTCATGGTAAAGGAACAATATTTTGAAACTTTTTGTTCCAGAAATGATGAATGTAAGTCTACTTCGGCAAAAGAATCAGCTGCCGGAAAGATTCTGAAGCAAATACTTTTCTATTATTTGCAAATTAAATCGATTTATGGGTTTAAAAGTATAACTCTTGTTGTAGATTGTGTTTGAAAGGAAATCTCATAATAAGGTTTCTATCTGGGCACATACCTAAAGCAGTACAATTTCTCCTTATAGTGTCAACAAAAACAAAAGAAAATGAGATAAAAGACACGCTTGAAAATGGGACTTAGTTTCTATGCAAATATTAAAAAACCTCTATCCTAGTATAAAACGAATTTGTAGAATTTAAAAAAAAAACTTTAGTAGCAAGAGAATCTTTAATAAAAAGAAGATCTTAGAGAGTATCCGAGTATCCACGACTGTAACAGACATAAATATTTTTCGTAGGTTCAAGGATGTAAAAAAGAAACTAAATTCTATTGCATACCTTCTTCTCTCCATCAGCACTGTCAACTTTCTTCCTATCACTTTCAACTATAACTTCACTAATAGGTGCGGGAGGTGCTGCTGTCGCTTTAGTATCCATCTTAGCTGCTGATGGTTGTGTTGATTTTTGTGACGGGGGTGGTGGAGGACTTATTTGCTTTTGCACAACCGCTGGTGGTGGTGGAATTTTATCTTGCACAGCTGCAGGTGGTGGCGGTGGCGACGACGATTTAACTTGAGACTTGGCATTTTCTTCTGCTTTGCCAATGGCTGCAGGTGTAGCAATTTGTGCTGGTACTGTTTGAGGCGTCGGTGTTGGTGGTGTTGGAGTAGTTGGGATCGCTGGTGAGGACTCTTTAGAATCCCTCGATGTTTGTGACACAGATGTTGGAGTGCCTGGAACTAAGATATTTGTAAAAAAAAAAAATGGTTCAAATTAAAAAAAAAGTCTCTCTTACGTTTATCAATGTCTTGACTCTGTTGAGATGAAGAGTCATCGTCCAGGTCGAGTGGGAGCGCTGAGTTGCGGGGTTCCTGTTTGGGATTCACAACAGTTAGAAATATATTGAGTTTGGTGAATCTTTGTTAAAGCAGAACGAACAGAAAAAAGCAAAAAAACCGGTATGATTTTTTTTTTTTTTTGCAACCGAAGATATGAATGACTACAATTCTTGCTAACCGGTAGGTTGATTAAATTGTAAATTTTAACAATTTAGCTGAACTTGTTTGAATATAAAGGTGCTGCAGGGAACCCACCTTCTTTGAAAATTATTTTTTTTTTTGGATAAAAGCCTTCGAATTTCTAACACTGCTAATAGCCTTGCAGTTGAAGTATTCAATTACAAAAATAAAAACAATTGAAATAAAAACAATCCAATGCTAGAATACACATATTTACAGCCAGACTAGTCTGAATCCAAAAGATACATAAAACAATTAAGTAAATGAGATTTATGAGATTTTTCTTTTTAAATTCATAATTTGAAAGTTAGTTTGATGTAGTTTTTTGGAACCGTAACACTAGTCTGACGACTTACCAACCCTCTGATAAAGTGACCTTCGTTTTGCTTGGCGTTTCATTTTCTAGCATGTTTTAAAGGTTTATTTTTAATTTTTTGTTTAAGAAAGTTCAACAAGAGACATATTAAAGCAGCGTGAAAAAAAGAGAGAATATTTTTTTGCAGGTATAAGGAATTACTTAGAAAGTAGCCAAAGAAATTCAAGAGTTTTTGAGAAGATATAAGAAGATAAGAGAAGATATAAAATACAGGGTATGAAACGTACCTCTGCCTCTTCATCAACAACTTCCTCCTCGACAACTTCAGCTTTGTATTCCAGAAGCAGATCCTTGATTGGTTTGCAATCAAGATTCCTGTTTATGAATGGATGCGTCAGAAGTTGATCAGTTGATGGCCGCAGCAGGGGATCCTGTGTAGTAGAAGAAGACAAAGAAATATTCAAAATAGTTTTCGCTACATAAAAACCAGATGTTGCTACAAACCTTTACTAAAGATTTACACAAAAAGTCATTGAATTCCTTTGAATATCTAGATGGCTGATCCAATCTGGGTGGTTCGCTTTTCTGAATTTTCAGAAGTACACGCATTGGAGACATCTCGCTATTGGGTGGTTCCATCTGTGCCAATTCAATCAGAGTGATTCCAAGCGACCAAATATCAACTTTAAGATCGTACGGATTGTCCCGGAAAGTTTCGCACAATACTAATTCGGGAGCCATCCAGTATGGCGTACCAATGAATGTGTCATGCTTCTGGAGTGTGTGTTTATTTTTAGCCGACACCCCGAAATCAGCTAAATAGAGAGAGTATACATGAGTAAAGAGACAATCACGAGTCTAAATAATGTGTCTGTTATAAATAGATTGACCCGTCTTCAATTTAAATAAGTCTTTTTGTTCTGGGAGGGGACGACGACCGCTAAACGCGACGCGCCACTCACCCAGCCAAACCGCAATGAGGATTATGCTCTATCAAAGAAATTTAATTAATTTGAACACAAATTTTCTTACCCAGCTTGACACCGCCTTCCATGGTCAACAAAACATTTCCAGCCTTTAAGTCTCGATGAATAACTTTATTTTTGTGTAGAAAACTTAAGCCTTCGGTCATATGTTTGCATACATAGGATATCTGAGGCTCGGTTAAAGGTTTCTCCAATTCTACCATAATACTATCTAAGGCACCGCCATCACAGTACTCAATTAACATCTGTGAATGAAAGAGAAATAATTTCAATAATAAATCATAAAATGCTGAAAAAAGTATGTACTTTCAATTTTGTTGGGCTTTTCAGACCAAGATGTGGCAAATGGTAAAAACAAACAGAGTGCAACGGACTGAATGCCATCTTTACTGTATCCTAAACCATCAGTGGCAAATTGGTTTTTTGTCTTGTCTATTTTTTTTCTTTTTCTTTTTTAAGTGTTTTTAATTGTTCTTCTTCTTGAAGTATATGATACTTGTGTTGTTTACTACAAAACGTTAACAAGCACAATAAGAGTTCAGAACGAGTGGACGAAGTAAACAATTTTGTGAGTTTTACTTTAATTGGTTCATTGCTAGATGAATATTTCAATTTTATATACAGGGTTGGATGGAGTCCTGATTGCGAGCGACACCGTCATCAAATAAAATCAGTTTTAGGCGGACAAATTCAAATTTGGTCTTTAAACAGTCGCATTTTTTTAAATACCGGAAGAATGTTTTTAAAATTGGTCCCCAAAGGATTGTGATGTTGATATGTCACATATGAGAAATAAATCACATACATGTATAGTATACGTTTGGCTTGAAAAGGCGAAAAAGGGTATTTCGATTTGTAATGCAGATGCAATGGAAATATTTAGTGGAAAAGCATAAAATTTCGGGCGATATTTTGTGGTTGAAATGCAAAGCGCGTTGAAAGTAATCAGTGGGACCTCTAATTTATACAAAGGATATTTGGTTCGTGTTTCATTATTAAATAAATAGAGTAACTCAACAGAAGGAGTAGTAGTCCCAGTGCATTTCTCACAACCATACCTTATGGAGGAATGGTGAGGTTTGTAGTATTGAATCTGTTCAAGTTCAGGTAACGAACAGAGCTGTCAAATTGCACGTATTTTTCTTCAAATGGCAGGGGATGCATGGTCATTTCGTGGTTCAGCGTTTTTTGAGAATCGAAAACAAAGGGGTTCTTGACAATTTATAGAGGGTTGTCAAGCAAACTTAGACTAACCGCTCTATGTGTGTATGTATGGATGTAGTTTGTATCTATATAAAAAAGAACTTACCCATAATTTATCGTCGAGGGAGAACGCTTCATACAGTTCCACGATATTCATATGTTTAATTTCCGAAAGAATATCTATTTCCACCATATGATCACTTAAGTTCTCTTCGTCTTCCAGGGTGCACATCTTGGCAGCAGCAAAACGTCTCGTCTCTCTGTGTTGAGCTTTATACACTTTGCCAAATGCACCATCGCCTAGTTCACCAACCATCTCCCAAAAATCAGCAGGATCTGTGTCCATTTTTATGTTATTATAGAGACGTTTCTTTTTGGCTTCTCCACCTCCGATGTGGAACACCTTCTTCAAATTATTAATGAACGACATTTTGATCGTCTCTTATCTCTTATTAGTTTGGCGTTTAAAGGATTACTTTGCAGTTTTCCTTCTTCTTATCCTTTCTATTGAGCAAAACGGTTTTGTGTGTTTTCTCGCTCTCTGTGTCTAATCTCCCTCTTTTCTATGTTCAAAATTTATAACCAATGTGTCCAAGTAAATAGCTACATATTTGCGAAAAGGCAAACAATTTATCATGGACTCATTGGCAACATAGCTCTTTTTGCACACACTTAAGTATCACAATTGATATGCCATTTACTAGTAAATAAATTTTCTCTTTGTTTTGTTTATAAAGTATATACAAAAAGTATATAGCGTACCTAATAAATTTATTTATAAAAATCAGTCGTTAAGTTTCGTTTCAATTCATCAATGTATGTATGTGTGTATATCAATCAACTCATGGGGTGGAAGAAGTTTCTTGCTGTGACCCCATAAATGATGTAATTATTGCTCTCTAGTGTTCGATTCGGAAAACCAATAGGGATTCCACTCACTAATCAGTGTGTCGTTGAAGTTGATCGATTTTGATGTGGCGGCAACGACAAAATTTCCGTCTCTTTTTTGAATTCATGTAATCTGATATTTATTTGATTTGCGGAACGAACAACTTGCATATACATACGATGGATGGTGTTAGTCTTTAGCACAGGTAGGTCGTCAGTTGAGAATGACTTTTTCCCGTGTATATATTTCAATGTGTCGTCTCGGTCTTGTTTGCTTGTATTTTCAGCGAGAATGCCTAATTTAATTATATGATTATACTCGTTACTTCACCTGCAGTAGTAAGGTATGTTGTATTGATCGTTGTTTTTTCGCAGTACACATCCATGAATCTTTTGTGTTGCAATGTTCTAATTATGTAGTTTCAAATCTGGAAAAAGAGAAAAAAAAAGATTTAGTTGAAGTTATTTCTAATGTTGAACGGAAGAACAACTTAGTCAACTAAGTGGGTATTGTTTTATCAGTAAGTTTAAAACGATAAAGAATTTCACTTTCAAGGTTATTTGCTGATATGTAGTTATTGTTGCCAAAAGGCTTCTAGAGAAGAATAAAAATAAAACTGATAACAGAAGAAAAATGTGTTGGAAATTGCGGATACAATTGAAATAGAACAATTCGCAGTAATTGAAACGTGAGCGACGACTCATAAAGAATGTTTTTTCAGTTTAACAATTTATTAATTTTCATTTGTGGTCAACTATTCAATAACTATCAATAAAATGTTTAGGCGAATCGAATTGAAACAACAATCGTATTGTTTAAGTGAATCTTCAGTATTGGAAATTCAATATAGATTTAACTTGATGTTATATACTCGAGTTCTTGGGTAATTTTTAATAGTTGCTGATATAAAATGACTAATCGGAGGTAACCGTCGGAGCGGAATTCTCTCCGATCGGAGACATTTTGCTTCGTGGTAGTTCTCCGATCGGACGATCCGACGTTCTCCGATAAGTTTTTGTTGCGGAAATTTTAGTTTTGGGAATGCAATGCATTGCCGCATATGTGAAAAATTTCTTACGACGACAACTACTTCGAAGCGAAATTGAATCTCCGAAAAAAGATGCGTTACGGAGAAAACTCCGCTCCGACGGTTACCTCGATAGGGCCGAATAACAAGACACATTCAGTAAGCAGAGATGTTATAATCACAAATTGCCATAATTGACTTTAAAAAGAATAACGGATATAGGCCTTAATATTAAGGATGAATGACTTTTGTATTTGCGGCAGAGGCAAATTCAGCTGATTTTAAATTATGTTAACATAGCGATATATGAGAGTACTCACACTGATACTCGATTAATTTTGAGTCAAGGGATCGAGGTCACTTTTTAGCAAACTCTGATTTCCGGATTTAAGGCGTCCATTTAATTGCACGTGTGTTCTGGATACATTGAGTTTTCTTTTTAATAACAGTAAAAAAAATTAAAACAAAGGCTGATCCGGTTGGCATTTGATTTTAGATCAAACTTCATAAGTCCATTGAATTATTTCAAAATATGGACAAACATTTTGGACAAAAAAGTTTTTATTGGAAATGAGGATGAATATAAGTTACCTTTTAAAAAAAATGAAAACTATAGAATCACCCCACCAGACGTAGTATGTACTTTACCAATTATTTTATTATGTTTTACAATACGTTTTTGTCTAAAACTCAAATTTACAATCGAAGAGTTAGTTTCTGTAATCTGTATTTGGACATTAAAACGATTTAGTGTTTTTTGTAAGCACTATGCTCTAATGTTTGGTCACTTACGTTTTCTATCGTATACCACGTCATTTACAACTTTTGACTCAAAATATCTATTTTAATTTTTTTGAAAGCATTTAATACTAAACAGTAAATTTAACCTAAATTTTTAACACAAATGCAGTTTGTAGCACATCGTCGGTAGCATAAAAAGAACAAAATCGACAAATTTAAGACTCGAACTTTCATTAAAAATTCATTCATTCATTCAAAAGAAAGAAGTAAGATCGTTTGAAATTATTATCATGCGGATACTGCTATGTGATGCCCTTGGCATAATGGTAAGCATGGTCTGACTATTAACCGGGAGGTTTGTAGTTCTAATCCCAACAGAAGCTTAAGATGTTTATTCACGGGTGTTACCTTTCGCAAGTGATTGGCAAAGTCCTCCTATAGTAAATTCATTGCCATAAAAAGCGCTTTCTCGATTAGCCGTTAGAAACCGGCAGAAAATTGTAGGTCCCTTCCATTCCCTCATAAGGTATGGTTGTAAGAAATACGCTAGGCACCGACGCTCCCCGCTCTGTTGCGCCTATTTATTTTTACTTATAAAGGTTTCAAGCGAAAACCTAAAAACGCTATTCTTTTGCCAATCTTTGGACAAGTTAAAAAAAAAAATGTTTTTTATTTTTACATTTTTTTAAAATCGCGTTTTTTAAAAGTAAATTATGCAAATTTTAAGACCTACCCAGAAGTTGTTTTGACAAAAGATTTGAAAAAAATCAAAGACATAGTTTTGAAGGTACTATTTCAAAAAAAGTTGTTTTTTTTTTTTGATAATTTACAAAAATTTCAAAAATTTAAATATTTTAAATGTTGACACGTAATCTTTCTCAAACATCATCGTTACTTCTAAAATACAAATTACCGGCAACATCGTGTAAGCCATTAACAAGAAAGTAAGTTTTGAAAAAACCGGTACTATGGGAGGTAACGTTCTTGGACTTTTTCAAAAAAAAACTTTTACATCTTAAGAAAAACAACCTAAAACTATTCCTTCACACCAAATTTTAATCGCATGCCAGTGTAGGTTTAATCTCTTTTACTTGTACTTTTCGCGTTCTTTATAAAAAAAAATTCAACTTACCGTCGAGTTCTTTACTGACCCGCTCAATTAAACGGCCTTCAGACCAGAGCTTTTGACGGCAACGCTGGCCTGTTTGGACATGCTTCAAGATCATTTTGAAGTATCGCAAGTGAACGGTTACCTAGGAAGGGGTCAAGATGCGTCGTACCTCACCGTTGGATAGTGAACCAGAAAAGTGGGAAAGCGGTGGTCCCTTCGAATATAACGATGCTCCAGAATTAATGTTCATAAGCGTTGAGATAGAAAGACTAAACGTCATCTTACGCTTAGACAATACGTAAAGTGCAGGTAAAATCTCGTTATATTTAGTTATTCACTGTAAAGAAGGAGGAGGAGGAGGAGCTAGGTATTATGGCTCTACTAAGGGACATCTGGTTTGAGGGCATGTTAGTCCAGGCCGCAGCATAGTTAAAATTTACAAACATAGTTTGCCCGGGTGTAGAGTAGTTGTCATTGTCATCGCTCATACTAGCGAAATTCTGTTTTGTGTGTAAAATTAAAAAAAAAAAAATTGAGTCATTTTTCTGTATTCAAATAAAAATAAATAGGGGGCCCTTTTGAGGAATAATAGCGACCTACAAATTTTTGCCGACACCGAACGGTTGATCGAGAAAGCGATTTTCATAGCAATAAAATTACAATTGGAGGAACTGCCAAATCCTCACGAAAAGCAATAGCCGAGGAAAAACATTAGGATGTTTCTGAATTCGAACATCGAACTGCCATGTAAATTCTTACATGTATCACAAACAAAGGAGTTAGAATAGCTTATTATGAAATGAAAACCTCATTTTGAACGTATTGTATCCGTTATTGCTATTTACTTTTATTTATTGAGCTTGCACGAAGATAAAAACTATAAGAAACTATTTAATGTTTGTCGAATAAACATTAAACGGAACATTATGATGCCATAAGTTCAGTTTTCATTGAGTGCTTCAAATAAAATCTATAGCCACAAAATAAAACACCCCCTATAACGCAAGGCAAATGAACACAGAAAACTATTTCCTAAAAAAGTGTGACTCCCAAAGGCAATTCATTGACAAATAATATCTTGTGATTGCTTTTCAGCTGTAAAATTTCATTCCGTTGAATTTCTGAATCACTGTATTTATATTTTTGTACAATACTTCCCACACGAACTGGGGTTTTGTTCTGAATCTCTTGTGGCCGCCAATATTATTGTTGTGACAACATGGGAGTATAGCCCGGCATGTTTGTATGTATGTACAATGTACATGTACCTAAACCGTGAACAAATTATTATGATAAAGAATTATGTTCGCGCACTTATTTTTGTTGAATGAAAGCCAAAAAGCAATAAAACTGTTAAAAAGGAAATCAAATCTCGTTATTTCGTTTTTGCGATTTCTTTGAATTATTGTGTGGCAGGAAGTAGGAACATCATGCAAGTTCAACGTCGTATTTCGTATATAGCAGCTGATTATATAAAAATTCAACTGGCAAAACGTATAGGTAGTGTAGCAGAAGAAAGCAAAAATAGCGCCAGTACGTGAGTGGAATTTCTCGTATTCATACACAACTTACATAAGCGCCTTCATCCTTTGACTGCTAATTTTTTTTTCAAACGTCTTTTTATCATACAAGGGAACGGCATTCGAAAAGGTGCTGCTCCAATGCTCCACACACATCACTTCCTAAGAGGAATGTCAAATAAAAAAATAAAAAATTCGAATGTATATTCTCGGCAATTGCGTGTTCCGATCGTTTAACACTTCTAAAATAAATTTGCCTAAACGATCTCCACGAGCCATAAGCCAAAACAATTATTATTCATTGAACACACCAACCAGTAAGTGAGTTTAGTGTGAGGGTTGCGTAAAATTGATTCATCTTCAACTTCATTCTCTTGCTATATGATCGAGTGACACACATTACCACATAATTCTACACTTTGTTCATAAGAAAAAAACATCAGACAAAAATGAGGAATTGAACGGAAAACATTTCCGATGAATGTGTCGGGAGGATGGCATCATCATTATTCAAATACTTTCAAAACGTTGAGGTCTTTTAGCGCAGATTCAAGCTCTCAGCACACAACAACAGCTACCGTTGTTGACATTGGAGAGGAAGAAGACGCGGGCAAACAGGTAGCTTCACTGAAAAACTGCTCTCCACCTTCATCACCTGTGTGCTTATAGAAACTACCAACCAAGTTCCTCACATGTGATAAAAGCAAACAGCAGGGTGCGGCTGCGGTTGTGACATTCGGTATGGAAGCAAAACAAACTGGTTTCGTACAAATTTATCATGCAGGTTTTGAAAACGATAAAGGAAGATGATCGAATCATCTCTGTATCTCCGCAACCAAACTCTCCATCCACATCCTCACACTCACATTGGCTGAGAATGTAAGATTCTTGTGTCTAATCTGAATCAATAAATTCTCAGCATAAAACTGGAACTGGAACAGCAATATGCCAAAATAAATATCCAGTTTTTATTACCTCTGCGGGATTGATAGAATAGAGAATTCAATACAAATGAAACATGACGAATTGCGGAAAAACGGAAACAAAAGAACAATCACCAGTCAAGTAAACAATTGAAGAGAGGGCGCGCTGACATGTGTGTTTTTGTGTCGAGACTTAATGATAATGACGCAAACGTGTAATTAGGGTCGGCTAGCAAATTAGACCCATATTGCTCCACCTGTCGTACTGTTAGTCAGAGGCAGATATAGATATCTTATCATCAACATTCCTTTTGTAGCTAGGTCAGCCCTTACAATAAACAGGGGTGTTGCTCTTCTCAGTCAGACTCAACAGCAGCACACTTTCTCTCTTTTTTTCGCTCAAGTCTCGCCTCTCGCTCTTTCGTCTCGCGCAGTGCCTGCAAAGTGATCATCATTTTTATTTCTTCGGTAAACTTAGGTGAGTGAGTCAGAAAAATATGCACCTTAAGTCATGTGCAACACGGCAGCAGTAGAAATACTAGTTTGTTTACAGTTTCGCCATTTTTATTACGGTAAACTTCGCCATGTCGATAGAGTGCAACAGGCGAATGAGAAAACATGCCATGCAGCTATTAGTTTATCTACATATTTGCTGCAATGTACAGGTGGCAGTCGAAGTCGAGGGATAGGCTGTGTCCATGATGCATGGAATACAGACTAGAGACTACGTACCTACACTATGTGTGCACGGCTGCACCCGCTGGCTGGTACTGCATAATTACTGGAACGACGACTTTGGTGTTTTGCGTGGAAGGCGACTGAAGGTGGCTTCTCGCTAAGTGCTGCTTCTTGCATTAAAATATTGTTAAGAAGATAAAAACCAACAACCAGAAACAACGAAAATGAGACCATGATGCATTGGTAGGTATAGGCTACAGTCGAATGGGGAGTGATGCGTTTCTTATATGCAGAACTTTTCTGCTTTACTGCATTTTATGCCGAAGAAAAATTTTAATACCTATCAGCGAGCAGTCAATAGAATTTAAAAAAAAAAATATTTAAATAAACTTTCAAATTTCATACATATAAACGTTATAAATTTAGAAAAATAGAGAAGGGAACCATTACTTTTGCTTTTATGATTTCTCAAAAACGGTGCAACGTTATTTGTAGTTCAAAAAACTGTTTTTTAATGCAAATTTCCCTAGCACCACAGAAAAAATTACAAACTTTCAAACTTAATTTTTTTCACAGGAAACAGTTATTGGCTTTGGAAACAAATACAAGAAATTAGAGACTATTTGAATTCAGCAGCAGTTAAGTAAATATATCGTTAATTTGATAAGTTTGTTTCGTATGAAAGAGAAAAGAGTCGCAACTTTAGAGAGGCGGATAAAGTTATTGTATGATAAGTGCTGCAATAAGAGATACCAAAGTAATAACTGAAAATTAAATCGGGGAACCTGGATAAGCCTGATTTATCGCTGATCAGTCTTCAATCGATTCTGATCCAGATCGGATCCCACACTAAACGCAAAAGTTGACTGTTTTTTAGTTCTGCGAATGTCGAACGTCTTAATGCAAATTTTCTTCGCTTTTACCGAACAAGTAAATTACACATAATAGGAATACAAATTAAATCTTTTCATTGATATTCGATTGCTACTCACTAATTTTTGATTAGAATAATTGTCGATAAAATTCTACAACTTGTTATAACAAGAGATGTTAATTTGTTAATCACATGCAGAGATGCACATGCAGAATATGCACATGCAGAATATGCACATGCAGAATATGCACATGCAGATATGCACATGCAGAGATGCACATGCAGATATGCACATGCAGATATGCGCATGCAGAATATGCACATGCAGATATGCACATGCAGAGATGCACATGCAGAGATGCACATGCAGAGATGCACATGCAGAATATGCACATGCAGAATATGCACATGCAGAATATGCACATGCAGATATGCACATGCAGATATGCGCATGCAGATATGCACATGCAGATATGCACATGCAGAGATGCACATGCAGATATGCACATGCAGACTATGCACATGCAGATATGCACGTGCAGAATATGCACATGCAGAGATGCACATGCAGAGATGCACATGCTGATATGCACATGCAGAATATGCACATGCAGAGATGCACATGCAGAGATGCACATGCAGAGATGCACATGCAGAATATGCACGTGCAGATATGCACATGCAGAATATGCACATGCAGAGATGCACATGCAGAATATGCACATGCAGAATATGCACATGCAGAATATGCACATGCAGATATACACATGCAGAATATGCACATGCAGATATGCACATGCAGAATATGCACATGCAGATATGCGCATGCAGATATGCACATGCAGAGATGCACATGCAGAGATGCACATGCAGAGATGTACATGCAGAATATGCACATGCAGATATGCACATGCAGAATATGCACATGCAGATATGCACATGCAGAATATGCACATGCAGATATGCACATGCAGAGATGCACATGCAGAGATGCACATGCAGATATGCACATGCAGATATGCGCATGCAGATATGCACATGCAGATATGCACATGCAGAGATGCACATGCAGATATGCACATGCAGACTATGCACATGCAGATATGCACGTGCAGAATATGCACATGCAGAGATGCACATGCAGAGATGCACATGCTGATATGCACATGCAGAATATGCACATGCAGAGATGCACATGCAGAGATGCACATGCAGATATGCACATGCAGAATATGCACGTGCAGAGATGCACATGCAGAATATGCACATGCAGAATATGCACATGCAGAATATGCACATGCAGATATACACATGCAGAATATGCACATGCAGATATGCACATGCAGAATATGCACATGCAGATATGCGCATGCAGATATGCACATGCAGATATGCACGTGCAGAATATGCACATGCAGATATGCACGTGCAGAATATGCACATGCAGATATGCACGTGCAGAATATGCACATGCAGATATGCACATTAAGAATATGCACATGCAGAGATGCACATGCAGAGATGCACATGCAGAGATGCACATGCAGAGATGCACATGCAGAATATGCACATGCAGATATGCACATGCAGATATGCACGTGCAGATATGCACATGCAGAATATGCACATGCAGAATATGCACATGCAGAATATGCACATGCAGATATGCACATGCAGAGATGCACATGCAGATATGCACATGCAGATATGCACATGCAGATATGCGCATGCAGAATATGCACATGCAGATATGCACATGCAGAGATGCACATGCAGAGATGCACATGCAGAGATGCACATGCAGAATATGCACATGCAGAATATGCACATGCAGAATATGCACATGCAGAATATGCACATGCAGATATGCACATGCAGAGATGCACATGCAGATATGCACATGCAGATATGCGCATGCAGAATATGCACATGCAGATATGCACATGCAGAGATGCACATGCAGAGATGCACATGCAGAGATGCACATGCAGAATATGCACATGCAGAATATGCACATGCAGAATATGCACATGCAGATATGCACGTGCAGAATATGCACATGCAGATATGCACGTGCAGAATATGCACATGCAGAGATGCACATGCAGATATGCACATGCAGACTATGCACATGCAGATATGCACGTGCAGAATATGCACATGCAGAGATGCACATGCAGAGATGCACATGCAGATATGCACATGCAGAGATGCACATGCAGAGATGCACATGCAGAGATGCACATGCAGAGATGCACATGCAGAGATGCACATGCAGAATATGCACATGCAGAATATGCACATGCAGATATGCACGTGCAGATATGCACATGCAGATATGCGCATGCAGATATGCGCATGCAGATATGCGTGCAGATATGCGCATGCAGAATATGCACATGCAGATATGCACGTGCAGATATGCACATGCAGATATGCACATGCAGATATGCACGTGCAGAATATGCACATGCAGAGATGCACATGCAGAGATGCACATGCTGATATGCACATGCAGAATATGCACATGCAGAGATGCACATGCAGAGATGCACATGCAGAGATGCACATGCAGAATATGCACGTGCAGATATGCACATGCAGAATATGCACATGCAGAGATGCACATGCAGAATATGCACATGCAGAATATGCACATGCAGAATATGCACATGCAGATATACACATGCAGAATATGCACATGCAGATATGCACATGCAGAATATGCACATGCAGATATGCGCATGCAGATATGCACATGCAGATATGCACGTGCAGAATATGCACATGCAGATATGCACGTGCAGAATATGCACGTGCAGAATATGCACATGCAGATATCACATGCAGAGATGCACATGCAGAATATAAACATGCAGAGATGCACATGCAGATATATACATGCAGAGATGCACGTGCAGAGATGCACATGCAGAATATGCACATGCAGATATGCACATGCAGATATGCACATGCAGAATATGCACATGCAGAATATGCACATGCAGAGATGCACATGCAGAGATATGCACATGCAGAGATGCACATGCAGAATATGCACATGCAGATATTAACATGCAGAATATGCACATGCAGAATATGCACATGCAGATATGCACATGCAGAATATGCACATGCAGAATATGCACATGCAGAATATGCACATGCAGAGATGCACATGCAGAGATGCACATGCAGAGATGCACATGCAGAATCTGCACATGAGATATGCACATGCAGAGATGCACATGCAGAGATGCACATGCAGAATATGCACATGCAGATATGCACGTGCAGAATATGCACATGCAGAGATGCACATGCAGAGATGCACATGCAGAGATGCACATGCAGAATATGCACATGCAGAGATGCACATGCAGATATGCACATGCAGATATGCGCATGCAGATATGCACATGCAGATATGCACATGCAGAGATGCACATGCAGATATGCACATGCAGACTATGCACATGCAGATATGCACGTGCAGAATATGCACATGCAGAGATGCACATGCAGAGATGCACATGCAGAATATGCACATGCAGAGATGCACATGCAGAGATGCACATGCAGAGATGCACATGCAGAATATGCACGTGCAGATATGCACATGCAGAATATGCACATGCAGAGATGCACATGCAGAATATGCACATGCAGAATATGCACATGCAGAATATGCACATGCAGATATACACATGCAGAATATGCACATGCAGATATGCACATGCAGAATATGCACATGCAGATATGCGCATGCAGATATGCACATGCAGATATGCACGTGCAGAATATGCACATGCAGATATGCACGTGCAGAATATGCACATGCAGATATGCACGTGCAGAATATGCACATGCAGATATGCACATTAAGAATATGCACATGCAGAGATGCACATGCAGAGATGCACATGCAGAGATGCACATGCAGAATATGCACATGCAGATATGCACGTGCAGATATGCACATGCAGAATATGCACATGCAGAATATGCACATGCAGAATATGCACATGCAGATATGCACATGCAGAGATGCACATGCAGATATGCACATGCAGATATGCGCATGCAGAATATGCACATGCAGAGATGCACATGCAGAGATGCACATGCAGAGATGCACATGCAGAGATGCACATGCAGAATATGCACATGCAGAATATGCACATGCAGAATATGCACATGCAGATATGCACATGCAGAGATGCACATGCAGATATGCACATGCAGATATGCGCATGCAGAATATGCACATGCAGATATGCACATGCAGAGATGCACATGCAGAGATGCACACAGAGATGCACATGCAGAATATGCACATGCAGAATATGCACATGCAGATATGCACATGCAGATATGCGCATGCAGATATGCACATGCAGATATGCACATGCAGAGATGCACATGCAGATATGCACATGCAGACTATGCACATGCAGATATGCACGTGCAGAATATGCACATGCAGAGATGCACATGCAGAGATGCACATGCTGATATGCACATGCAGAATATGCACATGCAGAGATGCACATGCAGAGATGCACATGCAGAGATGCACATGCAGAATATGCACGTGCAGATATGCACATGCAGAATATGCACATGCAGAGATGCACATGCAGAATATGCACATGCAGAATATGCACATGCAGAATATGCACATGCAGATATACACATGCAGAATATGCACATGCAGATATGCACATGCAGAATATGCACATGCAGATATGCGCATGCAGATATGCACATGCAGATATGCACGTGCAGAATATGCACATGCAGATATGCACGTGCAGAATATGCACATGCAGATATGCACGTGCAGAATATGCACATGCAGATATGCACGTGCAGAATATGCACATGCAGATATGCACATTAAGAATATGCACATGCAGAGATGCACATGCAGAGATGCACATGCAGAGATGCACATGCAGAGATGCACATGCAGAGATGCACATGCAGAATATGCACATGCAGATATGCACATGCAGATATGCACGTGCAGATATGCACATGCAGAATATGCACATGAATGAGAATACTTAAATAAAAGTGGGTTCTGCAATTCTGCTTCCTGTCTGTATGTCGACTTTCTTCAAAATTTGCAGTTAGGGCCTTTGAGGTAACCTACAGAGGGGTTTTCAGAATTTGGTCTCTAGATCTTGAAATAATGTAACCTGCTCATACAACACGATAAATTGGCAAATAGAACATGTAAAGAATGCGGCCTAGATATCACACGTCTACTAGGATATTATTATTAAAATTTACATCCAAAACGGAAGATAAAAGATGATGTAGTTCGGCGTGTACATTGTACAACCAACTCGCAAATATATTTCTTTAATTATTATTATAAAAATAAAAAAAAATCTTAAAACTAACAACTGCACTATCAATTAAAATTTATCATGCGCAAGGGGAGGGGTCTTAGCTTTTGTAACGTAATATTTTTAAGGGGGGTCATAGAAAGTGTTACACAGCGTGACAATGGGGGAGGGGGATAAAAAAAACCTAATTTTAGTGTGACGTATTTTGAACAAAGTGAAAAATAAAACGCTGGTTTTTAAAAAAACCGGTGTAACGATTTTGATTTAATTCTCAGCCTTTATAATGATTAGCACCTCCAAGAAAATGGCGTTTTTAGATTTTCGCTTTAAACCTTTGGAATATTTAATTAATTTTTTCAATATTTTGGGCGATTTAATTCAATTTTCATTATTAATGTGTAGTTGGCAACCCTGTAACATATTATTAAGAGCAAATACTAAAACTTAGTAGGTACTCAGCCAGAAAATTTTGATATTCGGCCCTATCACAGATTCCATCGCAATCGAAAAAGTCTAAGTTTCCCGATGTAACTATCTCATAATCCATTCGGAGTGGAACGAATTCCGAAATTCGTAGATTTGGTATCACCAAATACGAGTGGGATGTAAATTCGTCTTCTTAATATACGAAAGAAGTGGTGTTTGCAGAAAAATGTGAATGATCTTGCTCATTTGGCGTAAGAGCTGATTTCCAAAATGAATTTTTCGATTCCCATTCGGATTTTGTGAACACAAATTTTCGTAGTTCGTAACTTAGCTTTTCGCGTGGAAGTTTTCTACGATGGAATCTGTGATAGGGCTGATTGTACTTAACACACAATCGCAAGTTCGTTCGACACATTTTTATTTATTTATTTTGACTATTTTATATATAAAAAAAAGTTTAATATCTATCTTTAAAGGGTGGGCCGCCTCGTAGGCTCTTTTTAAATCATAAGTTATTTTGACCTTCTAAAGCTGTTTTCAGCTCCAAATCTGTACAGTCAGTATGACACTTCCGCGGTACTACAAAAGTAAGTGCTATGTAGTGTAGCCCAAACGGTACGTTTTTTCGAAAGTAGGTTTAGGCCGAAATGAAGCTCCCACCACCCTTGCTGTACGCAAGTTTGTGCAAAAAGTTGAGAGATTCGCATGCTTGTGGACAACACTAATTGTCCCTTAGGTGCGAATATTGTTGCTGTAACTGAGAGTGAAAGACTGGGGGCCTACCATGTAACTCGATTCTACAATAAAAACGTTCGAACGCCCTTTATAATATAATAACTTTCGAATGATTCGAAAGTAGAATCGAGTTACATAGTAGGGCCCCTGAATTCACGAACATCATATCGAACGGTGGGTGTTACAAGGCCATGTTAACCTACTACTTTTTAAATTCATAACATGAACTTGTCGCGCCATGCAAATCAGTTCATGTCGCGATTGATCTTTCGGGCACTAAATTGGTTGCTAAACCTCGTGAAGATGTCCGTTGGCCGGGTCGGAGGTGTCATTTGACCCCCATGAACTGTTTTTTGCTATAATAAGCCCTACAACATGGCTTTTAATAAAGCCATATAACATGGTACTTTTTTTATTTTATTGAATTTTTAAAAAGAATCAGCCCTAGCGAGGTAGAGAGAGGAAAAATATACGATTTTGTACGATTCGGAGTTTTTTGCTGTGCGGAATTTTAACACACCCGACGAACTGCTTTGAAGTGCGATCAATTGCTTCATTTGTGAAATTTCGGACATCTTAATGCAATTGTTTTTCCGATGAAACGTAACTGGACAGTGACTGTCTTAAGATGGTTGAGGGAGAGAACTGCTCAGAGCTCACTGGAGCCTTCTTGATATTTTTAGTCTTTCTGATGAACCTTGTATATGACAATAGCTAGATCATCTGCGAAGCCCACCGCATTAAAGCCTTGGGTTACAAGCCTACAATAATTGAACATATGTGGTGCGGGCAGCCTCTGGTTGCTTTTGCTGGGATTTCCACTTATATAAGCAATTCTGCTGTCAAGTCTGGACATTATATCCCTACGAAATACATGTGTCGCGTTTCGGTGTCTGATAGCACGATCTGTGGACTCGTAGGAATTGTCATTAAAGGCTCCTTCAAAATAGAACACTAAGGAAGCTTATCAAATGATCTCTTTACTGAGAAAAACGAATATTGACTACTCCTTATTAGAACTTTTAACTGATAACAGCCTCACAATTTCAAAGCACATTGCTAAAGTCAGCAATGTTCACTTTTAGGCATACTCTGTACATCATAAGCCGAGCAGTCCGCATCAGAGCTTCCTTTTGAGATTATAGTTCTAAACAAAGGCTCGTTAAACGTTAACTTTGTTCTTCGATTGTAAGTACAAGTCATAATTGGACGCTATCTCAAAGGCAAGCTTCTCCGGCTATGGTCCACATTTTGTTGAAATTATTGCTTAGAGCTTCAAATTCTGAAGTATTTATGTTTCCAACCATCAAAATGAAGTTTGTGTTTTTCCAAAGCTTTTTAGTTAACATGAGTTTCTCAGCCATTCACTTTATTTAAAATGTTTACTTGTTGAAACCAAAATAATTCACCATTTGGGTTGCTACTGCTGTTGGGACACAAGCTGGATTTGGTGCAGATGAAAATTGGGTCGAATGCCAAATACATTTGCCAGTTCTTTTTTAAACAAATTGAGAAGGGCCCAAATTATAAAGTGTTCCCATGAAATACAATTTCTCTTCATAACTCAACTCTAATAGCAACATAAATATAAAAAAAGATTCTAACCGAACCCTTCGGTCATTGACATCAATCAGCTAAAATTTATTTAAAACAAAAACATAAAACCGTAATGGTCAACACACAAATGAATGATGAAAAAGCTTCTGCTGATTAATCCCCACTACTAAGCAATGCATCCAACTTCTTCTGAATTTGCTTTATAACCAACCTTTAAGCTAAATTAACATAAGAAAGTTTTTGCTATCAATTGAAATTATGTTGCTTTTTATTGTAAGTAACAAGAAACAAAAGTTTCTCTTAACAATGGTCAACTCATTGTGCTTAGTCTAAATGCATATGATTTATAAGGTTTCTCTTAATTGAAAAGAATAAAGCTCCCGAGAAGTTCTATGTCGTCTTTTATCGGACAGAGTAAGAAATCATTAAAACGAAAACGACTATCCTCGGTACGTTTTCGGTGCAAGGCAATAAAAAAACAGAACATGTTATCCGAACAATCTTTGCCGTGCCCGTGACCGATGCAACAACTCCCGGTCGACAATCTGAAAAATACAAATTAAATTTTTTTTCGGGTGGTTACTGGTGGTGTTTTTTGTCTTACCTTGAGACGAAAAAGAGAATCACACGTTGGCATTGTGCTTTTTTTATACAAACAGAATGCTTAAGCCTTATATTTGAGGTCAGCAACCCATCATACATGCCCAAAGGGAACAAAAAGACAAATACCAAACAAAACGACAAAACGATTTAAGAAAATAAATAAACGGTCATGGTCATCTAATATTGGGTGGTAAATTAAAAGGTGATAATTTCGATCCACAGGTGTTTGCATGTATGAGTGTCGACGTGTAGGAATAAGAAAAAAAGAACCCCAGAGAACTGAAAGAGGCAAATCTTGATCTTCGTCTTTACGATGCTCTCTTCACCCAGCTGTGGACAACTCGAGAGAAAAAAAGTATCTTGGTGCTCTGCCAAACATGGAATAACAAACATCCCAAATGTGAGCCTCATATTACTGCGCACCGATAGCTGGCTAGCTGGCTCGTATTGGTATGTTGACTGGTTGTTTTTGTCGTAATTTTGTTCTCAATGAATCTTGCCAAGTAACTTTCGGAAATTTCTCCTACAGACTCTGGAAATGTATTGGCTGCCACTGCCATACCAACGCCGCCGCCACCGCCGCCGCATCGACCAAACAACTAGCCAGTTAGGCTGCCAAGCACTTGATTGATATGAGGCCCCATCTATTTGTATTTGCAACCTGCCGTTGGGACTTGAATTGTTGCAAAAACTAAAGTGAAAACTATTAAGCGGCCGACCTTTCCACGCAGTTGTTTTTATTGGTTTTGTTGTTGCCGCTGTCAGCGCCCACATTTTTTTATTTTTCAATTTTGTTTTACATTTTACTTGCTGTCTTATTGTCCGTCATAACAACAGGCATTTTTAACATTTTTCGTTTTGCCAAAAAAATTACCATAAATATGTGAAATGAAATGTCAATTAGACTGGCCCATGGATGGAGAACAAACATACACAAGAGAAAGCGAAAATATTATGCGTAAAGTTATCATGGGTTTTTCGTTTTACGAGATTTGTTTTTTCTTCTTATTTTTTTTTTTTATTAATCTTGTTCTTCTTTACGTGACTTGTTTTAAGTTGTTCACAGGAGACAAATTAAGTGCGATGGCAATGATTGATATGTCTTTTATGATGAGGGAGGGTGATAATGAAAAATGAGACATAAATGTCTAACAAGTGCTTTTTCGTTGAGACTAAAATGTGAATTCCGGAAGACTTAAGTGTGTGGTAGTTGTAGGTATGTACCATGTACAATGTACGAATGAGTGAACGAATTTAGAAAATTTGAAGGTATAAACACGAGGAAGCACTGATTCATTATTACTCAAAGTTTTTTTTGGTAGAACGAAAAAAAAAAAAACAATTACCTAAGTGAACATAAAACCAAAGAAAAAATCTGAATGCGGGACTTAACTGATTGGAGTCTTAAAAATGTTTAATACTTGCATATCAAAAAATGTCTACGCCGTACAGAATGTCCTGTAAATAATGGGGTCCATTAGAATATACCACAACAATCTAAAGCACCATCTTTTTCATTTAACCGTCCCACGAATACACAAGACGTCTATTTAACCAAGTTTGATCTATACATATACATATAATAAAAACGTAACAGTTTGTTTGTTTGTGCACGCTAATCTCAGAAACGGCTTATCCTATCTAAATAGGATTTTCAGTAACATATTGTGGTAAGCTTCACTTAACATTTAGCTTTTATTTCATGTCAATCGGTTGATAAATAAAAAAGTTATGCCAATTCTTGCGGACGAAGTCGCTGGCACACCTATTATGAAATAAAGCTCCTCCACAGAGCTAACGCTTTTAATCTAAAGCATATCATGAAAAAAACTTTCGTCTTTCTCCTCATATCAGGAAGTACCCAGAGTGTTTTTACTACTACGACGTTCATAGAGGTCAATTGCATAGGTCTGCACACCTCATGAGACGTCCGTTTCAAGGAGATGTACGCCGTCACAATGGCTACGAACTAGGTTTAAAGGTAGAAAGCATATGTGTGTCTGCAGCGACACCAAAGTGCTTAAGGCTCTAATCAACCCTCTAACTGATCCTTCAAAATTGAATTGGGTATGTAAACTTCTTATGAATGCGATTGAAGCATTGTAATAATTAAGTCTTCTTTGGGTTCCAAGGCATCATGACATCACAGAAACTTATATCGATGATGAACTTTCAATGCAAACAATTTGAGACATTGTTTTTAAGACCTGAGCCAACCCACCTCTTGATGATCTGCTTTGAAGGGTCCGGATGAAGATTCTGTTGTAGATTGGTAAGAAAAAGCATAGAACTGTAGAAGTTGTGCCTCCATCAACATGATTTCGCCAAGCAGTTCAACGTACTTAGTTAAAAGTCCAAACCTTTTTATATTTTGTGGAGAGAGCTACGACAATGCAGGGCATGAAATCTGCAGTTTTGGAAAGCAATAACGAAAAAAGGTAGGTACAATGAACAGGCTTCTAATTCTGAGTGCCAAAGCAAGTTTTAAATAACTTTTAAAAAAACCGAAAATAAATAAGTACATAAATAAAAATGGTACCCAACAGAGCGGGGTGTAGCACATTTCTCACAACCATGCGTTATGAGGGAATGGAGGGGACCTACAATTTGTTGCCGGTCCCTAACGCGCTAATAGAGAAAGCGCTTTTCATGGCAATGAATTTACTATCGGAGGACTTGCCAATCCGTCAAAAAAAAAAAAAATCGAACCACGCCTTTCGCAACTTGTAATCACAGAAACTTTTGAAAGTGAGATCGAAAAATACATATGTTGAGCGCTAACTTTTTTAATGAGATTTTTGTTTACAGAATTTTGGTTTGAAAATTTTTAGAAAAGAGGAAGATATTTAAAGCTTTAAATATTTCGCTTAAATATTTGCTCTACCGGAGTAGGCTACTTAATAAATAAATAAATAGGGTGGCGCAATAGAGCAAGGAGCCCCTGGGCCTAGCGCATTTCTCACAACCATGCCTTGTGAGGGAATGGAGGGAATGGACCTACAATTTTCTGCCGGTTCCGAACGGCTAATTGAGAAAGCGCTTTTCATGGCAATGAATTTACTAACGGAGGACTTGCCAATTCCTCGCGAAAGGCGATACCCGTGGAAAAACATTTTTGCCTCCGCTGGGATTCGAACCTCGAACCTCTGGGTTAGCAGGTGGACATGCTAACCATCACGCCACGGAATATACTGTGTAAATAGAAATACATAAATAGGGTGGCGCAATAAAGCTGGGAAGCTCGAGGACGGGCCCAACACAAGAAAACTGAGCCTGAAGTGTCTGGTGCAATACAATTACATGGTGTACAACAGTTGCAGTCACGGAGGGATCAATTGAGTACATGGCCAGAACTATAGAACCTATGACTTCTTTGAAGATTAGAAGATGAACAACAAACAGAAACAGTCGTTCACCTTATAAACCACTGTCCCATTCTAGTCAGTACAAGACTTCAATTATTAAAGAAAGTAAGCACGATCTTGGTGAACATTCAAAAAGATTTATCGATGATCTGACGCCCTTTCTCAGTACAACAAAATGAACTAACTGTTGCGGCAACAGTTGAAAACTTGTGTGAACCCAGTCAGTCATTTTTTTTTCAAACTGGTAGTCTTCTACTGTAGATAATTTAAGGAAAAAGTGCAAAGTAAGCCAACTAGTGGCTGTGGAAGTGCAAAACAAATACAAACTAAAAATGGCCGAAAACGTGATTTTAATATTTACATAAAAATTATACTTGTCAAGTTTTTGTCCGCTATTGACTTCTAAACTACTGAACCGATTTTATTAAAAGTTTGCGCACTGTGTGCATTTTATCCAATAGTTTACATACATGTATCTCAATTTATAGTCGCAATATTATTTTTTCAAGGGAAATTATTACTTTAAAAGTCATAATTATCTCTGTTAGTTCGTTGAGGTTCTAACATTTGACGGTATAAGATTATTCGTTGACTGGATTGAGTAAATATCCAATAGATGCACCCATGTTTGAAATACACACGTTTTGTGTGTTTTGTGTTGTTGAGGTTAAGTATTTAAAATGACATTCGGCCCTATCGAGGTAACCGAGCGGAATTCTCTCCGATCGGAGACATTTTTGCCTCGTGGTAGTTCTCCGATCGGACGATCCGACGTTCTCCGATGAGTTTTTGTTGCGGAGATTTTAGTTTTGAGAATGCAATGCATTTGTGAAAAATTTCTTACGACGACAACTACTTCGAAGCAAAATTGAATCTCAGAAAAAAATGCGTTGCGGAGAAAACTCCGCTCCGACGGTTACCTCGATAGGGCCGATTATTGAATGCGTAATACAGTGAAATTGAATTATTCTTGTTTTTTTTTTTTTTTTTTAATTTTTATGCCAGAGCAACGTTGGGCAGGTCGTTCGTAAGCTAACCAGGCAATCTTCAGCTTAGCCTAGCGTATGTTAATGGAAATTGTTTGGCAATTTTGTGTGAAAAACCCTTTAAATAAGTTTGACCCGAACAAGGGCGCCAATCGGGCATAGACGTCAGGTACTTTTTCTGACGGCACTTGAAGTGAATTTTTCTAAAAGTTCTTACAAACTGGATTCCAATAGGTTTATAGGTTTGTGGAAAACTTACAGGACTGTAGTTTTACATATTTATGTCAGATTCTTTCCGAAATTATGCAGAGCTACGGATTTGCATCTCAAATTGGTTTTCTAATTTCGAAAAAATTTCTTACTTAAACGTTGATCTCTTTCCCTTTTCAAAATGAGAATTTCAGTTTGTTTTAAATTACAATTTAAAGATTCGAAGTTTTCATAGTATACCAAATACCAGAGTGCAAGACATCTCCTTAAGGTATTTTTTAATGGTGTATGGCCCAGACAAGAAGACAGGGGCTCAACTATATAACTTTATACTACTTTCGAAGCATTCGAAAGTTATTTTTAATTCTACTCTTAAATGTCTACTATAAGAATGAAAAAATAGCACTCGAATTCTTCCAAATGCATTTACACTAAAGGCAGTAGGAATAAAAGACTTGAACAAAGATCGGAAGTTTTTGCCGAAAGCTTTGGAAAAATTACGGAGGATGAATTATCGAAATTCCAACACATTTATTGTAGAATCGAGTTGCATAGTAGGCTTCCAGACTCTAATAAAAGTATCCGAACGTAAATTTTTAAAGGGAAATAAACCTATGAACTTACTTGACAATTGAATTCGATTCCACATCGAGTTTTGGTTAAGTCTGAACACCAAAAATATGTTCTGGATTTCAAATCAAAGTTATTAAGCAACAAAAGAGTTATCAAACAAAAAAAACACTGGCTAACCCAAAATCAAAGCTGAACAGACAATTATGCGTTTCCACACCTTCCTTCTTGGTTTTACAGTTCTCATTCTGACATTTTGTAATAGAAAATAATGACTAATGCTACATTCTATGTTAGTGGTAAAAAATTAACACAAAAAAACAAGTTTTTTGCTATTTTCTAGACTTATTTTGTACCTTATTCTTGGCACTGGTAATTTCAGTCGTACCACCAAGAACACAATCTGTTTTATCTTCTTTTACAATGTGAGAAGAAACAATTTGCGGTTGTACCCATTCATTGCCCCTTCAAGAAGTAATATTGCACCTATACACTTGACTCTTGGGTCCGACTCGCTTGAACAAACATACAACGGATAAAGAAAAAAGAAGACCAAGTGTTTTAAAGTAGGTTTACATACGTATATACCATTCTATGGTAAGTTACATAACACAGATTATTCCACATTTAGCTCTTTCCACTTAACCCGACCGCAGTTCATTTCATTAAGATCTCTTACACAGAAAATGGAATCAAGTGCCCTCCAGTATAAATTGATGGAAGAAGGAAGTCGTGATTGCTTAACATCCGAATCTTTTATTGAACCAATTTTTACTTTGCACGAAAAATTGCAGAAAAATAAATAAAAGAAATTCCTTAAAACCGCTCTAGGTTGAGTTGAGTTTAGTTTTTTTTTCTTTTATTTATTGATCCAAGTATAAATATCTTGAAACACATGTGTTTCGATTCTTTGGTGTTGCACATGCACACCGTATTGTTGGACATTGCCATTTTCATAACGGGTTTCGCACCATTCCATTCCAGTGTGGGGGCCAAATTTAAAGCGCACACGGTCTATTTGTTGTCTGGTGGCAAGACGATACGTTTAACGTGTACGTACCCCCATAACCACCACCAATAATACTCCATAGTTTGCTTTTGTGCAAATTCTAGCTTCTCCATCGGCATTGAATGGAATTTCTGGTGTTTCGCAACTACCTACAAGACTTGTCACTTGATACATTCATGTACACGCGGTACCATGACTTCTGCTGCAACCTCTATGAGTCGTAGCTAAAATTTTATTGCTACTAAATGCATAACATGTCCCCGTCACCATCAGACTATGGGTTGACTCGTTGGAATTGAGGTTAAAAAGCGAATAGCAACGGCGCGTATTATTGAAAAAACAGGAGGTTAAAATTTTCGTACGAAACTAATTAAATTGCTTCAAGGATTTTCAACGATATTTTCTGAATATTAAATATGTAACTTTGGGTAGGTACACAGCTTGCTGGTGTGATGAACGCTAGCTATTGCAACAAATGTGTAGTAGGGATCACGTATAAAATTAGCAATGGATTTATTCCAAATGAAATTGAAATACATAATAAAAGAAGAGTAAAAAAAAATACTGTTGTTGTCCAACCTAAGTACTGACTAAAAAGTCATGTTTTGAATTTTAAAACCATAGACTGTAATCCTCAACTATACTGTTTGTCAAATCGTCTCAGGTTTGGAGCATCATTTGGAGTATGTCAGCAAACAACAACTTAACGATGGAAAGCAAGGCAGATACCTACATCTGAAAAATAAATTAAGTGCTATAAAGGAACTCCCAATACATTCTCCAATGTCAACGTCCCTTTCTGAAAAAAAACTGTGCTAAATCACACGCTTTAATGGATATATACATAAGTTTATGTGATCGCAAATTTGTTCTTATGAAAAAAAAAAAACATTTAAGTTTCACAATCGAATTCTATTTTTAAACTTGAAGCATGTTTTAAGGTTAAATAAGCACTTAACAAGATCTTCTTACTGATTGCTAACCTGCCTTATAAGTGCAAATAAATATTTGCGTCAATTTCAACTTGTTATGTGATGCAGTGCATTGAAATAAGGTGATTATAATCTTACTTATAACTTCAAGGTCGGCATCCAGATAAAACTGGGAGGCTGAACGAAAAGCAGATGCCCGGCACAGGATTTGAACCCACGTGTTCGGCCTATCCACTAAACATTCTATCGCTGCACCACTGCTCCAGCGCTCGGAAATACATAGTCGAGCGCTGTTAATTCATCAGTCTAACAGCTCACTACGCTAACAATTAACATTCAAACGCTGGCAAGTCAGCAGTCGAGTACAGAATTCAACAGCTCCTATCCACAGTTCAATTACTGAAAATCCAAAGCTCAATTGGCAAATCAAGAATGGAGCAACTAGCCACAGTGGAGGGTTGACGCTCCCACAGCGTAGAATGTCATTACCTCATTGTTGTTGAATGTGTCGTCGTCCATTAGGGTTCATCGCAACGAGGTATCTGGGGTCCTGGTGTCGGTCTTCTTCTGCTATCCTTCGTACTAAGGGGTTTGGATGGTTGGCCAGGTTATAGGCGTTTTCCAGATTGCACTATGTATTTCTCTATGGGAATGATCCTAGCTTCTTCAAGGAGTTTTATATTGCTCACGGTTTTTCTGCGTATCGGATCGTAGCTAAGTCCTGTACATATGCACAGTGCCTTCCTCTCGAATACAGTCAGTTTTTGTATTCCAGTCTAAGATATTGTATACTAAACGGGAAAGCAGTCGGTGATTACAGGTCGTTATAGCAGCTTGTACAGTAATAAATTTGTTCTTTGGCAAAGTTCACTTCTTTTGCGGATCAGCGAATGGACGCGTCATGGAAAGCATAGTTAGCTTTTTTAACGAGTGCACGCACTGGCGTTTCAAACCGCATTGGTTCGTTGAAGTGGACTCCTAGATATTTGACCTGCTTTTTTGACCCGAGCTGTGTACCGTTGGGAAGATTGTGCAGATGTTGCGGCATTTTGTGACTGATCTCAAACGTCTCCGTCCTTGAGTGGGTTTTCTTATGAAAATTAGCTAGGGTTTTGCAGAATTACTTTTGATTCCCCATCGTTTGTAGCACTCGAAGTTCGAAGATCTTCTTTATCTACTCTTCAACTAAAGGTTCCGCCAAATAACTTTTTTTTTTTTGAAAATGGGCGCAAAACATCAAGTGTAGCTTCGGCTGGGTGGCACGTAGCGCCGTCCTGTTAAAACCAAATGTTGCCAATATCCTCCTCTTTAATTTTTGTGGACAAAAATTCGTTCAACATGGCCCGATAGCGATCGTCATTGACTGTAACGGCCACTCCTTGCTCATTTTCGAAAAATGGCCGAATTATGCCTCTGGACCAAAATCCGCACCAAACAGTGACTCGTTTTGGGTGTATCGGCTTTTCAATGCATGCGTGCGGGTTTTCTGTCCCCTCAATACGACAATTTTTGTATTTACATACCCGCCAAGATCAAAATGAGCTTCATCTGAAAAGATGATTTTTTTGGCAAAATCGGCATCTTCTCTAAGTCGATCGCAGGCCCACTTAGCGAAGCGAAAACGCAACATATTCGTTTAGCGGAAGGATAAAACTAATTACAGTTGTGGTCCAGTATAACTAATGCCGATATAACAAATGATCGATATTACGAACACTTTTTTCAAGTCCATTAGGTATGCTATTATAAAGAACAAATAACGAATTTCAGACAAAATGGCACTGAAAACTCTAAAGTTCTAGTTCCAAAAAGTTTACGGGAAGTGGCATTTAACAATAACATTCAACCCCTGAAAAAACAAATGCATATTAACAATTCTTTTCTTAAATTTGAGTACAAATTGAGTCTATTTACCTAAAGATTTGACAAAAAGGTTTCGATACAACGAATTTTCGATATAACGAATTGACTCTGGACATTATATCGTTCGTTATACTGGACCACCACTGTATCTGTCAAATCAGACATGAGCTACGTGTGACCATTCACGATATAAGCACTAGTTAAAAAAAAAGTTCGATGGTGGACCCGTTATTATAACACCCAAATATTGAATTTCGTTTACACATTCAAATTCTTCTATTTGGGTTATTGCACTTTTTTCAGGTACATAATATTATAACTTTTGTTTTTTCAATATTTAACATAAGTTTATTCATGTTTAAATACTTTTTTATACTTTTGATTTCATCAACGAGTTTGCTCTTACAAGTGCTTAATTCAAATTCATCAATATACAACAGGCCATCATCAGCAAAAAACTTAACTAGACTATGGTTTATTACTTTTTTTTATATCATAACAGAAACAAGCAGGACCGGATTTAAAGTTGTGGAGGCCTTGTTCATTTTAATATTCCAATTAAAATGAACAATTTTTTTCAATCTAGTTTTCCAATAAATAATTTATTGTGAGACCAAGCATAGATTATTTCATTATTTAAGGAGTGCATTAATAAAATCGGAAACAAGAATTATCAAAAATTAAATTTTAGCGTTAACGAACGGAACTTTCCGAGCTTTTTTCACCGAAAAATCGTTGATGATTTCGCTGAACTCCAGTTCCCGAAGCAAATCACTTTGAATGCTCAGGAGAGAAAGCTTTGATAGACAGTTTTGCCCCATCGTGGTTCGAAGCCTGTTTTTTATAATTTTCATATTTGAAAATGAGCGCTCTCCAGTGCAATTTGATACCATCAAAACCAAATACATTCTCAATGCTATTTCAAGGTTTGGGATTGCAGCTCTGAAATTTTGATCTTCGAGAATTTGGTAGTAAAAGCGTTCCGGACATTGGTCTTTTCCATAGTCTTTTTTATATGAGTCAATCAAAGATACAAATTGAACCAAATCACTACCAAGACTAGGTTCTAAATCATCCTGATAAACTTTCACCAATGCCTCTACAAATTTGCGTACAAATTTGCAGCATCCAACTTCTCGATGTGATTAAGAAATCCAAATCTCGAACGTACAGCTTCATAGGCATACAATATTTTGGTTAGAGAAACATATACCTAACTGATCGACCACTGGGATAAAGGCGGATACTTTGTATTTTTCCTTCGGTGACAGATTTACGTCTTGTGCTTTTCCGTTATCGAGCGGATACAGCCTCACATTTCTAGTTCTGGTACGTGATTGTACGTATTCTTCAGTCAGAGATATTTTTTGGCAGCTTCTTCGAAAATAAATAGTTTCTTTTGGATTCAACGAATGATTTCAATGACTCTAATGCACGCATTGCCGATTCAAGAATCATTTTTGTACACATTGCTTGTAGCGTTAAATCGCTCCAAGATGTCGTTCCAAAAGATTGCAAATAAAGCAGTTTCGAGACCACGCACCTTCTGTAGAAGGTGCTCTGCTTCATTCCTCGCGATATCTTTTTGCTCTTTATCAGAATATGCTGATTAGAGCTTCTTCGATTTCCAAAAAGCCGTCAACTATGGCTTTTGTAGCTTCAGCTTGACAAGAACAACGAGTGCCACAAAGCTTTTTCAAGACGTAAAACTGTCCGTTTTTTTTTCGATAATTACTGGATCAGAATTCTATATCGTTCTGTACTTGCTGTGAAAAACGTATATAAATTCTGAACGAAATCAAAGAATTGAAACGCCGATAAATGATTTTTCTCCAAAACAAGCGCCTGCATCCCTGCATCCGCTTCAAAGGGTAAATAGACTAAAAAAACCTTTTGTACGCAATACAGAGAGCTGAGATTGTTTTATCCGTCGCGCGACCCACGTGCAAGCGCATCATCGAAAATTGCGAGTGCTTATCAGAGCCATTTGTGATTTTGATATTTTACTGACTGCCTGATTAAAGTTAACAAATATAGATCGATGGTTTCTGTTAATATTGAATGTAATCATGTTTGTACAAAGTACTGTAGGTAAAGGTGCAACGCGATAAAAAAATTTTGAGGAAAAGTTATTTACTAATGTTTGCTAGTCTGATTTTTCCCCGATGTCTCTATTGTGGGGGCCCCTTATTTGTGGAGGCCCGGATCAGTTGCCCTGGTTGCCCTCCCCTAAATCCAGCTCTGGAAACAAGAGTGGACCGAGGATTGATCCTTGGGGAACTCCTATAGATATTTGTTTCTCCCAAAAAGATATGACTTAAACGATTCATATTCAACCCTTCTTACCTCATACGTGTACCTATAGCTTTTTCAATAATATCTTCCTGTTTCGAAAGCTCTTTTAAGGTCAAGGAACACAGCACAGAAAGAGGTCTGTTTCATTAAGCTGGCTTGTTGTCTCTTAGTTGCGCGCAAGCACCGTTACTTCGCATATCTGGGGCAACCGACAGACGTGTGTAGGGTATTTATTTTTTATTTATTTATTTATTTCACCTACGAGCAATGAGGTCAACAGATTACACAATATTACAAAATATGTTTCAATTTCTTAAAAATAAGTAATACAATTTATTTCGAAAATTATCTCTAGAGAAGGCTAAATCAATATGACCACAAGTTTCATTAAACTCTCTAACTGATCTTGAAATTGGTTCACTCATGCCATAATTAGTTCTGTGAATTGATTGAAAAAGAAGATTTCTATCCCTCAACGGCCTCTCTGGAGCATAAATACAAATTAAGGACAACAAGGGAGGACACTTTATATGATAACATAGAATGTCTCGCACAAAAACTATATCATGACTAGTTCTACGTGATTTGAGCGACTGCAGACCTAGAAGACTCTGCCTAGCTGTGGAATTTGGATGAAAGTACCATCGCATTTTGTAAAATGCATACTTCGTAAACCTATTCTGAACTTTCTGAATTCGATCGGAAAAACATTGTTGGTGAGGGTTCCAGATGATGTCTGCATACTCTAGGTTGGGTCTTACTAGTGAGGTATAAAGAGACACAAGGGTGTAGGGGTTAGTAAAGTCTGTTGAATTTCTTTTGATGAATTCTAACATTGAGTTAGCTTTTGATACAATAGCTTCTATATGTGGTGTAAAAGTGAATTTAGAGCCAAAAAGTACGCCTAAATCCTTAAATTTTACAGTTCTCTGAAGAGGGTTGCAATGAAGATAATATGAAAACTCTTGCATATGATTCTTTCTTGAGAGAGAAATCACAAAACATTTTTTGGCGTTAAGATTCAAGCGGTTTAACACACACCAGCGAGATAGATTATCAAGATCCAATTGGAGTTTTTGGCAATCACTAATAGAAGTTACTTTCAGAAAAAGTTTCAGATCGTCTGCGTATATGAGGCATTTGCTGAAGTTGACACAGTTAACAATATCATTAATAAATATGATAAAAAGTAGAGGACCTAGATGACTACCCTGTGGAACACCAGAGGTACAATTTATCTGCCTTGAGGTGAATTCGTCAATTTTGACTTTTTGAACCCTTTTTATGAGGAAGGAACAGATCCATTTAAGGAGGCTTGAGTGGAAACCAAATGATTCCAATTTTTGAAGCAGTATTTTGTGACAAACCGAATCAAACGCTTTGCTAAAATCCGTATAAATAACATCCACTTGATCTTTATTTTCAATAGCGTCAACAACGAAAGAAGAGAAACATGTTAAATTGGTGATTGTTGATCTTCCCGAGATGAACCCATGTTGGGCATCACTTATATGTTCCTTCACTAGGAAATCAAGTTTTTTTTTGACAAGGCTTTCAAAAAACTTAGGAATTGCAGATAGTTTACAAATTCCTCTGTAGTTCTCTACATTGTTTTTGGAACCCGATTTAAAAATTGGAATCAAGAAAGAGGATTTCCATTCATCTAAGAACAGTCCAGATGACAATGAAGAATTGAAAATGATTAGTAATGGAAGAGCCAGAGAACTGGAACATCTTTTCAAAATTATCGCAGGAATACCATCAACGCCAGGTTTAGTTTGGCTTAAGATCATGCAATCCTTCTAGGCCATCGTTGAGATCTAACTGTAAGGATCCTATACTTACTTTAGGATTATAACCAGAAAAGTGAACTAGATTTTCATGTGAGTTAGAATAGACCGATTCAAAAAACTGAGCAAATAGCTCAAACGTGTTTTCAATTTCATCAGACTCTTGATTTTTAAAAAACATAGAATTCGGAATCCCGAGCGATTTTCGTTTTGAGTTTATAAAAGACCAAAAACTTTTTGAGTCGTTTTTTAAATTGAATTCAACCTGCATAATATAATTTCTGTGCGAGAATTTAATTAACACATTGAACTTCCTGCGAAGGTTACCAAACTGTATTTGGTCAGCCAAATCATTGGATTTCTTAAACTTAGCGAAAGATTTATTTTTTAAATTTTTAAGGTGTGTCAGCCTGTTATTATACCATGGAGGTTTGGAAATATTCTTTTTCTTTTTGTGTGGCACTAATTAATTGAAAGCATTATTTAAGATCTGCGAAAAGCGATCAAACATATTTTACATTGCTATTTTAAGATCGGAACCAACGTTACCTAGAACACGTTACCTAGAACACGAGCCAGCCTCATTGAAATGCAAATGTAATGCAAATGTATTTTTTGCAAAAAAAAAAACAAGAAAACTGTAAAGCCCTTCGCCACAAATACTGGTCGCAAAAATTGGAGGGGGTGTTGAAGCCCCGAAACCCTCCCCGTAGCTGGTCAAGAGGAAAAAGCTAGGCCCCGGGTATCCTCGCTCAGTTACGCCATCATATTTATTTATTTTTTTATTCAATACGAATGCGGAAAGTTACCAACAGATCCAATCGAAGTTACAATGAAATCTTTCCATTCCTTAGGGGACTTGCATTTTGAGTTGATTGACTTCAAACAAGTACTCGATCGACAACCATGAGATCTAATATGAGTAATCCTCAGGCAACGAGAAGTTGTTAGCCAAAAGGACAGCCAAAAATCGAAATTTTTCGCCAAGCGGATAGCAAGTTCAAATAGCACGTTCATCGCTTATGGCCACCTTTAGCATTCTGCAAAAAAGTCTCTTCGCACTTCGAGGTAGTGAAATATATTAATTATAACTGTGTAGAAATAAGATAACACTATCCGTGCGTCAAAATTCGGGGAAACCTGATCCAAAAATATACCTACATTTATTACCATAAAATGATGCAAAAAATCAGTAAGTTTTAAGAAACGTTAGGAACAAATTCAGTTACTACTCGGACTAACTCCATTTGGCATTTCCTGTGGTGAACAAAATGAAGCTCTTTTGTCGACGTTTTGCATACAAAATTAAGACGCAACAGCAGGTAATTTTTTATTCAAAATATTTGCATCTAAAAACAAGCAAACCCTCAGAATGGCACAGTAAAGTATATGGACATGGACAGATACAATTCTAATTATGAATTGATACGTAAGCAGAAACGGCTGCAATCTTTCACATCAGGTTTGTAGATTTTGGCAAAGAGTAACTTAAGAATTCTTGACATAAATTGGATTCAATCAAATACTTTTAATCTTAACCGAATTTCCATAGCTTAGCCCTCACTTATGAATACACAAGCTTCAACACATCACTATTGCACTTGAACAAAAATGCAACCAGAGCATTGCTGGTGCTACCAAGCACTTTTGAAAACCGTCGCGTTCCACCACATTTTGCAAAACTCAAGGTTATAACTACAAAAAAAAAATAAACAAATATTCAAGTTCAAACAATTAAAGCCATTTCAATTAAAAACAACACTAGAATTGGTACGCAATTAAGTCCTTACACTGCACCAGAACCATGATTATGTGGCATCATGGACTTGTTGTTCACTTATCACTGGCCTATTTTGAATCATCCCCTTCTACACTCACCGGAGTGAAATAGTTTTTTTTAGAAATTAACAAACATCCAATGTGTCCTTCTTTTATGGCGTAATTAATTTTAATCCCGATTACTTTCCCAATTAAACAAACTTTGTCGTCTAGTCGTCGGAAAACCTTTTGCGTTTTGCCACTTTAACCACTAGGGAGCCACGACAAGTGAAGAAACAGAAAATGGCGGTTAGTCAACAAGGGGAAACAGAGATAAATATATAATCCAGTTTAACCAGCCCTAAGAACAACGCAGATGGCAATATAAACACACCAAACACTTTTTTCCACAGAATAAAAAAAAATAATCTTTTCAGACTGACGGGCGAAAAAGACTTTTAATTAATCCGATTTGAAGGGACCGAACAGATTTGTTTGGCGTAGAAAAACCTTAATCCTCACATTATTACTCACCCACACACTTGGATTCATTTAATGTTGCACAATCGCATCACCCTTTACGATCATATGTCCCATGGAGATGGAATTTTCACTGCGTGTGAAAAATTTTCACTTTTGACACATCAAATGCACTTATTACAAAAACTTATTTTATATGTAAGAATAAGAAACTAAACTAAATACACGAAAGTATGAACGAGATAGAAAAAAGGAAAATATCTTCGCTGTTCGCTTTTCGACGTCACTTGGAACGATGGAAGTTGAAGAAACGAGAAAAATGTGTAAAAGTACGGCGATTTAGCCTAATTAATGTTACTATCTCACTTCGACCGGTATAGCTGGTTGTTCTATCCAATTAGCAATTGGCATACGAATTTCAGTAGTTTCTTTGGTTTATTCCTATGCACTAATTTTCACTTTTTCTTCCTCTTGATTTGGAGAAAACTTATTTTTACCATTTGAATAATTCCATACCAATCCAAAAAATCAAGAATACGCATTAAATGTTTATTTACGAATTGATTTTCAACGAAAAAAACATAATGAAAGTGTTTAAAACAACAGAATACCACGCCTGCGAAAATTTGCGACGGCACGGCGAACCACCATAAATGAAAATCGGGAAAAGACTGACGGAATTTCATGAAAAACGAATCTGTGATGGCGAACAGTGTGGTGAAATTTATTGAAACTAACTTGGAGATGTGCAAATCGAATCACTAGTTACCATCTTAACTTTACTCGTTATTTAATTGGAACAATCAAAAAAGAAAAGTAAGAGGTAAGTGCCTGTCCAGACGGGTTATTTCAATAACGTTATGCTGTTAACGCTAGGTGTCTACACGTTGTTATAATTCCTCGCACAAGTTCTCCATTTTGTGTTGGAAAGTGTATTAAAAAAAGCATAACGTTATGAGTATAACCCGTCTGGACACGCCAAGTGTACTGCTTAGGCAGGTAAATCTGATTTCGTTTTGCGCATCCAACCTCTTTCTTCCTCACCCCTTTTGCCCAGAAACGACCGATATAACGTTATTGGAATAACACGTGTGGACAGGGACTAAGGAAATGTAAAAACAGCAATTTTAGCTAAAAATAGAATGTTAATATGTCTGTGATTTAGCAGTCCAGTAAATTTTGAATATGAGTTTTCCAACACCATATCACGTCTCTTCAACGTTTCTCTCTTAAAATGAGAAAGCAACAAACGATTCTCAATTAAAAAATTGCGGAATTTGGCAGCTTGCAACCTTCTGATTGAGTTTCATTTGTTTTTAACATACACTCACTTAAACCTTGTTATCTCTGCATCAAAAGCCGTAGCAGTGTTTGGGGGCATTCAACGCATTAAGTTTTTCTAATAATTCTTTCAACCTCTAATTAGTCAAAAATTCAGTTTTTCGTTTGATACGTGACTTCTGGCCAATCAGAGACCGGAAAAGGTTAGGTTAAATAAAAAAATAAATTTTGATGATTGACCCCTCCCTCACCCCCAGCTGTATTTTCGTTGGAAATCATTGTGGGTAAAATCTGATGTTTTGTTTTTTGAATTTCATGGAAAATTGTTTTTGTTAAAAGTTTTTGAAATCTTCCTTTTTTTCTACGTTCAAGTAAAACAAATGTTCTCAAAAAGCAAATTTCTCGTTTTCGTATTCCATTGGCAAGTGAAAAAACTTTGTGCTTCTATAGAAATCTTAATTTTCCAATGGAAGAAAGTCTTATAATAATCCTATTGTAAATTGTGAATTTTTTATTTCATTGTGAATGTTTCGTGGTGAATTTTCTCAACAGCTGATTTTGCTTTCAACATTGCGATTGACGTCTTCAAAATAACCTTAAAACGCACAAACTGCAGGAGTGCAGTTCAGAAATTTGTACAATATTCGAATAGTATTCGTTTTAAAACTTTTCGTTAAACAATGGCTAAACCACCGACTCGTGATTTAATTAAAATAATTTTTCAAATTTTCTTCAAATCATTAAGACCACGTCAGATTCGTGGCAACTACATGGGAGAAGACTACTTTGGAAATAAGTATTACGAAATACCTGCGAACCCTTCTATTGGAAAAAGGAAGGCTTCCCGGTGGTTTGAACCATCAGAAAAGGAAGCATTCGATCAAGAAATGACAGCTGAATGGGAGGCATGGTTAAGGTTTCGCAGGTGAGCCCTATACGAAGCAAATGCATTTGATTATTGTAAATAAACTACGCATTAATTTTTGTCTTTTTTTTAGGGAAGAACCTCCGACGCGAGAGGAACTTGTTCAAAATCTTCAAATAATTGAAATGAAGAAACGAAATGCAGCAGGATTGGAAAAAATACACGGTACGTCAGAGGAAAGGAAAACTAAAAGTGAAATAGGCATGGAGTCATTTCCCAAATACAACGAATACGAGTTGATCCCTGGAAAAGATCCAGCAAAGAAGGGTTAATTTGTTCTCATAGTCAATTGTTAGTTTTTAAAAGAGAATAGTTTCCAAATAAAATTTATTAGAGAAAAAGCATAAAGTACTACCAATCGTTTAAGTCTAAATCTTTAACAATATCAACAGCCGCGTCTGCTGCATCATCCTCTTCTTCTTCGACAGGTGCTTCGGTGACTTGCTTTGCCTTCTTGATTTTCTTTTCCTTCTTCTTCTTTGGCTTTTTCACTTCTTCCACCACAGCTTCATCATCTTCGTCATTGAGTTTGTCAAGAAGTCCGTCGTCTTCTGAGTCTGATGGGAATAATTCAACCTCGCCATCGTCTCCATTCTGGCGTGACTTTTCAACTTTTGGCCTCTTGATCATTGGAATATCATAGTCGTTTATGTCATCTGTGTTGGCAGCTTGGCGACGTTTCTTTGTCTCGTGTGTTTTGAGCCAGCTAGTATAGTAAATTCCTAGCGGAGTTCCACTGTTTTTGATTTTAGTCTCCCACGACTGCACCAAACTTGTGTCTTTCAACCCAAACGTGATCTTTCGTCTTTCATTTTCAATGAACTTTGCATTGTCGACAATTTTGTCTAAACACTGCTTCAGTTTACGTGAATGATTAGAATTTTTGCATTTCTGAAATAACAAAACGCGTTAGATACGAAAGTTTTTTGAAGAAATTTCACTCACCTTAAGATACTGTTTCAGTGCAACTACTGTCGGTACAACCAGATCGGGGAAAGCGAGTGTAGCTGATTCATGGGACAGGAAGTCCATTAACGAACCGCAAACCTTCTCCACCACTTCGTCACGGAATCCATTCTCCGCCATCTGTGATTTGTTTAATCGAAGGATGCAGGTGAACTGCATAGGTTTCATCGAAACCACGCTGTGCTTCTTGTTGAAGGTATTGCTGTTCAGGACTTCAATAATAAACGGAAGTACGGGGATGAAGGTATCCGTCTGTTTCGCTAGCGATATCAATGCATTGATACAGTGGAAACGAAGCGGGAAGTACTGTGCTGTGGGGATGAGTTTGATGGCTCCCGTTGTTATGCTGACCAGCGGATATATTAGCGGCTGAAGTTGTGGTTTGTTCTGAGTGGCACCAAGTAAGTCAACCCATAAGCGAATTGAATTCACATACTGCCAGTTGTACACCGACTGGAAACTGTCCTTCTTCTTCAGAATAACTGCGTTACGCAGATGGATAGCCAACTGACGTATGTAAAGAAAAGCGTGTTGGTAAGCTGTGTTTAGGTCAAGAGCAAACATCTCAACCAGCGAACGCCGCATAAAGTTGATCGATGGAAGTGTGTTGGGCGAAACAAATTTAGAGTTCCGCACATATGACAAATACATGGCCTTCAAGACGTGGTTAAGCATAGAATTCAGCTGATTCCTGGTGATCTTGAGGATGCAGAGAAAAGCCAGAACCCGAACTGTTTCGTCAGCTGTGCTCCAAAGAACAATGAGGCGTTTCAGGATCGTCTTGCCAATGCTTGAGAATGATCCTATCATACCGGCCATTTGGTGAAGATGTTTCAATAGAACAGTGAGAATATTGGGACTGGACACATGTTCGATTAGTCTGATCAAATCCGTCAAATAGTATCGCAGACAATTGCGAACTTTAGCCCATTTTTTGGTCTTGTGAACGGGCGTGTTCGATTTCTCTTTGATTCCCAATACGTTCAACAAAGCTGGGTGCATGTGAAGAACACACAGCTGTACAACACCATTGAATGCCGCTGCACCTTCTACCTTGAAAACAGCAATCTTCGAATCATCTCCAGAAACACTTGCAAGTGCTGAACTGAAAGCTTGAACTGCCTTCCGAACAACGTCTATAGGTACATGTGGTTTCTGTAACTGCAGTTGCCATTGTCTCAATAGATTAAGGGTGATCTTTTGTGTGCCATCTTCAGAGGTTTCAAAATCATCCTCAACATCACTTTCATCACTGGCGACTTCTAAATTCCCACTTGGCTTGTGGAATTTTTCATCATCATCACCATCGTCTTCTTCGTCGGATTCATCGTCTTTCTTTTTTTCCGGTGCTTCGTCATCCTCATCATCGTCGCTGTCCAGCATATTAAATTCAAGCAGTTCCTTGTCATTTTGCTTGAGAAAATTGTAAAACTCAGGATCAATACTTTTCAATCCTTCTAAGTCTTCTTTATGAGATTTCTTAGACTTGGATTTTTTGGGTTTTTCTTTGATTTTCTTAACACTAGCTTCTACAACAGGTTCACTGTTCAGAGCTTTGGGTATTTTTTTCACTTTCTTCTTAATGATTTCAACGTTTTCTGATTTGTTTTTTAGTTTAGGTGTCTTTGCCTTTTTTTCTTTAAGAGATTTTACTTTTGATGCGGTTTTTACTTTCATTTTCAAGCGTTAAAATATTAAATTGTTCAAATCAAAATACACTGCTTCTGCTTTACAAGAAACGAGGTTCGCTTCAGCTTCACGTTTGCCTCCTGTTTGCCATGTGCGATTTTTGTGAGGTGAGTACAATTTGACGTTTCAAAGTTTTTAGAACTGTTTGCTTGGTATATTAAAGGAATTATGAAATAACAAATAGATTTTTAAATATCGTGTATCCAATGAGCGATTATCTAACCTCAATTAAAGGAATCTTTGAAAAGCGCAACAATTTTAGTAATTCTTATCTATAAATGAAGAAAATTTAAGGTTCAACTGCCAAAACATATGACAAGTAGAAGTATTTCAAAAGTTTTCAAATCAGAAATCGTGTTTTGTAAAAAATGACCACCAAAATATACTCACCAAATCAAGATAAAACTTCAAAACGAACAAACCTTGTAATAGTAAAAAAATTCTGCCCGACTTGTTTATTTTTATTTTTCTTTGCTCAGTGCACGTTTTGTTTAATATTTAACTTAAGCGGTTATTGTGTTATATTTTGGTAAAAAGAAATTCAATCTAACAACAAACGATGTCTTCGAAACATGCTAGACCCAAACTCTCAAAGGGAATCCTTGAAATGAAATTCATGCAACGCACCAAAGCCAAAGTCGACAAAGAAATCGAAGAAGCCGAGGGTCGTGCAATGTATTCCAGTGAAATTACTGACAAAATGAATCAGAACTCGAATTTTATCATGGAACCGAGTTACATGTATTGCGAGGGCCTGATCGAAGGAAGACTAAGCTATCGTGGCATGAATCCTGAAATTGAACGGCTTCTTGAGCTGGAGCAAGCTGAAAAGGACGAAAAGAACCCACCACAGCAAGCTAACGACGTTACAGACCAAGAAATGAAGGATTTCTATGACAACAATTTAGCAAAGACAATGCACAAGAAATTCGAAAAGAAACGTAAAAGCAATGGCAAAGAACGAGGGGGCAACAAGAAGCCGAAGTTCCTAAAACCAAGTGAAGACGATTGAAGAACCTAATGTATAAAGATTTTAATGTAAATATATTTTGATGACTAAAATAAACAAAATGGATTTAAAACATTTAAGATTTATTTCACTCTGAGAGCCTAGTAGATTTGCACCTTCTCAGCCTTTCCAAGACTAAGGTTTTTCAGACTTGATCGCATGCAATGCGTAAGAGAAATCGTCGATAGGTATCCATTGCCATTTGTTCGACCAAAATTCGTAAATGCACCCTTTCAACAAGACGGTATCGCAATTCACTGAAAAAAAAAAAAAAAAAAAAAAAAATAGTTTTTAACGTCTTTAGATAACATATAAAGCCAAGGAGCATACAGGCATTCAATAGCTTGACGATTTCTTTGGGACCAATCAGTTTGTCCCAGTGATGAGTTCCTTTCGGTACCAAGTTCAAAACATATTCTGCCAGTATGATCCCCGTAAACCACATCACTGGAGTTTGATTAAGCGTTGTTATGAATATAGAACCCCCTGGCTAAAATAAGTAAATAAAATAAAATCGACTATCTAAAGGCCAAGTTAATCTTACTTTAAGTGAGTCAACACAGGAGGTCAGAAAAGCTGGCTTATTGTCAATATGTTCTATAACTTCTGATACAACCACTGCATCATATTTCCCCAGATTGTCCATTACGTGTATGTCAAGTGGTTCCATTTTATATGTTATTCTTGAACTCAATTCAGGACTATAGTCAACCAAGTGCTGCTTGGCTACCTTGATCAGCTCGTCACTTAGATCAATTGCAGTTACATCAGCATGGAGACGAGCTAGGCACTCAGTTAAGATTCCTCCACCACAACCCACTTCCAAAATATTTTTGTCTTTTAATACTTTTGTTGTGCGTTGAAGTTCTGGGCTGATTCTTGCTGAAGCTATAATACCATCACGAACCAGAGGAACTCTGAAATTGTTTCAATCAAGATTTTTTCAAGATCTGGCAGTCAACAAAAAATTAAACCTTATCGAATTCATGGCATGCAGTCCTTTGAGCTGTCCCAGTGGATCCCACCATTCATTTGCAAGTTTTGAGTGATGTTCAACTTCGTTGTTTACTGTTGATGATTTATTTGATTCAAGTGAGGCGGTGGGGTTGGTTGTTTGTTGTGAGACACATCGTAGTTGAAATTGTGTAATTCTGGTGAAATTATTGAAACATGTGTAAAAAAGTTTTTGAAAACGAAGATATGGATGTTTACCTTATGCATCCGAAAACATGTCTTAAGGGTAAGACTAAGCTGATAGACATATTTTAGTAGAGCTTTAAAAATGTTTCTTTTATAATGGAAATCGTTTCTCAATTTTATTTATTTACTTTTTTTGTACCGGGTTTGGCATATGGAAGGAAAGGACAAAAATTCAGTGGTCAAATTGACAGCATTCAGGCCTTTGTGCGTGATTTCGAAACTGAGAGTTTTTTTTGTCACTCAATTGATTTTTATAAGCATGTATTTATTTGTATTTTCTGTTCAATTAAAGTCCTCTTGGGGCAGGCACCAACTTCTGCCGAAATGTTGGGAAAGCTAATATTACCTTGTTGTTTCATTGTAAAAACTACAGCTACTAAAAGAACCCGAAAAAAATCATACTTTTAACTCGATTAATTATTATACTTGCTTTTTTACTAATAGGGCCCCTACACTACACAAACCGTTTGCGCAAACATATGTATTTTGTTTTTGTAAAAATGTTTGTGCAAACTGTTTGAGTAATGTGTAGCGATGCTGAGTGTTTGCGCAAACGGTTTGAAGAAATTCAAAAAAATTTTAATTTTCCGTGTTTGCACAAACATGTTTGAGTCGTGTGTGTTGAATTTTGCTCAAACAGATGTCAATTTTCAAGAAGTACGGATGAATATTTTTCGTTGCCAAGGCAATAATTAAAGCAGCACTTGCGAAATCGCTCATTGCTCAGTAGGTCTGAGATATGAAAAACGTCAAGCAACTAATATTTCTCAAACATGTTTGTGTAGTGTGTGGCGAAACTATGTTTGCACAAACACACGTTTGTACAAACGTGTTTGCGTAGTGTAGGGGCCCTATAACAAGAAGAATTGTCATTTACATAAACGCAAAGCCATATAAAAAAAGGATAATGAAGAATCTAGACGTCTTTTTCCATCCCTCTCTTCATTTCTTTCTCCAATCAACTTTTTATGTACGCCTAAGCTATTCATCTGCACCTTTAATTTTTCATCTGCATCCTATAACTAAGGAAGTGCAGACGATGCCTTCCCTCTCTATCAGACAAATATGAATTTCACATCAGGTGTCTTTTTCCTTTTTTCATCTGCACTTGCAGATGCATGTAAATCCACTATAACTGGCTAAAAATGCAGAGTAGATAATAAAGCGATTCAAAGATATTTGTCATATCGTTTCTTTATTTTTTTGAAGTTTAAAATCTCACCACAACTAAATTTTTAATCTGGAAATAGGACATCATTTTGAATTTCTGTCAAAAAATTTTGGTGGGTGTTTCAGACAGTGGGAGTACGAGGTGGCACTATGTATTAGCTACTCTGCTCACAGGGCTTCAACGAAACGAACCTTTATTTTCGCTGAATTTCGGTGCTTTTTATGATAATTTTCCATAAAAGAACACACCTATAAACTGTCAAATGTCATTTCCCGTCGATGTTGTCATCCAAATTCCAAAACAAAAGTGGAAAAAAGAAGAGGCGTATGGTATTTGTCCAATTGTTTAACAACCGTTCTAAATAATTAATAATTAAAATTTGGACGTGCCATGTCTGGCAAGGAAAAGGCAAAACCTTCAAAAAAGCGTAGTCATGATTTATCTCAAGTGAGTTTCTTTGGATGAATGCTCTTAAATTAAAACCAATCTTGTATGAGTCATGTTCCGTGTTGATGACCAGGCCAATGATAATGTTTTAACGTCTTTATTGTCTAGTTTGGCTCAACTGAAACACCTGTAGACATTGATCCATCTGGAGAAGCGGATTATAGTGGGAAGGAAGCTGAACCTTCTGCGATGGTAAATGGGGATACTAATCAGAAAACAGACAATAAGCCTAAACCTTCTCTGATACCAGCCTCGGAGCTAGACAAAATGATTACAGAGAGCATGAGGGACATTGGTAGTGATGAAGAGTTGTCTGGTGATGATGATGATGCAGAACTCCTCGCAGAACTGCGTTCAATCACTGGAGGAGAGTCCAAATTAGAAAGTTTATCGAACAGAGCTGAAGTCCAAGGTCAGCAGACTATCCTTTCAACGACTGCAATTGATACCATCTCGATTATAAAGACTCGTTTAGAAATGTACAAGTTGGCGGAAGCAGCTGCCACAAGCTCAGGTGAGTCTGCTAAGGCACGACGATTCAATCGGGGTTTAAAAACGCTCAATGACTTACTTGAACAATCTGTTGCTGGAAACACGATAAACGTGGATGAAATTCCACTGGAGGTTAGTGTGAAAGCGTCAAAGCCAACCGAAGAGCCTTCATCAGACACCTGAAGCTGTGATACACGTATTCAGCTGAATATAAAGTCGTTACTTTGTTTTCGTTTTTTTAAATTCAAAATTTTTTATTACTGCAATATTTTACATTCAATACTTTAAGAAAGCTATAAACGGCCTCAAAATCTCCCCAGCAAAGGTTCTGCTCGATATATGATTCATTGAAAAAACGAAACTACCTTGCTACAGCTGTGTCTCTGTATATTAACTAATAAGCGGTTCCAAGGTTCGAACTCCAAATGATCAATAACAAAAAATAGAATGTGGCATTTATACTTGCCAGTTTGATAAGGGAAATCGGGAAATAAATGTAGTCGCTTTTATTTAGACGAAAGAGGAGCATCCAGAATCGTTCGAAAGCATTTTCTCATATGTCAAGATGTAGGTCGCAAACTGTTAATAAATATATTTTGATAAACCGCAAAAGCCGTGTTTTTTTTTCAAGTCAGCAAATCAATTTTTTTCAGCTGAAATACGGCACTATCCATAGAACACAGTACGGACTACTGTTAGTTATAAGATGCAGATAAAACATTAAAAATTTAAAGACTCCGAAGAAATTACAAGTCGAAAGTTTGCAGATGCAGTTGAATAAGTGTGGCAGAAAGAAAGGTAGTGATTAAAAAGAAGCTTTTATTTTCTTTTAACATTGCGCATTCATAGGTACAACGAGCTTCTCTTTATGGTTAAAACATATCAGGCGGCTTCACTGTATGAACAGTTTCAATCTCCAAAACTTGGCTATCGCTAGTAGCTAGGGGAAGATTCTGTTTCGATATTGCGTTCGAATTTTTTATTTTTTCATAAATATTAAATTTTGACACTTTCAGCATCGTTATCCTTCGTTTGGCGTTTACATGATCAAAAGATACACCTTCTACGCCCTTGAATCAAACGAATGCAACCAAGTCCCAGTCCCAATTGGAAATTAAGAAAATTGAATAGGGCTTTTCGCGAAGCTATCTCTTTCTAATTATACCTCGTATTTCTTAAACGTCAAATTGTCACTTGTATGAAAATATTGCTGGCGGTAGTACGTAGAAATATGAAATATGTAGTTTAAATTAGTTTTTCAAAGACGTAGGTTCATGAAAAAAGGAAAAAAATTGTGTGTTTCAAAACTGTGACGTTTTAAAAACAAAACAATATAAAAGTGTTGTGAAGATGCCCGCGAATCGCTGTCTAAAACAATGTTCAAACCATACAATGAAGACAGAAATCCGTAGATCCTATAGTTTTCCTCGAGTATAAAACAGAATTTCTAAGTTCTCTCAGAGGAAAGGCACAGAATGTGGTAAGAGGAAACATCTGAAACATCTGAACACTAAATTGGCTCGTGTCTGTTCCAGACATTTCATTTCAGGAAGGTAAATATCTGGTTGAAAGTTGTATACAAGTAGATCATTAATAAAAACTCCAGGGAAGAATGCAAAACTTTTGGATAATCTAATTCCAGATTGGGTACCAAGCTTATACACGCAAAAATTCAGAAATCTAGATAAACAATACCCAATCTGTATTTAGATTGTTCTTACTAGGAGTTCTTACTATAATCAAGCATCTAATATACCTTATAACCATGTTTACATAGGTACCTGAAATGAAATGTGTGGAACAGAAACAAGCCAATTTAATGTTAAGATGTTTGATAGGAGCCAACAACGGCCTGCGCCTTTCCTCTTAGCGATTTTTCAATCTAGGAATTCTATTCCACAGTCGTGGAAAACTGAAGTCTACAGTTTTCTGTGTTCACTGTATGGTTTGAACCAATTTGAACACTGTTTCACACAACAACTCAAGGGTATTTTCACAACACTTTTATATTATTTTGTTCTTAAGAGTTCGCAATTTCGATATACACACTGTTTCAATTTTTTTATTTCAAATTCACTTCACTAAATAACAATTCTGAAACAATTTTATGTTTTTGCCTAGTACCGCCGAGAATGTTTTCATACAAGTGACTTTAGCTGTCAATTTTTTTTTCTCTCTCTTTTGACAGTGACACTATCGCGAAAAGCCCTATTAGTTTGGCATCACTAGCAATATTTAATATGAAATGTCATTTTGAATTGTCAACCGCCGATGTTGTCATCCAAAACAAAAGTGAAAAATAGAAAAGCAGACGACTTGTCGACTTTATCAAATTATTTAAGAACCGTAGAAAATATTTCCTAAAAATTCGACGTGCCATGTTTGGCAGGAAAAAGGCAGAACCTCCAAAAAAGCGTAATCATGATTTATCTCAGGTAAGTTTCTGTGGATAAATGCTGTTAAATTAAACTCAGCCTATGAGTCATTTTCTGTTTTCTCATGACTAGACTAATAGTAATGTTTCCTTTTTTACGTCTTTGTTGTCTAGTTTGGTTTAACAGAAATACCTGATGACTTTGATCCATCTGGAGGAGGGCACGATGATGGGAATGATAGTGACCTGGAAGCTGAACTAGCAGCGATGGTCAGCGGGGGTGGTAAACAAAAACCAAAGGCTAAGCCCAAACCTTCCCTGATACCAGCCTCGGATCTGGACAAAATGATTTCAGAGAGCATGCGGGATATTGGTAGTGATGAAGAGTTGTCTGGCGATGATGATGATCCAGAACTTCTTGGAGAACTGCATGGAATCGCTGGAGGCGACTTGGAAATAGAAAGTCCATCTGAGGAAGCTGAAGCCCAAGCTCAGCAAACGTTCCTACCAACAACTACAACTGATACCATTTCGATTATAAGGACCCGTTTAGAAATGTATAAATTGGCGGAAGAAGCTGCTAAAAGCGCAGGCGAGTCAGCTAAGGCACGCCGGTTTAATCGAGGTTTGAAAACACTTAATGATTTACTCAAACAATCTGTTGCTGGAAACACGATTAACGTGGATGACATTCCACCGGAGGTTAGTGTAAAAGCTGCAAAGCCAACCGAAGAGCCTTCATCAGAGACACCTGAAGCTCCAAAGGTACCTCCAAGGCAAGCGCCAGCTTTGCCATCAAGACCAGCTCCTCCTCCGCCTCAACCAGAAGCAAAAACTCCATCTGTCGAAGAAGAACCTAAGGTAGTTAACCCAGTTTTGGCTAAACTTAACGAACGCAAACAAGAGTACAAGATTGCCGCTCTTACATCGAAACGTTCTGGAGATACTGCAATGGCCTTGCAGTTTGTAAAAGTCATAAAACAATTTGACATGGTTATAAAGCTGTGCGAAGAAGGAAAAGAGGTTGATCTTAGCGACATGCCACCTCCTCCCAATGAGTTTGCTGAGTTTCTATCTAAAATGCAAGTAGCAGCTGCCGAGCCACCTAAAGCTGAACCACCAGCACCTGTACCTTCAGAGCTACCTGCTCATGACGAACCACCACTTAAAACAGCGAATTCTATACTAGAAGCTCTCGAAGAGCGTTTGGAAAAATACAAGTCTGTTGAAGAAGCTGCCAAGGCAGAGAATAATACAAGTAAAGCCCGACGTTTTGGGCGCATAGTCAAACAATACGAAGATGCAATCAAAAGTTATAAAGCTGGCAGGACTGTTGCTTTCGATGAACTACCCACTCCGCCTGGATTCGGACCTCTCCCGACAGATGGAGGTGGTGCTCCAGCTGCACCATCAACACCTGCTGTTGCTTCCCCTGTTCTACCACCCAAACCCGCTCCGGTTGTAACGCCAGAGGAAGACGACAAAAGCGAAACGAGCTCAAAATCATCACAACCCTCCCCTAAAAAGGAATTGACCACACGGATATCCGGAAATCAACACAGCACGAATTTAGCCGAACAACAAATGAAAATTCTTCTTGAACGGCAAAAGGAATTCAAAGTTGCTGCCATTGAAGCAAAGAAAGCCGGTGAGATTGATCAGGCCAGAGAGTACCTTAAAATCTATAAGGGCTTCGAAGGTTTGCTCAATGCTGCAAGTAGTGGACTGCCAGTGGATTTGAATACCGTAAGATTCAAGTTAATGAAAATTGTTTTGTAAAAAAAAAATCAATTCACAGCTTCCCTTACCGCCGTCACAACGAGAAAATCTTGAAGCGTCCTTCGCAATCGTTAGTCCAGGAGAATGTGATCCCAATGATGAAATATCCGACATAAGTGTTCGTATGGAAGAGCAATTAGCAAAGCAGTTAATGATGTGCAAAAATACCAGAGATCACCACAAGGCCATGGGTGACGTTGCTGGAATGAATCGGTTCGAAAACCTAGCTGTGACTGTCCAAAAGGATTTAGACTTACTGAGATATTCAAAAAGGTAAAAAGCTATAGGTACCCACAAAATTGAAGCTTATGCTTAAGATTATTGGTACTGGTTTAGAAAAAACTTTCCACTGCCCAAATTCCACTATGAACAGAAGAGTTTCAACATTGTTCATTGCAACACAGACCTTACGGACAACGAAGTTGAAGTAATGGTTGTACGAGGACTAAACTACAATGTTCCGAACCCCAAAGATGTAGACACTTACATCAAAGTCGAATTTCCTTACCCACAGGTACACCTCTCTACATATAGATTATTCTGAATATACTTAAATTCAATTTCAAATTCTAGGAAGATTTCTTTAAAGCTAAAAGTGCCCTTGTCCGAGACACAGATAGCCCGGAATACAACCAAAGGTTCAAGGTGGACATACAACGTTCGAATAGACAGTGTCAGAGATTATTCAAACGTCAGGCAGTCAAGTTTGAGGTTTACTCCAGAGGGTAAGTATTTCCAAGAGTCATTTTCTCTCGCACAAAACTGGGAGCGCTTTATAGGAGTTATTATTACAGTTATTTTTTTTGTTCTTTTGTACTTAATCAAATAACAACTTTTGTAACTAAACTCTTTCCAATGCATACAAGGAGTCATATTTTGTAGAGCCTTAGAGTTTTAGTAGCTTTTAGTTTTTTCGTATGTAGTGTTTGGGTTTTAGCAAAGGTGTGTGTACCACCAAGTGAGATATTATGATTCTCACATATTTTCTTTTGGCGTTGGAGTGAACCAACAATTTTGCCTGGCTATTTTTACATAATATGTGTTGTTGAAGAATCCAACCTAACCTTCCTCTTCGGCTTTTTTGATCACTGTAATTTCCCACCGTTTCGACAGGGTTTGCTGTCTTCTTCAGGGGATCTTTATTGAGAACATAAAATAGCTTAGTTGAACAAATTTGAGATTTTACATTGAACACAAAACGAAAAAACTCCGATGGAAAACATTCCCATAATCAAGAGCATGCAATATGTTCCGACATTCTCCGAAAATTTCAAAAAAGTAGTCGCAGATCAGTATCAAACTACAAAAATCGCGTTCAAGTCCAATTCTACCTTGAGACGACATTTCTCCGTCCTTAAACCAAAAACGGAAACGGAAATAAAGACTGATGTAGGAAATATATAAAATAGACTGCAAAGGCAATGAGTCTGAAAATTGTAGCCTTTGCTGCATAGGCACCACAAAACAGCTCTTAAGTAACAGAATTGTCAACCACAAATCTGACCTAAAACTAAAAAGCACAGCCAAAACAGCATTGACAAATCATTGTGTCCCCTCCATACACCAACCCAATTTTAAAAATGTCAAATTACTACAAACAGAAAAACATATTTCAAAACGATATATGTATGTAGGTACTCTGGAAACACTTCACATTTTAAGAAACAACAATAGTATGAATAGAAAACAGGACACACAGAACATATCAGCCATATATTGCTCTCTCGTCGCTGCAAAAAAATTTTAGGTTTTGTTTTTGTTTTAATATTTTGCAGATCACTCTTCAATGACTCATGTTTAGACTAAACTTCAACAAAAGGAAGTGTAAAATGTCTCCTTTTTCTTTTTTCTTTTTAATAACAAAGTATAAAGCTTAGAGGAATAAAGAAAAATTATAAGGAGTGTGGGTAAAATTTCTCTTAGAGCGATTGATGTGCATAAAAGTACTCGAACGTTTTCTTGACACAAAAGCTACATACATTTAAACGTCAACGTGATCTATCAATCGAATTCATCCATGTCTGCACTAGCAGTTACATCTCAACCTCAAACAGACTCGAACATAATTTTCTAAAAACCGCCAATGACAGGTGGTTATCTTTAGAAACATGCTGAGTCTCCAGAAATCTTTGGCCAGATATTTCCACTTGTGGCTGCACCCCCATCCAACCTAACCTAACCTACATCTCAACCTTGTGACATAGTTAAAGTCTAGAATTAGTTATTTTTTAATTATCTTTTTATTCAGTCACAAGCTGAATTGGTTTTTGCCAACAGATGCTATTATGATACTCCCCAACCGGTGTCGGAGTTGGTAAAACTTTAGGTTTAAATTTTTCTCTAACAGAATCATTATAATCTTCACGGTTCCTTGCTATTTCAATGGCCAAGAATTGCAAACGAACAACAAGCAATGAGTTTTCAGGTGAGAATTCCTTTGAAGGCTCCGAATTTAGGAGAGTTCCACATGAAAAGTCCTCTAGTTTTTTGAATTTTCTATAAACTCTTTCCATTTGATTTTTTTTTCAGGGGTCTTGAGGTCGTCCTCCGTAATCACATCGATTGTCTGTCATTCTGTCAAAAGAAACATTTTTAATTTCTTAAAAGTAAGTCTTAGTTTACCTTATTCAATGTAAAATCTCAAATTTGTTCAACTAAGCTATTTTATGTTCTCAATATTTCATGTTCAAAATAAAATGATCGCCTGAAGAAGACAGCAAACGATGTCGAAACATCGAAAAAGTAAATGAAATAAAGTTACATTTCATTGCGCTAACTAGTGACCAAAAAAGCCGAAGAGGAATCAGATTCTTCAACAACACATATAAAATCCAAAATTGGTCAAGCTTTATCAATTCTACTTTTTGCATTCTTATCTCAATTCACCGCTAACTTTAACGAGGGAGTTTTCTCATTCCTTCTTACTTTGCTCCAAGTGGCTATTCGAGCTCGACTTGAAAAATAGCTTTTCAGCCAGAAAGACGTAGAGAGTGTTCTCCATGTGTTGTTCTTCAGTTGTAGATTCGAAAACTCGATAGTTCGAACCCAAGCAATTTAAGGTTTCCTTGCAGGTCAGCATTGTTGTACAGGGGGCCTTTGTATTCTGCGGTGTCGCTGAAGTTTAGAAACGACGATTTGACACCTTGGTGCGAGTTGGGATTCCTTCCTTGCCTGGGACAAAATTTATATAATTTTGCCTTTGTTAATAATCCAAATCATTTTCGGTGCTACCGCTTCAGTGCTTGAGCTACAAACCCGCATCTAAGACGGGGTAGTCCCCTTCCAAGAATTCCCTGCATTGTGCTTTCGAAAACCCTTCGAGATATGCCTTCTACATGTCCCAGCCATCGCAGTCTCGCCATGCGCAGTATTCTAGCTATGCTCATGCCGCTGTACAACACACATTGAACCAAAGATCATTTGGAGTGTTTTTCTTACGAACCCACCATGGTTTTCCTCATTCACCTTTTGGTAAAACTTTCGAATCTCATTGTTAGCATAAAACGAAAAACCTAAGGTTGCGCTATAAAGCGGGAAGCGTCGCATCGGGGCCTAGCGCATTTATTACAAACACCCATGCCTTGTGAGGGAAAAGGAGGGGTCCTTTTGTTTTTTGTTGGGATTCGACCACGAAGTTCCCGCGTAACAGGCAGACTTAGAATGTCACTATCTATCGTGGCATCTCTCAATTTCCCCAAACGAGCACTTCAAATGCTGCTTCTTGTTCCTTTTGAGAATTCGATATTCTTTCCTTCTTTTGTCCTTTCGGGAGGTTTCAGATTTTACACTGAAGAAGCTCAGATCTCTGGTAGAGGTAATGTTTTCACCGCTCTACTAAGCATCAGGCTGAGTTTCTCCAGTTATTACAGCCCATGCTTTTTTATGTGTACACAAGAGTGGAACTACTCTACTACCATGTAGAGCGCAACTACAACCATGTTTTAGAAAGTACCACCCATAATGCTTTTAAAAAGTCTGCTTAGCGCACCACACTAACTCATTGATTAACAAGTAAAATTTGCTACGATTTTTGTTAAATTGTAAAAAAAACCAAGCAAAACTAAAATCATGCCTCAGATGCTGTGGAATTTGTCGAAAATTGCCAATGTGTTGTTTCAGCGGTTTCCTGCGCTCGGACATCCTCATTGGAACTGTGAATGTCAAACTACAGCCTCTTGAAACCAAATGTGAAATACACGATACCTACGATGTGAGTAGTTTATAAAATTTAACTGACCAAAAAAAAAAAACTAATATCAAACTTGTTTTGTTTCAGCTAATGGATGGAAGAAAAACAGTTGGTGGTAAATTAGAAATTAAAGTGAGAGTAAGGAACCCGATTCTCACTAAACAAATCGAACATATAAATGAAAAGTGGCTCGTTTTGGATACATAGAAGTGCGCATTTACCGTTATTGATTTATTATTGTGTTTTATGATAATTAAATACTTTGGTTGACTCTTAAAGTATCTTATACGTGCTTTTTGGATTTGGAAAAGTCGCTTAAGCGGCCAAAAGTGTCCACACTCCGTACAGTATATGAACCTGGCGGAAGATAATAAATTTTAAAAAATTAAAAAATTAAAAAAAAACAGTCATTAAAGACTTCTACCTTTAACGTTTCCGTCTTGAGGTGCAAATTGGAATAAAAGAAACGGTGTGTGCCACCCAGAGGTCACTTCAATGTGTTCTGTGGTGTTTAAAGGAACAAACCATACTTGGTAAGTGACTACACACCTTGAACCCTGATACTTGTCCTTCCAAACGAGAAGAACTTCCTTCAAAGTAATGGAATAGATTTGAAGTTTGTGTGGTCGCTGGGCTGGTGGTGTCAAATCCGAACACATTCTGACGTGAACTAGCCAAGGAGACCGTATAGGTAAATTAACATGAAGCAATGGATGATTGAGGGTTCCGGTTGTATACAGTTTTGGTCCTTGACTCTTTCGCATGGCTTCTCTCACAGTGCTGTTTGGGAATGGTGGGGAGCCATAAAATTTCCACACGTAAACTGGATCAGTATTCTGGTATTCTAAAAATTCCACAACATAGGAGTATCTTGTGCCTTCCATAGATTTGAGGCTGATCTCTTTTTGAAAGCGATCTTGTGTGCCTATTTTGCCATCACAAATCGCAACTATGCTCAAAAACGTTTTTCCTTTCTCATCTGATGTTTTCATTATCCTAACTTTTTCAGATATATTTTCGATATCCGTAGCATGTGTTGCTAAATTTCCCATCACTCCTAGAGCTGCAAACACTGGTTTTTGAATAAACTGAGAGTACGGCTGTGGTTCGGAATTGTTCATTCTAAAGTGAGCAAATAGTGTTCTCTGGGAGAACTCGTGTGGGTGATAGCTAAGAAAGGCGTTGTCATGGCTTATGAATTCTAAATTCTGAAATTCCGTCGTGCTTAACTTGGCAGCCCAGTGATCGAATATTATCGATACAACTGTTATGGCATAGCGAACATCGGATTGAGTGTCTCGTGGTGTTGACCATCCGGCTATAGGATCGGCTTCACTAGAAACAAAAGTCTTGGGAAACGAAAGCAAACTCAAGAAGTATGTCGAAATACCTGTTTGCCACTGGCATAGTAGTTAGATTTGGAAATTGGTTAAATATTTCTTCCAACAGCTGTTGTGATCCCGTTGTTACTTCATGGCTGCTTCCTAAGCCTTTGTAATGATATGTTATTACATCGAGTGGGCAGCTGTGGGGTTTTTCATTACAATGCTGCATTGACTTCCAACATAGAGGGTGTTTCTCTTTGCTTTTGAAAAGCCCAGCTGGCCCATATAGTTTAAAATAAACTTTGTTTAATGGCCTTCTGCTAGCTGCGTTCAGACCTCGACGAAGGGCTTGAAGGTAGCTCTGAAATGCTTAAGAAAACGGTCATAATAATTGCGGAAGCACCCTCAAGTAACTCACTTGTAGTGTCAAACTTTAGAACATTGTATCCAGCCAAATCAGGTTCATTCCAAGATTCAAATCTCCAAGCTTTCAATTTACTTGGTCCCAAACGATCTGCAAAAGTTTCATGTAGTCAACAACTTCAATCAATTATAAATATATATACATACTCAGGTATCTCTTTCCTATCTGAAACGATAAATCCTCCCATAGATAGTCGACCATTGACTGGTTTCTTATTCTGGTAAATATTCCACTTGGGTTTCCCATCAGTTCGAAGCCAAAAGCAAGCTCAGCCCGGTCTAGCCACCAAACTAGCTTATCTAGATTAGAAAACTCATATTTTGGTATTTCATTCTTCTCGAACTCAATAAATTCAACGAGATCCAAAAGCCAATGGATTCGTATGCTCGACAAAGCTCTATTGGGCAGGGCTCCAATCAATTGCAGATGAATTTTAACTTCAGTTGTGAGGAGAGAAGAGGAAATCCCCTCATTCGTTCTAGAACCCGATGGACAAAATCCCGTGTTTGTCCAGAATCTTGGAAGAGGATGGTATATTTCATTTTGAACTGCAACCGCGGATAATAGACAAAAAACGTAACAAAACAACAGCATATTGCGGTAATTTAAACTCAAGGACACCAATTTCACCTGCTTAATGAGGAAACAAAAATAACTAGGTCTGGCATAACTGTTTTGCACTTGACTTTTTTTTATGCAACTGTCAGTCCGCAGTCAGCTTCTTGTCAAAATTTCCCTTGCTTGCTGAAAAAGAACTACGAAATTGTTTAGATCGGCAATGAAATAAAATTAAATGATTTTACTACAGAAAACACTCCAAAACAATGGGGCAAAGTTCGAAATTAAGTGTTCTTTTCTGGTTTCTCACAGCAATATTATCAGTTGACAAATTCTGCATCACCGAAATTGGCGGTAAGAATGTAAAATCATTAAAAACAAATCAATTTTTAATCGTTAAGACGACTATTTTCTTAGCAACATTTCAACTAGCCGATTCAATAACAACCCAAGATATTATAGCTGGTGATATATTCTTTGAGATAATGGAACCTCCAGAATTGGAGTACACGTACCGTTTGCGACCAGCTAAAGACTTTGGGAGCTCCTTCAATGTTAAACTTGAAGGTGTAGCCTTAGTACCAACAGTGCCTTTGCACGCGTGTAGTCCGATAACAAATAAGCGAGATTTACGTGGCAATGTTGCCTTAATTGAGAGAGGGTAAAAAACATTATTTCTCTATAAATGTCGTCCGCAATGTTTTATAACCAATGTTATTGTTTTACAGTGAGTGTTCGTTCCTAACGAAAACATTGAATGCCGAGCTGGTTGGAGCTGAAGCTGCCATCATAACCGAATTCAATGCCGAGTCCAGTGAATTTGATTTTTATATAGAAATGATACACGATAACACCGACAAGGATGCTCATATTCCGGCTGGATTTTTATTAGGCAAAAATGGCATGGCAATACAAAATACACTGCGAAAACTGAAACGGACACATGCTATAATCAATATTCCAGTGAACCTGACTTTTACACCACCTCACAAAATAAATCATCCCCCCTGGCTCGGATGGTGAAATTGAAAAGCCGTTGGAGAACTGCTGGAGAGGGGCCACAAAAGACAAAAAAAAAAAAAAAAATCATAGTTTTTGTTTTGTCAATGTTTGCATTATATGAGCAAATTTTTAATTATGCTGAAATTAGAAGTAAAGCGAAACCAAAGTTAAAAGAAAAATAGTTTCCTCATTTTTTGATTTAGTTTTTATCTTAGTCCGTCCTAAGATTTTGCACTAGTCACGTGATAATTGAGATTTAAATGTTTATACATATTTCCGAATATTATGTAGACAATAAAAAAAATGTTATAGAAATACTTTCGACTTTCTGAGCAATGTACTGAAGTAGGTATTTAAGGACAGCCAGACTTAAGTAGGAGAGATCATACTATGCTCTTTTAGAATTTTTTCGTTTCAAATAGGTTCTTGTTTGAAAGTTCATTCAGATTTTGATATGCCGGCTGAACAATATTTGTAGAAAGAGATCTTTGCTGAGATAAATAAATTCGATGCAACTGATGTTTTATTAATTAAATAAAATATTTTAATAAAAGTTAAGTCATTGCAATTACGATCGATTTGAATTAAATAGTCGTAGTTAATTGAAACCATAATCCGCAGTGGAAGAAAACAATCGAAAACATAAAGTGAAAAAAAAATATAAAATTGTTTTATTTATTTTGAATTCTAAGAGAATGCAATAAATTTATTATGAAAACTCTGAATTTGGGAGAACACGTTTGAAAAACTTTGGGCGCGTACAAGAACCTATCGGATAAGTTCTCTTAGGTGCCAGTTATAGCGATCAGGAAAACGAATCAGGAAAAATTTTCAAAATTAATTATCAGTATATTTTTGTTACAATTGAATGACAAATGTTATACCAATCAATAGTAAACAGCCCAGAGAATCTTTTTTGCCAAGAAAATGTTCAATTGAGCAAATACTTTGCCGTAAAATTGTAGTTTTCTATTTTCCTGATGGAATTGAAACAGGAAAATAGAAAAATACAAATTAAACAGCAAATATTTGTTCTATTATATCTTTTTTGGACACAAAAAATTCTTTGAAAGATTTGCCATCGATTGGTATAACATTTGTTATTCAATTGTAACGAGAACATAGTTATTATTCCATTTGAAAATTTTTCCTGATTCGTTTTCCTGATCGCTATAACTGGCCCCTTAAGAATGATACAGGTACCTAAATGAAGACTGTGTACCGCAAGCAGCAGTGAAACATAAAAATTAATGTTTTTAAAGGCTGAAAAATATCGTTGCTAAATGATTAAAAATATATTTTTCCAACTTTAATTGCAACTGAAACAAATGCAAAAATTAAAAAATATCAAAGTATACCTCAAATTCTTTAAGACAGCTTTTTGATAGGAAAGGGTTTGTGTATCTTTGCTCAATAGGTGCAGTTTTGTTAAATTCTTAAGATAAAATAAGTTGTTATAATGAACTTGCTGCATTCGAATAACACCATTACATACTACAAAAAAGTAGCTTTCCGTTGTCTGTCTGTATATTCAGATCTTTAAAACTATTCAAAGGGTTTTTATGCGTTTTTTAAAAAATAGTTTGATTGATCCAAGAGGAAGGTTTATATATAAATATATTTCATACCCATATTCTCACGGAAACGGGAATGGGAACGTAAATAAGAACTAAGTGTTTGTATTGAAACAGCTCCAAAACTATTAAGCCAGCCGATTTGAATGAAATTTGGAACAAAAATGGTTTAGTACCTGAGAAATAATATAGGCTATATTTCCTTTCCGTATTCACTCGGGAACGGAAACGGAAACATTACCGGGAACTTGGAAAATTTTGCACCGATTCCAAAAATTCTTTCATCGTTATAGTGCTTCATTGCCCTTGCCCTGTGTAACACAGACTATATTTCATCCCCATATCCCAAATCAAAGGGAATTCAAAAATTACTAAACCGATTTGCAATTCTTTTTTCTGTTACAATTGGAGGCTATCCCCAAATGACATAAACTATATTTCATATCCATATTCCCACGGGAATGGAAAATACTCTACCGATTCTAATTTTTTTCTAATTTTTTTTTTGAATGTTATAGTGCTTCATTACCCCTAAGCATATTATGCAGACGACGTCGCGTCGCCATGCTCTCGGTTGGTTCCAGCCTCCAAGCTGTCTGTTCCCGAGCACAGGCTGCGCTTTGTATGATTGACACCTGGTGTGTTAGAAACGGTCTCTCCGTCAATCCTCTTAAAACCGAGGTTGTCCTCTTCACGAGACGTAGAAAATTGACTGGTCTGACCCAACTTACGCTTAAAGGCGTCAACATCCCCTTTTCAAAAGAAGTCAAGCATCTTGGAGTAATCCTGGATAACAAACTTTGGTCGAAACATGTCGAGTCTAAAACTACTAAAGCACTGTCAGTTTTCTAGCAATGTAAAGGAGCCTTTGGCAAGACATGGGGTCTTTCACCGAAAAAGGTCCTTTGGATCTATACGGCTATGATAAGACCAATCATCTCCTATGCGTCAGTTGTTTGGTGGAATAAGCTCTCGCGTAAATACGTTATTGCCTCGTTTGCCAAACTTCAAAGAACAATTTGTCTGGGTGTTACGGGGGCCTTCCCTAGCACACCGGGAGCTGCTCTCGACGCACTGTTGAATCTTCCTCCCCTTGATACCTACATCATGGGGTGTACTCTCAAGACCATTTCTCGTCTAAAACGATGTGGTCTCTGGCACAATTCGCACTGGAGCTTTGAGGAACTCGCAAGCAGCATATCTTTTGACTCACGTCTAATGGATATGCCGTCTGACACGATGATCCCAAGGCTCAAACTGCGTCAAAATTACTCAGTCAACTTTCCTTCGGTTCAGGACTGGTTCGCTCCAGAATCTGAGCCTGGAAAGAACTGTTATCGTATCTTCACAGATGGCTCCAAAAACGACGAGGGTTCTGGTGCTGGTGCCTTTGTTGAGAACGACGACATACGACTGCACTCATCTTTGGGATCACACGCTTCCGTTTTCCAAGCGGAGGCTTATGCTATCCTATTGGCCTTGAGCCACGTAACGAACAATGGATGGACGGGGAGAAGTATCTTTGTTTGCAGCGACAGCCAAGCTGTGCTTAAGGCCCTTCTCAACCCTCTAACCACTTCGAAAGTGATCCAGGAATGCAAGAGTTCTCTGAATGCGATCGGAAGATTAAATTCCTTGAGTCTCATTTGGGTTCCAGGCCATCACGGCATAACAGGAAATGAGATCGCCGATGAACTCGCTAGGCAGGGATCTCAGACAGCTTTCTCAGGACCTGAACCGTCGCTAGGTCTGCCAGCGTCCTCAGTGAGGGCTTCAATCAACGATTGGATCTGTGAAGAGCACAACCGTAGATGGCATGCTTCCATTGGATGCAGACAGACCAAGCGTATGCTCCCCAACGTTAGTAAGAAGACTGCAACATTTTTGCTAGCTCGTAGCAGAAAAGACTGTAGAAAGCTTATTGGCGTTGCCAGCGGGCACTTCTCTTTTGCAAAGCATTTAAACGTGTTAGGCTTAAGTGATACCACACTCTGTGAATCTTGTGGAGAAGATGAGGACACCGCAGAGCACTTCCTCTGTGAATGTCCTGCTTTTTCTCGCATGAGGTTAGATACTCGGCGCAGACATGGTGAGAGCTGGTAACTTAGGCTCCTTACCATGGCAGCGTCTTTTGGCTTTTCTCCGAACATCTGGAAAGCTATAACAAATGGAAGGTTGCTATCTGGTAGTACAATGGACCGGTATTTAGGTCTGAGTGCTCCAACTGGTATTTTAAAAACCTCCAACAAAAAAAAAAAAAACCCCTGAGTAGAATGACATTTTCATCCCCGTATTCCCTCGGGAACAGAAACGGGAACATAAAAAGAGAATTTTGTGTTCGTATTGAAAAGACTCCAAAACGAATTTGCCAATTTGAATTAAATTTGGAACAAAAATGGTCTAGAAGGCGACAAAAACCAAAGGTTATATTTCTTTTCCATATTCCAATAATCCTTTCAACGTTAAAGTATCCTGAGTAACATATATGTACTATATTTCATCCCCACTCCCAGACTGGAATGGGAACTTGAAAACTACTTTACTTAATTTACCCAATTCGATCACCGTATGGCCCGAGTTTCGCCGGGAGGGTTCGCTAGTTTAAAATATATAAAATTGCAAATACTTTTACGATACACTGTCTGCCGAATTAATAAAGAAATTTTAACGGAGCCGATGCACTAAACACTAAGCAGTCCTGAACTCTCATGTTAAGGCCCCCCTTCCCCCCCCCCCTTTAAGAGCGTAAAAAACATGTTTTTTTTTGGATTTTTTTAGAGGGAATAAATTAACCCAATCACTTTCAAAATTAGGAGAAATGTTTATTTGTTTAAAAGTTTAAAGCAGCTGTCCAGTATTCACAAAAAAATTTATCTATTCGATAAAAATTGCAGCATTATTGAAGTTCTCCGGATGCCTGTTTCCGGTGACATCGAAAACTCCTGCAGTTGCCACTCTTTTTCAGTTGATCTCAAAAAGATTTATCAAAGTTAATTCTTTTACTGACATATTAAGGGGAATAATATATGTATCTAAAAAATAATGAAAAAGTGCTAAATTCTAAATTTTGGCGCCTTTTTACTCCAAAATTTGAAAAAAATTTAAAAGACATATTTGGCCCCCGAAAAAATATTTAATCACACGCTACCTTTCAAACTTTAGGTATATCCTTTCGATTATATTACTGAGAGTAACCTTCCAAAATTTCATCTAAAACGGTCGGTAACTTTTTGAGCTACAACACGAGCAGTTTTTGAAAAAGTAGTTTGGAGATAATTGCGTTTAAGGTTTCACAAAGAGAAAATTATTGATTGTAGTAACTTACGGATTAATCGGAGATTCCAGGCGTTCCTTCCCCGAAACAGCTGCCTGACCATACAAAAGGCCAACAGTAGAGGGTATTGTGAAGCGAAGGTAGCTCCTCCTCTAACGGACCGAAAAACCTGACTCGTGACATTCTGGGCGTGTTTAGGTTTTTCAAAGAATGCTTTGTGGCGACCTCAGGGCTTCAACGAACGAACTTAGAGTGTCAACTTGTATCCCCTTTGCCTGAAAAACCCGCAAAAAATTTTCTGACAGAAAGTCAAAATGGCGTTCTATTATTTCCTGATTAGAAATACAGTCGTGGTGAGATTCTAAGCTTCAAGAAGTAAAAAAAAACAAAATGACAAATATCATTGGCTTACACGTGAATAAACTCCGTCAATTGTTTACTTTCCTTATTTAAATTTTTACTTCGAAAATCGAGACCTATAAAAACATTATTTAGTAAAAAAAAGCTTGTAGGGCCAATACACTAAACAAACCGTTTGAGCAAACAAACGTATTTTGTTATTGTAAAAATATTTGTACAAACTGTTTGAGTTGTGTGTAGCGATGTGTGTGTTTAAAAAACGGTTTGAAAAAATTAAAAAAATTTTGATTTTGATAGATGAATAAACCACTCTTTTACACCAAATTCTATTTTTTTGTTTTTTAGTTTTTTTTAATAACCAAGGCAATAATTAAGCCGCACGTGCTAAATAGCTCATTGCTCCGTAGGTCTGATTGAGATGAAAAACGTCACGCAATTAAATATCTCTCAAACATGTTTGTGTAGTTACAGTCAATCATAATGAGCAAAATAAGATTAATAATCAGAAACAGTGGAAGGTTTGTACCAAAAACAAACGAACTGGAATTACATAACAGAGGAGTAAATTTTGGGTTACCACCAACAAAGGAAAAAGGTATTCATTCAAAGTGCTCTGATTAACATTGAAACAGCACTCAAACATTTCAATGATGCTGATGAAAAAGCTAGAGTAAGCAATACAGAGAATTACATTTTAAGATCTATCGAAAATAACTATGTACTAAATTGAAAGATTTTGGAAAAGCAGCAAAAAGTCTAAAAGAAAAGAAAACTTCAGTTATCTTCAGTTAAGCTGATAAGAGTGTAATAATATTGTCATACTTGATAAGCAAGAATTTTTTGAACACTGAAATAACTGAACAATTTATAAGAACTTGTTCATAAGAAGAAGTAATTTTTTATCCTTTACCAGGAATGATGAAGAGCAATAAAGAAGCTATGAAAAAGCAATAAAAGTTTTTAATGATCCAAATTTATCAAGAAAATTTAATGTTTCGAAATCAAATTTTACCACGTTTATATTCTCAATTGAAATTACTTACCTAAATCAGGAAAGCGAAAAAGACCAATTATGTCAACAACTGGATCAAACTAGAATTTACATATGAAGAAGAAATTCGAACGAAGATAAAATTTTATGGGAAAACAGTCTGAAAACAACCTATATGCCAATCGAACTGTATTCGGTGTTGCTGGGTTAGTTTTTTGTTTTAGAAGTTTTCGGTTATTTGTTGAATTGAATTTGAAAATTATTATTGGTTTTTAGATATCTATTCTGTTTAGAATTAGAATAAGAATTAATATTAAAATTAAACTTATCAACAATAAAAATACATTTTTGAGGGCATACGATTTTTTTTGTATCAAAATTAAGTAAGATGAATGTCATTTAAAAGCAACTTTACACAAATACTTGGAAGTTAAATTGCTGAATTTCAAATTGAAAAATCTGCATGTTTTACAATTACTTTTACTACTAACTGTGTAGAATCGAAATGTATCACATTAGGTAGGTACTACTTTAAGTCTGACACAAAGTTAATAGTCGTTCATGAACTAACAAAATCTTAAGATAAGAGTTTTTGAGCCTTCGAAGTTGTTATGAAACCGGCCAATGACAGGAACTTTCAATGAGAGTTATTTTTCAACAGATGCTATTGTTGTATTATCAAAGAAACTAAACCACCAATGATTGATTTCAATGATAGCTACACTGACCCTTTAATTGGTTGTTTCAATTTTCATTTAGAATAAGTTCACTAGTTTTGTGTTCGGGATAACACCAGCACGTCCATCACTTTATACGCAGAGCTTACATTTATTATCTCATCTACTCCTTTTTAGTGCTGGAGTTGAGCTTTCCTCGTTGATTTCAATTAATAACACAGCTATTCTATCCTAAACCCTATTGCAATCATAGAAACTAAAACAGCCGTTGCCCTTTTTCCCCAGAGGAAATCTTGTTAACTTTATTCCGTCTACACAATTTTATTCCCGTGATATCCCTCTCTCTTTTTTTTAATTCCACAATTAAAGCGTTAAACTGAACAATATGACTGTGAAATTTTCGAAGCATCACCCAAATATCTGAACTGTCCAGCACCTCACCGAACAGGAATTACATAGAAGTGTATCATTAAATTCTCAGCAAAACGACTGTGCTAAGACCAAGACCCGTTGCGAAGCCAATTTTAATGAAATTAAATGACAAGTGCTTACAATCTAACGACCAAAGAAAGAAACACTCTGCGTTGGCTGTTGGGAAAAATCACTTCTATTCTCATAAGGACGAAATTTTTGATATTGTTTTGTGTACAAACAACACAGAGAAAATGGTGTGTAGTTGCTCTGCTCTATATGTGGAACATTTCACTGTTAGCAACAAAAAAAGTAAAGGAAAAAAAAAAATAATAATTTATGATTTCCGTCATAGGAGAAGTCATCCAAGATGCACCCCACTGGCAAAAGCGATGAAGATGTAACGATCTTTACCCTCTACAAAATCCTTTTTGTTGGTGTCATTTTAACTGTTCCCTCATGGGGGGTTTTGGCACTTGTCTAATAGAATATAGCTATGGGAGAAAACTTTCATGTCGAGATTTTATTTCACTGCCATTAAATGAAAGGATAAAGGAATCTGAAGTCATGAGTTTATGGAACAACAACAGAGGATTTTATTAATATACCGTATAAATAACACGCACATAGTACACTGGAAGACGACATTCTTAGAACATTCCCATAGAAAAGTTAAGGCACATGCCTGCTGTAAGGGTCACAACGGATATGATTAAGATAGCGAAACAAAGATAATTTGGCTGAATTGGCATGCGAAATAATTTAGCAGACATATTAAGTGATGAGGCAAATAAAAGAGTTGAATTGAGGTCATCAGACGAAGTGTTACGGTAGACAAACGGACGTACTCGTATTTGATGTCCATTGGCTTGAGCTCTTTGACAGACACGAGTCACAGACGATGCGGTGAAGAATGGTAGTAGACCCATAAGCAGCCATAAAAAAACATTGGCCACACTCAAGATAACAACTTCAAGTTGAGTGGAATGAAAGTCAAAGTCTTTGAAGAGAAAAATCAATCCGGCGAAGGCGTACGAGAGATTCATGACGGTAAAGAAGCAAACAGGTATTGACAGTTTGTTGTTGAGATGGTCAAGAAGTTTTCGGAATTCCAAGACTTCCTGCGGAATAGAAATTATTGAGTAAGGGACTTAGGTGTCAGTGGTTGCCACTTACCCGCATCCAATCCATGCTCTCAATAGAATGCATCAGAAGTTTTTGGGAGAGGGTCTCCAAATGGACTCTCAGCAAATAGCATTCGATGCAGTAACTAGTTAAGATGACTATTTCGACTAGGTCCTGTGTGAAAATGGTGCAAAGAAGAGCAACCTGTAAGAAAAGGAAAATAGTTTTTTTTTTGTAAATGGAAATATATCTCTTTTAGGGTAGATTAAGGCACTGGTGGTACCCGTGGTGTGATGGATAGCATGTCCGCTTGTCAATCCAGAGGTTCGAGTTCGAATCCCAACAGAGGCAAAAATGTTTTTTCCACGGGTATCGCCTTTCGCGAGGAATTGGCAAGTCCTCCGTTAGTATTCATTGCCATGAAAAGCGCTTTCTCGATTACCCGTTCGGAACCGGCAGAAAATTGTAGGTCCCTTCTATTCCCTCACAAGGCATGGTTGTGGGAAATGTGCTAGGCCCAGGGGCTCCTCGCTCTGTTGCGCCACCCTATTTTATTTTTTATTTAAGGCACTGGCAAAGTTTCTAATAGGACTTAAGGCTTAGAGGAATAAAGAACAAGAGGGAAAACCATACACACACCACGGCATCTGCCCTCGAACTGACTTCACAAACACCACTTTATTTTCAGCTTTCGAAACCAGTTTGAAATCCGAAAATACGTGTATCAGACATGGATCTCGTGTTACAAAAGCAACAATGTAAGCAAATGGAAGTTGCGGGGCAAGAGAAGTAATGGTTTTCTCTTTTTGTTCTTTATTCCTCTAAAACTTTAGAAATCTGTAAGTTCAAAAGAAGTTGTGATCAAATTTAGATTTCTTCTCTGGGTTATGAATGTGCCATTAAGTAGCACTGGAGTGGCTGCCTCGAAGGAATTTTTGAGCTCATCACAAAGGTAAAGTAGAGCTTTGCTTTCCTGAAGAAAGTTAAAATAACGAAAGGCTGTCAATGTTGACCCAACCATAAAATTTTTCTGGCAACATCAACACAAACTATAACTTCGTTCGTTGAATTTCGCCTAGGTTTTAACCAGGTTTCTTTAAAAAACGATTAGCCATGTCATTTGAACAAAAATACAAGCCATTTGAAAGCCCTGTTCAATACCTGAACTCGCGCCAGCAAAAACCTAGTGCTACTTCAAGGCGAGCTTAGCTCCATGCCAGAGCTCAAAAAATACTCAGTTTGACATTCATGGCGAGATAAGGTTTTTCAAAAAACACTTTGTGGCGACCACAGGGCAACCCCAGGGCTCCAACGAACAAACCTTATATTTGCCGATCAACATCTCTTACGAACGAACATATGCAACTCCCATTTATGAAAAGTTTGGCTTTCAGTCCTGTCAAAATTTCAATAAAATTTACCTTCACTGGAACGTCGAACTCAACCATATCCGCTGGCATCCAATCAACCTGCACAATTTGCTCCTGCATCAGCACAGAAGGTGTCACATACGCCAACAGAAGCGTCAGAAGAACCAATCCCAATCCGACATAAACCCAAAGTATTTTACAAAGATGTTTCGGGTTCATTGACATCAGAAAAACCCGCTCAATAAGATTCTGCAACTGCTCCTTATCAATTACTTTACACACGAAAATCGCGGTCACAAATCCCAGCAAATGCAGACCATTTGGAATTAAATATCCAAAGAGTACCTCACCCCAGTTGTGAAGTGTCATGAGATGAATACTTGTAATGTTGGATGTTAACTTTCCGTCCATGGAAAAGCCCCTGTCACCCCTGTGCAATATAAAAATGTTTCTCCCCATGTCTCATGTTTCACTAAAAACTTAACAAAGTCTCACCTAAATGAGGCGACAAATTGCAAAAAATATCCAAAACAGATGATGCACAGAATGATCATTGCTTGAAGATAACTCAGACAAGCCTTCCAATCAGTTGTTTCTGTTGTAATCGGATTTAACCCCACCAGCGCCAGTATTGTCATATACGGTCGAAGAAACTGCAATGAAAAATTTCCAAGATCAACAAACGCAAAAAAAAGTAAAAAACGGAAAACCAAAATAAAAAGTCCACTATACCTTCCTTTTGCAATAGTCGAGGATAGCCGATGTGGGTTCATTGTCAGGGGGAACATCGTCCATCTGTGTGTTGCAATCGTTTACAAAAAAGAAAGAACTATTAGACATTTTTCGACGTATTTCATATCGCGATCTTATCACCGTACAGAAAGGCAAACACAGATTAAAAAACAAAGCAATTCAAGAAAAATATAAGAACGTATGACTGCAGTAAACAATAATTACGTACAACAATCTCGGTCATACTGTCTTCGAAGGCAGTCAAAGAAGATGCCATTCTGGAGTATCCGTATCGCTCAGGGATCGATGGCAGTGATCGTTGGTGCGAAGATGAAGGATCCTCGGGCTCCGACGAACTCGATGCAGAACGCTGCTGTCCATTGGTACATTCGATTGTCGAGCAATCCAAATGAGCAGTGATGGGAAGATCTTTAAGCCCATTATACATCGTACACTCACTGGGGGAGTAAGAACTACACTAAACGGAAACAAATCAAAACTAGAACACTTTCTAGACAATATAATCGGATAGGAGAATCAGCTCGGTGATTGCGCCGTATAACTAACCGGTGAACGGATTCCAATTTGATGGAGGCATTATGACAAGCCAGCCTGGATAGTGCACTTGTTAAGCAGACTATGCAAGTTCGTTGATTAGCATTTTGGAAATTGATTTGCTTACTCTACAAAAAGTGTCGTCACATGTTCGAAATAAAAGACGAGACGATTTATAACGAGAAAGAAATCTCTTTAGTTCTTTCTCCAAGAGATAACCCTGACTGTGAGTGGAGGCGATAAGACAAGAGAGCTCTCGTGTCGGTGTGTGTTAGAGTCTTAGCAGACAAGCTGATGGGGAGATTAGGCTGGCGAATGGGGGCTTAATTAAATAATTTTGATAAGCTAATTACCTATTTAGTTACATACCTAAATTGTGTGTGCTGCTAGATCCAGGGCTGGATTTAGGCATTTGCCGTCCCAGTTGGCAGTTACGAAAATTGCCGCCCCGGCCGAAGAAACTTTTTCAATGGTGAAATATATAAAATGGTTCAGAAAGTTTTTCAATAAATGATAAACAAATATTTTTTATTTTTCAGAACATTGAAAAAGTGAAGTCGAACGTTGTTTACTTGTTACCTAACCTCCATTTTATAAAATTTTTTCGCTATTTTTGTTATCAGCGTATTTTTTAAGCGATGAACAATAAATTGTTAACAAAGCGCCTTTCTTACATTTAATTTTGCAGCTTTCATCCACACTATTTTTACGCAGTTTGAAATTTCTATTTTCGGTTCTCATAATCAATGAATTGACCACACAAGTTTTCGTAAAATTTTTCGTAGAAATTCGCATGTAAGAAAAACACTCTGCTAAGATAACAATAAATATAAATGGGTGCCGTTGAAACTTGTCACACGTATACTGTTGACATAAACAATGACGTTAATGATCGTTCACCATTTTTAAGTATAATAACGACAGAGAAGGTTATGTTTATCACAATACTGTAGGAGAGAATAAGATGATTTTCGAATATTAGATATTAAGCCAATATCGAGACTTGTCCAAATCGATTCTTTTTTCAATTCAATTATTTTCCACTTATAATGTTGGTACGCGTGCTAACGAAATAGGCGGGAAATTTCAATCCCCCTAATATAACAAGTTTTCAACTTTTATCTCCTTTGCCGCCCTTCAATTCTTGCCGCCCGAGGCAACTGCTTGCATGGTAAATCCAGGCCTGGCTAGATGTATTGAAATAGATTGTCCGCTTTTCTATAGTTTATAGTTTCTGGGAAGAACGTAGTCTCTTACTCGTTAGAAGGTCAAAACTTCCTGACATTAAAAATAAAGGATAAGATCTCAGTTTCTTTCTTTTTACAAATTTTAAATAGTCAGCGGGTAGAGATTAGGTAAGTGTGCGCAATGGGAAAAAAGAAATCTCGCAGTTTCTTGATCACTTTTCGGACAACGTACCTGCTTAGGATATGACAACATAAAAAAATGGCTATTTTTGAATGTTGACGTCTTTGATGAAAATTCCTTGAAAAAATTAAAAAGTTTAATTGGTATAACAATTTTGCTCTTTCGGAGGACTTTTCAATTTCTCGAGAATGGCAAAACCTCGAGGCCGACCTCTCACATAATAGTCCACCGCTCTTACAATATCATTACGAGTACATACCTACTACCTAACCCTGTTGTAAAAAGAAACAAAACTCATATCAAATTTAAATTCTTTAAGAGAAGGCAGGGGCGTAGCGAGGGTCTAAACCATAGGCAGAGAGGGGTAAAAGACATAAAAGTGTTCATTTTACAAAAATTCATTTAACTAAAACAAACAAACTAACAATATCCTACTAATATGTATGTTTGTTACTCTTTCACGCAAAAACTACTGAATGGATTTTACCTAAACTTTCCAATAATATAGCTTATACATCAGAATAACACATAGGCTACAATTTATCCCTAAATTCCCACGGGAACGGGAACGTATACGGGAACTTAGAAACTACAACACCGATTTCAAAATTTTTTCCACTGTTAGAATGCTTCATTATCCCCGAGTAACATAAAAACTAATTCATCCCCATATTCCTACGGTTCCCTATATTCCCACGGGAGCAGGAACGTATACGGGAACTTTGACACTACAGCGCCGATTTCAAAAATTCTTTCACCGTTAGAATGCTACACTATCCCCGAGTAACATAAGAACTAATTCATCCCCATATTCCTACGGCTCCTTATATACAACACCGATTTCAAAAATTCTTCCACCGTTAGAATGCTACACTATCCCTGTGTAACATTAACTTTAATTCATCCACATATTCCTACGGGAACGGGAGTCCTTACTAATATAATAAGTGTGAAAGGAGCTCTGTCTGTCCGTCGTTCTATGTTACCATCTCCCGCCCAAACTAATAAACCGATTTAAATGAAATTTTAAACAAAGATTGTTCAGAATCTGAGGAAAGACATAGACTATATATTTTTTCCCTATATTCCCACGGGTGCAGGAACGTATACGGGAACTTTTACACAACAGCACCGATTTCAAAAATTCTTCCACAGTTGGAATGCTCCATAATTCCGGAGTAACATTATCTTTAACTTATCCACATATTCCCACGAAAACGGTCACCATATTCCCACGGGAACGGGAGTCTTTACTAATATTGAAAATGCGAATGTAGCTACGTCGGTATGTTTTTCGTATGTCTCCCGTTCAAACTGCTAAAGAGATTTTATTAAAGTAGCTACAGAGATGGTCTAGAACATGCGGAAGGATAAAGGCTATATGTCTATCCTTATATTCCCACGGGAATGGAAATGGGAATTCAAAAACTAAGGTATCAAAAGTATTTTTAACAGGGATAAAAGGTGTTGAAATAGGGGTTGAATGTTTTTTTTGGAAATACCATTTTTAAGGCTAGAAGTTTTATTTCCTAAAAAGTTAAAAATGCTGCTGAAAGTCACTATTCCACGCGGACGAAGTCGCGGGCACAGCTAGTTTCAATATAAAAGCGATACTACCCTAGCTACGATTCTGACAGTAGGTTGTGAACGATAAGAACTTACATATACAGCAAGTGAAATAAATGAATAATCTATATCTATACATCTATATCTATATCTATTCTATATCTATATCTTCTATATCTATCTATCTATACATATAATAAAAACGTTACAGTTTGTTTGTTTGTGCACGCTAATCTCAGAAACGGCTTATCCTATCTAGATGGGTTTTCAGTAATATATTGTGGTAAGCTTCACTTAACATTTAGTTTTTATTTCATGTCAATCGGTTGATAAACAGAAAAGTTATGCCAATTCTTGCTGGCACACCTAGTTACAAATAAATATAGAAGTACAAAATAAAATATACATGGGAGTACATGTCTCAGAAACATAGAATGTTTTTTAACGGGTATCGCCTTTCGTAAGGAATAGGCAGCGTCCCTAAGATACTAATTTTTTGCCATTAGGTTTGTTCGTGGAAGCTCAGGGGTTGCCCTGTGGTCGCCACAACTCGTTTTTTGAAAAACTTATGTCGCTTTCCGTTGGACGAACAGAAACGTCCAGGAGCGTTCGGAGGCATCCTTAAACCGTTACATTGATGCAGATAGATCACTTCTCATGATTCTGAGAAGTGACAGACACTTCTCGAATTGAAGTGAGAATGAGATTCCACTCAAGAAGCACTAATACATGCTACTTAAATGTCAGCCATAGGTGTTTCACTCACACAAAGACAGTTTGTCAAAACTGAACAGAAATAATTTTAGGTGTTCCATTGGTTTTTAAAATGTTTGGTTTCCCGAGTGAAACCTATGGAAAGCGACATTAAACTTGCCCTAAAGTGCAAACTGAGTGTTTTCTGAGCCGTTTATTTGCCCTCAACTCGTCAACGGATGGTACTAAAGGTAGAGGTAAATTTTGTTGAAAATCGAATGTTATGCACTCGACTGTTGAGTCTACCTAGATCAAAGCGCTTTTTTTCACGTAAATTTTCATAAAACGTTTTAGCCTTCTTTTCATGAAGGTCTTGTGCAGCTTTGAGTGAATTTCGGTCTCCTTCAGATTGAGCTGCTGCAATTTTTTTTTTGATGAATATCACACGTCTGGCAAGTATCTGATCTAGGTGATTCGAACGAAAACTTGAAATTTTTCGAAAAATATTCCCTGTAAGACTCGTATGTTACTTGTGGCTTAACGCTTAACAACTTCAGGCTCAAACATATCTAAATAAAGGTCCATTGTTTTACATTTAATTCGGAAGGTACATAAGTAACACGATTCTTTAATTTGGCTTTAGTGCGAAGATTGTTTTGAAAAACTTGTAATCTGAGTGTCAATGTTTTGGATAACATTGTCTGGAATTTTGTTAGCCCTGTTGACGTGTCGACCTCTCATGTCCGGGGGTGCTGTTATTTTCTTCAGCAAGAAACTAGAGAGTCTATCAACCCTACTTTTCCATGGACTGAACAAAATGCTTTTTGAATACTTCTATTTCAAGTTGAAGGCCCGTATAAAATATTTGCTTTGGTGTTTCCTTACCTCATTCGTATATCGACGCCTTCGAACTGAATTTTGCCGTATCAGTCCACACAAATATGCATCTTGTTTTTCTTTGTTTCCCATCTCATAAAACTCCTTGAATACTTTCGCATATAAATCAAGGCGTTCATTGTAAAAACACTTTTTTTTTTGCAACTGCAGGGCTGGCCCAATGTTTTAGCTACTACAATATCCCCTTAACGGTTTTTATATTTCTTGCCTTCCGCATTTCAATTCTTAACCAAAATCGCATGGCACACTCTGATCTTACAAGAACCGTTAAATTGTCTATGAGAAGCTTATTTGGTACGGGGCAAGAATAAGACAATTCCTGGAGTTGTCAAGAAGTCAAAGTCAACCCTATAACTGCGCTTCTTACTCAGAGTCGGGAAGATGACTTTTCGTTTTCATTACACCGAACGACGTTTTTTTTTTTTTTTTAATAATACCTATCTGCATTTAAACCTTTCGGTTGTTGCACTGGGTGCTTCATATATTTTAACCAAGCCCATTTTAAAGTTGTCACTAGTTAGTGAGGTGTTTATAAATCGTTTGTATTGATTTAATGACCCCATTTTAAAGTTAGAGGTGATGGAAACTAGAGCTGGCAATGTTTTTCAGAGAGAAAATTATAAGTTGGAGTATTAGAACTGTCACCTTTAATAAATTTTATTTGAAGTTAAAAAACAGAACAGGAAAACACAGAAGCTAGCATAAATTCCCCCTCTCATTTCTCATATGCTGTGTAATTTGTTATACCTTTTCAGAAGTACCGTTGTTCCTACCATCAGCGAAGAGCGAAGCAGCTGCTCGGTTCAAAACAAAACCTTAAAATTGCAACAAGTAATCTCCGTTCTCCGATCTTAGTTCGCTTTATTTGTCTCAACGCATGTTGTGTGTGCCTAAGTGTAAACAAATAATTTTCCTTTATTGTTTCATTACATGTGTGAATAGTTTTCCATTAATTTAAGTTGGCAAAATTTCTTAATTTGATGTTATTTAAGTAACTAAATATGTGCCTAGTTTTCTACCTACGTGCTATATGTATACTAGTATGTGAATGTAGGTAGGGTAATAGCAAAGATTTGTATGTAATTCCAAATATCCCCTCTAATATCAAAATGCGATGTAAACACTTGTCTTTTTGTTCCTGTTCATGTTTAAAGCGGGAAATACACGATACAATTATCGCATACGATCGAGTTTGGTTTTGAGTTCAAGGCATTCGACACTGCGACATCGGTACAGCGGTTCACTTCATGCACACACACGATACAATCTATCGGTACGATAATTGTATCGTGTATCTCCCGCTTAAAACTTGCAGTCGTCACTGATTTTAGTTCCAAAAATAATTAAAATCAAAAAATTTGAATTGAAATCATTTCCTTTTTGTGAAAGTTCGATCCTATTTGAATGAACTTTTCCGGGTAGATACTAGATATGGTTTGTTGGTAGGTACTTGTGTTTCGGTATGTAAACCAGTGTGCTTCGTTCAACATGGCGTCATTTTGCAATTGATCTGTCGAGCCGGTGCGTTTTGATGTTTTTTGTCGGTTTGATAACTATTTTAAAAATTAGTTTTGCAAACACATGCAAGTGTAGTTTTTTAAAGTTTCATTTTTAAATGGAATGGTCTCAAAGTTTTTATTGAACTGAAAAATCAAAAAAAAAAAAAAAAATTTGTTGTGTAACAGAAACGAGGCATTTATTTCATACATACAGCTGCGGTCAAAATAATAGTAGTATAGAGCTTATGAAACAACAAAATTGAAAAAAACTTATCCGTCAATTCTAATTTAAAAAACCAATAACGTGGTTTTCAAAGTGGGGTTTTAAGCTTTTATTTACAAAAAAAAAAAAAAACATTAGTTTAATATTACTATCCGATAGTTGCAAGTTTATTGAACAGATGTTGAAATTCAGCGGTCAAAAAAATAGTAGTGATAGGAAAATCTACCTTGAAATGTTACGAAATCGAAAAATTAGGTCAAAATTTTTATTACAATATGTGGCTGAATGTTCGTACCTTTAATTAGTATTTAGTTGCATGTCCCTTGTTAGCTAAAACAGCAGTACAAAGACGTTAAATAGAGTTTATCAGGTTTCCACACCTTCCCGTGCTTATCGAACTCCATTACTGCTGTAACGCTTCGCAAAGGACTGTGTTGTTGCTTGGTTTACATCTAGAAGCATATTTTTTTACAGCGCTCCATAGGTTTTCAATGGGATTAAAGTTCGAAGACTGTGCGGGCCACTCCATCACATCTACTTTACTTTCCTGGAACCATTGCTTCTTGCTGAAAGACCCATTTCAGCAAGAAGCAACTTAATTTACGGTAGCATTCAACTTCAGCATACGGTAGCATTACTTCCTGCATTATCCCAACATAGAGATGCTGATCCATAATGCCTTCAATCCGCATTATGGGTCCAACTCCGTAGAAGAAAAAACATGCCCATACCATTATGATTGTAAAGTGTGGATTATATTCGGTGTTTGGAGGTCTTCTTACATATTGACGAGATCCTTTTCCACCCCTTAAAACAATTAAAGTGTAACGGGTTTTCACTATCAACGCAATGCAAAGTGGAAAAATACCAATCTGTGCAATGCTTTTACTCACACTACTATTATTTTGACCGCAACTCTACATATGTACATACATATGAATACCGGAAATATGTTCACCAAGTTCCTACACAAATAGTACCTACTCATCAATATGTACCTCAAGGAAAGGCACTATAAAATTCAGTGGATCAATTTGAGAGTTCAAGGTAAGCTTTTCTTAAATTTTCTTATTGCAACTTAACTTAAAATTATATTTTTTTTTTTAAATGATTCATTTATGTATGTATACCTACTTACATCTACATATGTATGTACTAGCTGAGCCGCCCGGCGTTGCTCGGGTCTGTAGTTTTAAGGTTCCCGTTCTCGTTCCTGTTTATGTTCCTATGGGATTATAGGGATGAAATCTTTGCTTAGTTACTGGAGAATTATGTGGCATCCCAGTGCTGTTTCCGTTGCCAACCTCGTACCTGTGGAAATTTTCCGTTCCTATAGAAATATGTGAATTAATTATAAGTCTATGTCACTGAGAGATAATGTTACATCCTAGAGTTGAAAGAATTTTTTAAATCGGTCAAGTAACTTTAAAATTCCCGTTCTCGTTCCTGTTTCTGTTCCCGTGGGACTATAGCGATGAAGTCTACGCTAAGTTACTGTGGGATTATGTGGCATCCCAGATCTGAAAGAATTTTATAAATCTGTCTAGTAGCTTCTAAGTTTCCGTTCCCAACCCTGTACCTGTGGGATTTTCCGTTCCCATGGAAATATGTGAATGGAATGTAAATCTATGTCACTGAGAGATATTGTAACATCCTAGAGTTGAAAGAATTTTTGAAATCGGTTTAATAACTTTAAGGTTCTTTTGAATTTTAGATGAAACATTTCGGAGGGAACATGTACTATATAACATGTACGATGTACTATATTTTATCCGCATATTCCCACGGGAAAAGAAGGATGGGAACCTTAAAAATACAGACCTCAACAACGCCGTGAATGTCGAGGGATAAGGGGTATATGAGTATGTCTAAAGCAGCCCAGGGTGTTGAGCGAAGATCTCCGCTGACTCTTTAACTTGCTGATATTTGGACTATGCACGCTTAGTCTGACACGATAAGTCAGCTTTTCTTTTGTTTTTTTTTTTATAGAACAGTGTTTTGTTTATAACGAAAGCTAACGCATTGCATTGATGTCGTCTCTGTTGCAAGCTGCTTTATTTTTATTTGAGTCAATGAAACGATAGTCAGTGCCCAATGTCGGTTTTTTCTTTTACTGCTTACTTTTCCTGTTCTGATTTTAAGCATTCCGTTTACATTTTATGTCTGTGGCGTGATAAAAATGTTTTAAACGGGGTCGTCTCCTTGTCCTTCGAAATTGGTCAAATAGTTATATAAGGTTGCGTTCCCAATCACGTTCGAGCATGATCCTTAATTGGAAAGAATTTTTGAAATCGGTCGAGTAGTTTTGAGGTTCATGTTTTCGTTCCCGTAGGAATATAGGGATGAATTATAATCTTAGTTACTGAGGGATAATGTATCATCCCAATTCTGAAAGATTTTGTGAAATCTTTCCAGTAGTATGTAGGTTTCCGATCCCAATTCTGGATAAAAAAAATATATAGCTGAACCTTCTGGCGTTGCCCGGGCCCCGTGGGAATATGAGGATGAAATAATTTATGTAAATGTGGGATATTGATAATGCACCATCTTAAAGTTGAAAACATTTTTGAAATCGGTCATGCGGTTTTAAGGTTCCCGTTCTAGTTCCCGTTTCTGTTCCCGCGGGAATATATTGATGAAATATAGTTTAGTTATTGAGGGATAATGTAGCATCCTAGAGCAGAAAGAATTTTTAAAATCTGTCCAGTAGTTTCGAAGTTTGCGTTCCCAATCCCGTTCCCGTGGGAATATGGGGATGAATTAAAGTTTATGTTACTCGGTGATAGTGTAGCATTCTAACGGTGAAAGAAATTTTGAAATCGGTTCAGTATTTTCTAGGTTCCCGTTTACATTCCCGTTCCCATAGGAATATAGGGATAAAAAGTATCCTATGTCCGTCTCCAGCCGTTCTTGAGTTATAAATAATGTAACTAACACGACTTTCTTTTATATATGTATATATATATAGATATAGATATAGATAGATAAGTATTCATCATGTATTATGCTATTCGGGGCGGAAACAAATCCAACGAATCAATAACCATGAATATTGGTTTAGCAGATCTCGAGTTATAAGTGTTGTAACAAACCCGTCTTTGTTTTATATGTTAAGATGTACACATAACCGCTAATGTAATGTGAAAAGTTGAAGTAATACTAGGAACTAGGACAAAATCAATAGCACTCTTCATAAATATTAACAGAAAAAATTTAACAAAAATATTATCAGAACGTAAATGTTAATATTTTTTCTGGTAACCCTTATTTTGAACTACAACTGGATACTTGCAGTTCATAGATAAAATAAGACCCCGACATCGTTCAATAGGTACTGAATACCAGGCTTCTTGCCAAATATTTTTAAAATTTAAAGAAGCGAATCTGTTTATCACTTTATCCCCGTCATTCCATAAGTTCTGCTGACCATTCCATTAAATTGATGTTTTGCGTAGATGGCCATTGTTTCACAGACTTTGCCGTATGCCTCTGATTGTCTAATTGAAATTTCCACTTCAGCGGCATTTTTTCCTCCTTATTGGCAATTGGGAAATAATATGAACTGCTTTCAAATAGAAAATGTAGTTAAATTCAAATATTTAGGCTTACATCTGAACTCGAAAATGAACTTATCTATCCATACGCAAAAGTTGAGGCAGTACTTTCGTTCCATTCTCATTGTTGGCATTGTTTTTTAACTACGTTCTGTTTGTAAGGAGGAACTCTTAAAAGACATATATTACGGAATTTTCCATTCTAAGATGCAATATGCAAAAACCTGCTGGGGAGGAACCTATTCCAACAAAATTCAACCACTTTTTATACTACAAAACCACTTGATAAGAAAAATATTAAAAACTCGCGCTGGGATCATAGTTTTCCATTATTTCAGAGGTTGAAGGTTCTTCCTTTACGTCACCTTTACTGCTTTAAGGTATAAAAAATGTTCTTTATGAAATCTGGTAATCGCAATCTAAGAGTTCTTAGAAACCATAACGTACGTGGAAACCATTCATTTGTGGTAAACATTCCTCACTCACGCACCATTGCTTGTCGTGAGTTCTTTAGTGTGCCATCTTGTTGACTTTTTAATGAATTGCCGCTATATCTTAGATCAGAAAAATCAACGTCTAAATTTTCAAAAAACTTGAAATTTTGGTTGTTTACTTTAGATCATACATGCATTGAATCACTTCTTATGTAATATGTGATTAACTTAATTAAATTGAAGTTATGTACTTTTTATTTTTCAGATCTCTTTTCATTCTAAAATTCTTGTAGCTTTTTATATTATACAGGGTGTCCCGTAATTCGTTTTACATACTTTGGGATATGATTCTTGGTCATATTCTAACAAAAAAATTGTTCTACAGTAAAGTCCGTTTCTCAAGTTTGACATCACTTTTTGACAATTTAAAAAAAGGCTAACTTTGGTGTACCCTGACCTTTGTTAAATTCGATATCTCTGTCGAAACTGATGATAGGAACCTAATCTTAGACTCAATTTTTTGTAGAAATACAACCTTTAAGACTGTATTTAAATTAGGCTTCCATAGGTTTAGGGTTGCCAGATTTTCAATTTTAAGTGGTGTTCAAATTTTCTTCCCAAAACAAAGTTTTGACTTTGAGGTCATTTTTTTGGAGAAAAGGCCTGATAAACATAGAGTTTCTTTATTTTTTACAAATGAACAAAACAATAATAAAGAAAAAACTCAGCATTAAGTTAACTCAAAAACCCATACATTTTATGATACTTGGAAAAATACAAAATGGGAAAAATTTAAAAAAAAATAAAAAAAAGTTTTTGCTTTGAGGTTTGTTTGAATAAAACAATAATATGATCACTTTTAGTAGTTTTTTTATGTATTTAATACAAATACAATTATAACAAGTGCTCAAAGCCCCATCCTTCGTTTTGAATCCATGCCAGAGCCCGTTTTTGGATTTCATTGTGGGTGTTTGCTGTCGATAACTCTTGTCTTACTTGTAGTCTTGTAATCTTTGAAACTGTATTTAAATTTGACTGCTATAGGCTAAGGGTTGCCAGATTTTCAGTTAGTATAAAGTTCCTGGTATCCTTTGTTGTGCTTTTCTTCAATTTCCATTAAAAAACTCATATAAGAAAAAAAATGTCTGCGTATTCTTCTCTCGTAAATGAAAGCATTTCAAAAAACTCTCTGATCAAACTGCAATCGTGACTTAATTTGACAAACTAATGAACAAATTTGTTTTCTTATTCTTTTATACGACTTATTTACCTATTGAACATTCATACCCCAAATTTAAAGCAAACATCCACAATGAAATCCAAAAACGGGCTCTGGCATGGATTCAAAACGAAGGAGGGCGCTTTGAGCACTTGTTATAATTGTATTTGTATTAAATACATAAAAAAAACTACTAAAAGTGATCATATTATTGTTTTATTCAAACAAACCTCAAAGCAAAAGCTTTTTTTTATTTTTTTTTAAATTTTTCCCATTTCGTATTTTTTCAAGTATTATAAAATGTATGGGTTTTTGAGCTAACTTAATGCTGAGTTTTTTCTTTATTATTGTTTTGTTCATCTGTAAAAAATAAAGAAACTCTATGTTTATCAGGCCTTTTCTCCAAAAAAATGACCTCAAAGTCAAAACTTTGTTTTGGGAAGAAAATTTGAACACCACTTAAAATTGAAAATCTGGCAACCCTAAACCTATGGAAGCCTAATTTAAATACAGTCTTAAAGGTTGTTATTTCTACAAAAAATTGAGTCTAAGATTAGGTTCCTATCATCAGTTTCGACAGAGATATCGAATTTAACAAAGGTCAGGGTACACCAAAGTTAGCCTTTTTTTAAATTGTCAAAAAGTGATGTCAAACTTGAGAAACGGACTTTACTGTAGAACAATTTTTTTGTTAGAATATGACCAAGAATCATATCCCAAAGTATGTAAAACGAATTACGGGACACCCTGTATATACACATACTTTATTATATTACACATACTTTTTCTTGAATTTGAAGGGGCATTTAAAAATTTTCTCTTTTTAGTTTATTTTTATTTTTAAACATATATCAGAAAATTTTTTAAAGAAATACTATACTATACCCTAACCACAAATTTTGAAGAAAATCGGCCAAGCGGTTATGGCTGTAGATCCATATACGGGTAGACATACAGAATTGCACGGTTAATATTTTTCGTATTCTCTATCATCGTAATGTCATGTTGTATTGTTATCTCAAATTCTTTTTATGCACGATTGCAAAACTTGACTTATAGTACTTACTTATAATCGCTAGGAAAAAAGTGAGCTATTTATATTGTCTTGATTCGAAAGCGCTCTGATCACTATTTGACATACATTTGATTTTAGGGTTAAGTCGGGTGATATGGCATCACGGTTGCCAATTAATGAGTTTCCTAAAAAAGTGCAAAAGATAATTCAGTCTGACGTAACTTTTCAGTTGATGCATTCGGATCCATTGTAACCATTGAGACTTAAAATTTAAGCAACGGACAAAAAGAGTGAGTACATTTGAAGCAAAAAGTTTTTTTTTGTGTATAAGTTATGTGATGTAACACATAAAGAACCGTGACTATTGTGTTTTTGTGTTAGCTTATGAAAATAACTTAGCAAATGTGTTTATTAGTGTTATAAAGGAAAAAACAACCCAGAAACTCGTGACATATGGCACCGGTGCAATTTCACCCGCATCTACTTTTGAATCCATTTATTATTTCACATGACAACTGCTCTTATTATTTTCGTTAAGAAGTGGATATGCAGATATAAATCTTCAACAAACTGTGCCAAATGAACTCAAGTCCAACTCACATCAGCCGCTGAAGCTCTGCGTGACAATAAAATGTTAAAAAAAGCTACAGCAAAGCATTTTGTGTTTTCCTCCACTACTTTAAAAAACTTGTCCTGTCAAAAAAGAGATCAAAGCCAAGAAAAAATCGTTCTCTGTTTAAAAAAGTTTAAGGCACACGAATTCGCTCCGTTCAGGAAGGAAGTTTGTCAAATGGATTAAGCAACAACTTAATCACGAAGAAAAAAAGCTGGAGAAGACTGGTTCACTCTGTTTATGAATCGCCATCTATAGCGATGTCTTTGCACGATGAATCGGATGGACCCGAAGACTTCTGTGAAAACATTTTTGTGGGCTTTGGCGAGAAAAAAAAGTAAATATTTGGAAAAGTAAGGTCCCATATCACCCTCGATCAGGTGTCATTTCATCCTCCATTTTTTCAATTATTATTATTCAATTATGTTTCTTATTTTTGGCAAAAAAAAAAGAATTACATTTCTGTTCCTATTTTGCATTTGGGAATTAGTTTTAAAATAAAGTTATTTTTTTTAAATACAAATCTTGCTTGATTTCTAGTAATAGCGAATAACGAAATGGGTGCCACATCTCCCGACTTTACCCTAATTATAAAATAATTTCAAGAAGAGAATATCCCGCTACTTTATATTGAAAATCAATAATAAAAAATTGAAAGTGCACTTATAGTTTAAAGGCTAGAAACAAATTCTTCTAGAGTTGTCCTGTTTATTTTGTCGCCACTGTATGAACACATTAGGGTGCATGATGTTAGTAATATTCGGTTTTTCTCTACATAAACGCTTAATTTTCCACTCTTAAACTTACAAAACGATAACGGTTATCTTTTATTTAAAACCGATTTTATGTCATAGTCTCAACAAAAACATATTTTTTTGAGTCAAAGTACCGAAATTTTCACTTTTAAATTATGTTGTTAACCAAATGAGGAAGTGAATAAAACACGCACAGAAGCCTTATGGTCAACTGAAATAGCCAATTCAAAGTCTCTCCACGTAAATCTTTGCTCCCAACTTACTGCGCTGTCATTGCAATTTAGATGCTACAAAGTCCTTTATCCAAAACATTTTACCAAATTTTGAAGGTGTGGTAAACAAAAAGAGGGCTTTTTATAGCTCATTTCAAGGTCCTGGCCGAAGTAACCTCAAGAAATCATAGTCATTTCAATTTTCATTTTCCTAACATAAATTTTACTAAAGTTCCATACGAGCATTAACAGCTTCTATAGCACATAAACACTTCCTTCTCAACATAACATTCTTCAAATGCAAGACATCCTCGAATGGTATTTTGTCCAAAGGCACTTCCACGAATTACATCCTCTCTAAAGCATGTTTGATCGTTTTTCTTTTATTTCAAAAATGAAATCGTAAAATGAATTTAGCATCGCAATAAAATGCGAAGGGAACTACTCTTCATTGAGGATGTTAAAAGCATTTTTACTATCGGAATGCATCGTTGTTGGTTGTGCGTTGTGCCAACCAACAATCAGGATAGGAGAGAACCAGAAGTGGTGTGACTGTACTGCAAGGAATTGTTACATCCGCAGTCCAAAGCTTGTATTTCATCCAAAAAGGTAATTCCGCGCTATAAAACACTTCACCGTTAGTGTTTTTGAAAATTAGATTCATTTCATTCGTCTCGTCTCGTCGGTCGTCGCAGTTTCGCAGTATGAATTCGTATCACAACACAAACAAAAAAAAATGTAAAGAGAAGGATATCATCATCAAAAATGCCGCTTTATCGTTTACACTCAGCACTTTTCCAGACACAGCAAGATGCTATTATCCTTGTTGTTGAATTTTGCATTTTACAAACGAAACGCATTATGAAACAGCTACGAGCTGCCGTTCGTTGGTTGCATAGAACGATGCCAAGAGCATCCGCTAAAGCACGTCTAATATTAATTACATGCTGTCCATCAGGCGGAATAAGCTTAAATTGCAATAATTTTGTACAAACACACATACCTATGCAGGATAAATTACTTATTTTATGTATTTGGATAGTTAAGTGGATTCAGGAGGTGTCCAGACAGAGCGCTCCCATTAAAAAAGAGGACTTTGTAAGAGTCGTTGTGCCTCTGCCCACAGTGAGATGAAAGAGTGAATGAATTAATTTCACATAATATAGAATATAGCAGGAGTAAAGGATATCCTCGTTTATGTTTGCCTTTGAGAGGCAACGAATCAGAGCATAACATATGAATTTGTTTCCGTTGATAAATTGAGCGGAAGTCTTATTAATGCATTGATGGCATGGAGCTAGCAGAGCGAATATCCGTTTCATCGGCACAGTTTTTATGGATCATTTAGCTCGGACGGCAAGGTGGGAATACACATCTAAATGGGTCGAAATAGAGATAATCAATCTGGTAACGAGAATCCATACAACTCATAATTTTATTCTGCTAAGCTAAAAATAGAGTTTATGTACATACGTAGTTTTTCCATTCGTATCGGCTTATTTCAAAGGCAAGGTTGTTTTATTGTTTCTTGAGCTCGTCATAAGCATTCGATGTGGATATTAAACAACTACAAATAAAATTTTTGAATGGATTTATTATTAATAATTTAATAATTAATTATATTTATTTAATTTTTTATACATATTATTATATTAATAATTTAATTTTAATTAATTAATAATTAACTAATTTAGTAGCCAGATCAGAAGTGGTGACAAATCTCCTGCAACTTTTTAGGAAACCTAAGCATTTAGCAGCATTTTTGGCGACTCCAAATATGTGATCATTTCAATGAAGATCAACGTTGACACACATACCAAGTACTGACAGCTTTTCGGTTTCTTCGTTGCAAGTACCATTCATGGATAATGGCAATGGGGGAATGTGAAGCTTCAACGACAAGAGACAGCATTGAGTTTTCGAAGAATTGAATTCTACTCGGTTCTTATGACCCCATGTTACAATGCTGTCAAGGTCAGAATTCAATGAGCTTATCATACGCAGCCGTTCCAATTCCACATCCGAAGAGCAGGGACGTGAATTTGGAAACGAATATGAAAAGCTGAGGGTAGAGTCGTCAGCAAAACAGTTGAAAGGATTAGAAGTTTCAGACAAGAGATCATTTATAAAAATGAGGAAGAGAGTCGGAGACAAAACAAAGCCCTGGGGCACACCAACATTTATAAAGTGGGTATCAGACTTGAAGCCATCCAACACAACTTGTATTATCGATACCAAAAGCACGCATTTTCGATAAAAGAGCCTGATGCCAAACTCTATCAAATGCTTTAGAAATATCAAGCGCAATAATCTTACTTTCTTCAAAACAATGTAAAGATTGGTTCCACTTTTCGGTGAGATATGCCATCAAATCACCAGTGGACCTTTGCTACGAAAGCCGTACTGACGGTCATTAAGAAGCTCTCGTTCTTCAAGATATTTCATAAGTTGACGGTTTATCAATGTTTCCATGACTTTGGAAAGAAGGGACGTAAGTGCAATTGGACGGTAATTGGAAGGGGAGGAGGATTCGCATTTTTTAGGGACAGGCTGGACAAATGCTTTTTTCCATCTACTCGGAAATAGCCCAGAAGAATAGGATAAATAGAAAAGCTTACGCAGTGGTTTTGCCAGCGTAGAAGAACACCTCTTCAGAATAATAGCAGGGATACCATCTGGACCAGCGGATTTATGTATGTTGAGATCGTTTAGGACTCTTGCTACCGAACGAGTACGGAAAAATATCTGCTTCATTGCACAGTTCTTACTTACAAGCTGAGGTGTAGCTAGAGTGATGTATGGTGGTGTCGAGTTGGTAGCAGACTGAGCTGCTAGCAGATTGGCTTTGTCGATGGAGTTGACATAAGCAGAGTCATTAAAGACGAGCGTAGGAACCGATGATTTGTTCGAGTTCTTAATACTCTTAACAAAATACCTAAAGTTTTTACTTCCTGTTGGACACAATAGTATGTTTTGCCTTACCTTTTGGTCATATAAAAACTTGGTCTTCTGTATATGAGTATTGCAGATCTTCCTGGAGCGCTTAAACTTATTTCTGTTTTCAACGGTAGGGTAATTTTTGAAAATCCTAATTGTCAGCAAATACTGACACTTTTGTTAATCTGGCACGTAACCTATCGAAATGAGATTCCGATTTGTACAAAATGCAAAATATTCGTATTATAATAAATCTGACTGATTAATCGAAAATGCGATAAAAATGAAAAGTGAAATTGCAAACAGCAGTACAGCTTTTGTTTCGAATTAATACTTCAGTGAGTATTTAAATTATTTGGTAAAACCAACCCGCCATCATCTTTCGAGTCTACTACTACAAAACTTGACTCATTCATCATGTATTTGAATACAAGATACTTTTGAAAAATCAGCTCACGAAGTTATGAGTAAATTTTATTTAAATATAATTTTATAACTCTAATGACTGATCGCATTAGACATCAATCGAATCGTAAATCGTGAATAGTGATATAGAAAAACAGCAAACATTTACTTAGCTTGGCTAACAGAATAAAGATCTGCAAGCCTTTTTGCTTCCCTCCAACCAGTTTCGACTGCACCGTGAACAGTCGAGTAATGATGATCACTTGTTGCCTCTCCAGCAAAGAGTACGATTGGTTTTTCCTTTGTGCTGACCAATGGAGCTGCTAAGTCACTGGGCTTAGCATTGGCCTCCTCTGCCAACACCGACTGGAAAGAATAGGAACCCTTGAAGTTTTCACTTTTATTCCATCCAGAAATTTTGAAGTTGATTGGATTTGGGACATCCCACCCAATAAACTTTCGCAAAAGAGACAAACTACAGTTTATCACCTCATCTTCGGGTAGAGTCTCCATATGGCGCCCACCTTTACTGACCATCCAACCACATAAGATCCTTGGTTGATGTTCGACGGGGAAAAACCCATATAAATCTTCCAGCCATGCACGTTCTGTACCACGGATTTCTTGAAGATCTTCTTCACGCCACATAAAAGCATAGCCGCTAAAATTGGCAGGCCAGAAGGGGGAAGAAAACTCCAAATAAATTTTGTTGACGGCTCCAAATCCAATGGTTTCAATGGCACGTATCTTCTCAACTGGTAATTTGGGATCAAACATGATGGAGTGCTTTTCTTTGAGCACCCCCAGAGAGACAGTGACTATGACATGATCGGCTTCAATGATCTCACCATCGACACAATTCAATTTAGCTCCGTCATCGCTCCAGTTGATAGTTTTCACCGGTTTTCCGAGTTTTACTCGCTGCTGTAGTACACCTAACTCATTTCTTTCATCGGATTTCATAAGCACTTGCAGGAATCGGAAATAACCTTTGCCCTTCCAGTTCATATACATGTCTCCTTCACAATCATAATACTCCACAAAGTTCTGTGCAGATAAATCGTCTACTGAGTCGCATGCATTCAATGAATTTTCAACTTTTTTGAGGAATTCCAAGAACTCTTTCGCTATTTTCAAATCAATATCTGAATTTTCTGGCAATTTGAGTGCTTCGAAGTATTCATTGGTGATGTAACTTCCCACAGAACCTTTGTGTTCTTTCAGCTTCGACTCCAATTCCAATTTATCGTTGTAAATAGCCTTCAAACGCTGGAACAAGGCTTCTGGTACATGTTCCTTATTAGAACGAATGCATTGAACTTTTTGAAGTTCTTCGGGGGGAGAGTGTTCCAAAAGATCCAGGGGGGCAGCCAGCTCGTACACAACGCAGTCCTTCTGTCCATGACACCACTGAGCTCCAATATCAACCACATTGTCAGCAAATGGAATGGTGTATATGCGACCTCCTACACGATTTTCAGCTTCCACCATAACGACATTTTGAAAACCGAGTTCCAAAAGCTTTGTTGCAGCTGCAATGCCTGATGGTCCGGTGCCAACAATTACTACTTTTGCGTTACTCATGTTAAGATCTGCTTCAAACGACACTTGTTCAGTTCAGAAATGTTTGTGAAACTGTATTGAATGGTCAACATTTCGGGCGACTTATATAGTAGCATTTTGTATTAGAAATGAGGAAAAAAACAAGACCAGAGATTAAACGACCACAATTGATAGCAAACTAAACTGAACCGCAGTTTTACTAACCTAAATGTTAAAGCTTAGGTATGGTGTTTCCTTTTATCAGTTTGATCTTAAAGAAGTAGCTTTCCTTTATCTGTTTTATAGTTTCTTAAATAAAGTACATACGTATATTGAATGTGGGGTAACCATTCTTTATTTACTTACAAAACTAAGTTGTGGTTATTACAGCTGTCATTTGCTGCCTTGATCTATTTTTTCTTTAGCCCAGAAATGGAAACTATATAAATACCTTTGCTTGTAAAGGGTGAACATAGTTTCAAACCTTTTGGTATTGTGTAACAGTAAATATTTTTTGTCAATATTAATAAAGAAATTAAATCATGAATAAAGCAAAAGTTGTCGTCGTAGGATCCGGCTCGTCGGGAATAGAGGCTGCCACGAAGCTTTTAGATCTTGGGTTCCAGAATGTTCAAGTTTTTATACTTTTCCATTCGCTGATAATGTAATTGATATGGGAGCACAATTTATCCACGGGGAGAAGGACAACGTTGTGTATGAGCTGGCAAGTCAACACAATTTACTCGAACATATCGATCCAGAGTTTTTCAAAAAATATGAGTATTCGTTCCAATAAGAAAGTTTTATCGGAAAGCGTTGCATTGTGCCTTAAAGCTATCACCGATGACATCAAGGGGCCTGAGAAAAAAGAAATGGAAAACTACGATGGCTCGGTCGGGAGTTTCATATAAAGCAAGTACTTTAAAGCTCTGAAAAATCAGAGAACTCAGATATCGACCCGAAAATAGCAAAAGAGTTTTATGATAGCTACGAAAGAATCGGAAACTCAATTAACGCATGTGACACAGTGAACGACTTGTCTGCCAAAAGATCTCTTGACAGTTGGGATGTCGAAGGGGATGGCTATATGATCTGGAAGGGGGCAGGATATCTTTGATTTTTAAAATTGCTTTTAAAATCTTCGGCGGAAGGCAAGAAGCTGAGAGAGCTTGATCAAAAAATTAAACTCCGAAAAGCAGTGCAAGCCATCAGCTGGAATGATGAAGGAGTAAATGTAAAGTGTGTTGATGCTTGATGGCGATGTAATTGAAGCCGATCACGTTATAGTAACAGTGTCTTTTGGGGTTCTCAAAGAAAAACACATGACTTTATTTGAGCCCACCTTGACAGCGACGAATATTCGTGGCATTGAAACCATTGGCTTTGGAACTATTAATAACATTTACTTAGAGTTTCCAAATTAGTTCTGGCCAAAAAATTGGCCCGGTTTCACTCTGCTGTGGAGGGAAGAAGATCTTTCAGAGATTCGTGGTACAAGCCAAGCATGGCTGGAGGATATGTCGGAGGTCTTTATGGTGAGTCATCAGCCAAGGGTCTTAGATATGTGGCTGGGTAGTTAGTGCCAATGCACGTCACATAGAAACTATCGAAAGATGAATTGCAAAGTGGTCTCATGTACGTTTTCAGAAAACTTCTCAAAAGGGACATTCCATCGCCAATCAATTGTACGGGTTCTTCGTGGTCTACAAATGAAAGCTTCAGGGGTTCTTACTCATTCCAATCGATGTTGATGGAAGAAGCCGGAACAAAACCTAGCAATTTAGCAGCTCCAATTTTCAATTCTGAGGAAAAACCAGTCGTTCTCTTTGCTGGGGAGGCCACACATGATCATTATTTTGGAACTGTCCACGGTGCTGTAGAAACGGGTTGGAGGGAAGCGAAGCGTCTTGTCGAATACTATAGCGCAAAACCTACCGAAGCCTAGAACGCTAGTTGTAAATTGGTTTTCCATCTATAAAATCGATTGTGCGAAAAAAATGTTAAGGGAAAATAAAAAATTATAAGCATGCAAAATCTTGTGTTGTTTTTTTTTAGGTTATTAGTGCAATCAGCAATCACCACACGATTTTGTTAGGGTTGCATATTATAAAGGCAATGGTTGCATATATTTTTGTGTTGGACGTTCTATTAACAATTCAAAAATTTTCAATTAAATTTTTGCCGTCATTTAAGGGATTCCGGAACATAGCAGCCTATTTTTGGATATTTAAGAACGACTTTTCGTTTTAAGTATTCATCCATTTTACCCCCTCCCTCAAGACAGGTTGTGGATTTGGTGGAGTTTTGTGAAAGCCGGAAGTTGGTTGGTTGATAAGCATGTGCTGCGATGCTAACGCTCAAAACATAGTTTGGGGCACCGTCTAATGCAACATGAGGGGCAACCAACTTCTTAGTTAGATTCTGTCTTCTGACTTAGACATTAACTATGTTGGCAGTAGGCCAACTTTTGTTACGGCTATACGACAAGACGTAATTGACTTGACACTGTCTAACAGATATGCCAAGGAGATTACCAACTGGAAAGTGTTGCCGGACGTGTCACTCTCAGACCACATATACATTGAATTCCATGTAGCAAATGTGGTTCCCACTCCTTTAGTTACAAGGAATCCCAGAAAAACTAACTGGACACTTTTCAACGATGAGCTCGGTAATTTCGTCAAAACTCTACCTAAGCTCTCAACATCACAAAAAGTTTAAGATGCAGTTCTAGAAGTGAATTGTGCCCTTACAAGTAGCTTCGAGCTGGCATGTCCAGCTAGACAATTACCTAGTAGATCTATGGTTCCGTGGTGGAACAGTGAACTACAGAAACCTCGCAGGGAAACCAGAAGTATTCTGAATAGGTCCCTCAAGACCAAATCAGAGGTCGACTGGAACCTGTTTCGATATAAACAGAAGGACTTTAAAAGGTTAATTCGAAGATCAAAGAATGCCTCTTACAAAGAATTCTGTGAAAGCATAGAAACACTCAGCGAGACTAGTCGACTTACCAAAGCCCTTAAAAGGAGCAAGGTAAACAAACTAGAAACGCTCAGGAAATCAGACGGTTCCTATACCGAGTCCAAAGCAGAGGCACTCAGTCTTATGCTGGAAACTCATTTTCCAGGAAACCAGATATCAATCGGACCACAGCAATCTATTTCTCTTAGATCAGGTGAATCCGATAAATCCACTCGATGTAGCTGGTACACGTCATCGTTATTTGTTACCATATTTTACTTCTTATGTGTCAAATGCCATTGAAAGTGGATATCAAGTTGATACTACATATTTACACTGATTTTAGTAAGGCATTCGATTCTGTTGTTCATGAAATTCTCCTTAGGAAACTGAAGAAATTTGGTTTTCATTCATCTATGTTGAAATGGATTGAGTCTTACTTAATTAGAATAGATACTCAAGATCTATTCATTGTACATCGGGTGTTCCTCAGGGAAGCCTTCTGGGCCCGCTCTTATTTATAATTTTTATTGATGACATTGTGTCAACTATTCAATTCTGTAGATGTTTAATGTACGCTGACGATCTCAAACTGTTTCTGCAAATAAAACAACCTAGTGATTGTCTTAATGTACAACAAGACCAAAACAAGCTCTCTAGTTGGTGTTTTGAAAATAACCTTAGTTTAAACATTAAAAAATGCAGTGTCATCACTTTTCACAGATGTTATTCGATGTTAAAGTCTTGGTCAAAATCACTGAGGAAAATACAGTTGTTGGTTTCATTAAAAGAAATTGTAAAGATTTTACTGATCCTCACACTTTCTTAACTCTTTTTATATCTCTGGTAAGGTTTATTTTGGAGTACGCTGATATAATCTGGAATCCGGTCTATAAATATCATTCACATCGCCTAGAAAGTGTGCAGAGGCGTTTAACAAAATACGTATTCTGGAAATTAATATGGGACTTTTCTCTTTCTTATGCGGCCAGATGTCAGTTACTGGGAATATTGCCTCTTGTGACCAGACAGAGCTCGCATGACATTATGCTTGTAAGAGATTTGTTGTGTAGTCATATTAACAGCCCCACCCTTTTGTCGCTTATACCTATCTATACTTCAGCTAGACCACTGAGGGAAAGACAATTCCATTTTCAGCAATGGCATAGAACAAATTACGGATCTAATGAGCCAATTTCTAGAGCAATTAAATCATTTAATATACATTGTAGTTGTTTATACTTACATTTGTCAAGGGAACGCTTCAAGAACATTTTATTTAGAATATTAAAATACATTATTTGTAAAATTTTAATTATAATATTTGTATAATTTCAAATTTGTAATTAGTCTGTTAAGCAAAAGCTTAGGTTAGGTTAGGTTGCATGGGGGGTGCAGCCACAAGTGGCAGCACCTCACTCGGATCTCAAGGATCCATTGTGCTCCCCGGGAAAACAGAGGATGAGGAAATGCGAGGGTTGAAGATGTAGAGGGTTGGGTTGGTGATTGGCTTATTGGGGTAGGGAACCCCCACTGAACCATTTGGAGCCCTGAGTAAATTTCAGGACGTTGCTCAATGGGAGATTAGAGATGTCGCCCAGTTCGTCGAAGAAGTATTCTCCGAGGGCCTTTTTCCTAGTGTGGGCCAAGCTAGGACACTCACAGAGGAAGTGGAATGATCCCTCCTCTGCCTCCTCATCATGGCATCCTCTACATAAGTCGGATGTGCTAATGCCCATTCTCATCATGTGGGTACCCAACGAATTGTGGTCCGTGAGAATGCCAATCAACAGAGAGAGCCGAGGTCTGCTTAACTGGAGTAGAAATTCTGTTTTTTTCTTGGAAATATCTGGCCAAAGGTTTCTGGAGACTCGGCATGTTTCTAAAGATGACCACCTGTCATTGGAGATTTTTAGAAAATTGTGTTTGATTCTGCTTTTTTCTTGTTCTAGTGGCTTTAAAACTGAGGTGTTCGTTTCGCTGGATTCAAGTGCTGACCCGATTTTAGCCAGCTTGTCCGCCATTTCATTGCCGATTATGTCACGATGCCCTGGAATCCAGGTTAAACTAACTGTGTTTGTCTCGCTGAGCAGTCTTAGGTTACTACGACAGCTGTCTACTAGCCTGGATTTTGTGATAATGGATGAGATAGCTTTAATGGCCGCCTGACTGTCTATTAAAAAGTCAATATTTTTGTTGATCAAGTTTTGCGTAGCAAGGTGCTTCGCGGCTTCGCACACTGCGAGTACTTCTACTTGAAAGACACTGCAGAGGTCGGGAAGCTTTATTGATCTATTCATGGTAGGGTAATCTGAGAAGATACCTGATCCTACCCCTTCGTCCGTTTTGGAACCATCCGTAAAGACGGAAATTTGGTTTTTTATTATAACCCTGTTTTCCTCCAAGCTTTCTCTTGCCGCAAAGCCTGTTAGAGCCACTGGATTGAAATCAATATGCAGGGGGGGGGGGGGGGGGGGGGGGGTAAGGGGTCGGGGGAAAGGGGTGGAAAAGGGGGGTATATTCTGTTTGAATGTCTATATCTGTATGGTTCATGATGGTTCTATGGCTTGATATGCCTGTTTAAATTGTTGCATTGTTTGAGTCGCAGTGCGCTTTTGGCCGCCATCTCCTTAGTAAAGAGATCTAGGGGGGCCAGCGACAGGAAGGTTTCCAGAGCTGCAGTTGGTGTTGTTCTCATGGCACTAGTTCAGCCTATGCATGCAAACCTTTGGATTTTGGTCATGGTCTTAAGGTTTGAAGCCTTCTCTAATGATGGCCACCAGACTAGACAGGCATATGTGAGGATTGGTCTTATTATGGATGTATACATCCAGTGAATGGTTTTGGGACCAGGTCCTCATTTTTTCCCAAAAATTCTACTACAAGTATAGAAAGCGATTTGAGCTTTCCTTTCTCTTTCTTTTAAATTTTCTTTCGAGTTAAGTTTACGGTCAAGGACAATTCCGAGATATTTTGCCGTAGCAGATAAGTTTATTGGTATACCATTAATGGAGGGAGGAAGTATATCTGGAATGTTACGTTTTCTCGTAAACAGAACAAGTTCTGTTTTAGTAGGGTTGACGTTTAGCCCACAGTTTTTTGCCAAGCTGGTGAGCTTGTTTAGAGCTGTCTGAAGAAGTTCACAAAGGGTGGTTGTGAATTTTCCCGAAGTCATGATGACGATGTCATCGGCATAGGCTACTGCTTTTATTCCGCTCCTGTCAAGTTTAACCAGGATTTGGTTAACTACTAGGAGCCAGAGTAGCGGGGTGATGCAGCACATGCAGGTAGACCCTTAATTGCATGTTGCAAGCTACTTCCCTTGTGTGTGAAGTGAAGCTCATGCTCAACGATTGTTTTTTGGCTTTACACAAAAATCAAATGATGAATGGGCTTATAAATACTAGCAGATAAACAATTTGTATGAATTTTACAGCTAACATAGCCATTAGCTTCTTTTTTGTGTAGGAAAACATGATTTTTCAATCACTTTATTAATTTAGTGCAGAGCAGTTGACATCAAAATTTTGTTCGTGAATAATTGAAATGTCGTAGTTGGTGTTATTTAAAATTGATTTTATTAAAACCGAACATAAATACAAACAATGCATTCAGAGATAAAAGGTAAATTGAAGTATTAGGGATTAAGAACTAAATCAATTGCGTCGAAGCTTTGTTTTGCCAAATAAAAGGAAACATGAAAGAGTATATGTACATTGGCAATGAGGTTAAAAAATTCAATTGGGTTGGAGGTAATCCCTTGCAGGAAAGGAGAAATGTCCCTGGCAATGGCAGTGACCGTTTGCTTAATAATGATGCTGACGAAGATGGATGGTATAAACGATAGTTTAACGCTTTGAGGTTGTTTTCTCTTTGAATTCATCTTCCCTAGACTATTGTTTTATTTTATTTTCTTTCAAACAAGGACTTCGTTTTCCCTTGACATGCGACAATGACAAGACTAAATGCAAAACAATCATAGTGTGAGAAACTTGAAAAAGCCATCAACTTTGAAAAGCAATGAACAGGACAGTGTCGCATGCACTTGCTGTAAGTTGTTGAATTAATTATCATTGTTTTTATAAGAAGAACACTCAACCTCGAGATTTTAAGAACTTGCTGGAGAATCAATGGATTTCCATGTTCCATCACTAAGTGGAAAACAGGCTCTTATCTATGACTACACACAATTTAACCGTAAAAAGGTATCTAGTTAAAAGTTTTTAATTTGAAAGTAGAAATTCTAAAAATTGAATTCGAACCGATAAAAGTGAATGTCCTGCAATTTTTTAAGCTCCGTACAAACTAGCCTTAATTCAAGAGCAAGCCAAAGAAACTAAAACTGCAAAGGAGGCTTATTTGCAAAATTCTCACGTACACAATTGCTTCCGTTCATATAGCCAGGGTGCTGCATACCTTCCGTGCAAAAGGCACAGGAATTTCTATTGTGTAACATTGTATGTGTATATTTGCTGTATATGAATAATACGGGGTGAAAGGAAGCAAGGATTCCAAAGATGGGAAAGATGAGTGGAGGGTTGGACACAATGAATAGAGGTAGCATGAGTAGTACACTTGTGATATTTCATCGTCCTTTCAACTATGCTACTAGTTGTTGGTATACTCTATACACATACTTAGGTACTAAAAGAAATGATGAATGGACTTAAAAAGGCATATGTTTATGAGAATATTCTCGGTCGTTTTGCTCTTTTTGTATGCTCATTCGCATTCATAACAGAAAAGTAAATAGGTACCATTCTAAATAAGAACGTTAAGGATCTGAGTCGTTTACAGTGAACTTGGACTCTACTGTTCAAGGCTACTCTTATTTTTGAATGTTGGTTGGTAGAGGTACATAGATAAGTAGGACAAGGAGTTTCAGTTTTGTTCATTAGAAGGTGAATTTAATTTTATTTTGTTCCGTAAAAAGCTCTGTATTTCCTCGCTATGTGTCCTATTCCTCTATGAGTGACCTATTTTGGTTAATTTTCTACCACAAAGTAGGGATTTTATTCCTTAAAATGCTTGAGTTGATGGTCCTTCTGTGGATAGCTTTGCATTCAAATTCTTTACATTTAATACGATTTTTCTTGGTATTTCGTTAATTAAGAAAATTCTACTCACTTTTAAGCAAAGATTTTAAGTTAGCTTAGGTATAAAAAGTTAAATTGCTCACTGACCTTAACCGGGTACTTTCTAGTACACTTTAGTTTAACTCTACTGCGTTTAAGTCTTACTCCTAAGAGCGGTTGCTTTTGAAGATGACTGAAAGTACTTTCTTTTTTTAAGGGAATTAAGTCCTGAAGTCCTAAAGCTTCAAACATCAGGTGAGTTGCTTTGTCGATTGGCTGCCAAGTTAAGCAGTTGTTATGAGAACAAAGCTGTTTATACTGTCCCAAATCCAAAAAATGAATTGAATGACTGAGAAGTAAAACAGAGCTAGTAGGCAGATTCATACTAAGGTGGGTGCTATAGTTGTGGATGAACCTATGCCTTAAAGTGCATAAATGACACTAACAAATCTCAATACTTTCGAGCTGTTTTGAGATTCGCATTGAAGTTGCCAGAGGTCCTTTCCACCTACAAATTGAGCGGGGAGGAGGGTGGTTGTAAACAGGCAGATTATAGTTTAAAATTTTGTTCTAACTCTGCGCCTTATTCTTACCCCGTGTCTTGAATGTCGCTTTCTATTGGTTTCACTCGGGGAAGCACTCATTTTAAAAACCAATGTACCACCCAAAATTTCCTTTATGTGAGTTAAAGACTGATAATTCCTTGAGGAACTTTTCGTTTTGACATTTGAGTAACATGTGCTTCTTGAGTGAATTCTCACTTCACATCGAGAGGTGGCCGTGGCAGTCACTTCCTAGAAACATGAAAATCGATCTTTTTGCACCAATGGAACGGTTTGAGAATGCTCTTGGACGCTCCTGGACGGTTCTTTTCTTCTAATGGAAAGCGACATAAGTGAAACTTCATTCCTCTGCAAACTCCCACTTTTATGTTTGCGAAGACTTCTCTCGAGCCAGAGCGATAAATTCCAGTAGCTCTACAACCGTCATTATCTCACGTCTCGTACTTTTACAGCTATAGGTTAATTTCACCATACAGTTTTTGAAAGTTCTTCGTTAGGCCTTCTTCTTCATATACCTGGGTCCTGTTAACCCATTAACACCCAAGGGTACCAAAAGCAGAAAAGTTTATATTTTTATAGTATTTTCCTCTTATTGAGGTAAAATAACACATTTTTGCAAAAAACAAATTAGAAAAAAATTAATTATGTTGTTAGTAATGGACCCGTACTTTATAAAGTACAACGGGTTCATACATACTTTTTTATTTTGAATTGACATGAAAATTTTTGAAACAGTCTTTATAAATACACAATAGGTTTGTTCGTTGGAGTCTTAGGGTCGCCCTTGGGTTGCCACACAGCGTTTTTTTGAGAAACCTATAAAGTCGCCCTGAATGTCAAATTGAGTGTTTTTTGAGCACTAGCACTAACCTAGGTTTTCCGTCAACTCGCCCTAGGTTTTTGCTGTGGCGAAATGAAGGCTGTAAAATAGTACGTGTTTTGTTTATGACAGGGATGTGTGGTGATTTGTGATTTAGCGTTTTTTGAGAACAGGATAACCACGGTTTTTTTAAAACTCATAGGGTTGTCAAAAAAACCTGGGTGAACCCTGGGGAAAGTTCAACGAACAAACCTAATGTAACATCGCACATTTCACAGCACCATTTTGATCGTAGATGGCACTCACGGGATCTCAACTGATTGGGTAGTTTTTTGGGAAAGTGGTATCCTGCGCTCTCCACAATGCTTCTATGGACAATATCTGTGGTACACGTGGCGTTATGGTCAGCATGTCTGCCTGTTAACCCAGTGGTTCGTGGTTCGAGTCAAAACACAGGCAAAGATGTTTTTTCTCGGGTATCGCCTTTCGCGAAGAATTGGCAAATCCTCTGTTAGTAAAGTCATTGCCTTGAAAAGCGCTTTCTCGATTAGCCGTTCGGAACCGGCAGAAAATTGTAGGTCCCTCATTTCTTCACAAGGTATGGTTGTAAGAAATGCGCTAGGCCCTGGAACTTCTCGCTCTGTTTTCGCCACTCTATTTATTTTATTTATTTATACAAAATCTGTATCTTCAATTACTCAGTGCGAGCCACTGCTACAAATTATTATGAAATGTGAAGAATATTTAGAGGCACTACTGAATGGTGAACCCGTAAAAACAGCTGGGCATTACATGACGTACGTAAATATTGTAAATTACTATTTTTTGTTATATACGAATATTCGAACAGAATTCACTTTCTTTTAATCCGTGCTACCGAAAATATGTAATTTATCTTCTGTCTATAATCAGCCTAATTACGCTAGGTGACTTGTTTGATACTATAACAGTTTGTGTCATGTTAACGAAACGCATCCAGTTCTACGTCAATTATTCAAAAAGGCTTTATTGCTGCGAACAAACTCACTGAAATTTTACACTTGACAAATTCAGTTGCAGCTTACCAAAGATGGTGTAAGAGTCATATAGTATACGATCGACTGTAATCTGTGATGTCACGCAGGAAAAAGGTAATATAATAATAGACGTATAAGTCCGTTCGGTGAAAACATTGATAAGGAATCACATATTAACATTTTAATTGGGCAATCCGCAGCAAGACATCGGGAAGTTTTTAGTAAATATTGAAAGATGTGGCGAAAAGCAACGAAATTTTATTCCTTGAAAAATACGTTCGAACAGAAAAAAATTACAAGTTTCAAGAGCTGCTAATACTAAAATACTAATACTGTATACCTATCTAACATATATAGTATTGTTCAAGTAAGTAAAGTTAACTTGCAGCAACGACGGAGGCGAAAAGGGCGGTTCAGCGCCTCACAGTGCTGGCGGTTGGCTATATTCTTTGGCACCTAAATCGTAAAAAAAATCAAAATGTTTGATTAGAAAATGGTTATAAACATTTTCTTAATTTTCCTTAAATTTTCGTCTTTATTTTCTTTAATTTATGTACACTAAACTTTTAGTGTAAAGTGTCTGGTGGTGATTTAAACGTGGTGGCTGGTATACGAATGATTGCCAAAAAGCAATGGCGGATTGTAGTCGATTAGGACCAGGAGGAAACAAAACATCTAAAAAGCAGGCGCTCAGAAGTTGTGTGCTGAATTTTGGAACTTGTGGGATCGTTCCCAAAGTAATAACTTAAAGGTCTTCACACATCTTCTGAACCTCCTTTTTGCCGCTGTCGTTGCTCCAAAGCTACTTTACGTATTTGGGTCAACCGCACAGTACAGTTTTTTGGGTGAAAGAATGGCTTTTATCTTTTTTTTTTTTATCTTCTATCTATCTATCTATATCTATATCTATACATATAATAAAAACGTAACAGTTTGTTTGTTTGTGCACGCTAATCTCAGAAACGGCTTATCCTATCTACATGGGGTTTTCAGTAATATTTTGTGGTAAGCTTCACTTAACATTTAGTTTTCATTTCATGTCAATCGGTTGATAAATAATAAAGTTATGCCAATTCTTGCGGACGAAGTCGCTGGCACACTTAGTATATATATATATGTAAGCATATCCAATCTGACGTTTGCTCCAATGAACTGCTTTCTTCGACTAACTGTCCTCGTTTTCTCTTTTTTTCCCTTTCCTCAAAACGAAGTAATTTTAAAATTATTTTAAAGATTTTTGTTCGTAATCTCAAAATTCCTCGAAATCACAAAAACTACTTTTCAGCTTGATATCTAACCAAGAAGTGTCTGCCACTTCAAGTCTAACTGAAGCTGAACCCAACACCGCACTCATACATGCACAAATTCGAGCTTCCAAACACTCACTATTCGAAGAATTCAGTTCCACGAAGACATCAATCACCAACGTTGTTCTGCTATCGCTATCTAATATCTAGTGAAAGTGCTAATACATTTTCTCTCAAGTCAAAGATTTTGACAAGTTGTAGGTGTCGTCCAAAACTTGCCGATCTCATTTGTGAATCCAGCCCATAATACCCAAGATCAAAATTTTTGAAATTATTTAAACAAAACCAAGTTTCATCTGGGCATTCTTCCAGCAACTCCAAACCCACGTTAACAGTGAATCAATGCCACATTTTCTTAAAGAAAAATCAAACTTTAAACTTAAGACCCGATGGTGGACCCTTTTGCAGTTTTGAAGAAAGTGGGGATTACCGCTTAACGTTGGTTCGAATCTTTGGTACCTTAAGCTGGCCACAAATGACGAACATGCTCGTTTGTCTTATCACACAGTAGCGAACACATTTAGTGAGAATAAATTTCGTGTTACTTCTTTATACTGGAAACAAAATGAGTGTTGCTCGCGAGCATTGCCCTAAATGACGAACATGAAGGCCATCAAACAGGAGAAAATCGAAATCCTTAGCCAACAGCGAGTGGCTCGCGAGTAACGCAATAGAAGAGAAAAGCATGATCAAATATTTCGAACGGGCCTTAGGCCTTCCTTGGTACCCGTGGCGTGATTGTTAGCACGTCCGCCTGTTAACCCAGAGGCTCGTGGTTTGAGTCCGAACAGAGACAAAAATGTTTTTCCACGGGTATTGTCTCTCGCGAGGAATTGGCAAGTTCTCCGTTAGTAAATTCATTGCCATGAAAAGCGCTTTCTCGATAAGCCATTCGGAACTGGCAGAAAATTGTAGGTCTCCTCCATTCTCTCACAAGGCATGGTTGTGAGAAATGCGCTAGGCCCTAGGGCTCCTCGCCGCCACCCTATTTATTTTAAGGCCTTCTTTGCATTATGTTTGATGCGTTATGCTACACGTATGTTTGTGAAGTTGTGTATTTTGCGGGATGTTGCATAATGTGTGATGTTCTATGTTGTTGGCTGTTGGAATTACAATATCTTCACCGATGAAGGTCCTGGTGTCTTATCATATTGACCTCCAATCTTACTCCAAATACTTCTTCGGGAAGGATGATACCTGCTCCGTTCCTTTACAATTTAAGATCCGTTCCGTTACTAGAAAATCTCAGCTTTCGTTTTTTAATCTGAAAGAGCTTACCTATTTAGAGCTCTTTTGTTATTAGGCTATTTGAACTCCTGGGGTACGAGCTCAACGTACTGAGCGGTAAAACACTAAAATTGGAACAAAATTGAAAGCACAGCGATGTCGCTTATTTTGCAATTTTGATTTGAATTTTGCCGCTCAGTTTGTTGCCGTGCCATTCATTCCCCAGTGCCCACCCACCTCATCTCATTACTATAATATCTTTTCTAGTTTCAAGCCTGGACTTCGAAGCTGGCCAAAAACTTTCCTAGACAACAGGGAAATTAATTTTTTTAACACCTACCATTTGAAAGGAAGAAAAAATGTGTTCTACTCCTTTCATAGTCATATTTCTCAAGAACTCAATCCGAATAAACTGTCTTCACATTCTTCAAATTTATTTCACCAGACACATGGAACCAGTGCGGAAAAAAATTACTCACATTACTTCATATGAAATCAAATACAGAACATTAGTTGATCCGAAGGTTCCATTGCCGTTTTATACACCAAATAGGCTGTGTGTAATTGTGTATGCTCGTGTGCGTGGAATATGTTTCCACGAAATTATTTGACGCAAACGTATTTATTTCTATGTTTAAATGTGCAAACTCTGATCTATCTGTAGCTATTCCGGGAACTCTTTTAAAACGAATGGCGTCTGCCAGTCCCCAATATAGACATATCTACTCCCACTCGCTATCAATAGCTGATGAAATCATTCAACTCCCAGATCAAATATCGCTGGTTCGAATCGCCGAACCAATGTAATTACAACAATTAACGGAAATGTGTTTTCAATCCGCCCCAATCACATGTAAATTAATTTCCATATCGGTATAGTAGGCCGTATAGTAGACGTAGACGTATGAAACTGTTTACACATAATTAGTTTGTCATTCCGACGTCATTACTACTCATTACTTTTATCTCGTTTTGTCGTCGAAAACCGAAATTAATTTTCGCAAAAAATTCAATTACCAACATTTCAGTGAGCCAAAATTCACAAAAAGCCACACGATTTTAAATGTGTGTACCAGGAATAAAGGAAACCCTTGGGTTGTATCAAATATCAAGAGTCTCATCGTTCCCATCATCATCTACCTGAAACTTGGACAGTCGCGCATTAAACGTGTCACCTGCATTTGCATAATTAATGCAAATGAATGGTGAACGAACAGAGAGCCCCATCAGAGACACTGATACAGATACCAGTGTCCTAGCTAGTCTATAGGTGCTGATTGGTACAAAATGTACATCCTCCCGCAGTCGCCGATTCGTCCATCCAAATGGCTTAATTTACATTTCGTTAAAACAAGAATGACTATCATCCCCCAACAATTTGGCAGAGAAATGTGGTCCGGCAGGAAGCCACTGTTCTGTCACAGTTCTGCCGCAATGTGTTTCGGTTCCAGGTGGTAGATACGTTGTGTTTGTGTCTTTGTGTGATATCATTGACGTCTTTGTGCTGAGTGCCTATGCGGAATACACTGTATGAATGACAATTTAAATTAATTCGAATCTGATGATAGAAGCTGGAAGCCCACTCTCTGGGCATTAGTTCTGCATTCAAAATTTATCAAGAAACAGACTCCCTAGAACAGTATGTTCGCAAACACAGACACAAGCCTAATAGTTGGTCATCAGAGAACGAAATGAAAAAAAGGAAAATCTGCCTAATTGGAAGAAGCACTGGGCTTGCTTTATTTTTTTATTTTTAAATACGTGTAATGGTCAAACAAAATCCAACCAACCTTCGCCTCGTACATCAAAGTGGATATTTTATAATTTTGCCATTCACAATTCCTCACATCCTTGGCGAATCTGAATCTGTGTACTCTTCTATAGCCTTCACTTGTTGTAGTAGGTACATTATACATGACACTTGTGCTACACGCTTGGCAGAGCAAACATTTTACCGGTTATGGATAAAGAAAAAGGAGAATCTTTCTCTCTCTTCTCCATACTTCAGAACTTAATTCAGTTTTTCTCTTTGCGAAATTACTTTTTCCGCTTCGAGTGTAGAAGTCCATGCACTTTCTGAAAGTGCAGAAAGGCTCACTTGACCTGGAATTACAAGTAAAAAAATGGTAAAAAAATAAAAAACATAAAGGAAGACTATTTCATTCAAATCATGGCAATGCCCATTGGCGGCTTACCATATATAGTGCTTTGAATAGCAACGGAAATAAAGGATTTTGTTGGTGTTGTACTCATGCATATCAACGAAATTGCTTTGAAATCTTCTGATACGCTTGAGGACTACAATAAACGGCGCAGTGCCTGCCCACTCTCCCAAGTTTAATCCAAAGGCGGAGATTAATAATAATTTTCTTGTAAAAGCAAAATGTCCTTTGACATTTGCTGGAAAATAATTTTTATTTTAATTTAGAGGAAAACAGGAGGACTTGTTTTGATGTATTGCTACGATGCAATTTGCATTCTTAGACTTCATCGTCAAGAAAATTAAGAATTTGGTGGATATGGGAAAATCTTAATGGGAAAAGAATTTCACTGGATGTTTTGTTGCTACGGTAAATTTAATATACCTTTTCAGTACTTAGCCACAAAACAGAGAGCCAAAACTAAAGAATATTTTGGGGGCTTTTGCACTTCTTCTTTTTCTTTAACAGAGCTCTGAGCATTGCGATCTCGAAGGGATGACAGGTCTACCACTTAACGTTTCATATAAGTGGTCTGTGATTTCGAAGGGTTGGCAGGTCTACCACTTAATGCTTCCCACAAGTGACCTGCCAGCCGATTAAATGGTTGCTTCTATCTCAACAGTTTAAAAATTTAACACTCGCAATAACGAGTAAGAATAAAATGTTTTATGTGTATTCGAACATTTCCAATGCTTCGTAGGCGTATACGTACTTTTTTTTGAATTTATTTATTTTTGAATTACCTTTGTTTGCACATGTAGTTTTTTTGTTATGAATACAATCTGAATTTAATAATTTCACCATCGATAAAACAGCAATGGTCTCGAATAACTGCCCTGCGGCCATCCAGCCGTGCAATAAAATTTTCGTGAAAAAGTTTTTTTATTTTAATAAACTAAATGATATCAAAGTTGGGTATTAACCGGATTGAATACCATGGAAAGTAGCTTAAAATCCAACGAAGTTTCTTGCATATGATGAAGGGGATTCATCATAAGCTAAGTACCTATATATTTTCGAAAATTTACTCAGACTTTTAGCTGCATATTTCCATCAAAAATAAAGGCGTTTTGAATCGATTTTGAACCACTGCAACGAAGTTACTAATCCTTAATCTACACCAGGTGCCAGTCAAGCAACAACACTCCACATCAACAAAAATCAAAAGAAAAGCTGGTGAATGAAACTAAAGGAACAAGTGGCAAGCCTTGCGAGTTCGGTGTACGGATACTATCCAGAATGGACATCATGGTTAAAACTAGTGGAGGTGCAACCGAAACGTCGATGAATGAAACTGTAGCTGCTAGTCAGTCTGGTCCATGAATATTGACCGGACGGAAATAATGCCTCTTGAGAATTAAAATCTGTCATACAGCGAAAGAAAAGACATATGCACTATAGCAGAGCGTTCGTCTGGCATTTCAAAGTACTTATATATCTGTATGACTGGGCAATGACATCAGAATGACCAATACAAAGCGCAAGGACTGTGAAGACCATCTGTGGGAGCTTGCTGTGTTGGAGAGCACTCACAATCAGTCGGTGGGATCCGAGGGATGTTGTTTGGAAGACGTAATCTTCTTGGTCGAGTGTTCTAAGCAGCAGACCTCTGACTGCTTGCATGCTTTTGTGCCTGAAATATCCCCCTTTCTTAAATCGGGAGTGGAGGAAGGCTGCAAAGGTTTAATATACTCTGGTCTGACTTACCCCCCCCCCCCCTGCCCTGTCTCATCATATCGAGCTCTTTTCCAGAACCTAAACTTGATCAATTTTTTAGTCAATATTTGGTTGCGACTGTAAACTATGACAAAATTTTTATCGTTGATTCAGCTTCGATTATATGGTGGGTTGAGCTTGCACAGCTCCAGGTAGTGCTGTGTCTGAATGGAAGCTTTTCTGCAAAGTCAGTTGCGTCAGCTTACCTTCCTTGGGACTCCATCGCCTCATCCTACTTGACAGGTCACGAAGCTGTAGGAGTTCTGTGAAACCCGGAAGCTACCACTCAAAAATTAGTTCAAGGAAGCACCAAATGCAACATGCGAGCTGGTAACCTAGTCTTCTTATCATGTCAGCGTCTTTTTTCTTTTCTACGACTATCTGCGAAGCTGTAGCTAAAGAAGGTTGCTATTTGATTGTACAATGGACCTGTAGTTAGGTATGAATGCAGTTTTGAAAGTCTTCAGCGAAAAAAAAGACAGAAAATGCTGGAAAATGGGGAAGTGCGAGTTAGCCAATGTTGAATAAGTACTAATTTAGTGTTTTGGACTGTTGATTTGCCAGTGATATTCGTTTGGCTGCGAATGAGTTGTTGAAGCTGATAATTTACTCCTAACTTGCCAGTGTTTGATTGCGGAATTGCCACCGTTGGAGCTGCCGTCATCGGAGTCACTGGTGTAATATTATATAGAAGCAATAAATAGTTTGTTAAATTGTACTAGTTTTAAGAAAGACCATCACTTTTTGTCCAAAGGTTGAAGGAAGCTCGGTGGATCCTAGGTTTACTGACGAACAGCAAAAGTTTAGTTTCTTGAAGTTAGTTTATTTCTGATCTTTAAAAAACAATATTTATATTTTTAAACAATGGTTTTCATATTTAAATCAGGTTCATACTTCCAATGTACTAGTTACGCTTTTGAAGGTTCTAGCGAAGTTTCTTTCGGTGAGTAAAGGTTCAAATCTGACGTCTGACTAGGGATGGGGGTGGTGGATTCCCGACTTGGTTCGGGTAACTAAGATTATAAGATGATGGTCCCGGGCTTAAGGCCTTTGTTCCTTGGAATAGGACTGTGCTAACGCTGGGCTTCGGTTATTCTCTCCTGGTATGGTGATTCCTGAAATGATACTAGAGCTTGAGTTAGGGTTGGTCCTGAGGTAGCAGGAGCCACCAAATTCACAGCGAGATAGCACTGGACACTAAATTGACAGCTAGATAGCGTTTCACACTATTATGCAAATTTCCTAGATAACCGCTTACTTGCCACGGTCGGCGCTGATCGGCACTAGGCGAAATGATTTCACTGATTCCAATTCAAAACACCGAAAATTGAATCGAACCTCATCTCGAATGGAGAACGATTTACGGGAAGAAGGAAGTCTATACATTTTCTCAAACTTTTCTTCTCTCTCTCTCTCAAACCTTCCTTTTCTTCTACATCCGATTTATTATATGTTCTCATCATGCTCTCAAGAGGGTCCCGTACCTTTCTGGGTGTCTACGAAAAATTCCTCGCAATTCTATGTCAATTGTAGGTTCGATGGTCGATATCCTTCCTGACTTGTCTTTCTTGCCAGGAAATCAAAAGGTTTATAAAAGTGAAGACGTTGTGTTTTATAGTCAGTGGTCACATTGTTGCTCGATACCTTTCAAAGCTATCTGCACAAGGCCAGAGGCAGTTTCTGGCATAAAACTTTGGACCCAATAGATGAAGTACACGCTTCACTCAAAATGTCTACTTTCTTTGGCAAGATGTCGAGTGCTGAACAAAAAGCAAAAGCGTGAACTGATGGTAGGTTCTTACGAAACAAAATTACTTCTTCGGATGTTTGACCCAATGTGCGGACAGAAAGGCTCAAGGAAAAACTCAATGTGTCCCGAGAACCGAAATACATGTAAGTAATAGGCAGCAATCAAAAATTATCCAGTCACCAGGACCTTCGTACTCCTGAAGGTGCGGTTTGATAAAAAAGAACGCAATTCCTCCTTAGAGGCTAAAGCATCGCGATTCCAGATATCAGAACCGTGAGGAATGCCGGAAACTAGTAACTCAGGCAGTGACCATGTTTAGAACATCCTTATACTTTTCAAAAGCGTTGTTATTGTTCAAACACCGAATTTTGACGTTCCTATAAAAAGTGTCTATACTTAGACTGCACCATATTAATACAAACTGCATGTAATCATTTGTAACACTTAGGAACAAATATTCGCAAATAAAGAGATCCAAATGTTGATTAGCAGCAAATTCATAGCTCGATATAACAGCAAACACTACTGCCGTCGCACACCTTTTTATTTTTAACATTTTACTTCTTTTCTTTGTAAAATGTCCTTGACTTTGAATGCGGCAACACAACAGAAATCTCTTTTTGTTTTATAAATGCCCTTGGCCTGAGGTCCTGCACTAGTTTATTTTGTCCACTGAAGAAAGGTGAGAGAATGAAAAATGAAATCTTTTATGGACAGACCTACTTACTCTATATGCATTGTAATTCACAAGATTTAGGAAGACGTTGCTGCAGGTGACTTATTTCGGGGAAGGTCCTTGAAAGAATGATGTAAGATGTGATACATGATGCAAGCACAAGGATAAACTAGAACAATATCTGCTTGTAGAATTGTAACAGGTAGCAGCATGTGTATGCTGTAATGGCAACAACTTTTCATAAGTTTTGAAATTCTATATGAGGAATTGGTGGAAACTGCAAAGAAATAGCGACAGGGACTAGAGACCTTCACAGACGAGAAAACTCATTTTGCGAAAAAGCAAAACGCTCTAAATTGCGATAGAATAAATAAAATGTTTAACAAAATTCCTGTTCTAATGATCCATTTTCATTTAGAATCTTCACTTTAACCTTTGGATCCCATGCAAAGATACACCATAAGTTTCCACCTGTCAACTAATCAGCCTTTCTATTGGATTCTTAAAAACCTCTTCAATACTTAATACAACTTTTTCAAAAGCTGTGGTTTTCTTTTTCAAGGCAAATGTTTCCAAAAACTGCGCACTGTATCGTTTTACAAAATGTAAGACTGAGAAAGTAAAGGCAAAGTCAAGCCATATTTTAACCTGTCCTTCTTCTCTTCATTACCTAACCTCTTCTTTCATAATTTATGTGCCATGCAAAATTAAATTTTACAAAGTACACCTAGAGAATATCACATCCTCGCCTGCCAATGCACACATAATTTCCAAGAAAATTTGAAGAGTACACCATCCATGTCATTATATGGCGTCTTATAGCCAACAGCCTCTGGTGAGAATAGTGAGAATGACGAACATAAGAGAACAAGTCTAACAGTAGGTAAATCAATTAAACTTTACTCCATTGTTTGCTCATTAATTTCATTCGCTTCAATTGTTTACATTCCTTTTTTTTTACCTTGAAGCTACCTTCAATGACACACGTAACGAGCTCCTGAAAAAAAATTCTCATAAAAAAATGCAGGCAAATTTAAGCAACCATACCTAATGTGATATTAATAACGCCTCTCACTGTTTACCTAGTGCGATGAGTCGGTGCCTTTGCCTTCTCATCGTCTAAATTAAAACTTTATGTTTTTTTTTTTCAAAAAATTCTACTTCCGTTACTGCTGCCTGTCACCCATCCGTTTTTTTTTTTTGTAACATTTTAGTTAAAGTTTTTCTCGGTGGCGACAAAGTAAATTATTTGCCACCATTTTCATTGCACGGAACTGCTTCAAAATTATGTCGTCTTCGTCTTTGCCGCCGTTCTCATCGTCGACTATATTCAACAAGTTTTCCACTCCTCAAACCTACACTACAGAGTGATAGTACCTCAGATAGTTGTTCAAGGAGTATGCATTGAAGACAAATCTCAAGGACAATGAGTTTGCCATGATGAACAAATATGAGTGTGCATAATATTTCCATTGGAATCATTTCTGCAAAATTGAATTTGTAATATCTTTGGCCATGAACATTAAAATGGGTGAAGCTCATTCCATTTTAAACCACCCATGTGCAACATGTTACAACTCAAATGCAAGTGTGCTTGAAACGTAGCGCATACATATTCGACAGTGCACAGTGGTAGTCATCTGTAATGACGAAAAAAGAATTTCATGATTAAAAAGTAAGGAAAAACGTTTTATTTTATCTGCCAAAATGGTCTTTGTTTAAAGGAACCTCCTCTTGTCACTGAATCTTTGTTTGAGTTTGAAGCTTGTCTACCTTATGGCCATGACACAAATCTGGGATAGACAAGATGGTATGAATATTACGTCATTCAATAACTTGTCAATAGATTTTGAAGAATTTTCGAAAACTTCCTTTGTCGTCCTCTTACATTTCTGACTTTTTACTCAGAGTTTCTTATAACGAACACCCATGGTTCTCATTTTTTCCACTCTGTCTTTCAGTACACAAGGTATCGTTGAAAATAATCGAACGAAACCAAACCTTTTTCGAAGTTCAAACCTTTTTTGCGCTGAAAATCTGCACTCAGGCCTTCGTCTACTGAATATGAGCAAAAAATTTAACAGAGGGGATACATAGTTTCCCAGGAATCAATGACTATACCTATAAGTCAGTAGATATGTACTAACTAATGGCAAAAACGAGGTGTATTTAATTAAAAAGTTGTCTATATGCACCCAACACGATCTGACAGTAGTCATTTGTGAGGTAAAGGATTAATGTGTAGTTCGTGCTTATTCGTGTACCACGATCTTTTTGAGCAATTTGAAGTTCTAAATACATAGTGTTACTTGAGACGGTTCATTTAAAGCAAAACCATTCACTCATTTTTGAAGAAAAACGTTATTGCAATAGGAAATCGGTCAATCTTAAACGAGCTTATTGCTGTCTTGAGTTAAAAACCTCAATCAATTCGAACAGCTTTTTGCGTACTTTTTGGCTAGAGCCATCGAGCGTTGTATACAAACACTAAACTGATATCAGAACAGCTTTTCCGTTATACCAAATGAAATGGATATCAAGAAAATGAAAGTAACGGTGCTACAAAGGTACTTCTTAGTGATAGTAGGTACTTATTAGTGATAATTTTATTTGATTTTTTAAGAAATTTCAGTTCAACATTGAGGAAGTTGCAAGTGGTACACGTGTCGTGATAATTAGCATGTCTGCCTGTTGACCGGGAGGTTCGTGGTTCGAATTCTAACATTAGAAAAAATGTTTTTCAGGGGTATTGCCTTTCGCGACGAATTGGCATTGTAAATTCATTGACAAGAGGAGCACTTTTTCGATTAGCCGTTCAAAATCGGCAGTAAATTGTAGGCCTTTCTACTCCCTCACAAGGCAATGGTTGTGAGAAATGCGCCAGGACCCGGGACTCCTCGCTTTTTATTTATTTTGAAGGAAGTCGCTAATATCTTGACAACCTTCCTTAGCGTTTAAACTGAATTGGAATAAAGTTCAATTTGCAGACAAGGCTATAGCCAAAATGTATTCGTTAAGCTATCTGAGCAAAACCATAAGATTTTGATTCAAGATTGCAGTAACCTTGTTTAAGATTGACCAATAGGAATCAAAACCAAACTTTCCGTCATAAAATGACGGAGCGATTCTTTTTACAAGAACCAAAAACCAACCTGAGCAACACCGTGAGGTTCCCCGTTTCAAAAGACTTGAATAAGCTCCTTTCAAATTGATCACAAAGAGACGAAATTACCTTTTTCATCAGAATTGACTGAGTGGTTTCGTTTTGAACGAACCGTCACGAGTAACACGATGTATTTTTCCACCTCAAATGACTCAAGCGGTTGGCAACCGTTGCTTCTTTGGGTTGAGAAGGCAGTTGAGAAACAAAACTCTCTCCTGAAGAACCAAGGTAACCCTGTTTAAGACCCTGATCATCTCAGTCCTGCTTTAAGGCGCGGAAGCATGGACCTTATCGAAAGCGGATGAGGAAACCCTTGGTCGTTTCGAAAAAAAAACTTTCCGAATGATCTTTGGTCCCGTATGTGAAGACAATGTGTGGAGAAGAAGATACAGCAACGAGCTGTATGAGCTGTACCGCGACATGGGCATAGCCAGAAGAGTACGCATCGCGAGGTTACGATAGTAGGGCCATGTAGAGCGGATTGACCCAAACGCTCCGGCCCAACGATTGCAGGGAAATCGCGCCACCTCGTCTTAGGTGGCGCAATCAAGTGGATGAAAACCTCAACCGACTTAGAGTGCAAAACTGGAGAGAGCTCGCCCAAAATCGAAGTCGTTATAGAAAGATGTTGGTTGAGGCCCAGATTCGCCCCGAACTGCAATACCCACCTAAGTAAGTAAATGACTCAAGCGAGATCGTGCTACACAACGAGTGATCAATTTCCTTTTGCCGCAGCTTACTCTCTAGTTATATTCTGTGGTTTAAAATTTTGTTGCTCCCGTCAGTCGACTCGGTCGGCCATCTTCGTCGGTAGATCAAGTAGATAGTATTAAAATTGGTTGCAAAATACCGTAAACCAGTCCTACCGCAATTTTTGAACTTGTTTTACTTGTACTTGTCTTACTTGTCATATTCTCCGTTAAAATTACAATTTAAATAACAGCGAACCTTGCTGGATAATTTCCCTGTCAGCTGTTTATGTTGAGAAGCAGCACTGACGCCTTTTAAAGCAACATTTCTGCTCAAACTAAAACTCTATCGATATAAATGTAATGTTTTGTTTGATTTGAGTCTGAAATTCTGAAAAGCACAGATACGTCAAATCTCAGCTTAAAAACTTGTGCATACCATTTCGAATTAGTCTGTTGAATTTAGCGAAAGAAATGTATACCTACGCTGGAAAAAAAGGTGCAGTGCAATAAGGCCCGCGGCAATAAGACCCGCGGGTCTTATTTCCTCTTTGTTTTGGAAGTAACGCCCACGGGGGTTATTTCCATGATGAAATGGCAGTAACAGCCACGGGCCTTAGTTCCTTTTTCTGCAAACTTAAATACCATTTCGTAATGGAAAGAAGTCTCACCGTTTGCACTTAAACTTATTTTCAATGTGAATAAACTTGCACAGGGACGTAACTCCACTTGACATAAGTCCATGCTCTGATTGTGGGTTATGACATACCAAAGAGGAACACACGTACATAATAAATATCTGTGGAACTATGAATCATACTATGTGTTTAATGCGGTCAATTCCTAAGTTCAATCGCAGGCACGTATTACACGTAGGCAAATTTTGTTCGCTTTGCTTTTTACTCACGGATAGAAAAATGAAGCTAAAAGCAAAGCGGACAAAATTTTCTCAAGGGAATATGGACGTGTGGTGTAAAAATAAAAATTCCCGCGAATTTTTATTTTTACACCACACGTCCATATTCCCTTGAGAAAATTTTTTCCGCTTCGCTTTTAGCTTCATTTTTCTATCCGTGAGTAAAAAACAAAGCGAAGCGAACGAAATTTCCCTTCGAATAGTACGGGCTTGGGGTTGAACATAAAAAATTCGCACGAACAGAACAGGAGAATGTAGCTAAGAGCAAAACAAACATTAAGAAATTAGATTTAGTAATTATGTGCGCATTAGAAGGTGGACTAAGCCTCCATCCTATGTCACGAAGTGGGAGACAACGTGAGCTATGAATTCATATCCATGGAAAGCTGAAATAAGTTTCGAAATTTTGGAGCTTTGTTTTTCGGTACCTCAAAATGTTGTTTCCTTCAAATAAAAAGAATATATGCATTTAGCGCATCCACTAAGTTCTTCACCATTTCTAAGAAGGAAAACTAATTTTAAGATCCCATGTTTATCAGACTCATATAAATGCTGCTTCAAAATGGCAACAAAAGACATGGGCCTTAATTCTTTCCTTTAGTGGGTCTTATTGCCTCTTCAAAGTGGAAACAAAGCCCGTGGGTGTTATTTCCATTTCCTTGGGCAATAAGACCCACGGGTCTTATTGCCGCGGGTCTTATTGCATCGCACCGGAAAAAAAATTGCATTTTAAGGTGAGGCTGCATTTGGAGAATTTAAGTTGAGACTTTTTTTTGGGAAGATGAAGTAGGGTGGCATAAAAGACCGGTGCCAAACTTATTTTTTCAGAACCATACCTTGTGAGAATAAGGGGCCTACTAATTTTTTTGCCGATTTCGAAATGAGAAATCGCTTTTCTTGATACTTAATCACTCTCGGAGTATTTGCCAATTCCTCATGAATGGCAAAGCCCGTGGAAAACAATTTATTGAATGTTTGTGGGAGTCGAACCAGACAAATGCTTGACATTTTCACACGGCACCACTCTTTTGGAGAGAATTTTGCTAAAACTAAGCTTGAGCTACGAAATGGAACAAAAAACCATCGAAAAGGAAAACTACACGAACAACAATAACGTGATAATTTAGTGGTATTTTTTAAGAGCACACGTTGAAGTTACAAACTTATATTTTAAAACAGAACGCACAACGCGTGTAAATTTTACGAAAACCCAACAATCCTTGACTATTTCAAGGTTGACTCTGTATGTGAATGTCCTCCCCCATGCTGCCTAGACTCACGAACACAGTCATGCGAATAAAAGTTTTCTATTTTTTCAAAATACTGTCTACTTTCACTTTCGTTACCTTTGCGGAACCATTCTGTAAAGTAGCGGAAACTTCTTAATAAAAAAATATTTCACAATTCCCAAGAAACTGAGCAGAAAACTTTCGACGCTCAGTGTTTAATTGAAAACTTAACTTCCTCTGTGCTGAAGAGCCGCATGCAAACAGTAGTGCAAAGCGAAAAAGTAAAAGAGCTCCTTCAAGCACAAGAAGTATGCAGATACATAAATGAAAGTCAAAGTTATATGGCAGGCTGGCTGCAAGAAAGGTGAGTTTAACTTTTGAAGGAATTTTTCATCATTGTGAGCGTCTCAGTTCAAAAAGGAAGATGAAGGAAAAAATAAAAAAACAAAAAGGATAAGAACAGGAGTGGGCTTCTGCCCTATAATATCAAGTTTATACGTTTCTTCTTGTTCTTTCACCTCATGCCCAATGTGCGGTAAACTTACCTTGATTTAGGATTCATAAGAAAAACTTGAACTTTACACAGAAAATGTGAATGTGGAAGTGGAAGGTGCTAAGGCACATTATGTAGGGTATGACTTTCGAGGTTTATAGATTTAGCTGTTCGACTAAGCAAAGCCAAGTGCATATCTGGCAATGGGTCGAATGAAATTTAATCGCCTAATCTACGCCCCACCATCCATAAAATGAAAAATAACACATTCCGTAACTCAGAGTCAATCATCCGAGTGATGATGCTGCAGTGACTTTGCAAACTTTCAGCTCAACACACCGCCTGTGGGGAACTTACTATGAGAGCATCAGAGAGTTTGCCGTCAGCCCAGTCAAAAAAGGGTGAGAGGTATCGCAGAAGAAAACCTTGAGCAGAATGCGGGAAGGCGTAGTTGAATTATTCATAAAATCCACTTAAAATTGCAGCATGGTTGTGCATCCTGTTGAAATACGAGTATAAGGGTAGAAGGTACGAAACTCCAGCGCTTTTTCAGCCATATGAGGAGGCATGGGTATGCTGGCTGGGAATACACTCACTCGTCGTATAGTCGAGTCGTGTGCAGTTTGTCGAAACCATATTAGTGGCGGAAAATGGGAAATTATGAGAAATTAAAGACTTGCAGTATTCGACATGAGGTCAGCGCATTATTTCCCTGCTCTGGTGCCTTTCTCCTACACTGTTGCTGTTGCTGCTGCTGCATACGATGTATCTCAACTGCTGCAGCTTGAAAACCATGACAGCACTGGTGGTGCACTGTTCTTTTAAATGATGCACATTCTGTTTACGTAGCCGTAATTTTATTCATTACGAGAAGCATATCCCATCACTTTTTCGGTTCAGGTGAGTGCTGAAGCCCTGAATTTTTGCTTCCATAGTGGATTACGACTTGTGCATGGCAGCCCCTTTTAGTTGATAGAATCTGTTTGGTGTTTATATCCATTGCGACGACCTTCGGCAAAGGAATGTTTTTTATAATTTTAAATCTTTGGTGCGATTGAGTAGCTTTGAAATGATTTTGGTCGTTTGATTTTCTCTCTTTTTTTTTCTCTCGTTTTCTGAAGGCCAAGCTGTGGTTTACTCAAAGGAATGATCCGGTAGTTTCACTCCTTGTTTTTGCAAAGCACTTTCAAAGTTCTTTCGTTTGAGGTTTTTTTTTTATGTTCTTGCTAAAAAGTCATGTTTGTTGAAGTTAACTTATGCAAAACAAGGTGAGATTTGACACTCTGGAAGCATGTGCATGAACATTGAACATACATAGGATTTGATTTCGTCCACGATTTAACTGACTTTGAGTTTGCTTTGAAACGACTTCATCTTTGTGAACTGATTGATATCCAAAGTCTTTCTGTAGGAAGGCTCTTGAAATGCAGATGGATGTGAAACTCTTTCTGATGCATTTTGGGAAGATTTTAACATTTCACGTTTGTTAAAGTGTGATTCGATTTGATCAGTGATGATGGTTTCATATTTACATTACCAACTGAACTCAGTCCATGAAAAAAGTGTATCGGACGAGGCTACAAGCATCACAAAGTCTAACGATTCAACAGATGACCTCCAAACAAACTTCAGAAAACTTCTTGGTGCTTTTGCATACTCTGATTTCCTTCTCCAGTTAGAACAACTTTTTTGGCTATACGCAATAAATAGTAAAAAGGAGCCAAGCACACAACGAAATCGTTGATACCCACAGACTTTCTATAGGAGCTCGAATAAAAATAAGACAAAAATTGGTATTGCTGTAAAAGTTATAAGTCAATGAAGTTTGGATGTTTGCTAAGTGAAAGTGAGGGAACATACAATTTAGACAACATAACTCTGTTTTGAAAGAACTAACTTCGTTTTTTACTAACTTCGAAGATGCTACCTGTGGCACAATTGCTAGCATGTCTGTCTGTTACGAGAGTCCATAACATTTCATTTCATACATTTGATTGAATAGATGTACACTGTCAGACAAAATAAAGTGCAAACCGGAATTAAGATACTAACTCATTTTATTTTGTATTGTTTTCATGAACTTTATTTCAAAAAGCCGTTTTCTTTAATTTATTTAAGTTCTTTTACAAACATATCAGTATTCATAAACAAAAAATAACCAAAATTAAAATAACAAAAAATATGTGTTGCAACAAATCATGAAAAAAGAGAAGACAAAATAAAGTGCAAATTCAAAATATCGGCAAAAAAGCATATATTTTCATAGGAAATCAGTAACTGGTGACTGTCCCTTTATTTTGAATAACAGCTGCATGTCGTTTTGATATGCTGCGAACCAGATTTCTCAAAATTTCAGATGGAATCCTCCCACATTCAAATTGGAGGCTTTCCCAAAAAGATGGTATATTTCACTGACCATCTAACGGAATTCTGTCATCTAATATGGACCAAAGATACTCTATCGGATTGAGATCTGGGGATTGAGGTGGCCATTCCAATACTTCCACTTTGTTTCGATAAAAAAAGCTTTGCAACTTTGCAAGTATGCTTCGGATCATTATCTTGCTGGAAAATGTAGTTGTAAAGCGATATTTTTGATGCCGAAGAAGCTAAGTTTTCTCTAATAATGTTTTCGTAATGAGAACAATTCATGTTGGTGTCAATTTTGACAATATTCCCTACGCCACCAAAGGGAAAACATCCCCAAACCATAATAGACCCACCACCATGTTTGACGATTTTTTTAATGCATCTTTGGTCGAGTCTTTCTTTGGGCTTGCACCAAACTCTTTTCCTTGATTTGGAAGTTGTTAACTCAAATTTAGACTCATATGGCCTAATTATGCTTTCCCTAAACCATTGTGGTTTTGTTAAATACAAATATTTTTTAAATTTTTTGCGAAAGCAAGTCTTTTTTTTATATTTATTTGGCGTTGCAAAAGTTTTCTCTTTGCCAAATAGTTTCGTAGCCCACTTTCACTAAGTCACCTTTGGACTGTCCTTGGTCTTACGTCTAATTGTAAGTCTTCTTTAGTGTTTCTAGCTATGGATAATAGTTTTTTCTGGCCTCTATTGTGATTCTGCGGTCACCGGGCGTTGTTGTTTTCCTCTTTCTTCCACTTTGACTTCTAAAGCTGGCAGCAGATCACCGTTTAATGAATCCTTACTAATGAAAGTAACTCTGTCTGTCCGACATTCTATGTTACCATCTCCCGCCCAAACTACTAAACTGGTTGATATAAAATTTTGTACAGTGATAGTCTAGAACATGAGGAAGGACATAGGCTATATATTTTATCCCTAAATTCCCACGGGAACGGGAACGTATACGGGAACTTGAAAGCAACAGCACCGATTTCAAAAATTCTTCCACCGTTAGAATGCTACGCTATTCCCGAGTAACATAAACATTAATTCATACCCATATTCCTACGGGAACGGGAGTAATTACTAACATAATAAGTGCGAAAGAAGCTCTGTCTGTTCGCCTTTCTATGTTACCATCTCTCGCCCAAGCTACAGAACCGATTTAATTGAAATTTTATACAGAGATAATCTGGAACCTTAAGAAGGACATAGGTTACATTTCATTCGAATATTCCCACGGGAACCGGTCTTCACTAATATTATAAATGCAAAAGTAGCTCTGTCTGTTCGCCTTTCTATGTTACCATCTACCGCTCAAACTAATGAATAGATTTAAATGAAATTTTGTACAAAGGTAGTCTAGAACCTGAGGAAGGACATAGGCTATATATTTTATCCCATCATTCCCATAGTCCTACGGGAACGGTCACCATATTTCCACTGGAATGGGAGTCTTTACTAATATCATAAGTCTGAAATGAAATCTGTCGGTCTAATTTTATTTGTTATCAAAAACCGCCCAAACTATTGAATGAATTTTGGTACAGAGTCATAGTCTTGAGCCTGAAGATGGACATATGCTATAAGTATATGTTATCCCTGTATTCCTACAAGAATGCAAACGTAAACGGGAACCTACAGAACTGATTTCAAGAATTATTTCCCCGTTAGAATGCTACACTATCTCAAAGTAACATTAACTTCGATTTATCCCCATATTCCCATGCGAACGGAAGTACTTACTAATATTATAGATCCGAAATCTACTCCGTCTGTCTGTTTTACTTTGTTACCATCAACCGCCCATACTATTGAACCTATTCGTATGAATTTTGGTGCAGAGATAGTCTTGACATAGGCTGTATTTGTTTTCCCAACATTCCTATGGGAACGGCAACGTAAACGGGAACCTTGAAGATACTGGACCTATTTCAAAAGTCCTTTCACCGTGAGGTGATTTCTGTCAAATTGTCGATTACCCAGTTGGCCTGAGAAGAAATTTCTATCTTGATCTTCAAATAAATATTGGCAATAGGTAATGACTGTGTGAAAAGTCGATTTCGGCTAATCCGATTAATGAGATAGTTAACCATATAAACTTATAAATTATGTTTTGACGTATTGGGGGATATTGTCGAATGTCTATCAATAGACAATATTATGGACACTGAGCAAGTCACATCATAACCTTTAGAATTTCTCAATTCATCTTTCCAATTTCCTCAATTATCAGCAGTGGCTGCAAGTTGGTGTTCCAGTGCCAATAATGAGTATTCTAGAATTGCACACAGCTACAAATTACACATCTGGGATGTGGCATTATAAAAGTTTTAATAATGACGGGAACAGCGTAATTAGAAAACTATTGATTCCCCGTATTTCTTTGATTCCCATTTTTTTGATTTGTCATTTTAGTTTAAAAGAGTGTATCAAACTCGCAAAACCTTTTTATTTGACAAAAGAAGGAAAAAGTAAGAACGTCGTGTGCAAAAATGTACTGAAATAAAATAATATAAAAATAGTTTACTAAAACGCATGAATGTGTCTTATTTGCAAAATAAGTAGCCTAAAAAATTAAAAATGCTGCCGAAAGTTACTATTCCACGCGGACGAAGTCGCGGGCACAGCTAGTTTCAAATAAACCTTCTTGGTTCCAGAATTTGACAGACCATATTTTTCACTTAGTTTACGAAAGGTCAACCCACATCAACGGTCATCAACTAAAACTTCTAAAACTTGAAACAAAATTTTTGCAAACGGGCATAAGATAACCTCACCTTCTGATCATTTTGGCTTATATTTTTATTTTGAACTATTATTAGCTATACTTTGCACAGGTATTAAAAATTTGCACTTTATCTTGTCCGAGCTTAATGTCATTTGCTTGAAAATTAATGCAGTTCATGTTAACAAAAATAGCGGAGTATTTATAAAGGTTTGATGAAAAATGATAAAATATAAGGTAGTAACATTAAATAGAGTGATAAATCTTCCTTATTATTTATTCTCTGCATTTGCACTTTATTTTGTCTGACAGTGTATACAATAAAATACAATAAGGAAGATTTGTATCATTTATTGAATGAAGTTTAAAACATTCCTTTGTGAACATATAAAAGAGCGGTGGCGAGGTTTGGATGTCCCAGCTGGAGTCACCGAAACATTTCAAGTCGGTGTACACCAGTGATGCGTCTTGAGTCCTCTACTCTTTACTACAGTCCTTGGGGTCGATTCTGTAACTGTGAAGCTGTGAAGTGATAAAAAATATCACATCTTCACAGCGAATGCGATACTCGTTCTGTGAAAAAATGAAAACAAACGTCACAATTTCTTCACATGATAAATTATTTATCATAAAAGAATTTGTCAGTGAAATTTGAATTTTAAAATGCAAAATCAAAAAAAAAAAAGAGGGCAAAAGGCTTCAACAGCCCAAAAACAGTTTTTAATTGAATGACCCCCTTTTCTACAATAAAAAACAGGTTCAATCTCTTTCTTTGGTGCTGAAATTTTGATGTGAGTTCCGTCAACTAGGCCTATTATTTCCGGAAAGCCATATTTTTCATAAAATTTTACCTTAACGGTTGGAAACTCGTCGCTAGTCGGAAACTTCACATGCATATGGACTATTCTATTCAATGCTATACCAATCTCTGAGACACAGCGACTCACTGATGTCTGAGAAAGTGAAGATAGGACATCTTGGCCAACAGGATGTTGAAAGCTATCTGTGGCGAAAAATCTCAAGTATTCAATACTTTTAAATAGCATGGAAGCGCACTTTTACGGCTTGATGAGATCATATGTGTTTTTAGTTGGTCTATCAACTCCAAACATAAAGGTTTCGGGAAACAATAGAGTTTAATGAAGTGCTCGTCTGTTATGTATATGTACATACATATGTATTTTCAAATGGATTTAGCCCATCTCGGAGTGACCGCCGCAATATCCTCATTTTATTCCTGGGAAAATAATTACATGTTTAAAAAATAGCTTCTTCATAAGAAAAGACATTTTGGTAGTGAAATTAGTGCAAATTACCTTTGTTCAATACGGCGCCTATTGTTAAATATCAACTGAAAGATTATGCCTGACATGTTTTGAAATAATTTTTTTCAAATAAAAATTTAAATTGACGCAAAAATGACAACATTTATCATTTAGTACTTTTTAGTACATACTGTCAGAGTGATTTATCATTTTGAGTTCGGGAATCGCATCAGATTTTTTTGTGAAGTGATAAAATGAAAAAGCTCTGTGAAGACTGAAATGAAATAATTTTTATCACTTCACAGCTTCACAGTTACAGAATCGACCCCCTTGACTACTTGCTGGAAGATAAGGCACAACAAACTATGAGTTGCTGACGATGGAGCCATCATAAGTGAAGATCCTACATTCCTGCAAGAAGCACTTAATGTATCCAGAGATCCAGCCCTTCGTTTCTCGCTGATTCGACTAACTTCATATATTTATTATTGAAAACTATTTCGGGAAATAGGACGTGCCGTGTATCGATGATTTTTTTTTTTAAGATTTCACTAGGTTGAGGTAAAAAAGTCGTCGTTGACTTCAACCGCAGTATTTTCAACTTAAACTAGAAAAAACTTTTACGCATTTGAACATCGTCAGCATTCATATACAATTGACATTGTTGCATACAGAAAGGTAAATCTTTAATGTAAAGGGTGCTGTTCAGATGTATGGTTCTCAATCTGGTATTACTTTTTTGGAGTTGGTCTTTTTAACAGCTGTCACTTGGTTTATGCGCAGTATCGTTTTCCATTTTATCGTCGATTGCAGCCGCACTACCACTGGGCACTGCCGGTAAATTGTTTCGAAACGAAATTGATTTGACGCCGATTTTTACATGATTTTGAGTTTAAACCTGTAAGCTACCTCCAAAATCAGGCGATTCAGCACTGCTGGACTCTTTTTCGTGCGGTTATGTCTACGCAGAGCGCCCGAGACGTTCTGATATGCGGCCCCAAATGCTGAGAAAAGTGGTCGAAATGGGGGCCGCGACCGACGCGACGGCAACTTGCCCGATATAATTTTTAAAATATAATGGCCTTATCTTTAAAGCTGATTTCCTGGAAATATCATTGAAATTATGTACGTTTTATTTTTCTCTTTAAGACAGACAACACGTCTAATTAACAGCCATCATATAAGGAAGAATAGTAGTCCTAATATTGAACCCTGCGGAACTCCGCTTTCAATCATAAGATTTTCAGTTGATATATGACCTGATTGATTAATTTACTAAAACTACTTTGGGATTGACTGCGTCAAAAGCCGAACAAAAATCCATAGCAGTAAGAAGGTGGTATCGCCACGATCAGCCGTTTGTCTTTCATTTTCTTCAACTTTAAATAGTGCTATTGTGCAGCTGTGTTTTGGATGAAATCCAGATTGGTGAATATTAATAAAAAGCACAAAGACGAGGTGAATACATTCGAATGTACCTTTATTCAAATGGAAAAGCGCATGGCATGACATGAAACTTCCAATTCCTTGCGAAAAGAGTGAAAAACATTTTTCTCCTGAATTTTTCTGGAATTCGAATCTCGAACGTCCCGGTTAACAGGCAGACACCGTAACCATCACGCTACGGGTACCACATACTAAGTCGAAACCAAAAAGAATAAAAAGATTTGGTTAAAAGTTTGGAGAGAGGAAGGACATAGAATTTCTCTAAAGGAAGAGGAACTTAAAGAAAAGCAAAGGTGTTTCCTGCTACATTCGCTGAACGTAGCATTCTGTACATCTGTACATCGGTGTAAAATAAGTTTGATGTTAAGATGAGTAAGGAAGTGGAAGAAAAGGACAGAACTTCAATTAACTTCGTGAATTTGTGATCATGTAAGTTAGCTGAAGAAACCCTGTGAGTCTGTGTTTTCAGCCATAATCTGATGGACGAAAATTATGTCAGCGATACGAAATACGACAAAGGAGAGAGAGAGAGAGAGAGAGAGAGAGAGGGTAAGCAAGAGAATGCCAATGAATGGAGAGCGCTGAGGCCTGCTAAGCTGGAGTAGAAATTCTGTTCTTTTTTCTTGGGAATATCTGGCCATATGCATTTTTTTTTGTTTTTTATAAAAAAGAGGAGGCTTATGCTAATCTGGAGCATTTAGATCTAATTGCCGGTCCATTGTACTACCAGGGTAGCAGCCTTCCCTTTTTTGTGGTGCAGTAGATTGAAATAAGGTGGATGTAATTTCATATACAACCTCAAGGACGGCGTCCAGATGAAACTGGGAGGCTTAAAGAAAAGTAGATGCCCAGAGCGGGACTCGAACCCACGCATCCGGCCTACCTACTGAACACTCTACCACTGCACTACGGCCGCCCTCCTCACAAGGCATGGTTGTGAGAAATGTGCTAGGGCTCCTCGCTTCATGTTGCTAAAATTTGTAATTTGAGTACCCTAAAAATACTTTCCTTAACTCACGAGGAAACTGCAAAGAAACTAGTTACCAACTCAAATTTCCAACCAGTTGCCATTGAGTTGCTTCAAATATAATTTTATGTAACACCACACACATAATTGGTACAAACAAAAATTGCTAATCATTTGACAACTGGATTGTCCAGAAATTTGTCATTCGCCTAAACAATCCGAGGACAAATAGTCTTTATATGAAATATGTGGGAAATCAAACCTGTTTGTATGATTTTAAACTAGAACTTTATGGTTTCCGTCCCTAAAATCACTAATCAAATGAATATCATCCGTCAGAGTGCGAATTAATTCTGGTTTTGGACCGATGCTTCATGTCGAAAACTGAATTTTAAATTTAACTGTATTTGATTAAGTATTTTGCTACGTTATAAAAAAAAAAAAAATCTCTAGGAAACCTTTAAACACTAAACCATGCGAATCAGATGTAGGTATTAAATTTTTAATTTTATTAAAATTTCATGTCACGAGTCACGGCCTGCGACTAGTTTACCTGCTCTAAGAAAACACCAGCAGCAGGTACAATCTATTGCTACGTTTAATCACTTTTATTCATTTAACTTCTCTTAGAGAATCAAATATGTACACATTAATCAAAATAATTTCCTCCCATTCCCATAAATGTTACATAATTGACATCTGCAAACATCATAACAACAAGCACACGCGCGCCGTCATCTTCAATGTCCTTGTCCTTGTTCAATGTCCATGCTGATGCTGTGTTCTGTTTATTCAGCTCAGTCAGAATGTGTCATTCTTACCAGGCCATGCCAACAGCAAGAGTTCATGAGCTTTGCAGCGAGTTTACGAAATACGACTCGTATTTGCACTCAGTCACGATATCGCCGCTCAGGCAATTAAAACGTTCGCCTTAAGTGGGATTAGCCACACACCGTGCTCGCACATACATTCTGCACTTCAAAATGCCCACTGATCCACACATAAATGTGTTACGCATCGGGGCAGGTGAGGGATACCTGTCTCAGCAAGTCATTCACATAAAGGACACATTCAATTATACCTCACGACAAAAGGATATGATGGCACAACCCTCTCCATTGGGAGATTAAGAGTGAACACAGTGGCACGACCGACGACCTGCCTACATCCTGAATATCCAGACAATAGTTATACGTGACATTTGTTGCTCCTCTGGGTGAAAATGAATAGCAGCCTGGGACGGAACTAATACTAAAAGGTCATAAATAGCCAGCCAGAAAAAATACCTTAATTGGAAGTCTTGACTTTGGCAACTCCCTTCTGGGGTTAAACGAAATCGAGAGCAAAAAAAAAAAAAGCAAAAAATTGAAACCAAAAACAGAAAAAAAAGAAAAATGGTGAAGAGGATAAATCGCAACCGAAACGTAATGCTGTCAGCACGAGGGTTTCCTAAAGATTACGAGAAAATCAGGTCATACTCATTACGAATTCATTTCATGCCATGTTTTCAGAAACTGGTTACACCTTGCGTCGTTGTGTTCTTTTCGTTTCATACCCGGCTACATCACAAGTCCCTAAAAATAGCCAGGTGAATGCTGATCTAAAAATTATTTCCCTCTTCGTGCTTTTGTCCTTAATGGCCAACTGTTGGCTAATTGGCGTTAAGTGAGATCTTTTATGGTCCTCTCACACCACACCGGATTGGTGTAGTTACGAACGATGTTGTCGTTTCACGAAAAGCAGCGGAAGGAAGGAAGCATCACTTTAAGAAAAGAAAGAACAAGCTCCATGTTTTAGTGTGACGTCTTTCAATTTCAATTAGGTCAAAGGACACCTACCCACCTTAAACCAACTCCTTGTACTGTGTTTTTTTTTTGTTGATGATATCCCAATTCAGTTGACAGTCCGCAGGATACTCAATGGCAAGACCTGAGTAGCGACATTTCGACAAATCGAAGAGGTTAAGCAAGAAAAACAAACAGGACGATAAAGGTAAAAATCAATTTCCATGATTGTCTGTGTCTCCTTTTCTTCAAGAGCTCAAGCTGAATCACATAGTTGGATGATGATGGTCCTACGACCCCAAGTATATTGGCATTCCATGCGAAGAAATGCCTTTTGTGTGCCGCTGTGCTTTTTGTCGCCTGTCTGAAGTTGAATTTCATGGAAGTGTGTCCTCGATATTTTTTGTGATTGCAAGGAAGTTTTCAAGTTGATATCAATTGATATGCCAAAAAAAATAGAAAAAATAGAAAAAAGGATGAGCACACACAGACCTAGGGTTGGATTGGTGGCATCAATGGGAAATTTTTATCGTGCAGTTTATTAAATGAATGGAATGCTCGTTGGGCTTCATCGAATTCAATCGATTCAAGTAAAATGAATTTAATGGCAACATAAATTGTTCTCTTTGCCTAACCAAAGAAGGCGAGAGGATGGGGTTACTTTTGGGACTTTTTTTACATTGAAAAATTTAGACAATTTAACTAATGGTCTCAATGGAAAAATTAAAAATTTGAAAAGCGGAGATCCTGGCAGCGTTAGCGCTTCACTGACTAAGTACCTGTCACCAATAATTTTCTCATCACGTCAATATCGATTGTAATTATTGCACAGTCGTTTGAAAGATTATGCCGCTGGTGTTGACGCTTGAGCTTTGCACAATCTTTTCAAGTATCATGTTAAAGAAGTCGCATGACAGTTTGTCGTCTTGTCGAAAGTCTTTAACGACACCAAAGGGCTCGGGGATTTCTTTACCGACCTTGACGGAGCAGCGATAATTCTCCAAAGTCATCCTGCATAGTCGAACGAGTTTTGCTGGTATGCCAGAACTATAGACATGACTCTGTCTTACGCGACCTTGAATCGATATCAGGTTTTTCCACGATGTAAAAATTTGGTCTATTGTAAACTTTATTGGTCTAAAACCGCATTGCTCAAATATCAGCAAACCGTTAACTTGGGATTTCAGACGTTCACAGATTCCAGCTAAAAAAGGTCTTATATGTAGCGTTAAGGAGGAATATTTCTCTATAATTGGCGCAATTGTGAGGGTTTCCCTTTTTTAGGATTGGACATACGGTACTGTTCCATTCATCGGGCATGCTTTCTTTTGACCATATCATTCAGATTAGCTGGTGCATGCTCCTTTCCAGTCGACCTCCTGCTGCAACATAGCCATCTGCTGTTTTATTTGTCTTTGGGTATGGCAGCATGCTAAACTTTTTCTTAGACGAGAACACTGTATTCTTGATCATAGTCGAAGTGAGATGGGGCATCCTGCTTGACAGTGGAATTAGTGTCTTCATCGCCATTAAGCAGTATGCAGAAGTGGTATTTCAAGATTCGCAGTATAGTGACTGCGACTCTATAACTTGAATTTGGGGTTAGACACCCTGACGTGATCCTTTTACCTTTTGGTTAAACGTTCGATTCTCATTCTTATCGTCGCATTTCTCAATTTCCTCAAAAGAGCGCTTCTTATGCTGCTCTTTTTTTTTTGAGAATTTGGTTCTCTCCTTTTCTCATTGTTTTGGTCATAGGTAGCCAATGCTCTCCTTTGAATCAAAAATTGTCTGGTTTTTTGTTCAGCTGCATTTGCCTGCCTGAATTCTTCGCTGAACCATGGGTTTCGTTTTGGAGACTTAAGTTCAAAAGACTTAATGATTCAAGGATACGAACACTTAACTGGAAAAGGTACTATCTCTTGCAATTGCAGCTTTCCGACGTCATATTATTGCACAGCATTGGTTTCCGCGTGTCGTAGCATTATATCTTTATTCGTACCTTGGCTACAACAAGGCAATTGTCCGAGTCAAAGTTGGCCCCTCGGATAGTTCAGACATCTATCACAATTGCAGAGCATCTTGCGTTGATCGCAGCATACTCAATTTGGTTGACGGTTGAATGATCTGGCGATAGCCATGTACTTTAATGAAAATTGAGATGCGGGAAGCGTGTGCTACTAACAACAAGTTTTAGCCCCTTATAGCAAAATCGGTTAGCCTGAGTCCGTTTTCGCAGATTTTGTCATTCAGGCTATGCTTACCGATTGTATTTCCGAAGATGTCCTCAATCATAAGTTTTGTGTAAAAATCGACAGGAACAATTTTCACGGGTGGCAGACCTGTTGTCAGCTTGCCATTGGAGTACATGTCGTTTATTTTCTTTTATTGGAAAAACGGCTTATTGTCTCAACAGACGTAGGCATAGTTATTATCAGATTATTGAGTCTTTTTGTGGTTTTTACCCAACTTGAAGAAATAGGAAAGATCACTATTTATATACTAGATATTTTTAAAACATTGTCCAGCTTTGGTCTTACCTGGGATTTCTAGATATGATATGTCTTTTTTTCGAATATGTCTTCTTTTCATTAGTCAACGCCGAACGGCAATTACCGATGCAACTTAGAAACGAGGTGGTAACTTACAGCAGTATTTCATGCTCAATAAATCGGAGTGAGTGTTTGTACCCCCAACCACTGATGTTGTTCTACAAGGATATTCAAAATCTCACAGGTTAAAGTTTATACTAAGAATGAACTCGCTTATATCGATCAGTGCGGTCTCTGGGTGATCTTCTCAACAAAATTGTAGAGGCAGGTACCTAGCTCTGTACAGCTTCAACGATATACTTATTTGTAGATTTACAAAACAATTCGGCTCCAAATGTGTCGGAAAACAAAACAAGAACATTGAAATAGTTTTCAAAAACATCCTTTGCATTTGATTTACATACCTATTCTAAGATCGTGTACGGATTATCAATGCTATTAACTCGCTCACTCATGACGGTGTTGAATTGTCAAGGCTTCCTGTGGATCTCCTAAGATATAGCTCAATCGTGCCAAAATCCTTAAGCATTAACCGTTCTCTAAAAGGCTTCAAAGACTTTATTGGGCACTTGTAGCCCTTTTTGAAGTATCCCTGTTGTGTACTTCATTTGACCAGTTGTGTAGAATTTATATGCATCTGTTGCGCGAGGGTTAATATGTTTCAGAATTGAGAACACATTTACTATATGTCTTCATCCGTGAAAGTGGGCTTGTTGCGTGAGACTTGAATACCAACTTTTAAGGCACGGACCGTGCTGATTTTTTGTGGATTGCATATGTTTCCACAAACCGACCGGTTATCGTCACAACCCAAATCGAAATCTAAATAAGCTCTGACTTCACGTTTTATGTGTTGCCATATGGACTTGAGTGTGATTAGTGCACAATCGTTGTCATCGAATATAGAAATATAGAACGAGTCATTTTTTCCATTCTTTCGTTTATTGCCGCGCGGCGTTTGCTTGTTTCTTGCAATGCTGTTGCTGGATTATTTTTTATGAAGCTATTTAGAAAATGACTAATGACCGGTCTTTATATGCTCACTAACCGGAATTTGAGTGATGATATCTGATATCCCTGAGTTCATCTATAACGACAAATCTTCACACAAATAAGAGTTGTTTCTGTTGTCTGAAGCAGTTGCCATAGTAGATGTAAAATTTTTTTCATCTGCTTTATGTCCGGCCCATTGCATCGCACTTGTTGGATGGAAGTTATATGTGCTTTGCCACAGTCCAAGGTTTCCTGTAAAATACCCTGTCCTAGTACTTAAAGACCCTGAAAGGCCTTTAAACCAAATATGGCGGAGTTTTTTGACAGCTCAAGTCCACCATTGGTTGTTTTAGTCGAATTCATCCGCTGTTTCATTCCCAACAAGGTCCGATAGACCTCTGAGATTCGAGCAGTAAGTCATTACTCGCAGAGCATAATAGTGTTGCTTTATTTCTCTTTGACCCTTTATCAACATTCGCACTTATTAGTTTGGTAAGGTGACTTCTCCAGTTGGACGAGATCAGAGGCCGAATAACCGCACATGTGATCGAGCAATACGTGATTGAATTATTTGAGTTTGGCATTACTTCTCACGTTACGTTGGCTTTAGTACCACAATTTGACATTCTTTCATCTACATTTGAACGAAGTAAAATCTTTGAAAGGACAGACTGATAATGTGCAATTCAAATAAAATTAATTACAATCGACTCCCTCTAAGTCGAATTTTTCTCTTACTCGAACTTTTCGCCATATTTTTGTATTCCCCTCAATTTTCCATACAAAAACCATTCTCTAAGTCAAACTCCCTCTAAGTCGAAATTCCCTCTAACTTGAACAAATTCTTTACATTCTTAGACTATTTTCAATCCCTCTTAGTCGAACTTTTTTTTGCAGAAACGAACATTTTTAAGAACCACTCTTACGCAGTTCGTATTGTTTTGTTGTTCATACTTCTTATGTAGGATGTAGGTATCAGAGATTAAAATGAACTAAGTCTGCTTGTGAACTATGAGTATTTACTTGAAAAAAACGAGTTTGAACAAACTGAGTCAACCCACAAGCAAGTAAATTTGAACAATCTTATTTGTGAACCAAGCAACTCTGAACAACCCCTATTTTCAAACGAACCAAACAAGTAGACTTGCTTGCAAGTCAAAATGAGTTTGAATAACATTGAGTTAAACTGCTTGTGAGCAAAGTGCTTGTGAATAAAAGTGATCACAAGTAATTTGATCGTAAGCAAGCAATAAGTTCATGAGCAAGCAGTGTGCTTGTGAATAAGCAGTGTGTTCATAAAGCAAGCAATGTGATCATACCAAAAAGGGTAGTTTGATGGCGTGATCGTTTTAAGTAAAATAAAAATCTAGGTATAGGTGAGAAGTACGTTTATTTAATAGCTTGGTTTTTCTTCTTTTCTTTTATATGAAGAAAATGGTTATTATACAGTAGATATGGAAACAATTTATTGTATTCATTGAAGTAGATAGTACAGGTTTGTAAGTATATAGAAACAAAAAATTTCAAGTAAACAGAAAACTCAACTAGAAGTTAAAAAAAGCAAAACATTAAAAAAAATATGCAACTATAAAATAGGTATTTATACCTACATGTTTATAACTCTTCCTAATTCATTGATGACCTTTAATTTTTGTACCTACCTAAGCTTAAACCCAAACATTTGCATGGCATAAATCGAAAGGATAATAAGCAATCACTTGTCATAAAAAAATGATAAGCAAAATCCATTTCCGCAATAAAGGCATATAAATTTATTATACTGTAAAATTTATTATTATATTAAAAAGGGAAATTTTGGAATCAGAAATTAAAATATTTTATCATTCAGCAATGCAACCAATCCGTTCTTTCTAATATCCAAAGCCAACCATTTGTATGCCTTTCTTTGTTTTTCAATAGAATTATAGTTAGGTATAAATGTTCAGTGCATTGCTTTCCGATGGACACACTGCCTGCTTATAAACACACTGTTTGCTTGTAAGCACGCTACCTGCTTGTGAACACACTGTCTGCTTGTGAACACACTACCTGCTTGTGAACATTTTGCGTGCTCATGAGTATTTGAATATATTCAAGTAAGTTCAAACAAGTCAATCTGCTTGCAAGTCATTTGCTTGTGAGTGCAATACAGAAAAAATTACTTGTGAGCATCCTTACTGATTTAGTTTGTTCAGAAGAATTTTTGCTTGTGAGTAAATATGCTTGCGAGCTATTTGCTTGTGAATAGGGGTGGAAAATGATCAAGTCTGAGCGATCGTTGAGAAATTTTTGATGTGTTTGAACAGATTTGAACATACTCATTTTGATCTCTGGTAGGTATCTACTCTTCATAGAAAACATGAGCCAAACACACTCGCATACTTTGACGTTGTGCATCGGTGCGCCTGTGCTCCTATCTAACAACTCCCTCAAACAAAATCATAATGCATCTACCGTAAATAATATTCCATGAACAAAGTTCACGGCAACCTTAAAAAAGAAAGCGCTGGAATTTGCAGACATCTTAGGATTTCCTTATTTTAAAGCAAGTGATGGTTGAATAACCCGATTTAAAACCAGGCATAGTAACCTTATTAACCTCTGAAGTTGGCCAAGGATTTAAATCGGACGATATTTTTAATGTCGATGAAACGAATGTTTGCCGACACGTACCTTACCTTGGGTTTAAAAGGTAAAAATGTTTTGGGGAGAAGCACAGTAAAGAAATAGTAATATGCCTTGTGGGGTCCAACATGACAGGCTCAGAAAAGCTTGAGCTCGTATTTATTGGGAAAAGCATAAATTCTTGCTGTTTTAATAAAATAAAATCTTTGCCAGTTGATTACGTAACCAACCAACGTTCTTGGATGACAGCAGGTATTTTTACCAGTTGGCTTTTAAAGCTCGATGCAAAGTTTGAACGATCAAAGCGCAAGGTATTATTCTTTTCCCCACAATAGATATGACCTCAATAGCTCAACGGATGGACATGGGCATTATACAAGATTTAAAAGTTCATTACAAACGCCGTATACTAACCCAGATCTTAAGTGTTTAGGACACCAAAAAAGAGGACTATAAGATAGCACTACTTGTGTACACCAGGTTTCAAAGACGTGGTTACAGGATGTAGCTCCATTGACAATTGAAAATTGTTTTAAAAAGGCCGGGTTCAAGGACGAGACTTGGGACGATGAAGGTGATATTCCGCTTAACCAACTGATATGTGAAACCGACGCCGACGACACCAATGAAATCGACAGGATCTAGAGCCGGCTAACTGAAGCTGATTACAATATTGCGGGTGTTAATTGGAGGGATTATGTTGAAGTCGATGATGGTATTGTAGCTACAGAAATACTGGATAGCGGAACAATTTTGGAATAAATAGTTCATGTTGATGATGCTTACGATGACGACAATGAAGCTGATGAAGAATCCGAAATAATAAACATCGAAATATCCAGAAAAGAATGTAATCGAAAATGTGATTGAAATATTGCAAACAGATTGAATTGACAGAAGATGTGAGGTGCAAAACAGCCTTTTTAAAATATAGTCATTTTTAAACGAGTAAATACTCCAGCAAATACTGGATAATGAATAATTTTTTAAATAATTTTGTTTAGGCAGTAATGAATTAAAGAGCCATAGAAGTAAGAAGCTTTTGTTTATTTATTTAATTCATTTATTTATTGATTATTATCTTCCTTATATTCAATAAAAAAAAAAAAATAAACTCTCTAACCCGAATTTTTTTAAAAACTCCCTCTAACTCGAACTTATTATGACATCCCGTGAAAGTTCAACTTAGAGGGAGTCGACTGTAAATTAAAAAAATTTTATAGAAAGATGGCACTCACTCACTTTATCACTGATGTGGTAATTTGGCCCCAGTACTCAGTGGTTAACGCGACGAGGCTTAGTAAGGACATCTAACGTGTACTAGTTGTAACAATGGACCCGAATTGTTCACGCCCAAGGACCTTCATGCCATGGGCGTAGCCAGGAATTTTTTTAGGTCTTTCTTCGAGGACAATTTCTCAAAAATCAATGAAAAAACGAGGACATTTTTTTGAAAAAAAAGTAGGACATATTTATTGACAAGAATATTGAGAGATACTTTAAAAGTATCATTTTTTGGTTTCTCAAAATAGAGAAACATCGTTTGTATATGAAATGAATCAAATTGATTTTATAAATTTTTACCATTGATTTCGGGTTTTATAAAACCAATTTTCTGAGATTTTCAGCAAATTTCCTGAGGACTTCATCTTCTATTTCGGATTTTCATGCATTAGTCCTGAAAAAAATAAAAACATCGTTATCATATGAAATGAATCAAATTAATTTTCTAAAACTTTACCATTTCGTCGATTTTCGCCCATGGTTGATTTTAGCCAGGTTTTAACACGCCGCAAAGTGCTGAACGACCTTTCTACGGTGCAAGTCGTGCAAGGTAGTGCCAATAATATTTCCAATGCATGTGATACAGCAGGAAAAAAGGTGTCCGCTTCCGTGATAACGTCGCACACTTCCAAATTTTTCTTCGCTTCTTCACTAAGCTGTTTGTCTTTCCAGGTGTCACACCATAATTTAATTTCAGCGCTTAGATCCAATTCATAAAATTCTAAAAATGGCTTGATGTCTTCTTTCAAATCGCCAATACTTTTTTTCAACATAGTGTATGGATGCAATATGAGTAGTGATAGTGCAGGCAAATTGAATGGCGCGAATCGATTTGCAAGCGATGATATCAATGAACCCAAATACGGAATTAGCAACAATATTTTCCAATAATCATTTGGATTCGATGCAGGTTGATTTGAACGATGCTGCTTTCGTTGGGTTAGGCTGGGCATATCCAATTCAATATCAATCGAATTCGCTATTTCTTTTGCCTCGTCTAGAATTTCATCAATCACGGTATCTACAGCGGTTCGATGGCTTGAGATAACAGCTGATATTCTATCAAAATGGTCTTTGCATTTGAGCAGGTTAAGACTTTTAGATTGAAGACCATTCACGACAGGCTCATGAATATCCGAATATTTGGCAATTATTGAAGTGCATATGATAAATACAGGTTTCGTTGCTGCAGATTGCAGCTGATTGCGATTTTGCATTGCCTTCGGTGGATAAAGTAAGTAATGCGTTCACGATACGAAATTGGCTTTAAAAACAGCAATGCTCTTGTGTTTTTGAGACCAACGAGTTTCACAAAGCGCGGGTATGATCGGAGCACACTTTCGCCGTAGCACAGATTCTCGGAAAAATCTTATATTATGTCTTTGATGGTGCCAATAGTGTTTCGTACTTCCGGGACCGTGTTCAAATCATTAACAACAAGGTTCAATCTGTGGCTTGCGCAGTGGAAAAACAATGCTTTTTGGTATTTTTTTCGGATATGTGCTTGAACGCCTCCTTCTTTTCCGGCCATAGCACTGCAGCCATCGTACCCTTGCCCAACGTATTTGTTCGGTTCAAGTTCACAGCTCACGACTGCGCGATCAATTTCATCTGCAATTGTTGGAGCGTCCATGGCATTTATTTCCCATGAATTCTTCTCGTATAATATTTCAAATTTTCAAATATGCTCGTGCAATATTTCTAGATGTTAGAGAAATCTCATTGAAAAGTCCTCGTTTTTCGGCAATTTTGCGAAATGTCCTCATTTTTTATAAAAATTTTAATTGATACTCCTTTTTTTCCGCATTTTTCCCAAATTGTCCTCGTTTCTTACTATCGTTTTTTACGAGAATACTCTTTGAAAAGTCCTCGTTTTTTCAGCATTTTCTCCAATTGTCCTCATTACTTTTCATTTTCATTTCATTTATTTAATATGTCCTCGAGGACAAAGATTAATTTTTTCTTAAAAAACGCCGAATTTTTCGAGGACATTTCGCTTAGGTTGGGGCATTTGCCCCTACCTGTCCCTACCTGGCTACGCCCATGCTTCATGCCTGCTTATTCACATTCGATTGGTTAGCACATTGCGAACAATTCTATCTGTAAGTTTGGATTGTTTGGCTGCAGAACGTTCAAATAAAAATAAAAATAAGCAAACAGAATTCGTAGACTATTTTTGTGAACGTTTCCTAAGTTAAGTGAAAAACCCTCTACGAAGTCATGAAAACATAATAAAACATTGAAAATAGAGAAAACAAACCTCAGCTTAGATCTCATGCAGACACCTGGAAGCCATTTTTAATTTGACTCTGCTCTAGCGGCAGAAGAATGTGTGAAAACAGAAAGCAATAAATCATATCGCCTGAAGGTGCATTTAATCCAAACTTTTGTTTTGAAGATATTTTTCGAAAATGGTGACAATAAAGTACTGTTTCTCCCCTCGTTTATACTTCGAGGAGACTTCCACATCAGAAGTTTCAAAAAGTTTGTATAAAACCTTCAATCAAAAAGCACAGGAGGATGATTGCATCCTTCGGAATGCACTTCTTTCTACACACGGATGGGAGGATCGCCACTTTTCATCTATACTATTGAAAAAGAAAAGACTTGTTAAGCATCTGTTCTTTTGCTGTTAACCTAATTACATTAATACATCTCACATACTACTGCAAGTGATTCTTTCCACCCACCCACACTCACTCATTCTCGCACAAAAAAGTTCGTTTCTATCAAAATAATGAACTGACAGCTGCACAGTCCCATGACGGATAGCCTTTTGGTGTCATAATTAGCCCTTTTTGTAGAACAATAAGAAAAATTAAATTTCATTCGTGCAAGGGTATGCGCTTTCCAGGAAAGCATCTTTTTGCCAAAATAAAGCACCATTCGAAACACATGCTAACTTACGCCGCTTGCAGTGCTCTTTTTATAGTTAGACTGCAGGCGGCATGGCGGGCTACTGGCGTTAGTGTCAGAGGGTGGGTGGACCAACAAAAAACCCCAACAAAAGGAACTTTAAATTGGACAAAATAGGAAAATCCATGCAACGAGTGCTCTCACTCTCGGCTTTCAGTGGCTTTCAACTAGCACCAAATGGAATTGCTATGCAGTGCTCGTGACTGCACTCGTCGTCGGTGGCTTGTCCCAAGTACATCTCTGTACACAGATGTCTTCTGTTCACGTATTTGCCATGCCACACAAGCTTCTGCTGGACAAAAAAAAAAAAAAAACAGCAACAAAAATAAGAGAAACCCATCTAGATGACATACAATTGTATAGGTGAAGAGTAGTACTAGAGTTGCAATATCAGGATACTCGTCTCCTCAAAAACTCCTGCTCTGCTGCCGAGTGTAGTGCTCGTGTTCGCATATTGTTTTATTACCCACCTCACGATGTAGTAGGGATATCTGTCTGAATGTCGCTCATAGATGCGGGATATGATGTATTTGGAATGCATTTATCGCTGTCAGCCAACAGCAGAAGTTGCACGTAGTAGCTGTCCCACAGAATTGAACGCCCTAGCCGGGTAGGGTAAACCAGTGAGTGTGACTCTTTCTATAAAGTTGTTCATCATCCTCTGTGATGGGTGGCGTTGGTTGCAGGTGGAGAACTATTGCTCGAGGTGCTTCACTTGGATACCATCTGGTTGTGGTCACCAAACAATTGACTTTGTGTTTCGGAACAGGTAGCTCTGCTTATCTTTAAATATTGACCAAAAATGCCAAAAAAAAACCAACACAAATAAAGCCTTGGATTGGTTTGCTGTGAAGCCGCGGGGAGTTGATGCTTAAAATCGAACAGATACCATCGCACATTTATGTCGTCCCTGCAAACTTTTATCATCCTTTAAGGTTTTTGTAATTACAGCGATAGCCCCTGTGGTTGTTTCACATAAATATATGTTTGTTTAATTTTCTCCCGAACACAGGCAATTCTTCTTGGGACCCTCCTGATGCTCCCCCAATCCAACGCACGTTGGATACCCCTATCGAAGACGGGGTATCGGATGAAACATCAAAATAATTGAATTTTGTGGGGTGGGGGAGAGTCATTCGCCCACTCACACAGACGGCATCATTGTATGAATTTTTATTGCAATGCATTTAAACACGAGGAGTCATTTGCAGTAATTTTAAGTTCTGATTTCCCCGCAGAGTGCTTAGAACAAGTGAGCAATTGTTAAAACGTTTGTGGGTTTCGGAAGCTGAAGATGGGTATATAAACGGGCGGGCCAGAAGCTCAGGTTGATGGCGGCTGATGCTGTGGCTACATGCGGAGTGGGTGGAATTATTTAAGAACTTTTGAGCTCGTTTAATTTGTGCTCGTATCATTTGACAGAAGAGAGGTTTTAAAAGTCTCTGTTTTGCTGAGTGCAATCGGATTTTAAGTAAAGTTACGGGAATGTTAGGGTTACGAGGGCGTTTTAAATGTTGCCATGTGAAATTCAGTTTTTTGTTTCCAACGAGACCAGTTTTAATGATGGAGGGATTTAAATTTTACGCAAATACTCATTTAATATTAAAACTCAGTTTGTTTGTTGGTTTGTGGAGAATTTAAATAAGTTTTCAACTAGAACACGGAGTTACGAACATTTTGTGCAACTTCAACTGCGGATAGCTTTGTTTTAGATTCGGCTCTTTCAAGGCACACGTACTTATGAAAATGCTCTATTCAAAGCCATTATCAAAACAGTGTGACTGTATTTGTTTGAAAATGGCGATGTGCAAAATTTGATGATATTTTTCGTTCGATTTCTTTTAAAGTCTTCAATTTTCTGCCTAACGGTTGTCGATATCGGTCGTCATTGGAACCACATCCTATTAGCTTTCTATGTCAGTTCATCCAGGGGTTTTAAGTGCAATTTCTTGTCCAGATAAAGTTGAAAAAGATTTATCCATCGTTTCATGTTTATGCTGATTGCAATGAGGATTCATTTTAGATGCAGTTGCAGCTCAACGGCAAGTGAGGGAAGGGAATGTGGTTTGTTTTGATTTTTACCTACTAAATGAAAAAGATAGCTGTGCAGTTTTGCCTTAGGTAGGTAAGGAAAATAATTTGGAACTGGACTTGACATAAAAGCTTATGAAAGTGTCTAAAAGACTTTCGCGCGAAACAAGGATAGTATACGATGTTTGTTTCGAAGGCGGATCTCTAAAACATCTTCCTCTCAATAAAGAAAAGCCATCAAAAAGAGTCGATGCCTTACCAAACATTGTGCTGCGACACCTCCCTTCGGAAGCGGTGGGCATTTACACCGCACGCTGTTGAACAATGCACTGAACAATGAATACAATGCAGTGCGTTGGAAGACGGGAGTGCTCCATCCTGCCCTTAAAAAGGAAACGACGGTTCCAATCCGGAAAATCTCAGGTCAATTAGTCCCCTCCCGAGTATTAGCAAGGTATTCGAGAAGGTTGTGAATTGAGCACTGTCCACATGGGATGAGGACAAAAATACTACTCCAGAAACTCAGTTGGGTTTTAAGGCTGGTCAAGATACCTTACTTGCCGCGTTTCAACTAGTATAAGATATATAGCGGGAAAGCAGTGTATGGTTGCATGATGCATGTCTGGTTGACTTGGAGGAGGCATTTCATACCATTTGGTTAGAAAGTCCCTTGAGCCACTTCATATATTTTTAATGGCATGCTTCATGGTAGAACGTTTGTTGTCAAAAGTGACAATATACTTCTATCAAAACTTTTAAAATTCAGAACGGTGTGCAGCAGGGAACCGTGAACCCGCCTATTTTATTAGCATATACACCAGCGATCTCTTTCGCACAAATGTCATTGCGTACGCCGACGACCTTATTGCGTCCGAACAGGTCCAAAGATAAAAGTCATCAAAGTCCTTTTGCTGCGGGAATTCGATGAAATTCAGCAATGTTACAATGACTTGTAGCTGAAAATCAACTTCCAGAAATCGGAAACAATTGTGTTTGGAACCCCGTTAGCTCGGGCCTCATGGGATACGATGAATAATTGGCGAAAGCTTGTGATCGTTGATCCACATGGTCACCAACTTCCAAGCAAAGCAGTACTCAAGTACCTCAGCCTCTGCCAAGAACAGTAGATCTGTATTATAACAAACATGTGGATGCGGTTCTGGCCAGTACTAAATGAGCTCTCGCACTCACAAGGCACGGAACTTTTCTGAAATAGAACAGATTCCTTTTTTTTGCGAGTGTTTCTTAAGGCTAACTTGCATACAAAAATCTTATTTTCAAAGTAAATGAATAAACATTAGGCATTAAATTAAGAGGAGTTTTATGAAAGACGAATAGGGTTTATTAATCAAAAAAAGAAATTATGTAATACGATTCAAAATTTGAAAAGCGATTGTTAACAACTAACAAAAAACACCCCAAGTGGACTCTGAATTGAAATGGAAGAATAAACCATTTCTGTGTATGACAAAATTTCATAGAAAGATTATGACTGAAAAAAAGTTTTAGCGATTGTTTCCAGTTTATGCATAACAAGTGTTCCATGTAGTAGTCCGACGCTATTACCATCACACCAAAAATGTATTCAAAAAATGTGCAGGCTTTTCAATCAAGAAGATAAGCCTTTTAACTGAATATTCATGGGCTTATTACAAATCAAACCCATTTAAGAGACAAGGAGGAGGGGGACAGGGACGTGTTAATTCATTTAAAAAACCCATTAAAGTAGATTTTTTTATGTTTCATGGAAACATCCAACTGCTATTTGATGAAGCTGTCACAAATGACAACTTCAATCTGGGCCTGTGGGATATGTGATTATTTCTGATTTCGAAATTTCTCCTTTGCCAACTCAATCTGAGATGGTCCATTCCATTCTAGACCGGTAGAAATAGAGGAATAAGTTGCGACACAATAATTTTCTAAAGCAGAACTTATTGTGTCGGACAAACTCCATGAAAAGACATATTGAAAGTTTAAAATATACAGTGTCCTGCAAAGAATTGATTGCGTCCTTTAGATATGATGGCTTCAAACAAAAAATTTGGCTCTGTACACTTTCTGATTCAATTTGACTGTGATGAAATGTTACAAAGTTAACACTACTCTAGTTTTTACAGACAGCCTTAGCTGCTGTATCACAGAACAATTTTTTTTGTATGGGAGCAAGCCAGAAAATCAATAAAATCTAAACTGTGAGTGTTGAACTACATCTAAACACCAAAGCCTGAACTACATTGAAACACAAAGTTTAATTGCAAGATCGATCGATTCTCTTGATCATCTGTTACCTGTCACTCTCTTTTGTATGTTTTTTTTCACAAGCAGTGCTATGAAAAAAGCCAGTTGCATTCCTTCCCTGAAACAGTGTAGCCCCACCACCCGCCTCACTTGGAATGCTCATCAGTTTTACCTTGAGCCTAGCTTCGGTCGTACAGAGATTCATTTTTTAGACGCACTACCCGTATTTGAAATGCTTTAGCTCACTCTATTTATCCCCTACATTACAACTTAGAAAAGCTTAAATGCAATGTGCATCGGTGTCTCCTACTTAATCCTCTTATATTTCCCTAAATGCTCGCGCTGTGTTTTATAACTATAGGGGTAGAAACTTGAGCGGCACGATCAATAATAGGATACCTTTAGATAGCTTTTTAGTAGAAATGGGTTTGTGACTTTGCTAAACGTTAAACATGTAATGTACTACAACAAAAAGCTATCCGGATACGATTATTGAACGCCCCCAATAACGTTCTGAAAGATAGCGCTTTCATCACAATATTCCTGTAAGAAGAGCTCTTTCAAGGTCGTCAAACAGTATCTAAAAATATGAAATTAAAATAAATGTCAATTGTGTTTTCAAATTTCAATGTAAATTGAAGTGTAATCAATTGAATTTGCTAAACAATAACCATAACTAGCTCAGGAAAACTTCGCAGAAGTTTTTTTTTTAGTTTCATACAATTTTCTTTTTTTTTTAATTGTTTATTGTTTTGTAAGGGGTCAGTTACAGCTATTATTTGTTTTCATCATTGAAAAAATTCAGTTGATTTTTTTGGACAAGTTGTTTATAGCTAGCATTGTAACTATCTGTTATTGGAAACATCTGTCATTGCATTAAAATGGAAATTATAGCATTATCAATTGCATTAGCGGTGCCAGAAAGCCATTTATACTTCTGAAGCCGTACTAACGCATTTACCATTAAATTGTTTACCAGTAGTTTCATAAATATAAGATATTTAAGAATTAATTTTCTGAAAATATACTTTTTCTCCTGAATCTTTTACTTAAGGTATTAAAATCTTGAATGCCTCAAAGTGTAACCACTTCCGTTTTCGTGTTGACGCGGAACCACTTGGAGCATTACATTGTTTTTGCAAATGACCTCGGAAACGGTCGCGGGGTGAGTTCTATTTCTTTTGGCATTCATCAACTTAATAACAGTTTTTTTTATATAAGGGAGAACTAAAAACAATAATATCAACCTCTACTTCCCAAAACCAGTGCAATATCAATTCTGGCATTTTCTCTACACCTTTGCAATTTTTCGCATAAAAGCAGACACAATTCTTAACTTCGAAAATCTATATTTCCTCAAAGACTATCCTTTTGATTTTTTGTTGACTTTTGTTAGTTGTAGAGTCGTTCTTCTACACAAATACATAAAACGAGACACGACGTACTACTAGAAACCAAATTTACAGCACAATTCGAAAGATAAACCACGCAATCAATGGCGGATCCAGGATTTGGGCATGGGGGGGGTCCATTACTCAAAATATTATTTATATATACGAGGTTTAGCAGATTCAATCAGAAATTATTTACATGATGTTGGCGTCGATTGCTCATATATGTATGGCCAAGGATTCGATGGAGCTCCGGCAATGAGTGTCCAATTCATTGGTGCACAGGCTCATCTGAGATCGTATTTCCCCCTGGCAATTTATGTACATTGCGCTGCACATATGCTTTAGTTTGGCAGTCAATGCAGCGTGCGAAGTGTCAGGAATCAAAAATGCGTTAGGAACTATCGGAGCGATTGAAGCATTTTTTTCACTGGCCTAAAAGACTAGACGTTCTACACCAAGAAATTTCAAAAATGACAAACAAAAGTGAGAAAAAAAAAACAAAAGTTGAAGTCTGTTTGTCCTACCAAGTGGGCTCAGTCTCATGAAGTAGTTGGAACGTACGTTGAATTGCAACCGGCTGTTATTGAATCTTTGGAAGAAATCAAAACGTGGAAATTTCGAGATACTTCGCAAAATGCATTGCATCTTTTGACAGCGATTTCGACTGCTGAATTCCAAATCGCCTGTCACATTATGGAATCAGTTAATGAAATTGCCACCCGCCGCCGTTGCAATCAACAAAAAAATCGTTGCAACGTTCAAGCACAAAGTATTGAAGACGACTACATAATTTCTTCCTACATTCCGTTTCTTGATACGTTCATTTTTCAACTCAAAAGTCGGTTCTCGGAACACAAATCCATTTTCCAAAGTTTCGGGCAACTGTTTTTTAAACTAGAATTTAACGAAAAGAAATGCGCTGACTTCTACACATTTTACGAAAATATATCGGATTGATCGAAAGAAAATTTTCTGTCAGAAAAGATGTGGAGGCAACGAATCCAGATCCAACGGCCAGAACATCCAAAATGCGCTTAATGCTTTACTGGTTAGTATCTTTCGATCAAAAATTTACATGTAAAAAAGTTTATATGTGACGCGATCAGAGAAAAGGCACCTTTTAGGCAAAAGTGAAAGCTTAGACGGCACGCTCTGAAAGGCGTTGATGTACTATTCAAACTCATGTAAAAAATCGTTTCTCTGAATTTATATTTTGTGAAAAAAAGCGATAATATAATTTCTGATTGCGCTTCATGAATATGCAATAAAAGAACTTGTGTAATCAATCATGATCCAAAACCCGATTTATTGCCAAGTAAGTCACTTTTATCGGATCGAGACACATATGCAAACATCAATCTGACGATATTTTTCAGGTTATCAGTAGCAAGTCGTTCAAGAATGTCGATATATTTTGCGAGTCTTGGCAGTTGGCAGTACTACCTGTAACTACAGCAACTCCAGACCATTTTCGACGTTGAGGAGAATCAAAACTTACCTGAGAAATACGATGGGACAGGAACGACTAAATGGTCTTGCTTCTTTAAATATCCATACCCATATTGAATGAACTAAATTTGAACATTAGGAGCCGATAAATATTACAAATAACATCTTTTATTTTCCCGATTGGGAGGGGGGGGGGGGGGGGGCGGACCCGAAAACCCCCCCCCGTGGATCCGCCTATGCACGCAATCATTAAGTGAGTGTTCGTTCACAATTTCGTCGTGGATGTGGAAACCAACGAAAAATTTCGTTTCGCATCAGCAACGTACAAGGCTTTAAGTTGTTCATTGAACAAAAAATTGACAGGTCGAAACACAAAGAAAATGGAATGCTTTCAATAGAAAGAATTTTTTCCAAATCAAAGATCAAGAATCAACTGTTCATTGAAAAGTAAAAATGAAAAAAAAAAATAAAAATTTTCAGCTTTTCAATCAAAAATATCCATTTTCCATAACTACATCAAAAGACTGTTTTAAATCAAATTAAAGTGTAAACATTTCTTTTTGGTCTGCACGACTTACATCAAATTTGATTTTTTTTCTTAAAAGCTGAGAATTTTTTTTACGTAAAATATGTTGTTTTTGCGATGCGCTTATTTCTTGTTTCGTCATAATTAAATTTGCAGTCAAAATACTTAAATTTTTTAAAATTTTTCCACGTGTTGATACGGTTTTTATAAAAGCATTTTAAATTTTATCTTTTTATTGACAAAATCAGCGTACCCCACAGGCGGGTCACTAGTGTGAAGCAGAAAAGTGGGAGAGTTGTGATCGCTTCAAGATCACTACTCGTAACGCCGGAAATGGAAAGAAGAAGATTGACAAAATGGACTTGAATTACTGGGCACCTTCCACTGCTTTTGATTGAGAATATCGTATTTCTTACACATTTTTTCTTGTTTAAATAGTCGTCTTTTGTTATAAAAGCAAAATCGACGCTTTTAAAATTCTTGATGAATGTATTGATGCGTTGGTATCGCAACTTGATAAAGTTTTTAGAACATGATTTTGTAGGAAAAATACAAATTCGATTTTTTTTTGACAGCAATTAAATGTTCATAATATTAAGGTGGTTAAAAAGTGCGCAGTTGAAAGAAATCAGTTTTGAAAATGCAAAATCAACCGAATCCCTTTATTTCAAAACAAATTTTGTGTGCCAGGGACCTTGTCAAAATTTTCACTCAAGTGTGGTTGGCAAAACACCGGCTAACTTGCGTTGCAAATTTTTGATCATTTTAACTAAGTTTTCTAATAAATTAGGTGTTCGTTATGCACAAAAATGTAAACCTTAGCTCTAAGAATTAAATAAGTGCACAAAAAGCTGTACTCTTAAGTAAAGCCCAAAAAACCCACCAAAACCATCCACTTGCTGTCCACGCCTATAAATTTACCTTGAGTTTTTCACCAAAGTCTGATGCAGTTCTGAATTTGTAAAAAGTGGTGGCTTAAAAGTGAGTTTTAAAATGCGATTCTAATATGGAATAAGCTACATACTCTTACAATTCACAACATGCTCTCTAACACGCAGCGCGGCAGCGGTCAATAACAGTGAGCAAAGTTGATGTGATTTTTATTTGGGTATTCATAAAGTTTGAGGCTTTTTACCTGATGAAATGTAGAATAAGCCAATGAAAAGAAAAAGATATAAAAAAATGCTTTTAGGTTTCAATCTGCTTGAAAAGAACCTTTCCCTAGCCGCACCATACGAATGTGGAATCCTTTAGAAATTTTTGTTTTTCCACAACAATATGGATGTTGATAGTTTTGAAAGCAACGACATCCATATGTTTTTTTTCCAATTCTTCCCAAGTTCCTAACGCTCACTGGTGTAACATTTACGGTAGTAGTTAAAGTCCCCTTGTTTTTTCGAATACCATTTTTAAAAGTTTCCTACGATATCTCCCAAAAAACTTCACTTACTTTAAATTGATTTTCTTGTAAATTAGATCTCTCTCAAAAAAAGCTTGCCCAAAAATTCCCAAGATATACATTTCTTGTGACCTTTTCTAAGTTAACTTCAAAAATTACGCACTATGCACACATAAAGTGAAGTCGAAAATATTTTTCTGTTTAATCTTAATCGTCGATCTATTCTTAAAGTTCCTACCAATTTTGCTTTCCACAAGTTTGAAACATAGAAATAATAATACCCTGCTGCTTGTAGCAGAGTGCATGTTAAACATCGCCATTTGAATGACTAGACGACTATCCCACTAGTTTTTGACCAAAGTACTTTAGATTTTTGTTTTGTTTTCGTTCAAGGACAGGAAAACAAGATGGGGCCGAACCAAAATGTACTCAACATCAGCAGTGGGAGTAAAAGAACTTTATTTGCAATGCTTTTAGAAGGCCTAATTACAACCACATTGCTTCAAAATAAAAGACGTTTTTGCCATAAGTACTCTCTAAGTGGCAGGTGCCTGTTATATCCTCTATAATGGCCTGACATTTCAAGGAGTTCACAGTAGAATATAACCCATGCAAACTATTATCGCGTGTGTTTCGTACAATAATTTCACAATCTCACAGAAATAAAAAAAAAAACAAATTAGGTACCAAGTTACTGATTTTATTGTGTAGCCCCTCTGCATGGGCGCCTTTCGCCACTCATTTTGGCTTGTTAAATATCATGACTCTTTGCGTCGGGCGTCAACGAACAATGTAGTTTCGACCAACAGGCAAAACCCTGCAATTGAAAACGTCAACGCAACACGCAATCTTCAACTCTAATGATTTGCGGATTTTCAAAACAATTCCATATCATGCCGTTTAGCCTGTGTGTGAGTATTGTCAAATGGACACAAACGGCGAAAGAAACAATTCGATGTGCAAAAACGTTGTGCAATGTCACTCTCTGTCAAATTAAAACTTTTTCTACCAAAGCAGCAAAGCACAGCATTTGATCACACAGAGCTGCACAATTAAAAATCGTAGAAATCGGAAGGGGTGTTATGGCCTCCTCATGCGGGACATTGAGACAAGATGAAGAAGAGGACAAGAGAAAAAAAAATAAATAGAAATAATTATACGGAACTTAAAATCCTCACAAAATTAATATATTGCTCTGGCGGGCGATGCCAACAAGCAACAAGGATTGTGCTAGCAATTCTTTGACTTTTCTCCAAGGATGAGTGGAGCTGGTTGGGGCGAAAAAAGAAAACGAGGAAATTAAAAAACTTTCATGACTTTTATGGGGAGTCGCAGAAGACGTCGAGTAGGTATATCACCCAAAAAATAAAAGATCAGACTTTTAAAAGCAGCTCATTGTATATACGAATACACACACAAGCACACAAACACACATGGCGACTCTCTCATTCACCAGATCTTCCTGCCTGGTGGATGGTGTTTAATCCAGGAATTTATATTTTCATTTAAACTGTTAGCTGGAATCCATGTCGCGTTGAATATGTGGTAAAAGTTGCGGTTCGCTGCAGCAATGGATTCAGCCAAAAAGCAGTCCTTGCAACAATTTGACTCTAGTGACGGTATAACTTGACTTTCTTTTTCCCTATGAGGAGTGAGGGAAAAAAGAGGTTTAACGATGACAGGATACTAATTCCTTAAAATATCTACCTGATAGTAGCACCATTAATGAAATATTATATCTTCCCCCCATACATTTATTTTGTGTGTGTCTGTACGTACATATAAGGGTGCTGCATAAGACTTTTAGTTTGTGTATGGTAAAATATAGATTCTTTCGGATGGGAACAAAAAATTTGATACATTTTAATATGCCCCCGGTTTTTTACTTGCGATTATAGGTACTATAAGGCAAGTCTTGCAATCGTGCAGAAAAAAAATTTTGAGATAACAATTAAACATAACATTACGATGATAGAGAATACGAAAAAAGTGGGTCTTGCAATTCTGTCTGTCTGTCTGTGTGTCTGTCTGTCTGTGTGTCTGTCTGTCTGTGTGCCTGTGTGTCTGTCTGTATATGGATCTACAGCCTGAACCGCTTGACCGATTTTCTTCAAAATTTGCAGTTAGGGTTTGTTTGGCATCCTACAGAGGGGTTTTTGGAATTGGGTTTCTAGGTCTTAAAATAACGGTACCTGCCATACAACCGATATGATAATACTTATTTTTCTCGAAAACGGCTCCAACGATTTCGATAAAATTTTGTGTGAAGGACTAATTTAAGACTGTTTTTCTTATGATGCAAAAAAAATTTTTGGAAAAGGCCTAAAAACGGTACCTCCCATAGTACCGTTTTTTTTAAAACCGACTTTCTCGTTAATGGCTGACACGATCTTGACGAAATTTTGGATTTAAGAAGTCGTAAGCTGTTAAAGAAAGACTGCATATCAATATTTAAAAAAAATTAGTTTTGGAAAATTTAATAAATTTTTTTAAAAAATTTTGATTTTTGAAAGTAACTTCGAAACTATAACTTTGATTTTTTTTAAATTTTTTGTCAAAATAACTCCTGTTAAGATCTAGAACTTTGCATACTCGACTTTTAAAAAACAGTTTTTAAAAAAAAGTTAAAAATAAAAAACCGTTTTTTGGAAAAACTGCTCCAACGATTTTGATTAAATTTTCATCATTCATGTGTATTAGCGTTTGCAAAAGAATGGCGTTTTTAGATTTTTGCTTGAAACCTTTGGAATATTTAATTTAATTTTTTCATTATTTTGCGTGATTTAATTCAATTTTCATAATTAATGTGTAGCTGGCAACCCTGTACCACAAAATATATTATGATGAGCTAATACCAAAACCTTTAACTCAGCCTTTAGATTTTGATATCGTATTTAGAACACAATCGCAAGTTCGTGCGACCCAGTCGTGCCCATTTTTTGTTTTGCTCCAAGGTGGATATAGTTTTTACACAACTGATTCCATTGCAAATTTTCAGATGCGTTAGCTTTATTAAAAGTGGATAAGGAAAACTTTCTTCCTTTCAACCGATCCAAAAGTTTGTGTTTCGAAAAAAAAAAAAAACAGATGAGATTAACGATCATGTTGCAGGTTCTAAGAACTTTCATTTGATGCTCCTCGAAGTTTCTCAAAAACTTAATGATATATCTCTTGACATTATTGTAAGTAGACATGATTTAGAATTCATTCAAGCAAAACGAGTGCAAAGCGAATTTTGTCCAAACGAAAGGGTGTTTTACAAACCGATAAATTTTTTGAATAGAAATTAGTAAATAAGTCAACTTTGATTGGTGGCAAATACATTCTATACTAGGCGTAGGCTCGTAGGCGTAGTAAGTTCGTAGGCTCGCAACCTACAATCTGATGAAAATGAAAAAGTTTTGTGGAAGAAATCATTTTTGCATGTCAAGGTTAAAAGTTTTATTAAATCTGTCGATTTGTTCTAACAGAATGGTATTTTATTTTGTGTTTTTTGTAAACTATTATTTTTTTGCTAAAGCAGAATGTCTTTTTTTTAGTTTTTTAAGGAATAAACATTTTTGCATCGGAAATAAAGCAAAGTTTGCAGAAAGTCACATTTAAGGCTGGTAAAGTACCAGCTGACTGACAGAATAGCTGGCCTTACTCTTTCGAAATCCTAATGTAACAGAGCTCTGGGAGCTTCAGTGGGCACTTAGTGCATTTCTCTCAAACGCTCCTTGAAGGAAATACACATATATTTTGCAAATAGCAAAAGGCTTAGTAAGGATGTATGTACTTTTCAAAGCAGTGAGACTAATTTCACTTCAAAGTCAATAGCATGGAAAAACAACTAGAGGTTGTTGGGATTCGAACTTTTAACTCCCAATGTAACAGACAGACATGTTAACTACGCACAACACTTTGTTTGAAAGCTACCAAATCTACCGTCTTGCTAGCTTTTGTCTTACATTCAAAAATGTAGCCCTATTTCAAATGTTAGCAATTTGTGGTATCAAGAAGGCTTGCTGAGCTAACTTTAACCGCTTAAACTACATCAATGAACTAGAAAGTGTAGGCTAGGCATTATTTTTCAAATAACTTAACTTGTTCTCTTTTTACCAAGCTCAATTAATAACTTCAAAGAATAATGAAATGAAACAGCACTTAATTTTTCGAATATTTTTTTAGATCCGCGCTTTCGGAAGGATTTGGTAGGCCCTCCGATAATAATAAACTCATTGCCATGTAAACCCCTGTCTCGATATAAGTATAAGTAGGTATAAGGCACTACAATGTATTCTGACTAAACATAGAGCAGGTCAAGACGAAATCATGAAAGAAAATGCAGCGGAAAATATCTGTGTAGAGTGTTATCAACTCTTTAGAAACGAGTCAAAGTCTAAATAAAATGAATTCAAAAAAGCTTTTTCCCACTATAATTTAGTTTTATTGCAGTGTGCTCTTTTAAGCATGTACCTAGTACAGCATTCGAGTTAAAAAAACCCAACTTCGATACCAGTAGTGTTCAAGGTCAAATTTCAACAGATTTGAATGGAAAATAAATTGATTCTTTTTATCAATAAACCGTAAAATTGAGTTATATTAACGCGTAAGTAAATATACCGCTAAAATGAATTGAGTGGAAATACGTACTGTTGATTTGAAATCTGAATTGTAGTTGGGGAATAGCAGTGTTTTTTTGCACGCCGATATAAGCTTAGCCCAAAAAAACTTCTGTCGCAAGTTATTCAAATGTTTGGCAGCACTTCAACTTGACACATATTTATTAATCATTTGTTTGTACTAGACTACTAGGGCAGTTGTGCAAAAACAGCAGCGAGAAGACCTGATAAAAAATTTTCAAATAACAAACATAATATAATTAAAGAAATATCTTTAAATTTACATTAGTTTTGCATTCGTGAAACCAATTCAAATATCAATGTCATAAGAAAAACTCTCACTCAGTTACAGAGCACTATGAGCAAGGTAAACTTGGTGTGAGTATTTGTCAGTTTTTTATATGTTTATATTCTTTATGTTACAAAATAAAAAAAAACAATAAAACTGTCGAAATTTCGCAAGCATTTATTGTACCGGGAGATAAATGATGAACGGAAGAGTGAGGAGAATTATAAAAATTGTGGTAAAAATTTAACTACAACTATCCACCCATAGGACCCATTTCGCAAAGGAGCAGCGCACTTCACAACGAAAAGGTCAGTGAAATTTTCCATTCACGATTTCGTCATGTAATTTTTGTATGCGATTTTTGCTTTCGTTTCAACAGCGTAAAATTTCGTTCGTTAGAGTAGTTGTTAGAGATTGATTTAATGCAATTTTTGCAATGTCGCTGCAAACATAGATACTTCTCCCCGTCCATCCATTTTTTATAACGTGGCTCATGGCCATTAGGATAGGATAGCATACGCCACCGCTTGGAAAGGCACAACACCAGAACCCTCGTCGATTTTGGAGCCATCTGTGAAGATTCTATAACAGTTCTTTCCAGGTTCAGATTCTGGAGCGAACCAGTTGTGAACCGAAGGAAAGTTGACTGAGTAATTTTGACACAGTTTGAGCCTAGGGATCATCGTGTCGGATGGCATATCCATTAGACATGAGTCAAAAAGATATGCTGCTTGTAAGCTCCTCAAAGCTCCAGTGCGAATTGTGCCAGAGACCACATTACTTTAAACGAGAAAAGATCTTGAGAGTACACCCCATGATGTAGGTATCAAGGGGAAGACCATTCAATATCAGCAGCGTACTATAGGCTTTAACGTTTAACCCTTAGAAGCATGGTGGTAACCCACGTTACCAATTTGATTTAATTGAATGTTTCTAATTTATTTACGTTTGAACTTATTCAGATACGGTTTTTTGCCCTTTTCAGTTACTTGAGGGATGTAAGAACGTAACAATACACTCTAATTGGCATAATTGTTTATAATATAAAATTTATAAACAAACAAACTGAAAAAAATTACGTTTTTTTTTTAAAGAATTCATTATTGTAGAATCCATCCAACAAAATAATTGGATATTTGGTGAGCAAGGGTTTTTGGGGTCGCTGATTACGAATCCGAAGTCAGATTTTCAAAATTCAAGATGGCATATCCAATATGGCCAACGCCAAAATGTAACTCTACGAGAATATTGATAAAAATTTGTACTCAGGGGTTTTTGGGGTCGCTGATTACGAATCCGATGTCAGATTCGCGTAATTCGAAATGGTCGATCATAACAGCCAACGTGAACACATGAGTTCGAAAAATTCATTGATTTTTAAAATTTTGGCGTTGGCCATATTCGATCCACAATCTTGAATTTTGAAATTCTGACTTCGGCTTCGTAATCAGAGACCCTAAAAACCCCTGAGCACAAATTTTTATCAATATTATCGTTGAGTTACGTTTCGGTGTCGGCCATATTGGATCCGCCATCTAGAATTTCGAAAATCTGACTTCAGATTCGTAATCAACGACGCCGAAAACCCCCGTGTAAAAATTTTCATGATAAAAGGATCGTTCAAAAAATGTATGCTTCTAAGGGTTAATTACAAAAGATGTTTTTTTGTGAATATTTGTAGCTATTGCCGCAAATATCAATAACCTTTATCGTTATTGGTTTCATATTTCATTATTTTTATTTTCTTTCTTCTTAGAAATCCTAATGTCGGTCCTAGCAAATGATCAAGATGCTTCAGATCTTCAATATACTCCCTTAATATGCCCTGGATTTTCAAATAGTTTAGTATAAATATAAACAAGTGTCGTGCGGTAAGTGTGCTCTTTTTAGCTTTTTATTCTTAATAAATAAATTCTTGGAAAATCGGGGACTTTAAAGTAAGCCATTAGTTTAATGTGATAAAAAATATGAAATGAAATTTGTGAAACATCAGTGTTTGCATCAGCAAAGCCTTTTTGACCACTTTACCACTTTTCACCAACATCCTGATTTTTCGAATCATATTTAGCAGACAAGCAAATCAGTAAAGTAAGAAAAATTATTAAGTTTCTAGTTCCTTGTTATGTTTGTACGAATGCCTTTTAAAGAGTTTTTGACGCAAATATCATTTTAAAATTTTAAAATACTGAACGCAATCATCAAAGATAGAGTTTCGATGCATAGAAACAATACTTGGAATCAAAAATTACAGGGCCTTGAGAAAGCATCCAAACCATTCTGGAACATGGTAAAGGTAATTAAAAAGAGAAATGTGCGTATTCCAGCTTTGAAAGTTGGAAATAACTTTTTCTTATCTTGCGCCGATAAGGCAAATGCACTAGCACGGTCATTTACTGATAACCAGTGTAATAACAATAGTTTTAACACAAATGCTAGGTTAGAATCTTTGGTCGCACTTTCCATTGATAAAATCAATTCAAGTAGTATAAACCCAGAGGAAGGGTATATCACAATTGAAGATATAAAAACAGTATTTCAAGAACTACGAACTAGAAAGTCTGTATTATTTGATAGTCTTCGAAACTTATATTTAAAAAACCTTCCAGAATTTGCAATAAAATTGTTACAAAGCCTTTTTAACTGCTGTTTAAAAATTGGTTATTTTCCAACTGAATGGAAAGTTGCGAAAGTAATTCCTTTATTGAAACCAGGAAAAAGTTCCGGATCGCCTTCTAGCTACAGACCCATAAGCCTACTTAGTTCGTTAAGGAAATGCTTTGAAAAACTAATAAAAAACAAATTGATGGCGCATATAAAAGCTAGAAGTATTTTTCCTCCTGAGCAATTTGGTTTCAGACCATTCCATAGTCCTGTTCACCAGATTCACCGCATAACTAAACATATAAAAAGTAATTTTGCTACGGGCAAGAGTACGGGTATGGTATTACTTGATATTGAAAAAGCATTTGACTGTGTTTGGCACAACGGGCTTTTGCATAAACTTCTGTTAAATAACTTTCCTATGTACATCATCAAAATTATCAAGTCTTTTCTGTCGTCGAGAAAACTTATTGTTTCAGTGAATAATGTCCTGTCTGAAACGTTTGTTTGTTTTTCTGGTGTTCTTCAAGCTTCCGTCCTAGGTCCTATTTTGTACAATGTTTTTACGTCTGATTTTCCTTGTCTTCTTAACTGTGAAATAGCTATTTTTGCTGATGACACAATCATCTATTGCTCAGACTTGACTGGTTTTGAAATAGAAACCAATTTACAATCTGCTTTAAATGAAGTACAAATATATTTTAATAATTGGAAGATCAAAATAAATGCTTGCAAGACGAAAGCGATTTTTTTCACTCGGAAAAGAAAAGCATGTTTCCTCTCAAGCAACAGACTTAATATTAACGGTACTACAACGGAATGGGAAAATAATGTCAAATATCTTGGAGTACATTTAGATAGCAAACTAACGTTTAGTTTTCACATTCAGGAAATTATCAAAAAAATTAATTTGACAATAAAGATACTTTACCCTTTTATCAATCGTAAATCAAAGTTGAGTATTGATAATAAACTTATCATTTTTAAAATAATTTTTCAAGCAATAATGTTTTATGGCTCTCCCGTTTAGGACATCAGCGCGAAAAGCCATATTTGTAGACTACAAAGAGCCCAAAATAAGCTTCTGAAAATGATGCTGAATTTACTCTGGCGTTTTTCAACGGCTGAATTACATTCAATCACTAATTTGGAAATTGTTTCTGAAAGATTACTTAGACTAAAGCAGAAATACAATACATCCTGTAATACTTCTGACAACATCTTAATTTCAAGATTATCTTCTTAATCTATTCACATTAAACTTAATACCGACAATTTATGTATATACACACAGTACAAATTTTGTTAACTTATGTTAAATGTTACTTGTTGTCTTTCAATTCTTTACAAACATATATATTTATATACATTATTTGTTATTTATTATTTGTTTTCTAACTACTCTTTATTATTTATTTATTTATTTATTTATTTATTTATTTATTTATTTATTCATTTATTTACTTATTTATTAACTTATTAATTTATTTATTCATTTATTTATTATTTACTTATTATATATTTATTTATTTGTTAATTAATTTATTTATTTATTTATTTATTTATTTATTTATTTATTTATTTATTTATTTATTTATTTATTTATTTATTTATTTATTCACTTATTTATTTTTACCTTGTTATAGATTTCGTTTCTAATTTATTTTTCTAAAGACTGATTTATGTTTATTTGTTGATTTTAAATTATTTATTTTTATTTTAAGTTATTTATCATAAATAAACTATATATTTGTTTATATATTATTACATGTTGTACATGTACGTATATACCATTTTTTTTTTTTTTTGCAGTTTAATGAAGGTTTTCAGTCGTAGCTTTTCCTTCAAGCTTTTCTCGTACCACATTTCCATTTATTGTTTAAAAACTTAACAGTAGTAAGGTAGTTAATAACCAATCTCTGTAAATTGTGTAATTGAATTAAGAAAAAATGTAATTTTGCTACAATAAACAAACGTTAAAAGTTAAAATCATTTTAAAAGTGTGAACAAAAGACAACTTATTTTTTTTTTTAAAGTTTCTAGGTCAAATTAATCTCTACTATATTATGACATATTCAGTTATTTAGTAAAGTATGATAAAAATAAATTGATAAATTAATAACTAAAGATTAAGAATTTATCAAAGTTTGCTAGAGTTTTTATATTATTTTCTTTTTCTTAGTTTAGATTAGAATTATTTGTATTCTTATTTTTAATATTTTGAAATGGTTCACATTGACGCAGTTGGTGAAGCCAATTTTATTTTTCATAAATTGTTTCGTTTTTCCAGAATTGCTTTGCAATTTTCTGTAATTTATTTTCTTAAATTTTCGAGTGTTTGAATTTATTACTGGAAAATAATGCTCTTGCTTGTCCTACGAGTGTAAAGTTCTTAATACCAGTTTTCCAAATACTGCAGGTGCATTGTTATAGTCGTCTGCCATAGCTAAGCTATTCAGAGCTTTTTGGTTGTATCCCTAAAACAAAGTTTTTTTCAAAGTCATAAAACAAGAAAAATAAGAATTTGACGGTATATGTGTGACGAGTTTGCACTTTCGAAATTACTTTTATGGTTTATTCGTGAGAATGGCGTTAAAAAAAAGTAGCATCGCCAGCAGTTAAAACTACGAAGCGAGTTTGTCAAGTCCACATCAGCAGTTTGCCAAAAAATATGAGGGCTCCCAGTTGCGTGGATCGAATGAATGCAATGTACGCTATTTCTGTATGTAATTTCATATGCTGTTGCAGCTGTATTCTCGCACACCGAAAGTGATTTCAAAGTTTTCCCAAAGAAAAATAAAAAAGAAACGTGAAAGTACATTTTTCGCCTCTTCTTTTATTTCACTCGTGAAATCAGTCGGTCGGAATAGAAGAGATTTCCATGTCGAGATACAAAAGGAAACTCCTTATGAAGGTGCGGGCGGCGCGGCGCATCTGAGCTAATAGAGAAAGTTTTTGGAAAACTCCGACATCCGACTATCCAAACATTTTTTTTTCTGTTTTTCTTTAGGACTGGACAGTGTTTGTTTTTTGATACTTCTCTAGCAGTCGTCATCGCATTTATGTCTGGGTCAGTGCTGAAGCTTAAGAGTTAGCTATGTGATTGAAAGGAAAGAAAACATTTGAAGTGTATCATTAGAACCTAAACTAAGCCTACATTTATGCAAAAAGCTGCTTTTAAAGTTTCCGGATTCGTCCTATGCCTCACTGTGACTGTTTTTCTTTTTTGTTTTGCAAAGAGTGCGCCATCCTTTTGTGTGAGACATTGTATACTATGGCCCGAGCAGAAAGTGGATGAGGTTCGGAAAATTTTGCAACAGATTTAACGCACTTCACTTGCAATGATATAGAGTTTAATGAAGTCAATGAAATGGAGCTGATTTACGACGGCTATCGAACGATGTGAAAAAAGGGGGTCTGCATCGGAAAGATGGAAAACTTTATGGACCGAAGGAGCACACAAACTTGTTGAGCGATCATAAAGTATTTACCCCGCACGGGTGTTGCCGACAAAGTTTATGTGTGGTAATTCTGCCTGCACTAACACTTTTTGAATTTGCTGCCTCATTCCGGAAGGCAGCTAAGGAAGGGTAAATAGCAAGTTTTGTTTAGTTTGACGAAAAAAAAAAAAAAAAATCAATAGTTTGGTGTTGCTGGTGTATTTAACAAAGTTTCCTTGTACTTTTGTTTGTTTACTCACTGTCTGAACGGAATATACTTCCTTACTTTTTACTCATTTTTAGTCAGCGATGGAACACGTGTAGAGTTATAACACATTTTAGTTATAAACATTTTGCTCAGTTAAATTGTTTTTTGAGAATTCCGAGATTTAAGTGTTTAATCTTTTTGAAAGTGAAAAAAGTAAATCTGTTTCTTTTTCGCCGTTCCATGAATGAATAAAAAAATTGCTTGAAAATATAATGATGATTGGAAACTAAGTGAAGCCGTGAGAATACCTTTAAAATGCTTCTTATAAAATTATACAGGACTCTTGATTTGCTACGGAAACTCGAAACAAACACACTTAGTTAGTGGGGGAAAGATTGGTAAGCCTTCCAAATTGGATTCCAATGACGGACGAAGAATCTTTCACAAAATCAGGAAGTCTTCTCAGATCCATATTTTAAGAATTCAAGCATTTGTTATACTATTGCTGTGGCCAGAATAAGAATCAACAATTTGGAAGAACTGTCGTCCTTGCCGTTTGAGGAGACCAAATATTTATCGTTCGGAAGAACACTTTTTCTGTATAGTCTTTGATTAGCGAGTTACAAAAGTCAGATAAAGCAGAAGTGGCGGAAGTTGAACTTTTCACCAGACATGTCTTTAAAAAAGCATAGCAAAGACACAATGACATGTACATGGTGTCTGTTAAAAAATTGATTCACTACACATAAGCAAAAAACATTCGAAGAATAAAAAGTCAGTTACCATTACGAAGTAAAAAAAAGAATATATTATGACAACTGTGAACGCATCAGCTCAAGAAAACTATGTTTGATTTTATAACTTTTATCGGGAACTGTCAATATTCATTCCCTTTTTTAACTCAACGAAACTTTCGAAAATAAAAAATTAGTTTTTCTTTAAAAATAAAACATTTCTGTTCGAACATCTGAGTAAAAAAGGTAATTTATTTGTTTTGCTCTTCATGAAGCCGTAGTAAAATATTTTTGAACGAAGTTCCCTGCGGTCTATTTTCTTCAAAAACTATGAGATGCCGAAGCGCACATTCCATCTATTTCGTCCTTCGATTTTAGGAGACTCGTGTGGTTTTCTTCGTAAAATGAAAAAAATTGTCTTCCCTTCAAAAAACAGAAACAAAAAACACACTCTATTCAAAATTGATGTTAGGTATCGATGTCAGAAAAAAATCCAAGAGGGATATAGCTCCATAGAACATTTTAAAAGGTTTTATCGTCGGTTTTAGTTAAGGTTAATCCTTGTAGCAGAACTGGGATGTTCAATAACTTTGTTTTTATAGAGTAGGTTTTCCTTCTGGCTTTAATTCACAAGCCAGTTTGTGAATTGTGAGTTTGGAAATATACAATTCATAAGCCAGCTTATGAGTTATGCGAATTAAGAATTGTTGAAAAATATTAGAGTCAGAAGCCCGCTTAGCATTAAGTGAATGCTTGTTCTGCCAACCCTTTTGACAATAAAACAGAAGTGGGAGTCTCTGCTCAGGCACAACCAACTGCAACCTCTTGTGGAAAAATTGAAGTTTTCCTTTCAAACGCGGTTCGCAGAATATTTTAAATTAAGAGATAGAGGTTAGTGCGCAGCAATAGCTTCGATAATCCACCCTAGATCCAAAATTGTCTGGATCAATTTGCTAAGCTCGGAGAAGCAGGAAAAGCTTAAGTTACTTGCACAAACACTAACCCGGCGGCCAGTTGCACAAAATGGACCAAATGCAAATCTTCGAAACACTCATTCCCCAAGGGCAAGATGAAAGTGAGATGATTGGGTTATTACGAAGGTACAGTACAGGCATTATTTACGAAATACAATACCGCTTTACCATCTTCAGACTTCAGCAGCTGTTGAATGGTTTTTGTTTCGCACCTTACGCTGTTAGATTTGCCAAAAAACAATAGATTAAAGTGAGCAATTTGAGATGAGGGCGCTTGTCAAAGCTAATGCCCCAAAAAATATTTATAGGTTGATAACAAGTGATAAATAGCTTTTGTATATTTTTTAACATCGTTTATTAATACTTAATTTCTTTTCTATGTCAGGTTTACAATTCTTGGAGTAAAAATGATCTAAAATCACATTTTGAAAGCTTATAATCTTATTTCGGGAGCGTATCAAAATCCCACTTTTTAAAATCACGCTTTTCAAAAATCCTAAAAAAAAATTTTAAAATCCCGTTTACTGAAATACTGTTTTTTAAACAATCCCGACTTCTAAAATCTCGCTCGATCAAAATCCTTATTTTTTCAAATCCCGCTTTATAAAATCCCGCCAATTCCGTTTTTATCCATTTTAATATTTTGTAAGCTACGATAAATTAAAAATACTCGACAAACAGAAAATTCGTAGGGACGTTTTTGATTTCTACTGTGCGTTTAAATTTGTTTTTGCCTAAAAAAAAGGATTTTTTACGTGGCATTGCTCATAGCATACAATTACACTAATATAAAACTTTACGAAATATTGTTGATAATTTTTAATTCATTTCTTATCTTGTTTTTTTTTTTCAAGGTACCATTTGATATGCTAATACTTTATTTTGATATTTCGAATTTTTAATATTTGCTTAGCGCTACAATAAGTGTTCTTCAAACAAATCACTTGTTGCTTACTTTATTTTGATTTCCTTATCCCGCAGGATTTTTAAAGGCGGTATTTTGAAAAAGCGGGGTTTTTAAAACGGGATTACAGATAGCGGAATATTAAAACCAGGATTTTTATAGATGGGAATATGAAAACTAGGATAACGAACCCAACCCTCTTATTTCAAATCGAATTCATACGGTTGAGTATTTTCCTCAGAGTTTGCGATTTGCAAACTCTTTGAAATTATCTGCTGACAAGAGCTTGGGAATTGAATACTTTCCATTTCACAATTTACGTTACTGATAAGCCTTCTTGTGAATCTTATATTTTTCTACAATTCATAATTCAAATCACTCATAACCTAGCTTATGAGTGAATTATTTTCCAGTTCATACCTAATTCACACTATAGTCAGAAGTTAGCTTATGAATTGAATATGTCCCAACTCATAATTCACAAACTATAGCTTGTGATTTGTGAACACAAATTTTTTTTTTCTGAAGCTAGCTAGTAGATTATAACTTACAGATTTTTCAATTCATAAACTCGCAACCCTGGTGCATTGTGCTATTGTGCAGGTCCAGAGGTCTTTTTACATTCTTCGTTTGTTTGGAATGCCTCAACCAACATCTTCCAATAATTTAGATTGGGGGCGAGCTCTATCCAGTTTTGCCATCGTCACGATGCGTATTCTTTTAGTTATGTTGCGGTACAGCTCATACAGGATTTGATATGATCGAAAAAATCATTTTGACTGCGTCCTGTCTGATAGTTTGATGACAACCATTTAAGCAAATTTCAATGAAAACCTATGTTTTCTATTTTTTTAATAGAATTTTATGATGTACCCTATCAAACGCGTTTGCGAAGTCAGTGTAGATAACGCTCGTTTTATTGATTATGTTGCGTCCGCAGAAAGTCTTGGTGTTTGTTATCTTTACCAGAACACTAACTTGTGAAAACCGCATAAGTTCAGTGGTGGAAAAGGCATATTATGCAGTTCTATGAAATCCACAGGTTGTGCAAAATCTATTTAAAACAAGATGGCCGCTATCGAAAACCTTGGTAGTTCCGTTGCTATAGTTTATAGCTGTGAAATATTTTAATGGTGCGACACGTTGCGAGCGAAAGGAAGTCAAAAGTTGCTTTAAACACTTCAATTCGATATGTTTCCTGCCTTAGAAGATACGATCGCGTTTCACTTTTTTAGTCAAGCCTAGCATTTTGAAAACAATGTCAAGTTTTGGACGCAGGTGCTTTTCATATAGCAGGTTTGCTAGCTTACCACTTCCGCGTTCCGCGACTCAGTTAGGAGTATTTAATCTCTGAGAGACAGTTTTTCATGGCGACTATCCGTCTCTGGCACTCAATCCCACACAATATACGTGAGCTAAACGATGCACACCTATAATATTTTCCTTAATCAACGCAACCAATTAGTTTATCTTAATTTTTTCGTATGAGTTTGAATGACTGTCCAACAAACATCGTATAGTGAAAACATTCTTCACAGTATTATTACGACGACTCTTTGTTATAAGTACACTCGGCCATCTTAAGTTCTCTTATATGTATTTCAGGAATCCATAACACGAAAGTGTACGAGAAGCTCTATTAAACGGTTTCAAAAAATTTTGAATTTATTCAACATTTTTAGGACTCGAAATTTTCTTCAATGTGTCTTTTTGGCGGTGACTTCAATGCTAAGCACACCAACAGATCACCAACTTACTGGCCATCGGATACTAGTAAAATACCAGACCTTGTTGACTTTTTCATAGTTAAAGGCATCAAACGAAACCACATAAGAGTCGAAGGTAATTATGACCTATCATCAGATCATACACTGGTGATTTTATCACTTAATGAATCAGAGATAATGGAAAAAAGTAATCCTAAGCTTGTAAATAATAAAACAAACTGGAGTGAATTCAGAGAAAAGCTTGAAAGCTATATTAATCTCAGATCCCCTATGGAAACAAAAGAGCAAATCGACCTTGAAGTAGAACAATTTATTGCCGATGTTCAACAAGCTGCAGAAGAAAGTACACCAACTTACTCGAGTAGGAAGCAAACTGAAACAAAATACCCTGCCGAGATAAGAGAGTTGATATTGGAAAAGAGAAGACCTCGAAGAAAATGGCAAAATACTAGATTTCCAGAGGATAAAACAGCGTTTAACCGGCTAAGCAACGAACTGAAAAAACAAATCTACGAATTCAAAAATGATTCATTAAGTAGATTCCTGAAAAATTTAACGACTGATGCTTCAACCGATTATTCGCTCTGGAAAGCAGCTAAGCGCCTGAAAAGACCGCAGTTACAAAACCCGCCAATAAAATCTCTAAACGGGAATTGGATCGGAAATCCGAAAGAAAAAGCTAACCTGTTTGCAGAACATCTTGCGAATGTTTTTAAGCCATTCCCAGCAAATACATCTGAAAACAGCTTACAGTTTATTGATAAAGTCGATGAAGTTGACATACCAATTGTCACACTCAAAGAAATAAAAAGTATGTGTCGAAATCAACTACCGAACAAAAAATCACCTGGGTACGATCTAATAACTGCTCAGGTTATGAAAGAAATGCCATCAAAAGCCTTCATAAAACTCCAATTCATAATAAATGCATGCCTAAAGACCCAATATCTCCCACATCATTGGAAAATTGCTGAAGTAATTGTTATACCAAAGCAAGGTAAGCCACCAACAGAAGTGACGTCTTACAGACCAATATCGCTTATACCAATAATGGCAAAAGTCTTTGAAAAATTGCTACTGTAATACTCTTTTTAAATGAAATACTTTACTTCTTCTTCGTTCGATAGCTTTATTACAACTGATAGTGCTGCCACTGAGAAATTTAAAAAATCATTGTTTAAAAACATGATTTGGGATAAAAAAACATGACGGACCAATCTCGTAATGAAAAATAAAAGAAAGAATTCAAATAGAGTATTTGGAAACCATACCATGAGTAAAACAAATGTATATAATAGATTAACAGTTTGTTCAGATTATTAATTAAAACACAAAAGCAAAAAAGTATCGAAACTTAAAACAAAAACAAACAGTTTTGATAAATGAAAAGATTAGTAAAATTCTTAACAGTTGAAACACTTTTTATATTTCCTCAGATGAACATTTCGGAAGCAATGCTTCCATCGTCAGTGAGATTTATAAATTAGATTAATTTATATGTCAAAAAATTAATAAAAAAAAAAAGCAAAAATGTTTTTAAACAAAATTACAATTGAGTTGCATTGAATCTATTAAAAAAATTTTGTTTAAATTGATTCTTTGATCGGTCCATCATCACTATTCATTAGATTATTTTTGTCTTTAAATATGTAAAATGATTCAAAAGCATCTAATTCATAATTACTATTTACATTTCTTATTAATTTTAAATTTTGCAAACTAAAACTATTACTATTTTCTAGCATATGTTCTGCAACACTTGACTTTTCTTTTTCATTATATTTAAGATTGCAAAATTTTTTAAATTTTTTTTAGAATATTCTTTTGTACAATCTTACATCCGATAGAATAATTTTTGAAGTTGTTCAATTTTATTCTCAGATCCTCCAATCAGATTTTTTATTTTTATTTCGCTGCACTGATTGATTAAAGGATCTTAAGATAAAATTGAACATCTTCAAAAATCAGGAATTTATTCTGTCGGATGTAATGATTGTACAAAGAATAAAATATAATGAAAAGAACATATGCTAGAAAATAGTCATAGTTTTAGTTTGCAAAATTTAAAATTATTAAGAAATGTAAATAGCAATTATGAATTAGATGCTTTTGAATCATTTTATATATTTAAAAACAAAAATAATCTAATGAATAGTGATGAATGATGATGAACCGATCAAAGATTCAACTTAAAAAATTTGTTTTAATAGATTCAACTAAACTCAATTGTAATTTTGTTTAGAAATAAAAGAAACTTCCGAAATGTGCGTCTGAGGAAATATAAAAAGTTTGTGTTTTAACTGTCAAAAATCTTACTAGTCTTTTCATTTATTAGATAAAAAAACACGTCGATTATCTCAACTAAAAGAACTCATTATAAAGTTTTGTACTTATTCATGTGCTTTTTATCCATTGTCTAGAGTACAAAAACTGAAATTGGCCAAAAGCGATTTTAATAAAATAAATACATGATTTTCCTTAAGCCGAAATATATGTTTCAATTCTCTGCAATTGGCAATTGCTGAAGCTGAACACAATTCTCAATGTTGAAAGCAAAATAATATTAGTAAAAAGCTTGGAAAATGAAGTGAACGATAGAAAAATATAAAAACTGTTTCATCCTCTGATCTCTTTTACTCATCATCATTGCGTTAGTCGAGCACTCGAGGTGATTGCTGAGCTGTCAAAAATATTCCAACGCCCGAGGCGAAAGAAAGATTAAGGCTGTGTGTGAAAAAACATGATTTTGGACTCAAAAACATGAAAACATGATTAGGGTCTAAAAAGCATGAAAATCATGATAAATCATGACTTCTGGCAGCCCTGCGACTGAACTCTTATCTCTTACTTAACTCTAATCGATCATTCTTATAAACATGTTGCAGAGCAAGGTGCGAGACAAAATACTGCTAGAACCACGGTTGCCGTTGTCAAGAAAAAAAACCTACCAAACTTGTAAAAAAAACCTACCAACTGAATGAAAAACCTACCAAAGTTTCATTTGAGTTTATTTTTCGAAAAAAATATATAAACTACATAAAAAAACTTGATTTCGCATAAATAAAATTCATAATTATTTTTCATAACGCACACTAGTTTAAGTTAAGGTTTAAGGCATAGGCACCGTTGTTTTCAGCGGCTAAGTCTTTTGCTAACATTATACTGTTTATTACATTAAATCTCAATTTGTTTCTTAGTTTGGTTTTTATTAGGGACATACCAAAAAACTTCCTTTCTGCTGCTGTGTGAGGTAGGATAAGTAAATTAAAAACGAAATTTTTTAATTCTAAATGTTTCGAAGTGCCAACAAATAACTTAAAGCTTCGACAACCGAATGCTTGCATTGGCCGGGTTCAAGACAAATTTCGAAAGTTCGAAGAGATCTGTCAGTCCATGAACGACTATCTGAACTTTTTTTTTGTCTTATTGGTACTGTGATTCACCTCTCAATTCTACATAGTAGTAAAATTAATTGTAAAAGCACAGATTTTTTCGTTTAAAGTTCAACAATTTGACTTCTAAGTATTTGTGTTGAGCAGTTTTGAAATTACATACTTTCATTTTACTTTATTTTAATGAGAAAAAAAGAAAATCGTGTGCCTTCAAAAATGTATTTTCTTTGTTGATAAACTCACTTTTCAAATTAATTTGTAATACAAAATATCCAAACACCAATAATTATCAATTTCAGTTCAACAAATAAACGAAAACTTGTAGAACAAAAAACTAACCCAAGAATACCGAGTAAAGTTTGATTGTCATATATGTTATTTTCCTTGTTTTGACAAGTAAAATCTGAAGTTCAGATTTTCAGACAAGATTTTCCATCTGAAAATCTATGTTCGAAAATCTGAAAATCTGAATGTCATCTGAATTGTCATCTGAAAATCTGGATCTTTTTACAAGGGAAAAGTGACAGAAACTTAAGTTAAGATTTTCGAACATAGGTCTAAGGAACGCGGCCATTCAAAGCACCGGGAGTTCAAAAACTACTGTCAGTTTTCGTCACTCTGATTGGTCAAAAGTGGCAGAAGTTTCAGTTGACATTTGCATAGCTGACAGTAAGATTTTTTAGCTTTTCAAACATAGATTTTCAGACGGAAAAAACAGTCTGGAAATTCTTAAGATAAGATTTAGTTGTCAAAACAAGAAAAACAACCTATATCACAATCGGACTTTACTCGGTATTCTTGGGTTATTTTTTGATTTACTATTTTTCGCTTAATTGTTGAATTGAAATTGATTATTATTGGTGTGTTTAACATTGAAAGTGAATTGATCAACAGCGAAAATATATTTTTGAGGGCATATGATTTTAATTTTTTTCATAACAATTGAGTAAAACGAATTTTATGTGAATACTACTTTACAAAAATACTTCGAAATCGAATTCCTGAATTTCAAACTTGGAAAATCTGATTACTTTTACTACTAACTATGTAGAATCGAAAGGTGAATCAGAGTTTAGACGATTTTCGTTCAATCATCTATCGTAGATTGCTTCGTCAAACGATTGTTTCATATAATCTCGCTTTCAGTGGTTGGTGGAAAGCTACTTTACTGTCGTCTTACAAATTTTGGCAGTTTTTTCAGGGTCTTAAAAACGTGTTACTGCCTTAAATTCACACGATAGTCGTCTAAAACGTAACAAAATCGGCCACTGGTTACATTTGTGTACTTCTTTTGAGAAATTAATTAAAGATTATTTTATTTTTTGTAAAAGAGTTGTAGAGGATGTTTAATTAAAATTACCTACCAAATTGTATTGAAACCTACCAACTTACCAAAGCTGAAAAAACCTACCAATTTTGGTAGGATCCTACCAAAACGGCAACCGTGGCTAGAACATCTGTTATGCACATAAAGAGGAATTGATAATACGTCTTAGAAAGTGGACGTATGATACAGTGAGTCTAATCTAATCTTGATATGAGTTTTGAGAAAACTCTTACACTACTGAAAAGACTAAGCAAAGTCATAGAAGAAAGAAATCTAATCCCAAATCATCAGTTTGGATTTAGAAATAAACATTCCACGATAGACCAAGTTCATAGAATAACGGATGCAGTTGAAAAAGCATTAGAAGAAAAACAAGTATGTTCGGCTATATTTTTAGATGTTGCTCAAGCATTCGACAAGGTATGGCATGAGGGGCTAGAGTATAAACTGCAAAGGGACCCAGGCAGTACTACGAAATACTAAAATCTTATATCTCAAACCGGCTCTTCAGAGTACGGTATGATCAAGAATATTCAAAGCTATGTAAAATACAAGCCGGTGTTCTACAAGGAAGCGTCCTAGGACCTACCCTGTATTTGCTATATACAAGGGATATTCCAGTGGATAACAACACCATTATGGCTGCTTTTGCAGATGATACTCCAATTTTGGCATCCAGTAAGTGCGTCGTCAAGGCTGCTGAGAAATTGCAAAATGCCGTCGACACCGTTAGTGATTGGACCAAAAAATGGCGTATCAAGCTCAATGAAGCTAAATCTGCACATATAAACTTTACAAATAAAAAGTTAAGCTACGTACAAATATTCATCAACAATCAAGCTGCACCTTACGCCAACACGGCCAAATACCTTGGGATGAATTTGGATGCAAAGCTAAAATGGAAAAAGCATATCAAAAAGAAAAGGGAAGAGCTCAACTTGAAGTATAGAAAAATGTACTGGTTACTCGGTAGAAATTCTGACCTATCTGTCGAAAGTAAAATAATGCTTTATAAACAAGTACTTAGACCTGTTTGGACCTATGGAATCCAATTATGGGGCTGTACAAAGAAAACAAATACTGAAATCATCCAAAAGTTCCAAAACAAAGTCCTTCGTGGAATAGTAAATGCACCATGGTATATAAGAAATAGCGATTTACATCGTGACCTAAAAATAGAAATGGTTACAGAAGTTGTAAGAAAACATGCTGTATCACACAATCAGCGACTGCATAGCAGTGGCGAAGCGTCCATATAAGTCGATTATTTCCGACTTACCTTTTGAAATTCACATCCGAAACATCTTAGACTTCTGGCAACATGAATCAAACTTAATCATACACATGAACTCGCTGCCAACATTTTTTTAACAACTACCACTCTGCTTTCCGTTTTATTCTACACACATGTTGGCTCTTCAATTCACTCCATAAACAAACACAAAACTTTAGCAACATACAAGGTAACCCCAAATATTACGTCTTATAAAACTTGTTGCTGGATAGAACAAATTTGTGTTCTCTCCTCTTTTTTCTTTTACCAAAAAATATGACGGTAGAACCAGTGCTGCCGTTCGATGAATTGACAAAAACAGGAGATTTCCTGTTCAACGGGTTGAAAAAACAGGAGATTTAATTTTTTTCGTATAGAACGTCCAACTGGACTCGAATGTGTTAGTGAACCTCGCTTACGTCGGTATTTATCAATAACGTGCTGGCATCACCTTAAGTCAAATAAAGATTTAGCAATGTTTCTTCTAAATTGTAAAAGAATGCTATGCAGAGAGTTGAAAACCCGATACATCAACCTTATAAAATGAAAAAAATTCTAAGGTTTCTGTTTGGTCTCACCAAACTAAAATAGAAATTCATTTATTTATTTTTTATTTATTTTTTCAAAACAAAACTTAATTATTATTCAAAGCAAACAAAATAAATAACTTATAAAATTATCCAAAAACTAAACAAAAAAATTTCATGTTCACAATTACATATTTTTAAATGTATGGCTTACTAATCAAAAAAGAATAAAAAACTAAAATAAAATAGGACAATATATCAGTCTTTTAGTTGAAATTATTATTTGAAATATAATTACATATTTTCTCATTGATTTTTCATTAAATTCAAATGTGTTTCCGTTATTTGGAATGCCGTACAATTCAAATCATCTTCTTTTAAGTGCGATCTTATGACAGCAATTGCATTAAGAGTCTTATTCCCTAAACAGTTTCGTTTTTTTGTTTTTGCATCGCATCGGTAACAATGCTGAAAATTCGCTCACATTCTGCATTTGAGTGTGGCAAACTTAAAACAATCTCATCCAATTTAAAGTTATTTTTAATCATGTTCCAGAATTCTTCAATACCTGCGTCTTTTACTTTTTGTCTTTCTTCTTCTTTAAAGTACGTAGGCAAACTATGCCACTCGTTTAAAAGATCAACTGTATTTATCAATTTTGAAAAATGATTACAAAGTATTTGCAAAGAATTCAAGTTTTGTGTTCTGTTTAAATTATGAGCTATACAAGGATCTACAAATTGAAACTGTTGAAAAAGTAAACTATCTATTGGAAAATGTTTTTTTTATTTCACTGCATCCTTTAATGTAGAAATTTAAAGCATTTTCCCGAATATTTTCAACTTCTTCAATCAAAAAAACTGATTTTCTTAAAAATTCCTCACATTCGGCCCCCAAATAAATCTGAGACAAGTTTTTATAATTATCAGCATCTGAAATACCAACAGAACTCGAGGTAGAACTTGAACAGGTATGTTCTTTTATAATATCTTTTCTTGAAGATGAAGAATATTGTGGTACGGGATAAAAAAAATTCTTATGAACTTATGACAAATATTTGTAAAAGTAATAAAATGTTTGACTACTGAGTTACTCAATGTAATAGTTAGAAAAGTCAGAAAAACAGTAGAATTTTGAAAAAAATGCCTTGGTAACAGGAGACAGGAGATTGGACTTTTTTTAGAGTGAAAAAACAGTAGTCTACTGTCATGACAGTAGAAACGGCAGCACTGGGTAGAACATCGTCTTATTTTCTTCCATAAGAAAGCATGCATTGAACAGAGAGAGGCACCTCTCTGTTCAATACATGCTTTCTTATGGAAGAAAATAACCCGGTGTTCTAGCGTCATATTTTTTGGTAAATCTGTTGTTTGTTATCTCTTTGTGCTCTGAGCACGTGAATATAGCGCCGGCGCAGTAGCCCTCTTCTCATTTGCAGCATTGACTGCTATTATACGGTGAAATTTGTTGCACGAAACTACTTCGAATTCTTCTTTGTTCTGTCATCCCGTGTCGCAAGTGTTATTACATGATGAAATTCCAGTTTCATGAAACTAGTTTCACATTTCTCTTTATCTTTCATTCGGTGTTTTTATTTTTGAGGAAAAATTGTTATCTAGCAGTGCCTGGTTGCTTCAAAACCTCTTTTATTGGCAATTGAAAAACAAAAAAGTCATTATTATTAGTATTATTACTTATTATTGAACCAAATGAAACAGAAACACCAACAAAGACAAAGGGGGCGTTCGAGAATTGTATCCGGATAGCTTGTTGTTGTTGTTTACGTGTTAAACTTTTAACAAAGTCACACACCCATTTCAACTAAAAAGCTATCTAAAGGTATCCGAGTATTTTTGGTATACCTTTCTATTCAAGTGATCAGCTGATACAAAATTTATTTTTATTTCTTTTCATGTTGATTTTTTGTTTTGGTGTGCATTTATTTCAGCATAAGAGTCTTTTAAAACGCATGGGCAATCGAAAAAAATAAGTTATAATCGTCTAGCAATGATATTTTGAATGTTTTTCTATTTTCAAAAGTCGAATTTTAATATTTCACAGCTGTTGTCTGCAGCAATCTGGAAAAAGGTATCCAAGATACGGCTATCCGAAATAGGCTATCCGATAGACTCTCGAACGCGCCCAAAGAGAAACGTCAAAGCTGTTTCACGAAACCATAACCCATGCGACACACGGTAGCACATTGTCCATCTCTGTTTTTCGAACTTTCGTTCTCTTTTGCACTTATGGTGTTCGAACAGTTTCGTGCAACAAATTGCACCGTATAATAGCAGTCATTGCTACTGCACACTTCGGTGTTTGCATGATATTGGTTTTATAAAAGAAAAAAACGCTTTCCTTCGTATTTCTTCCCATGGACACATCAGGGATGGAAAATGAACATTTTCAATTGTACTTAAAACTGATTAAAAATTGTACTGAAATGGGGTCAATTGTATCGAAAACTAGCTAGAAAATTTTTTTTTTCATTGCTAAGGCAATAATTAAAGCAGCACATCCAAAATTGCTCATTGCTCCGTAGGTCTGATTGATATGAAAAATGTCAAGCAACTAATATCTCTCAAACATGTTTGTGTAGTGTGTGGCGAAACTATGTTTGCACAAACGTGTTTGGGTAGTGTAGGGGCCCTATAATTCATCTACACTTGCAGTCTCGTTTGATATATTTTTAGTTAATAAATTGCTTGTTAAACATGAAGTCGATTTCGATTTCATTTGGAAATAAAAACAAATTTCAAAATGAAATTAAATGATCCAGAAACTGCGGCTTCTGGATTCGATTCTATTTTTGATGTGTTCCAAAAAGTTTATATAAATTTTTTTGGCATTTTCCTTAAACTCTATTAAGTCTTCATTGTTTATGCTATTTTCAATGTAAAAAGATTCTACCAGATCACCGCAGAATACGTTTTCAAGAGGTAAATGATTTTTATTTAAATTAGCTCTATAAATATCTTTGCGATCTATTACATTTCTTGACATAAAATTTCTACAAAATTGCTTGAACAAATGCTTGACTCGAGGGACTATGACATGAATTCTAACATCTTCAGCTTGCATCTCTAAATTAAGTTTATTAATCATACCTAAAGCATAAGATAAGAAGTAAAAGTAAAATTTTGTTGCGTTGTTGAGATAAGTTGAAATGAAATTTAGTTTTTCTTTTGAACTGTGGGTTTCAAAATCTGCCAAACTGTAATAATACTTTAAAGCACTCCAGTGTTCAATCATCCGATCAATAGCAGCCTGTTAAAAATGCCAATAAAGGATTGGTAGAAAAAAATAAATTACATTCAAAATAAGTTAAGAATATTGATTATCTGACGGGAAAGCCTTCGCGTTGCATTATAGCTTATGATAACATGAAGTTCTGTTCCGAAATGTTCTTGGAAATTTTTGAAATCTTGTCTTCTTAAGGCGCTGTTACAAAAATGATGTCAAATTGCCCTTATTGAAGTGTCGATATTGCTTGGTAATTCAGCAGACGCAGCTTTTGAAGACAAGTTCAAGTTATGACAGATGCAACCGTTAACTATTACATTTGGAACAACTTCTTTTTTTTTTTTATTTGCACACAAATTCAAAAATGGTTATAATGAAGAGCTAGATGAGTGCACATCGGAGATTTACTGATTGGTATAAAATGGGATGCGTTTAAAGTGTGGTAATCCCGAAGCAATTATGAATATCGTTTTGAATCAGTTCAGTTTCTTGTTTGGATATTTTTTTTTTTCGTGAAATACATATAAGATGCCAATTCGCAAATTGTACTGAATTCTGTCCAATTGTACTTTTGTACTCGAACAAACTCAATTGTATCGAATTCGGTACAATTGTATCGAATTTTCCAGCCCTGGGACACATGCTTATAAACAAAAATGTATATCGCAGATTTGCAGGTTGAGGTAGGTCTCTGCTTGAAGAACAAGAAAACAACACGCTGGTCTCCGACTTATTTCATGAATTTGTATGTGTTTCTGGACTAGACTCATGTGTCCAAGCTCAAAGGTTGCCACTTTGATAACAAATATGCGAGGATATTAGATCTCATAGCATAAAGCATATTTTTGGGAGAAAATGCAAACTATAATTGGAATTTTTCTAAAGTGGCACAACTGGCCTAAATGAATTTAGTTCCCAATGAGCCGTATTTTATTTGAAAAACAAAGTTTACCAGCAGAACGCAGTACAATACTTATTTAAATTGATTTAGTGCTTTTCGTGTTTTTTTTAAATATTACAAATTTAGGCTTTAAAAATTGAAAAGTGCAAAAAGTCTGAAAAGTTTTCCGATAGTAAGTTTGATTATGGCCTTAATATCTGTTAACTGTTGCTTAACTGATTTTCACTCAAAGGAAACAAATAGTTTTAACTAGCTTAGTTTTATGAAAAAAAAAGTTATGATGCTCTACCTAATAGCAAAGTTGGTTTAAAATACCTGACTTTTTGGCTTGATGCGAAGACAAACATTGCACAAAAAAAATTTTAAGTAAACTTTTTTTTGTTGGTGACTAAGTTTCCTTCGAGTTACCTTTTGGAATTATTCACCCCTCGCCACTGCTGCATAGTCATATCAACTCTTGAAATGGAGTCCGTATTAAATACGAGAGGCAATGTTCGGAGATTAAGAAGAACCAAGCCATACGAGCTAATGGTCTAAAAGTCATGGGAAGCATTAAAAGTTTAAGCTTCCCTTAAAGCGATTATATTATTGAGAAAGAAAAATCTGTTGTCGATCGTTCATAGATTGGTTCTGATTACGAGGAGTTTTTAGTGAGGTAAGAGTCCCACACTACTTGGTATCGAATACTGCCAAGTGTCTTTTGAAGATTTCCTCCTGACAAAAAAAAAAAAAAAAAAAATGTGTCTTTTGATGAAAAGTGATAGTAAAGATGATTTGGAAGTTTTTTTCCTACAAAATTCAATTCCATCTACTTTATTGTTTCCACTTGAAGAGTTATTGTGGCATCACACCTCGCAACAGCAATCTTTTAATTGCACATGGAGCAACATCCGTTTTCCTTTCAGGAGCAGGATACAGTCTGAAGCAACCACACTGAATGTCTGAATTAACGATTCTGTGTCATTCCTTCCATATTGGTTGCCGCTTATTGCCTGCCGATTTTCTCCCCTTATAAAGCAAACACACGAACACGAATTATATTCTCAAGCAGACGTTCGTCGTAATCAATTGTGTGTTTTGGGCGGCTCAACGGCTTTGGCTCTGGCTCTGTCTACTTCAGCTCCTCTGTCTAGGTGGACAGGGGAATTGCGACACTTGACGTTTGGGTATTTATTACCCCGGCAACATTCCGATTTCCGGGCAACATGTTTCAACAATGGACTAAATCCCTCTCCGCTTTGGGTACTCATATGACGGCTTATTGCTGGCTAATCGAAGGCGTTCGATAGACAATTGAAAATTGCATCTGTAGGAGAAGTCCTGGCATAATAAATAGCCCCTCGTTTGTCAGAAAATCGCCAACTATACAAAATTGCCCATTTGCCATTTGTTATAGTTGAATAGAAATATCACACCGGAGTTTACCCCCAATTTAGCAGGTAAAAAGACATTAAGCTCTGCTCTGCATCGTCGTCGGTCGTCGTTGTCGTTTAGGTGGGTAATTATTGTTGCCAATTTATGTCCTCGTATAGTCATGTAAAATCCAGTGAGCGGCTTCCTGCCAGACAGATTAATCGTGCTCATGGTATACATTCTATGTGCTGTAACACAGGTTGTCTGCGCCAAAAACAAAAACCAAACAAACAAAACCATGTCACCATGTTTGAGTTTTATCAACCGCTGCTCGCGTAAAATTAATTTTTGTGGTGCACTCTCTGATTTGGCTTCGTTAGTGTTGACGAGGGGGTGAGTTTTGGGCCAACGATAACTTACTACACATCTACCTAACCATTCAGACATAATTCATCTGGACGAGTGCCAGAGCACATAAATTTTCCTCACCCTCGGGCAAAACTATATCCGTTCTCACCTACCGCCGTCGTTCTTTTTTTCTCTCTCTACCTCGACACCACCCTGCGCGCCTCTTTTTTGCCGATATCAGCTTAGAACAGCATGAATATCAAGAAGCTGAAAGTGAAAGAAGAAAATACATTTACCCCAGGGACATCCACGTCCTAAAAATGGAGCTATCCGAAGAAAATGAACCTAGGACAACGGAACCCACTACTTCCAGCTCGTATGTCGCAAAAGTTAAGATTTATAACTGGGCACAAGTTTGCCTCCGTTTGCCCTGTTCCGCATCCATGGGGACCAATTGGCCATATGTGTGCTTTTGCTTTTGTGTGGGGGAGGGGAAAGGACATTTGATAACGTCTATACATATGAACACATTATATGGATGTGTTCACATATCCTTACAGGACGTTGCTCACCAGCCACGGAAGGACAATTCATTTTCATAGTTTAATTTTGTGAGATGCTTGGCTTGCCTTGAATCTACTGGCGCTGCTGTTTGCTATACTGCAATCGAAAACTAACAAAACTGCAAAAAGAAAAACACTAAAACCACCCTAAAAAAAAAAGATGAAGAAATTTTGTACAAAAACTTTGTACCTAATTGGGAATTTGTGTAGACACTGGAAATCTAAGTAAAAGGATTAGTTTCTGTTTTTTGTTGCAAAGGAACACAAGTTTTTAAGTCTTAATTTTGTGTTTGATGGAATGAGTCAGATCGACTTTGGTTCAGACGGAGGTTGAATAAAGTTTATATAATTTAAGGCCTTGGCTTCAAGTTCATATTAAAGTCGATTTTGAATGATAGTTACGCCGAAAGTTATAAAAAACAGCAAAATGTTTTTTGAATATAGGTACTAATAGAAGGTTTGGAAAATCTGTTAAGGAAATAAATTTAGACCCTGGCCGCTAATTTTTCGTCGCTTTTTTAAAGGAATCTCCTCTTTAGTCAGCTTCAAAAAATCGCTTTTTGCTTTAGTCTTGTTTCCAACTCAAACTGGCTAAGAAGTTACAGTTTTGATTAAGGGTCGCATGGGTTTCTTGAATTAGCCGTTCGGAACCGGCAGAAAATTGAAAGTCCCCTCCATTCCCTCGCAAGGCATGGTTGTGAGAAATGCGCTAGGCCCAGGGGCTAATCGCTTTGTTGCGCCACCCAATTTATTTATTTATTTTTAATTGAAAATATCACAAAGCACAAGAAAAGTTTTTATTCTTTTTTTTTTTTCTTTAAATTAATTGTTGAACTTAATCTCAATGAAAACAACATTTTGTCTAAAATTTGTACATTCTTTTATTTTTTGCTTTCTTTACTTGTATAAGCAATCAATAATCATTCTTTAGTTATTCTTAAGTTATTCTTTTAAACCTTCTTTTTCACATAAATATTTGCTCTCATTTATATCTATATTTATATTCAAATTAGTAATTAAATTGTCATTAATTGATTATGATCACATTTACGTCATTATAGATGCTCTGATGTAATCTTTGTAAATGTTGTTTAGTTCTTTAATAAATATCAAATATCAAAATTTTAATAAAAAAAAACCACCTTTCCAGAAATATATAACATCAATTACTTATATTCAGGAAATTACAAAATATTTCACTTCAAACTTTGTATTCTTTACCAAGTAATTATAATCAAATTAATGTGACAGGTTTGATCAACAGTTTAAGTACCAAAAATAAAAATAATGGAAAAGCAATTGCTGTTTTGGAAAGAGCTGGTTTTCTAGATTAGGGTATCATCTTTATATTTTTCGAATTGTAAAATTTTTCAAAACCATTTATGAGACGCCAAAAATCATTTCGTCCCATAGTGGGGCGTCGCATTATGGGGCCAAAAAATGCAATTCATCGCAAAAGTCAATAACTTCAGTGCTCTCTATTTTTTCTATTTTGGATCTTCCTTATTGGTGGGAAAGAAAATTTTATAAAAAATGACTTAATGTAAAAAATCATAATCTGTAAGCCACTGACTACCACACAATATAATGTTTTTGAAAGCTAATACCATTTTCTTTTATCAACATTTAGTTGATTAAGTGAATAGTTTAGTTTTATCGAAATTTTGAAAAAAAAAAAATAAATTAATAAGTTTATAATATAAATAAATATTAATTAATAAATACCAAAAAAATAAAAGAAACATAAATATTTCATGGAAGCTATTTGTTTTAGTTCGAGAAAGAGCTATAACTGTACATATCAAAATTTCAAACCCAGCGTTAGAGTGGTTTTTTTTTCGCCTCCGCAAAGACGAAAAGAAGTAGTATCGAGATAAACGTGTTTCAAGTCTATTCCCATATTTTTCAATAAAATTTAAAACTTGTTGTCCTCCGTGGGGATAGTTACATTAAATATCACGGAGGACATCCCTAAAGTAACCAATACAACTTTTAAAACTAAAGTATTTCTCCTTAATTGTATACATTAGTGATAGTCAGGTATACGAACAAGAGGAATTTTTATTACAATTCCTCCGTTAACTAGTGAACAATAGAGCCTGACTCACCGATTCTTCTCCTTATCTGACTTTTTAATTGTCTGTAGTTCCTGAAATACTAGGAAGTTTGTTATTAAATTTTAACAGTGTACTTTGAGATACTATATTCTCAAGAAAAAAAAAAAAACAAAATCTATCTCTCGAAAAAATCATTCCGTCGTGGTAAAAAAAGATATCTTTAAAAGAACTGTGTGGCAATATGAGACAGCCCATTGGGACGGCCTGAATAATTTCTTTCGAAATTTTAATTGGTCATTGTGGTTTCTCGACGGAAACATTGACGCCTCGCCTGATATGATATCTAGCGGAGTTCTCATCGGCATGAGAAATTTGTTAATCACAGAACAACAGCATCATTCACATCCCCAATGATAATTCGTGGTTTGATTTCATTTAAGCTGTAAAGAGGTGATCAGGGATAGAGAAGAATGTTTTCGTAAATATAAAATTGACCCTTAATGCAGTAAACCTAAACATGTTTAAACAGGCCGGGAATATTTGTAATGCTCACATAAATAAGACCGAATTTTTACAGGACCAAAGAATAAGGAAAAAAAATACTATTGTGTCCAAAAGGAAGTAAACATTTTTTGTTCTTTTGTGAAGAACATCAAGAACTCCTTCACCTCATCGGTCCCAGCTCTTGTCTTCAGTTACTCTTCGTATACGTCAGCTCTATCGACAAAGATAATTTACTGACAGCCCAGTTTGCTGCTAACTTAAATTAATATTAGCCCCTCCCAAACTTGAGAATGTAGATTCTACCAAAAAACAGATTTTTTTTGGTACTTACTCGGAGTCCTTAAAGATCTCAATATACTGGGTGCGATAAAAGTATGGAAACCCCTGGAAATATGGCAGAATATGCGTTAAAAAAAATCAAAGACCCTTTATCCAACGTATTTTTCGACGAGGAATCCGATGGTGACCTTGAATTTGACGTTGGACGTAACCTTGAAGCCCCAGCGACCCAAAAATCGATTTTTCAAATGGAAACCCCCATTTTTTATTGCAGATTTGGAAAGAGCGCAAAATTTTACGAAAAAACATGTATTATATTTTTTTTAATGATATTATTAGAGGTGCAGCGCTTGAAATAAAAAATACGTGAAAAATGAAAACATTGGTTTGAAACCCTTGGAAATAACGCAGAATATTCGTTAAAAAAAATCAAAGACCCCTTATCCGACGTATTTTTCGACGAGGAATCCGATGGTAACCTTGAATTTGACCTTGGACCCTGCCATATTTCCAGGGGTTTCCATACTTTTGTCGCACCCTGTATAATAATCCGCTGGTCCAGATGGTATCCCCATCGTCATTCTGAAGAGGTGTTCTTCTCTCTCGAAAAACCACTGCCTAAGCTTTTCCATCTATTCTATTCTTCTGGGCTCTTCTAGATCAGATAGAAAACTGCATTTGTCCAGCTCGTCCTTAAAAAAGCGAATCTTCCTCCCCTTCCAATTACCGTCCGATTGCACTAACGTACCTTCTTTCCATGGTCATGGAAACGTTTATTAACCATCAACTCTTGAAATATCTCGAAGAACGAAAACTTCCTAATGAGCAACCAGTACGGCTTTCGTAGCAAAAGGTCCACTAGTGATTTGATGGCTTATCTTACCGAAAAGTGGAACCAATCTTTACATTGTTTTGGAGAAAGTCAGATTATTGCGCTTGATATTTCTAATGAACATAATTGAGTTTGACATGAAGCTCTCTTATCAAAAATGCGTACTTTTGGTATCGATGAGCCTCTTCTTCGCTGGATTAGTATCAAGTCTGATACTTTACTTATAAATGCTGGTGTGCCCCAGGGCTCAGTTTTGTCTCCGACTCTCTTTCTTATCTTCATTAATGATCTCTTATCTGGAACTTCTAATCTTTTCCATTGTTTAGCTGACGACCCAACCCCCAATAAACGTTTCCAAAATCACGTCCCTGCTCTTCGGATGTGGAACTGAAACGGTTGTGTATGATTAGCTCATTGAATTCCGACCTTGACAGCATTGTTACAAGGGGTATTAAAGACCGAGTAGAATTAAATGTTTCGGAAACTCAATGCTGTCATTTGTCGCTAAAGCTTAACATCGCTCCATTGCCATTATCTATGAATGGTACTTGCATTCAAGAAACCGACAAGCTGTCAGTACTTAGTATGTATGTAAACGATGACCTTCCTTGGAATGACCACATGTTTGAAGTCGCCAAAAATGTTGCAAAGTGCTTACATTTCTTAAGACAATGCGGGAACTTTTTCACACCTTCTGATCTGGCTACAACTTATAAGGCGTACATCCGTCCAAAACTGTAGTACTCCCATACTTGGTCAGGTACTCCTCAGACATATATGCATCTTCTTGAGCGTAAAAACTGATAGGTGATAGTTCAATTATTCTCTTGGACTTTTCTTAAACATTACTTGCTTCACTCTCTTTCATCGCTTTTTCTACTACCAGTACTCTAGCGTAATAGCCAGTTGCATTCCTCCCCTGAAACAATTTAGCCACAACACACGCCTCGCTAGGAATGCTCATCAGTTTTACCTTGAGCCCAACTTCGGTCGCTTACAGTAAAGTATAGAGATTCATTTATTAGTCGCACCACCCGAATGTGGAATGCTTTACCTGGCTATGTTTTCCCCTAAAATACGATTCTGTGCAACAGCATCTCCTGTATAATTCTCTCCTATTTCTCATATCGCTCCTATCCTATATTATAGCATTATAAGTGTAGTCATAACCCTTTGAGCCTTACACCACCTGGATTATGTTTATGTAATTCTTTTGAAACTTGAAACTCGTGTGCTGCTTAAAATGCCTAGTAGTTATTGAAAATGGCGCATTCGAATACTGAAAGTAAGGGTTACAATTTTATTTTTCATTGGCGAAAGAGTAGAAGTCGAGTGTGTTCCCGGTTCAAAAAACAGGCGTAAAGTACTTTGTCCTGACCATAGTCCTGATTACAAAACGAATCATGGCACAACGATAATCTTTTTTGAACGCCACATTACTCATTTCAACGGATTAAAAATATTTTTCTCTTTATCGTACTACAAACATTCAACCACAGACTCTCAAGTGCATTTCCGCTTTATAAATACCTTGACTCTTCAAAACGAAAGGAACAAATACCATTACTCAAAACCAAGCGTCCACGACTCCACCCCCAGCCAGTTTTATTTATTTTAACAAATAAAACTTGCTCAACCTTCAGCTTTAGAAAAATGATAACTTCCTTGAAGAAATAAATGAAAAAGAACATTGCACAATAAAAGGTGTGAACAAAACTAATTCCACTAAAAAGTATACAAAAATGTCTTAAAAACTTTAGCGGGCCGTCTTCTCCTTCTTCCCGGCCGCCACACTAAGTAATGAGTTTCTTTTTGTGAGCCTCTATCTCACTGCCACAAAGGCGGCGAAAAAATATCATCACTGCAGCACTTCGCTGCGCTGCTATTGCTACACAATCAAGGCATTCAACAACATCGAACTTACTACAACAAAAACAACAACTTGTATCTTACAAAGAAAGCAACAATAACAAACATCAACTATGTACAACAAAAACGGCATTGAAATGGATAGAAAACCTCAAAACCATTTTTCACAACTTGCGGTCTGCATTGTATCTCATTTCTTTTATTCCTTCGTATCCTTCTGATAAAAGCATTGCAAAAAAATAGCTTTCAATGTTTTGTTGTTGACCAGCGCAAAATAAAAAACGAAAAAATAAAGTTTATTCAAAGTTTCTCAGAACAACACCAAACCGGAGATTACTAACCACACCATTGCCATCGCATCGTCAAGGATTATTACGACCAGAGCATTCCTTTCCGGTGTTCTGATGCTGCGGTTCATTCCAAGTTCTTTCCAAGTAGCCAATTGTTTCACAAAAGAAATAAAGGTGAGAAAGATAATGTTGTTGCACCAAAAGTCGACCTTTGTGGCGATATTTCATCGAGACGAGAAATAGAAAATGACGACGAGATTCGAGAGACACACAAAAAAGGAATCGTATGCTTGAAAATTGCCCACCCGTTGCTATTATTAAATTTATATCATCCAATCTAACGGATTGACAAACTCTTAACATTATCTCGATATCAAATATTTACAGAGAGGATAAAGACACAAAGCAGCAATACTGAAAATAAAACAAGAAAAAGATGAGCTAAAGGAAGCAAGGACATGGAGACAAAACTAATAATATATCGCATTTCATTGTGAGCGCACGCTGAGGGACGAGCGAGCTAGGATAAAAAATTTTGCCATTTAAGAAAATCCTCCCCTGAGATCACAAAATGAAACAAACTTTTATATTTGTCTTCACAGTTAAGTGGGTGGTTGAAATGCAAAAGGGAGCGGTAACGGCGCGGCGGCGGCGTGGAGCCCTCGATGATATACGGAACGTCGGTGCTGGGGTCGATTTTGCTATTTTACTTGTTTTTTTTGTTGCCCTCAAATTTTGTATTGCAAGTGAATCCTTCCTCTCAGTTTCGAGACCAACAACAAGACCTGAAAAAATTCAAAAAAAAAAGGATTCAACCCAGAAATGGAAGATAGACGATTCTTCCTGGATCTTCCTTTTCCCTGTATGCGAATAAATTTCATCGCTCTGGTGCTCCAGCTGGAGAAGAAAATTTGTATTTGGTATTTGGATTTTAGAGAAAAATATGAAATGCTCACATGTTGGTAAGTGGCAGTGTGTGTGGTCCTTGGAAATATACAAAGCGAACACACCAGGTACGGTATAGGTACGGAGACTATGTGCCAGTACCCACCACAACCAGTGATGTATGCAAAATTTACTAAACTGTAATAAAAGTTTCATTTGATATTTGCGGTGGGATTTTCTATAATTCCAAGTTTGGAGCTCTGCTGGAGTTTGTCTGAGTTCGCATTTTGAATTATGCCGATTGTTGTATCGTCTGCATTTAAATTTACCGGGGGGCGTGTACACAATTTACAGTCTATTATATGAAGGGCAATTGTTTTCTTGGTTTTGTGTGTTGTGCCCTTTGCTGTTTGGTTTTTTGAAGTGTGTGCGGTAGGGGCTGCTGTTTTTATTGGGAGGTGTTTTTTTTTTTTTTTTTTAGAAATTTTGGCAATACTGATGTTTATGGGAGGAAGATGCTGAGATTGAAAGTCTCTTTTGAAAGTGGGTTAGATTTTTAGTTGAGTTGGCATATGGGAGAATTTTGTGGGAACGAAGCGAATGATTTATGGAAGTTTATTTGCACATATAGTAAGTCTAAGTAGATTTTTGATATTCATATGGAAAAAGTTAGGAAGAGAAATGGTACGTGTGAGATTTTATTGAATTTAGAGTGGGAAATATTCGAAATCTGGGTTATGTACCTACCTACTACATTCTTCGTTGGGGGTTTGTTTGAATTGGGGAAAAGGATTATATTTGCATTACGGATTGGCAAACTTTTTATCGTATTGCTGAAAGCTTGAATTGGTACTTTAAGGGCAGACTGCAAAGTAAGTTAATGGGTTTTATCATGTGAATGATATCTACTTAATAAAGCATTTTAGAATGGTGTTTTAAGGTTTTGCTAAAAAGGAAGGCATGAGCATGGCACAAGAACTACCAAAACAGCCATGAAGGGAAAAACGTAGCTATGGTAACTATGCATTCATCCTGGCAGAATCATCTTACAGAAAGAAAACCAAACATCCATTAGCAGAAACTTGGAAGTTTGGTAGGTTAGCACTGCAAAATCAGCGTACCTACTAAGGTACTGGCGCTTTAGTCCTGAATGAAAAAGCTAGATAAAAAAAAAATCATATTTATTTAATACTATAATGTTCACTGAGTTAGAAAAATAAAACTTTACTTTCAACTTCTTTTCTGCACTTCAATTAGACCACTTTTCTTATCGTCATACAGTTCAATTGTTTTATTCAATTTTTTCATAATTACTTCACAATCAAAACTGACTTTACCAGCGCCAGCGGCCTCTTTATATAGAAAAACGTACCACCATTATCGAACTTTCTAGATAAGACGAGAACCACCAAGAAAATGCCGACCAGTTTGTGTTCTAGTTCCTTCCCAATTATTATATTGTGTGTATCCCGGTGCGGGATCTGCGTGGGATCTGCGCGGGATTGGCGCGGGGTCGGCGTGAAGTCAGCGCGAAGTCGGCACGATGTCGGCGCGGCTATTATTAGTTTTGTGGTTAGAAAATTAAACTTTTTTATGAACTTCTAACCACAAAAAGTTTCATTTTCTAACCACAACACTAATAATAGCTTAAACCGAAAAATTAAAACATTTATTTTACAATTTAGGGGGTCAACTCACAAGTAACTTTTGAAATTTATTCTATAGAAACGCCCCAGTCCCGTAGCGGAGAAGCAAAGCGGCCCCATAATTTCTTTCTTCTTTATCCAAAATAAATTCGATTTTATTACTCAACGGATTTCGACTTTATTTCTCAACTTTTGGCATTCTTATTTTTGTCCAATATTTTCGTTTTTTCTTTTCGACATTATTACCTTTTCAATAGGAAATAAGGTAGAAAAATATTTTTGTTGTTGTTTTCGGCCTTATTTCCCAAAAAAGGTAATAAGGCCGATTCGGCCTTATTGCCTTCGACCTTATTTCACGGCACCTTCAAACAATCCACATTCAAGACGGCAAAGAGCGTTTCAGCACTGATTTTATATTAATATGTGGACCGGTGTAATTGGAAATAGATTAATCTATTTATTTATTTATTTATTTAATCATCTACAAGCTAATGCTTAACAGATTGCATACTGGTGACAAATGACAATTATAAATAATAATTATGTGAATATAATATAAAACAGTACTTAAAATACAAAAATGTAAAACAACTTGTTTTTAAATGTATCTCGGCTTAAATGTAAGTCAAAAACATTGCTTACTTCATTGAATGAGGAAATTGCTCGTGAAAGAGGTTCATTTTTTCCGTAATTTGTTCTATGTGGTTGTTGAAAAAGGAAATTTCTAGGTCTTAAGCATCTTGAAGGAGTGTAAACAGGAACTAGAGAAAGCAAAAAAGGGCTTCTTATGTGATAACACAAAATATCCCTGACAAACATTATATCATGTGTTTTTCTGCGTGATTCCATGGATTTCAAACCTAATAATTGGCATCTTGCTTTATAGTTAGGAACATAGTTCCAGCCTATTTTATAAAAAACGAATTTTGTAAATCGTCTTTGAACTCGTTCTATCCTATCAGAATAGGCATTATAATAAGGATTCCAAATAACATCTGCATATTCAATAATAGATCTTACCAGCGAGTTGAACAACGTTAATAACATATGTGGGTCAGTGAAATCTTTAGTATTCCTTTTAATGAATCCTACCATTGAATTTGCTTTTGCAACTATATGATCAACATGGATCTTTGTCGAAAATGTAGAATCAAAGAAGATACCAAGATCCTTCACTTTATTAACATTAGTTAGTTTATCAGAATTAATTTGGTAGGGAAATTGAAAAACATTAGAGCTTCTACTGAAAGATATAGAACTACACTTTTTGATATTCAAATTATTCTGTAGACACCAGTGAGAGATACGATTTAAATCTGATTGGATTTTGTTGCAATCGTCGAAACACTCGATTTTCAAAAACAGTTTGAAGTCATCCGCATAGAGCAAATAGCTACAGTTTTCAATTGTTTTGACAATATCATTAATATAAATGTTAAACAGCAATGGACCCAAATGACTACCTTGAGGGACGCCAGAAGTACAACTAATAGTCCTTGAAAATTTATTGTCGATTAATACACGTTGGGATCTATTAGAAAGATATGAAAAAATCCAATCTAAAATATTTGAATGAAAACCAAAGTTTTTAAGTTTTCTTATAAGAATGTCGTGGTCAACTGAATCAAAGGCTTTGCTGAAGTCAGTATACACCACATCAACTTGACATTTATTCTCCAACGCATTTATAACATAGCTTGAAAAAACAGCCAGATTTGTGACAGTAGAACGACCAGAAACGAAGCCGTGCTGATGTTCAGATAAGCCTTCTTTAATCAAAAACTCAATTTTATTCTTCACTATACTCTCGAATAGTTTTGGAATTGCCGCCAATTTGCTAATACCTCTATAATTTTCGATATCGTTTTTAGAACCTGATTTAAAAATCGGAATCAAAAATGATTCTTTCCAGTCAAGCAAAACGAACAGTCAACCAAAGATTTATTAAAAATTATTAATAACGGTAAGCAAAGGGAGTGCCCGCAACGTTTTAAAATTATTTCAGGAATACCATCCGATCCACACCTACAGCTACTTTTAAGTGCCAAAAGAGCACTTAAAACATCGTTGATAGAGAGTTGAATTAGCCCAATATCAACTTTCTCTTCAGCATTAAGCTGTGTTACAGGTGACTTGTTATTAGTTGAATATACAGACTCAAAAAAATTAATTTAATCGGGCCTTTCAAATTACCAACCCGACTTAATTCTACTAACTATCTGGAGTTTTTACAAAATAATCTTCTAGACCTATTGGAGGATGTTCCACTGCTTCAGCTAGTTCCATCATATTTCCAATAAGATGGTGCTCCAGCTCACTAGGGCCATGAAGTTAAGGATTGGCTTTATGAAAAATACGGTAGTCGATGGAAAGGCAAAAATAGATCAATTCACTAGTCTGCACGATCTCCCGATCTCACTTAACTGAATTAACTGAATGAACGAAAAATAAAATCCATAACTGAATTAGAACAACGTATATGTGTTTCCGAAGGATCACTAAAAGTAAGACAAGAGTTATCGAGAACAAACATTCACAATGCAATGCATCTATGCATCTCCTTCCATATAAGAGGTAGGGGCAACTTAGTAAAAATTGACATTATTTAAAAAAAAATTATTAAAAATAAGCTAAGCCACTTACTATCACATACTTTAGTGTTTCTCAAAACTAATACTTTTTTCTTTAATATTGCCCTATTGACGGTCAAATTTTCTTTCAATAATCAATGCTCTTATTTAAAAAAAAGAATTGCTGTTTAACTTTGAATTCGGTGGTTAATATTTACTACAGATTTTATTTTTGTTAGTGTTTATTATTTATTTATTTATATAAATTCTATGATTGCTATTAGTTCCAAGTAGTTTGTAAGAGCTGTGTCTCTGCTAGATAAATAATAAATAAATAAATAAATGAAAAAATAACTTTACCTCTTTTAATAAATTGAAACCAACCTTACTTTAGCAAAAAAAAAAAAAAACAGGAAAATAAACATTAGAGACAAAAGAACGAAAAAATCCTTTTCAATGTAATCTATATTGTAACAATAAATTACAAATTTTAAGCACATACAGTAGGCCTACGTTTTCCATCAAATGTCCGTTTTTTCAAATTTTCTTTTGTTTGGTCCTAAAACTTCCCAAAATGCAAACGTCGCACAGTGGCCCGAAATGACTTTTTTGGTTGTAAAAATCATATCTCTTAAACGAATAAAGATATCGTCTCAATTTTTTTTACCTTAATGAAAATTTCCAAGGCTATAAAGTTTGTAAATTTGAAGAAAAAAATATTTACAGGGTGTTTCAGAATCTGCTGCTGAAATGAAAAGTTTTAGTTAAGGTGGTTAACATAATTGGTATTTTATGTTAAAAAGGTTAAAAGAGTTTATTAAGTAATTTGAGTATAATTTAAGTAAAACAGCGGAAAAAAACGAAAACAGAATAAATTAAGTTTGAATGTGAAAAAAATTTTTTTTCATAATTGGTTTTTGTACTTTTATATACAGGGTGTCCCGTAATTCGTTTTACATACTTTGGGATATGATTCTTGGTCATATTCTAACAAAAAAATTGTTCTACAGTAAAGTCCGTTTCTCAAGTTTGACATCACTTTTTGATAATTTAAAAAAAGGCTAACTTTGGTATACTCTGACCTGTGTTAAATTCGATATCTCTGTCAATACTGATGATAGAGACCTAATCTTAGACTCAATTTTTTGTAGAAATAACAACCTTTAAGACTGTATTTAAATTAGGCTTCCATAGGTTTAGGGTTGCCAGATTTTCATTTTAAGTGGTGTTCAAAACAAAGTTTTGACTTTGAGGTCATTTTTTTGGAGAAAAGGCCTGATAAACATAGAGTTTCTTTACTTTTTACAGATGAACAAAACAATAATAAAGAAAAAACTCCGCATTAAGTTAACTCAAAAACCCATACATTTTATGATACTTGGAAAAATACAAAATGGGAAAAATTTAAAAAAAAATAAAAAAAAGTTTTTGCTTTGAGGTTTGTTTGAATAAAACAATAATATGATCACTTTTAGTAGTTTTTTTATGTATTTAATACAAGTACAATTATAACAAGTGCTCAAAGCCCCATCCTTCGTTTTGAATCCATGCCAGAGCCCGTTTTTGGATTTCATTGTGGGTGTTTGCTGTCGATAACTCTTGTCTTACTTGTAGTCTTGTAATCTTTGAAGCTGTATTTAAATTTGACTCCTATAGGCTAAGGGTTGCCAGATTTTCAGTTAGTATAAAGTTCCTGGTATCCTTTGTTGTGCTTTTCTTCAATTTCCATTTAAAAACTCATATAAGAAAAAAAAATGTCTGCGTATTCTTCTCCCGTAAATGAAAGCATTTCAAAAAACTCTCTGATCAAACTGCAATCGTGACTTAATTTGACAAACTAATGAACAAATTTGTTTTCTTATTCTTTTATACGACTTATTTACCTATTGAATATTCATACCCCAAATTTAAAGCAAACATCCACAATGAAATCCAAAAACGGGCTCTGGCATGGATTCAAAACGAAGGAGGGCGCTTTGAGCACTTGTTATAATTGTATTTGTATTAAATAAATAAAAAAAACTACTAAAAGTGATCATATTATTGTTTTATTCAAACAAACCTCAAAGCAAAAACTTTTTTTTATTTTTTTTTTTAATTTTTCCCATTTCGTATTTTTCTTAGTATCATAAAATGTATGGGTTTTTGAGCTAACTTAATTCTGAGTTTTTTCTTTATTATTGTTTTGTTCATCTGTAAAAAATAAAGAAACTCTATGTTTATCAGGCCTTTTCTCCAAAAAAATGACCTCAAAGTCAAAACTTTGTTTTGAACACCACTTAAAATTGAAAATCTGGCAACCCTAAACCTATGGAAGCCTAATTTAAATACAGTCTTAAAGGTTGTTATTTCTACAAAAAATTGAGTATAAGATTAGGTCTCTATCATCAGTATTGACAGAGATATCGAATTTAACACAGGTCAGGGTATACCAAAGTTAGCCTTTTTTTAAATTGTCAAAAAGTGATGTCAAACTTGAGAAACGGACTTTACTGTGAAACAATTTTTTTGTTAGAATATGACCAAGAATCATATCCCAAAGTATGTAAAACGAATTACGGGACACCCTGTATGTATATTTTTTTTTTAAATACTACTTATAAGTATTTGTGAAGTATTTTATTGATATATTATTAAAGACCCATTCCAGCAAAACAAAGAAATAAAATTTTCCATGACTTTTTCTTGCACTTGAAAAAAAAAACTAAGAAAAAATGACTGTATTTTTCAAATCAAATCTCTCTAGCTCAGTGGTATGCAAATTTATGCAGTTGAGTTTTTGGTTGTTAATAAAGAGATATACAAGGACTCATTATCCGTCCACTTCGGCTTGACAACTTTTAAAAACTTTTTTTTTGCTCAATGCAAAATTGAAAAAGTGCGCAAAAAGTGGTGTTTCAAAAATCATTAAATTTGGTGGTTTACATACAAGTGAAATAATTTTTTCGATTACTAGAGCTCCAAGCATTTGTTAATTCATAAAGTATAAAAGTTTTGCATTATATCCCAACCTGAAAAATGAATTTCGCTAGCACTTTTGTCTAAACGGGCCACTGTGAGTCGTTTTACTGTTTTTTTTTTTCGTTTCTTTTAAATGCAATAAAACATGACATTACGATTATAGAGAATTCGAAAAGTGGGCCCTGCAATTCTGTCTGTCTGTCACTTCGTATATGGATTTACTACCTTATCTTCTTGACCGATTTTCTGCAAAATTTTGTTTTTTGGAATCGGGTATTTATGTCTTGAAATAACGGTACCTGCCATGCAAACTATATTACTTATTTTTTTCCGAAAGCGATTCTAACGATTTTGATAAAATTTTATGTGAGCGATAAGTTCTTGGTTGTTTTTCTTATGATGCAAAAAAATTTAGTAAAAATGTTCCTCCTATAGACAGATTTTTCAGAAATTTATATATTTTATACTCTTTGTTAAAAGTCCTAAGTTGTTTGAAAAAGATTCTATATCAACATTTCTTAAATTTTAATTTGTTTTTTTTTTTGCCGTATCTTTGATTTTTTTTTAAATTTTCTTGTGAAAACATCTTGCAAGTTCGTAAAACCTGCACGATTGACTTTCAAAAAACTTGTTTTGAAAGAGCGAAAAATAAAAATGGTTTTAAAAAAACTAGTCGTACGATTTTGAATAAATTTTCGGTAGTTTTTTATTTTTGCTGAAAACATTCGAATTGTTATTTTTTTTCAATACTTCGTTTTATTTCATTCAATTTTCATAATTTATGTTGAGTTGGCAACTCTGTACCACCAAATATATTGTGAAGAGTGAATACTGAAACCCTGTACTCAGCCTTAAGGTTTTGATACTGTACTTAACACACGATCGCAAGTTCGTGCGACCCGTACGTGACCAAAAAATGGGCATGGGCGTGAAACCCTTTTTCACTTCGTCGCCGTCGTTCAGAATCGGCATAAAGACAGCTGAGATGCGGTATGTCCCGAGGCTCTTTATACTTTATTGGGCCACCCTATAAATTTATCTTTTGCAGGGCGAACAAATGACAATCTCACCTTAGATCGAAAGCCTTTTCGAAATTCGAAGTCCAAAAAAGCAGTTAAAAATAGGAAAGCACTGCCTTGTTGTTATATTATCATCTCCAAGCTTTTTTTTTGATCCATGCAGAGGAAATGTTATAAGTCGAGAGCGTAATTCAAGTATACAAATTATAATTCTTAGACCACAGGATAAGTTTTAAAAAAGTATTCTTTATTATTTCTTTTATCCTAAGTGGCTTGTTTTAAAGCCGTGGAGAACGAACTGTTCTTGAACAAGTGTATTATAAAACTAAAACTTAAAGTCTAAGACACTTAACGTTTACATGTCGTATCCCATCCAAATGGGTGATGGTAGTTGGTGATGGTGCTGTGGTTTTATGATCATCGTTCCCTCTTTGTTTATACAGTTGTTTGTACTTTGGACTTTGATCGTGGACTTTGATAGTGGACTTTGATCGCTGCGATTGAGGGCGATGTAGAATCGATAGAATTCTACTTGAGAGTAATGCTTATGATTACTTAGCATTTTTGTGTTTATGTTTATGTTACATTGACCGTGTTAACTTACATACATTTAAGACTAATTCAAATACTCTCACACTCGTTACAACATTGTTATTGTTATCTTCCTAACGTCACAGGAAGTGCACAAATCCTTCACCAAATGCCGCACTCCATAAGATTTCCTCTTTTTTGTAGCTTGACGATTATTCCCCTTTTATATATCCATCGGGCGACCTTCTTTGCTCTCCCAGAATTCCTTCTGTATTAGAGGGTGTAACAATTTCGACAATGTTTGCAAGCTCACACAAAATGCCATCGAAGTTTATCGCTTTGTTGCTTATTACTCATTCAATTACTCATGTCACCTTGGCCAAAGTAGGAAGGTTTTTTGTGGCATTCATTTTTAAACTTCAATTGAATTTTTGCATTTGAAATGAAAAACAGGAACCCCTTTCAAAGTTAGGCAAAGTAAAATAAAATAAACAAGTCTTCCTTAACCCTTAACTATCTGGCAAAACCCTTTTCTATTTTTTCAGAATTCCTCATTTTGTGACAAGAAAAATTCCAGCTTTCGAAGTAAGTCTTGTAAAGATATACATACAAATTTTACCGATTTACTAATTTTTAATAACAAAACACTCAAACACGTGCCTAAGTTGAAAAACACTAATCCGCAGACTTAAGCTCTTATATATGTATGCGATGATGGAAAATCCTACTCGAAATCATGTTTTCTTTTTCAATATACACGCCTCGCAGCAATCTCAACAAACGAGAAACGAAAAGTTCGCCTGCGATAAAAAGCAACAATCTACTTACTCAAAGGATTATCAAATCAAGCACACAACTGAAAAATATAATTTAACCCTGCGTTGTGTTATGTCTTGTGTCTTGAGTTGAGTTTGGCTAAGCTAGCGTGAAAATACACAATATTGTTGCTTGAATTTAAGACTTTTATCAAGACTCTCTCAGAAGGAAAACGTAAATCATTCACAAAAATCCACAAAGAGAAAAATTCAAATTTCATAGCAAAACTTCTTTATCATGTTTGCTCCTGGCAAATTGTGGTTACCCAAGGCATCATGAACTTGATTTGGATTTAATTGAAATTGATTGCATTAATCGTATTTCTCTCTCTCACTGAATGTGCCGCAAAACAACTTGAACGTTTGCAGAAGTCAGAGGAGTCAGCTTTCACCGAGGGATTCTCTCCCAATAAGATCTTTGTCTCTGAGGTCAGAGTGAAAACCCCAGTTCAATGTTGTCTCCTCATTCCTCTACCTTATAATTAAGGCCATCTCTGAATATCATATGTCAAGACTCAAGAGGGAAGCAGGCAGTCGAAACAAAAAACCCCCATGCCTATACAGATAACGAAGTGGATGCTTGAGAGAAAATTTAATCAAATCCACCACAGGACTTCGGAATTGGATTTGTTGTGTTGTTGGGTGCGATGCTTATTGCCAAAAATTTCTACGAGTATTAACCATAATAATTTCAATTGGAAAGTGTGTATGAAATATTTACTCGTTGCTTTTAGACAATAGTTTCTGAAAATTTTCGGTCAGACTCAAGTGGCATTGTGACTTGCGGATGTGGTCCAATAGTTGGGTGGTGGTGTAGTGCCGCCCGCCACCAAAAATCGTGGCGGGAATTCTCAAGAGTGCAGCACTTTACAGAACTCCCCACACACACGTCGCCGTCGCGTCGTTGGAGTCAACTCAAAGTTGAAGTTTTGCTGTTTTGGCAGCAAGCAACCTAGGCAGCTGCTCTATGGGGAAATCAACCTTTTTCGAAGCTTAGTTGTCAGAAAGAGGAAACTTTGTTGAAATAGCTGTTGTTAGAGAGCGGCGAAGAAGAAGATGCCGATGACGACGTCAACGGAGCATTCTTGTTGCACAATGAAAATGAAATTTGTAAACGTAGCGAGAAATATGTAGGGCGCGTTACAATAGGGACTAGAATATTCTTGACTCTGTGGTTATGGATAAAGTTTCACATTTTTCCCAGAACAAGTTGAGTAGAGTCGAGGAAGACGAAATGACGAGACACGGGACAGTAAATTGAGACTCTGCTCGGCTGACGTGGCATAACAATGCAGTTGAAAACCTCGTTATTGGATTATCGGAAGTGGTTTGGTTCGCTGACAAGTTGGTACAGTCATTGTGCGATTGACTTGTAAATGTGTGACGTAGCCGTTGCAATGTATTGTTTTGTGGTGTTGATAAAAGATCAGAGGTTGGATTCGGAGTGAAGATGAATAATTGAACATGAGTTAAGATGTCTTAGAAATTTGGTAGACTCAACACTTAAACCAAGACATGTCTAAGTGTTGGATTCATTTTTAACATGGCTCAATTTAAGATTAGAGAGACATTGCAGGGAAATGTTCAATTGGTTCCTTGAAATAGTGAGGATGTCTTGAGCATTTTCAAACACAGGACCAAATAATATAATGTTTAGTTGCTGATGCTTTTTAATATTTGATTTCCTGTGGAAGTGTTTTCTGCTGGGTTTTTAAATAAAAGCTGATGAAAGTGTATGGTTCAGACTGACAATATGACAGAGCTTTGTGGTTGATATTTTACAATGAACTTAGACTGGTCCAGTCTTTTTGAGTTCCTGAGCTGTTGAGAATTAAATCAGTTTGGGAAATGAGTTTGGACGAACGAATTAGTGCGACTTTTCTAAATTACAGACAGCATTGCCATTCAAAAATGTCTTTATACTTCATATATAAAAGGAAAAAGCATCACGACAAAATACAAATGTGAATTGAAGTGAACGATGAAGTGAATTCAGTGAATTCACCAGTTAATTCATTAGTGAATCCCACATCAGAGAATTCCCATTTGGTATTGGTGAATTCACTGATGAATTCACTGGTGTAATCAGTGCGGTTGAATTTGAATCAATCATTGAATTTGTCAGTGACAAAATAAGTACGTGTCGTAATCAGCGGACCTGAACTAATGTCGGCATTTGGTGTGTCGAGCCGGAAAACTTTTTAGACTCGCACACCATTTCCCTCAAATTGAATGCTCTGCATCACCATACACCTATATTTTATTTTTTTTTGTGTTTGCTATTGTCAGGAGAAGGTTCTTATGACATAAAAATTTGAAAATTGATATACCCACAGGAACGGGTTTGGGAACGGAAACTTAGAAGCTACTAGAGAGGTTTCTAAAATCATTCCAGCATTTAGGGGTGCTACATTATCCCCCTCCATCAGTAATTTAGATTATATTTCATCCCTATAATCCCACTGGAACAGAAACGGGAACGAAAACCGAAACCTTAAAGTTACTTGACCGATTACAACAATTCTTTCAACTCTTGGATATTACATTCATCCCTCAGTGACATAGACTTATGAATGATTCCTGTCAAGGTTTGATCCCCATATTCCGACAGGAACGGGTTTGGGAATGGAAACTTAGAAACTACTGGACAGATTTCTTTAAGCTTCCTGCTCATTTTAAAGCTTATTTCAAGCACTACAAAACATCTTTTTATATTAGACTTTGATCTTTAATATCTAGCTTAATATTGTACTTTATAAAAAACAAAATTGGTCATTGTTTTACCTGCTACAATTTTGTTTTTTATAAAATTTTCGATAAAACGTATAGTTTTGGAGATATTTGCAATAAATAGATGAAAAACGTGAAAAAATTGCGAATTTTCAATTGCCAATAACTTGAAAAGTAATGGACTTAATGAAAAACTTTATAAATGATTTTTTACTTAAAATTAAGCCTTCTATTGATATCCGAGGTTATTTAAAAAAAAATTCACCCCCAGGGTGGTGGCGGTGTTCAAATCATTTTCACTTTTGAAGTTAAGATTAAGATGAGCCTAATTCCAAAATTTCATGCAAATCGGTTCACAGTAAAAAAATTCGGACCAATAATGCTTCAATGACTGCACTATTAGGAGTGCTATATTATCCAGGTATGCAGGTTGAACTCAATTTAAAAAATGACCCAAAAAGTTTTTATAAATTCTAAACGAAAATCACTGGGGATTCCAAATTCTATGTTTTATAAAAATCAGGAATCTGATGAAATTAAAAACACCCTTGAGCTATTTGCTAAGTTTTTTGAATCGGTCTATTCAAAATCAAATGAAAATCTGGTTCACCTTCCTGATTGCAATCCTAAAGTAAATATAGGGTCCTTACAATTAGATCTTAACGATGTCTTAGAAGGATTGCAAGATCTCAAGCCGAACGCTAAGCCTGGCGTTGATGGCATTCCAGCAATAGTTTTAAAAAGATGTTCCAATTCCCTTTCTCTTCCATTACTAATCATTTTCAATTCATCACTGGCATCGGGAGTGTTCTTAGATGATTGGAAATCCTCTTTCTTGATTCCCATTTTTAAGACGGGTTCCAAAAACAATGTAGAAAACTACAGAGGAATTTGTAAACTGTCTGCAATTCCTAAGTTTTTTGAAAGCGTTGTCAAAAAAAAGCTTGATTTCCTAGTGAAGGAACATATAAGTGATACTCAACATGGGTTCATCTCGGGAAGATCGACAATCACCAATTTAACATGTTTCTCTTCTTTTGTTGTTGATGCTATTGAAAGCAAAAACCAAGTGGATGTTATTTATACGGATTTTAGCAAAGCATTTGACTCGGTTTGCCACAAAATATTGCTTCAAAAATTGGAGTCATTTGGTGTCCACTCAAGCCTCCTTAAATGGATCTGTTCCTTCCTCATAAGAAGAGTTCAAAAAGTCAAAATTGACGAATTTACCTCAAGGCAGATAAATTGTACCTCTGGTGTTCCACAGGGTAGTCATCTAGGTCCTCTACTGTTTATAATATTCATAGATGATATTGTTAACTGTGTTAACTTCAGCAAATGCCTCATATATGCAGATGACCTGAAACTTTTTCTGAAAGTAACCTCTATAAGTGATTGTCAAAAACTCCAATTGGATCTTGATAATCTATGTCGATGGTGTATGTTAAATCGTTTGAATCTTAACACCAAGAAATGTTTTGTGATTTCTCTCTCAAGAAAGCATCATATGCAAGAGTTTTCATATTATCTTGATTGCAACCCTCTTCAGAGAACTGAAAAGTTCAAAGATTTAGGCGTAATTTTTGACTCCAAATTCTCTTTTACACCACATTTAGAAGCTATTATATCTAAAGCAAACTCGATGTTGGGATTTATAAAAAGAAACTCAACAGACTTCACTAACCCCTACACCCTTGTGTCTCTTTATACCTCACTAGTAAGACCCAACCTAGAGTATGCAGACATCATCTGGAACCCTCACCAACAATATCTTTCAGATCGAATTCAGAAAGTTCAGAACAATTTTACGAAGTATGCATTTTACAAAATGCGATGGAGTTTTCTTCCAAATTCCATAGCTAGGCAAAATCTTCTAGGTTTGCAGTCACTCAAATCACGTAGAACTAGTCATGACATAGTTTTCGTCCGAGATATTTTATGTTATCATATAAAGTGTCCTCCCTTGTTGTCCTTAATTTGTATTTATGCTCCGGAGAGACCGTTGAGGGATAGAAATCTTCTTTTTCAATCAATGCACAGAACTAACTATGGCATGAGTGAACCAATTTCAAGATCAATTAGAGAGTTCAATGAGATTTATGGTCATATTGATCTGTTTTTCTCCAGAGATAAATTCCGAAATGAATTGTATTACTTACTTTTAAGAAATTGAAACCTTGCTATTATTTCATTTAAAATTAATTTAAAACTTTTCTTTTATTGCGTTGTAATATGTAATCTGTTGAGCTGATTGCTCGTAGGTGAAATAAATAAATAAATAAATAATGGGAAGAAAAAAGCGTGATGTCATAGGTGCTTTTGCGAGTATTGACACAGAAGCGGCAAAAATGGGTTTGATGGTTAATGTGGGCAAAACGAAGTATATGTTGTCATCAAACAAGGACACATAACATCGACGAATTGGACAAAACGTCACAATAGACAGACATAACTTCGAGGTAGTACAGGACTTCGTCTACCTAGGATCCACTACAGACACGGAAAACAACATCAGTGTGGAGATCAAACGCTTCTTTGGCTTAAGAAGGCAATTGAGAAACAAAACCCTCTCCAGAAAAACCAAGATGACCTTGTAAATATAAGACCCTAATCATCCCAGTCCTGCTGTACGGCGCGGAAGCATGGACCTTATCGAAAGCGGATGAGGAAACCCTTGGTCGTTTCGAAAGAAAAATTCTCCGAATGATATTTGGTCCCGTATACGAAGACAATGTGTGGAGAAGAAGATACAACAACGAGCTGTATGAGCTGTACCGCGACATGGGCATAGCCAGAAGAGTACGAATCGCGAAGCTACGATGGTTTGGCCATGTAGAGCGGATGGACCCAAACGCTCCGACTAGACGGGTTTTCGAAAGCACATTGCAGGGAAATCACGGAAGGGGAAGACCTCGTCTTAGGTGGCGCAATAAAGTGGATGAAGACCTCAACCGACTTAGAGTGCAAAACTCTGGAGAGAGCCCGAAATCGAATCGTTACAGAAGGACGTTGAGGAACAGGTTCACCCCGAACTGTAATGCCCACCTCCCACCTAAGTAAGTATTTGCAGAGTAGTGTTGCAAGTGTAAACGTCCTTAATTTATCTTAAATTTTTATAAAACCGTACCATAAGAATGAATCGTTAATCGTTTTCCCTTTTTCCTCAAATCTGCTCAAAGATTCACCAAATATGGGAAAGCAGATTAATTTGGTTTTAGTTAACTTTTCCGCCCTTCGTAAGTGTTCTAAAAGTTGTAAAATAGAGAATTTTATCCTTCCGCTGACTTAGTAGAATATGTAGTGGAGTAACTGATAAAATCCCCGAAGAATGATTTTCAGCTTTCAGAAACTTTTATTTTGTATATATATAAGTGATATGATAGGTTTTTTCAATCCACTACCACCATGACAACCCCAAAAGCCTGCATTGTATCATTCCATAATATGTCTATCTGATTTTATTTAGGAAGGAAAGGAAAAGGCAAGCAGTTACTATTCAAATTTCGTACACTTTGTTCTCGTAAGCAAAAAATGGTGAAACACTTTAATACTTCCCGACTTAGACACCGTAGTTGACAGTATTCCAAGAAACAACAAGAAGAAACAACCACTACCTTTGCGGTTTGGGACTCAATGCAAACACAGAAATAATGAACAAATGATCCAAGTTCAAAGACAATTAACCATATGTACCTACCTATATCTCCTACATCATCGGGTCACTTAATGACTCACCGACTCTGTAACGCTGTCGGATGATACTACAAAAAAAAATTACTGGTACAGTTCTGATTGTGATGCTCTTAGTATGGTGCATCCACAGAATACAGACCATAGCGCTCTAGAGCTACGCGGAGAGCAGTTTGAAAATCGAAGAATGAAGCTTTTTTGAAGGAGCCTCTTAACGCAACGTTCTCTAATCTCGGAATCTAACGCATTTCAAAGACCTACAACTGTACTGTGTTCAAAAAATGACGGGAATTCTAAAATGTCGCTAAGGTAAGAAGTGTTTTTATGAGTTCTTCGATTTTTGTTTTTATTTTTAAAAAGAATAAAAATTTATTTATCACATTTTGCGAAAAAATTAAAAAAAGATGAACAAAGTGTGTGAAATGTCAACAAAGGCGTATAATGAGTGTTTTATGAGTGAAACAAGAGTCTAGGAATAGTACAAACGTTTCCAAGAAGGCCGTGTAGGCGTTGAAGATGACACATTGGTGCCGCAGGGGACGGGGCCAAGGCCTCAGCACATCAACAACCGATGAAAACGTGGGAAAAATGAAAGAAATGGTCATGAATGATCATGATCACTGAATCACATTAGAGAAGTCGTTGAAAATTTTGGCTTATTGATTAGCTCATGACAGATGAGGCAGCTAAATTTGTTTCAAAATTGTCGAATTTTGAACAAAAACAGCTCAGGATCTACTAAATGAAGTCAACGATGATGTAGCGTTTCTTATTGTAATATGGGATTACTTTAGGATTACTTGTCAATTCCTCGTGAGAAGCAATACCCGTTCCTGCAATTAGAACCACGACCCTCCTACGTAACAGACAGACATGCTTATCACTACGCTACGGGCACCATTCCTCAGCTGTAATCGTTATTAAAGACTTCGACACCCAGGAAAAAAACATTTTGCCCACTAATTTTCGAATGCCGTCTTCTAAATTTTTAAAACTCTTCTCTATACATCAGCTTTAAGGTCCACTCTGCTTGAAATTCAACAAAACCAAACCGTAGTACACATAACACAAAACAGCGATGTAATTAGGCACAGTGGTGTGCTTGGTTCGCGTTTAATTTCCAATTCTAGTTTGGTGGAGATTTTCTTAAATTTTCCAATGTTTTTCCCAAATAATAGACAAACAACGATTGTTTTTCTATTTAGGAACAAAATACCCACCTCCTGCCCAATGGGATTAATAATTACGACAAAATCGCTTAAAACCTGATGATTTTCAACACAAAAATTCTCATTAACATCTCTGTATTGCGAGCTATGCATGTTATTATTTGGGTGCTTACTGCACAGCACCAGCAACAGTACACCCGAGCATTGTTCCCGTCCGGTGTGGCATGCAATCCAGCCCAGCATTGAAATTATATTCATTTTTGTTTTAAATTGAGATTAAATGGAATATTTTGTACCGCAGCAGGCAGGAGACCATTTTTCGTATGCAATTCGATCCATTTTTAACCAATAAGCTCCCGTGTGAGGTCAACTAGAGAGTGTCTGCATCGTCATCAACACACGGCCAGCACACACCTACCTTCTGAAAATGGGAAATGACCCAAACCGATACGAAATATTATGTGGTATTCCGATGCGAATAATTTATTAGTGATTTGTTTAGCGATTATGTTCGGACAACCGAAATAGATGAAATTATTACTTTTTTCCAGTGGCTTTGCTTTTTGCTATAAATATATGCCATCCACCATCCACCGCTCTCTGCGTCCGCCATCACTGAATGTCACCAGCGTGCTGCAAATTAATTTGTGTGATGGGATTACGAAGTTTACCGATGTAAATAATTATTTTCGTTTTCAATTAATTTTAATATTTTAATATAAAACGCATTTTCTGGTGTTGCAACACAAGAGCGCATTCCTTGCGCAACAAATTAAGTGAATAGAAACACCGCAGCTAAAAAAAAATAAAAAATAATAACACGAAAAAAATAATAAATATCCAGATCGTTTGTAAAAGGAAAAGCTGGCTGAATGAGCGAACGAACGAACACCTGATTCCAGTATGTTGGCAGCCTGCATTCGCTCTATCCATTGGGATCAAATTGGACGTGACGGTCTCTGGCATGCAAATATTGCCAGCACACACCCGGTGTTGATTTATTTGTTTTGTGACATTGCATGCAACACAAAGACTTTGTTCCTCCATCCATCGGGGTCCTGTTGAAGGTAATAGCGGGTGGATATGTATGGATGGGTGTTGAAATTGAAAAAAGTGTATTTTCAATTTAGTTTGACCGAATACGGGTTAAATTGAATTGTATATACATATGTGGAATTGGCGGTGTGCCATTGATTGCCAGCATATGATATTCAAATGACCGGCGAGAGGTCATGTCAGTTTCTGGCCAAATGGCCAGAGACACCACCTGTCTAGAGAGAGAGAACAGAAACAATTTCCTAATTCTCAGCTTAGTACCTAATAAGGGTAATCAAATCAGACGCGCAGACATTAATTAAACGACGATGAACCGAGTAATGACCACCTATTTGCGACGAGAAACGATTGCGCGTTTCTGTCTTCCTCTCGAGGGAAGGATGGCAAAAGCCATTACGAGATTGTGAGTGGCGACTAAATTGGCAGGGAATTACCTTGGACATTCACTTTCGAAACAGAGCTTAAGGATACAGCTGAATGGCTGTGCCACTTGGTGGTTCGTTTGGTTTCGTTCTCTGCAAATGAGTATTGGCGACGGCGACGTAATGGCACTCCCAAATGAGGCTTTTAGCGGCACAATGGTGCGGTGCAGCGTCTATCTACCTTGGAATAACGTGATGCCAGTGAAACTTTTGGGGGAAATAGGAAGCTGGTTGTTTCCTGATGATGGAGTCATAACCGAGGAGATATTAGATTTTGCTATTTTTGGGTCTCCGCGCACGTTGAAATTGTCCTTTTTGTCACATAGATTCATGTTAGGCTAAAAAGCGGAATCGTGTTTGCAAATTTGGCAAAATCTTTACGCAGATTTGCACAAATGAGAAGGGAGAGTGGAGTCCGTAAAATTTCGTCCGCTAAACAGAATGCATATTTATTTAATGATGAAAGGTGTCCGCTTATGGGATTATCATTAAAAATATTAAACCAAAACCGTAACCATGAGTTCTTAAGTTTTCAAATTTTGAAGTCAAGCAGGCTTTGGTGCAACGAGGCATTTCGGCTAAGCCCCGAAAACGCTTTGAGGCTGTATGCAGTTGATTTATAGACCGATAGGCCTAGAGCTGTTTTTGAATATTTTTGGCATGATATTGTCTAGCGGATTAAACAAAAACTGTTAAAAATTGTCCTATTCAAGTCTCTTGCTGAAAATGGATATCGTTTATACTGAGAGGGAAATTCGGACACTGAATAATGAAAACAGTTTCTATCTATTCTATAAACGGCAAGGTTTCATGAAAATTAGATTTTGATTTTTAACTACTAAATGAGAGAAGAACATTCAAGAATAGATTTGCACTTAAATTATTCGGAAGATTGCAGGAATATGAAAAAAAAGGAATTAACAAAGAGCTATTTTGGTTCAAATTAAAAGTGAGTTTTTTTCAATTCAGTGACCAAATAGAACGTGCTGCTGAGGATCTGGAAAAATCACTTCTGCAGACTGCTTAAGCGCGATGAGGACCGAATTCCACTGACCGACAGAATGATGTATTCAACTTGCACGAAGATCAAACTGAGATGGCCTTGACGATGAGCTTTTAAGGCAGCTAAATTGAATGATACTGTCAGAAGAAAGCATACCCTGTGAATAAGAACTCAATATTGTGAATCAGATCTTAAAAAAAGAGTCAGAAAATGGTAACCACACCTGAGAAGCGTACTCGAGGTGGGGACGAATATAACAGTTGTTTAAAGAAAGTTGTGATATGGGGTTGGGGTCATTACATTCCGTTGTCCGTTTTTAGAACACCATATAACAAGAGTGTCGATATCTTTTGGTAAGAAGTCGCGATCTGCAGCTGTTGGTTTTGAATATCTTTATACCAACAGCAAAGACTGAAATACCGCTGTAGGAGGCGTAAGAAATTGCATCATTGGTTGGAAAAATAAAGGGTAAGGGCCCAAGATGACTTCTCGGTGGCATATGCCAGACATAGAAAGATTTCGACGTTTTGAAATTTGGCTTCATACGACCATTTTAGGTAGGACCTTATCCAAATAATAAATACTGAAGGGAATCGAAAAATTTGTAATACTATCCTATATTAGAGAAACCAGTGTAAATGCAGTCTGGCTCATACCCACCTTCATGGACAGTGATAAAATAAAGGAAGGTTGGTAGTAGTCGATCTTCGTTACATGAATCCGTGTAAGGAATACATTTTCGCAGACAGTAGGACAGAATTTACAGAGACGAGCTGTACAGTGTACAGTATCATTTCAAGTTCTGGCGTCCTTGCATAACTCATACGACTGAGCAGGATGGCTTTAGAGAATTCGCGTTACTTCGTCTAGGTCGGTAAATAACTCTATGAGACATTTCATGTAGAAACGACGCAACTCGATTTGTTTTACTCTACGACAAAGTTTTACTTTATGACCAGCTTTCTGCACCCGGTTTTTCCAAACACGATTTAATTTTCCTCACTTATAGTTTCATTCTCAAGCCTGTAGCATCCACATACAACTATCGCGACTTCAAAAATATTGAATACTCCCAACTTGAATCAGATACCAGAAATATAGCCTGGGATAATATTTTCTACCTACCTTCATCCTCTATGCAGGTACGTCTTCCAAGTGATAACGTAGCCCAACTATTTAACAGATATGTTCCCTTAATAACTAAGCAAAATAAATTAGATAATCCCAATTGGTTCACGAATGAAATACGCGTTTTAATGCTGCAATGTGATGAAGCTTACAACGCATGGAAACGCTTTCGTCTACCTGAGCTTAGACGAATTTACCAGTCGATTCGAAACCGTGTTGTGATGAAAATTCGCTCTGCTAAGGTTCGTATGTTTTCTGCCAAACTGAATACATCCATTCACTGCCGCCCGTTGTGGAATACTTTGCGTAGTATTGGCCTTAGTAAGCCCATAAAAAATCCAATCCATAATGCTGACGGAAATCATTTAGATAGGAAATTCGTCTCAACTCCCCCATTGGCTTCTCCCTGCAACCCTTTGACCCCAATTAACCTCTCTCCAGCCTCATTTGAAAATATTAACCCAAGTTTTGCCTTCACTAGAGTTAACAGTACTGAAGTGGTTGAAAGTATACTTTCAGTAAGGTCAAATGCCATAGGTCTTGATCAAATGCACCCTTCTTTCTTAAAAATAATTCTTCCAATTGTACTGCCTCATATCACTCACATTTTCAACACCATTTTCACAACCGGGGAATTTCCAACCGACTGGAAACTAGCAAAGGTCTTACCCATACCCAAGAATGCTAAGTGCACTGAATTTAGGCCCATTTCAATCCTGGCATTTCTTTCAAAAGTTTTTGAAAAGATCTTAAAAAAGCAAATCACTGATTTTATTAAGGCTCATAATCTTTTGACTACCAGACAGAGTGGTTTTCGGGAAAAGCATAGCTGTGTGACTGCCCTACTAAATGTCATTGAGGACCTTCGACAAGCATTGGATGAAGATAAAGTAAATTTTTTAGTTCTTCTAGACTTCTCCAAAGCATTTGACACAGTGGTTCACAGTAAACTTGAAGATAAACTTCGCCAGCAGTTTAACTTTTCATCTGAGGCTATAAAGCTAATTTCTTCCTATTTAACCGGCAGAATGCAAGCAGTTGAAATAGGTAATAGTTTATCTGACTTTCTTCCTGTAGCTAGCGGAGTGCCACAGGGATCAATCCTAGGTCCGTTGCTTTTTTCAATTTATGTAAACGATATTCCCTCTGTCATTCATAACAGCTCATTACAAATGTATGCCGACGATGTTCAGCTGTACCTCAGCTGCGCTCTTGGTCTCATTGAAGACGGTGCTTACCGAGTGAACCAGGACCTTGAAAAACTTTCGCACTGGGCTCAGATCAATGGACTGAACTTAAATCCTACAAAATCCAATTGTTTGGTGGTATCAAAAAAGATTCTTGACTTGCCACACTTCCCTAGAATAATCTTGAATAACTCCATTGTTGACTATGTGGATTCTGCTCAGAATCTTGGAATAATCTTCACGCGCAATCTGACTTGGGACAAACATATATTAACAGCACAATTGGCAAGGTATATGGAGTGTTACGAAAACTCTGGGTATCTCAGACATACACGCCCATTAAAACGCGTACAATGCTTGTAAAAAGTTTAGTTCTTCCCATTCTGACCTATGGTTGCGAAATCTTTTCTATTTGTAACTATGCGTGCAAGAGAAAACTTGATGTTGTTTTTAACAACACTATTAGATACATCTTTGGCCTGCGAAGATATCATAGAATATGGCATCTCGCAAATGTTCTACTCAATATGCCACTCGAGAGCTACTTAAAGGGTGGTATTCACCAAACAATCTTAAGAGCGCTCTTAAAGCTAAGAGGCTCTTAGTTTTAAATTTGGATGTGCTATTCACCAAGCAATAATAGGGTCTAGTCTAAGCTAATTCGAATATTCGAAAAATAAGGGTGTTGAGCCTGTGAACTAGAGATAAGAAATTAATTAGATGGCAAACCTTTACTTCTCTTGCCCCGCAACAACCATTTGTTTACATTGTTGTTTTTGTAATCAAATCCTCTGTCTGTGAATACGTGGAAGCTGTCAAAGTGGTAGTAGTGAGATTTGCTGTACTCAAAGTGGTAGTAGTGAGATTTTGTGTAAAGTAAACGTGGAGTGGAAGCTGTACTCAAAGTAGTAGAGGTGATTTTCGGTAAATCAGCTTGTAGGCAGTTTCAATGTGTGTGTGAAGTTTGCCATCAAATTAATTTCTTATCTCTGCTCTGAACGCACACTTTTCGAACTACTTCGAAAATTTCAGTGTCAATTGTCAAAATCAGCTGTTAAGCAAACCAAAAACAGAAAAAATTTTCGGAAATTTAAGAAAAGGTAGAACGTAAAATTAATTCATTCTCTGTATTGCAAACCATAATTCGAATTTCTTATTTTTTTCAACAGTTACAAATTTGGAATCGGAGTTGTTTCCGACAGTCAAAAGTGGATTGTTTTCGTTCACTTTTTTGTTGAAAGTACCTCCTCCAGTGCGGTAGACCTCAACTTTATCGGATGCCAAATCTTTTTTACTTGCGATTATAGGTACTATAAGGCAAGTCTTGCAATCGTGCAGAAAAAAAATTTTGAGATAACAATTAAACATGACATTACGATGATAGAGAATACGAAAAAAGTGGGTGCTGCAATTCTGTCTGTCTGTCTGTCTGTCTGTCTGTGTGTCTGTCTGTCTGTCTGTCTGTATATGGATCTACAGCCTGAACCAATGGACCGATTTTCTTCAAAATTTGCAGTTAGGGTCTGTGGAGCATCCTACAGAGGGATTTTTGGAATTGGGTCTCTAGGTCTTGAAATAACGGTACGATATGATAATACTTATTTTTCTCGAAAACGGCTCCAACGATTTCGATAAAATTTTGTGTGAAGAATTAATTTAGGATTGTTTTTCTTATGATGTAAAAAAAATGTTTGGTAATTTTGGAAATTTTTATAAATTTTTTAAAAAATCTTGAGTTTTGAAAGTAACTTCGAAACTATAACTTTGATTTTTTTCAAATTTTTTGTCAAAATAACTCCTGTTAAGATCTAGAACTTTGCATACTCGACTTTTAAAAAACAGTTTTTAAAAAAAAGTGAAAAATAAAAAACCGTTTTTTGGAAAAACTGCTCCAACGATTTTGATTAAATTTTCATCATTCATGTGTATTAGCGATTGCAAAAGAATGGCGTTTTTAGATTTTCGCTTGAAACCTTTGGAATATTTAATTTAATTTTTTCATTATTTTGCGTGATTTAATTCAATTTCCATAATTAATGTATAGTTGGCAACCCTGTACCACAAAATATATTATGAAGAGCTAATACCAAAACCTTTAACTCAGCCTTTAGATTTTTATATCGTATTTAGAACACAATCGCAAGTTCGTGCGACCCAGTCGTGCCCATTTTTTAATTGCGATTTCGCATTTTGATAAAAACTTTTAAGGCTTTTTGCTGTTCTAAAAGAGTTGCTGGAAGCATTAAACTCATTTGTTATCTGCTCCCAGCACCTCTTTTTGTCAGCTAGTCTGTTTTCTTACAGTTAATTGTATCACTGTATTTCAAAACTAAATTAACGATCAACTCTTTTTCTTGCTCCGAAAAATTTTGCTTCCTAGTGCCTCGCTCCATTTTGATTTTTGAATAACAACCACAAATGACGCTGTCAGTAAATTTCGAATTTTCGAAGTTATTTAAAACAACAACCGCTCATAACTTAAGAGTGGTAGCGACCACTCTTAAGTGTTATTAGCGCTCATAAATCTGCACTAATAGTGGTCGGTGAATGGGTTTATGAGGCACTTAGTTTAAGATTTCTTGGTGAATACCACCCTAAGTTTCGGACTTTATCCCTGCTCTCAGGCATTCTGTTCACACATCAACCACCCTATCTGTTTGAAAGAATTACAAGGGTCTCTTCTGCGAGGTCTCACCAGCTAATCCACCCACGATACGCCTCCTTGATATCTGAACGTCAATTTTTCATCAATGCTACACGTCAGTGGAATTCGTTACCTCTTACAATCAGGGAAATAAGTAGCAATAAATGCTTTAAAACAAAATTGCGACAGTTTCTATCAGTATCTTGAAAATTTCTTTCCATTTCCACTTTTCATCATATTTTATGCATTTTTTTTTTCTTCCTTTTTTTTCTTTTCTTCTTACTTTTTTTACTTTTCAATATCACTTCATTTCTATCTTCTTTATTTTTCTCATCCAATTGCTCTCATTGTTATAATTTAATAGGTTAACACTAGTTTTTTATCTTAATGTGTATGGCCTTATCGAAATAAAATAAAATAAATAAGAAAATAAAATAAATTTGCTTTACTTATAATTGAGTTTTATGTGCTCACTAAATTCAAGGTTAATATTGAAGTGAAAACCTAGGTCACGAAAACTTGACACATTTCATAATGAATATCCAGACATTTAATACATAGCTTTACTAGGTTCCCGTTTTTTCGAGAAAGTCATAGTTTGGCACTTCGAAAGGTTGATACTAAGACCATTCTTTTTACACCATGTTCCAAAGCTATCGATATCTTTTTGAAGAAGTACGCAATCAGAAGAATTTTGAATGAATTTAAAAATTTTCATATCAGCGAAAATTAGAATTTCACTGAACGAAATCCACGAAACAACGTCATTGATTGCAACAATGAAAAGTAAAGGCCCAAGGTGACTGCCTTGTGGTACACCCGACAGAGCATTGAAGGGATTCGAAAAGCTGCTACGAAATCTTACGTTCTATTTTCGAGATAAGAACAAATCCATACAATAAATATTGTAGGAAATCCAAAAGCCTTGAGCTTATGTAATATAATATCATGAGAGAGTTGATCGAATGCTTTGGAAAAATCAGTGTAATTACAGTCGAGCTCATACCCAATCGAATTACTTGGTAGGGCTCCTAGAACGATGCTAATCGCCAGATTTCTATTTTTTCAAAAATTCAGAAAAGTCCAAAAAAGTTATGAAAATAGTTTTTTTTCAGGCAGTTGCCATTTCGTGAAATTTTTTCATCATCTTTTCTAAAGCCCAGCTATAGCGAAATTACTGTTGCTCAATAATCTTTTTTTCGTTTTTTTTGTTTCCGATTGCGAGAAAGGTTGGTACCTTGGGTATGGTCACATTCCTATTTTTTGAGACTCCCCACTTCATCAGTTTGCTAATTTTTTTAAAATATTACTAACTTTCCTTTCTGTATTCCTTAATTGTTAATTAATAACTTATAAAAAAATATATGGTTAAAATATTGTGAGGGTTTTTTAAACGTATCAAATTCACACACCCGCAATTAATTTTTCTGGACCCCAATACCCCCTTAATTTTCAGTGTTGATTCTTATCCTCCGCTGTTTTTACTAAGCAAAAAGTTTAAAGTTTATTTAATTTATCCATAATTTTTGTCACGACGAATATGAGATACTAGCTGAGCCGCCCGGCTTTGCTCGGGTCTGTAGTTTTAAGGTTCCCGTTCTCGTTTTTCCTCTTCCGTGGGAATTTGGGGATGAAATATAATCTTTCTTACTGTGGGACTATGTGGCATCCTAATGCTGAAAGAACCTTTAAAGTCTGTCCAGTAGTTCCTAAGTTTCCGTTCCCAACCTATTCCTGTTGGAATCTTCCGTTCCAGTGGAAAAATGTGAATGAAATATAAGTCTATCTCACTGAGGGATAATGTAACATCCTAGAGTGGAAAGAATTTTTGAAATCGATCAAGTAACTTTATGGTTCCCGTTCTCGTTCCCGTTTCTGTTCCTGTGGGATTATAGGGATGAAATATAGTTGAAGTTAATGATGAAGGAAGACAATGTAGCACCCCTAGTGCTGAAAGAATTTTTGAAATCTGTGGAGTAGTTTCTAATTTTCCGTTCCCAATTCCGTTCCTGTGAGAATATGGGGATCAAACCTTGACAGGAACCATCTCTGGACTAAACTATGTCTACCCTGAAAATTTCGTAAAAATCCGTTGGGTGGTTAACGGACATACATATATACATACATCCTATTTTATATGTGTATATAGATAGATAGATAGATAGATAATCAAAAAACGTCAAAAAAATTTTGTCAATCAAGAAATCTAAGACTTTTTTTTGGTTTCCAACATTTGTCGGGAGATTCGTTGTCAGTTTAATGGCTCCCAAACTTTCTCTTTCAAGTCCACTTTGAGTATGATTTCAGTCTACTAGCTTCGTTGCAATCAAATAAGAGAAGGTTTGATACAATTTGCGGAAAAGCATTGAACACAATTTTGAGTTGTTGTTTGTTTCACACAATGCAAATAAATACTAACATACTTGCCAGCGGCCATACTCCCTACAATGAACAATAATAAAAAGAAAAACAGTTGATTTCGTTTATTAATTTTATTTCACTTTTCATCTTGAAAACTATGTTCAACATATCTCGTATCTCTTAATTTTACAACAAAACTCTTAACAACCCGGGTACATACATACGAAGAACACAAAAGCTTAAATTTATGTTCTAACACATAATTTAAAAAATATTTATAAAATTTACAAATATGATACAATAAATATTCTTAATCTTTAAAAAAGTAATCAACTCATGTTAAGGGGGGAGCCCTTCTTTTTCAGAAAAAAAGAGAAAACCTGCCACCATCGATTTATCCTCTCAAAAAATACGCAATTTTTTATCTTAATTTTTTTTTTGTATTGTTAATTTTAAATATTTAATTTTTCTACATTTTCTATAATTATGTGTGTGTTTTTTGTTGTTGTTGTTGTATATAATATATAATATATTTTCCATATATATATACATATAATAATTCTTGTTTATATATATATAATAATGTTTAAAGTAATTTTTGGTCTTTTTTTGATGTTCACAAGTTGATTTTTTCTTTTTGTGCAAAAAACTCTTATACAACTAAACCGTTAAGTGAATTTAAAGTGAACTTATGCAAGATTAAGGAAACCGTTTCGCTTGGCAAATCAAAACTAAGCGGGTATTGCGTGTAATTATGAAATAATAATATCGTAAGGTACTGGTTTAAACAAGGAAAAAACATAATTTATATGTACGCCTCTGTTTAATTGATTAATTTATGTTTATGTTTATGTTTAATTTTTTTTTTTCATAAAACTAAATTCTCTAGAACTACTTAACGTTTGACAGGTGGCACCTCGTGTGGCAGTGTGGTGGAAGTGAATTTGTTTTCTGAACAAAATACGTACGTTCCCAAAGTGGAACCTTGTGGAACGGACCTCAGAGCAAAAAGAAATAAATTTACTCACTGCCACTATTGTCACCTGTGTTTGGGTCTTGTGCTTAATTATTCTTAAATCTTATGCCGCTACAATAGTAACGATACTGTTCACCCACACAAACTTTGCGATTTAGCCTATGGCAAATATCGATACACTAATATCAACAAGTCTTACTTAATTTTTTTTTTCTAAACACTGCCGCCTCCTCTATCCGTTGTGAAGCGTTCGTATTTTAATTTTTGTTTTAAGAAGTTAGATTGATTAACCGTTCTATTGCTATAGTTGATTAATTTTCCAAGATTTTTTGTTTTATTTTATTTTTGCTCAGTGATAAGTCAAAGACGTGATGCTAAGTAAATTGTGACAAATCGCTCAAAAATTGAAAACCAAAATTGAAAAAAGACGCATCCGCTTCAACGTGATATGATGCTGTTTTTGTATCTTCTACTAGCTATCTTATCTAGAAAATTGACTAAAGTTTCGAAATTGCTTGCCGAGAGAGTATCTGAATCGTGATTTGATTGAGGGGTGCGTTGAGTGGTTGAGTTTTAACTGCGATGGCAACGTTGCTGTTTTTAAATCCCGAATCAGAATAGAATCTATCTTCTCTGGTGGTATGTGAGTGCAACTAAGGCGGCTACAATAAGTCCAATAAATGATTGGCTCTGCAGCCTGTGGCCAGTTCCTGAATCTCCATCTCTACATGTGCCCGGATGTCTAGTGTACTCCTCACAATAAAGCTGAGGGAAAGATAGAGAGAGAGAGGGAGAGAAGAAGAAACATGAAATCCAAATTCCAATTTCATTGAAAAATGCCAAAGGCTTTATCTGCTACAACTTTCGAATTCTGAGGCAACTTACCTTTGTCAAACTATTCGCATACTTGTCCACAAGTTCTCTAGTGAATTTTGCCGCATCATTACCGCACACTTTTCTGGCAGCATCTTCTGAGCAATCGACCAGTTCATTTATGGAACTGCAAAAGGATATCAAAAGGAATATTGTGTAGATACGTTTCCCAGAGCAATTAGTCTTTGGGGAAGGAGGAGATGGAGAGGATGGACTTACCAGCATATCGTTTTAATGTTCTCATTTAGAGTTATATTCTCGTGATTTTCTTGATTCTTGTTCGGCTTCATAAAGACCATTGTCTCTTTGTATTTGGAAGAGCATACCTCGAACTCCTTCTTGGCCATTTCTGAGCAAGGAGCATGCTTAAGGTATTCTGTTGGAATGACAAAATACAATACAAAAGTGAACAATAAATTCAAAATGAGTGTGGAGGGGGCGGTGGGCTGGGGGTATGCATATTAATGAGTCGTGCTGTGGATCGATCACATAGCAGCCAGCAACCTGCACCACCCATCAGAATACTGAAAATGCTTACCGTCCTGGAATTCGCCTTTATTGCATAAATCCCGAATGAATTGATTAGTGCCATGGTATAATTTATTAAATTGATTCCTCTGTTGCAGGTCCATGCAGCGTCTCGTGTAGCTTTGTATGCAGCGGACACCCTTACGCAGCTCCCTGGAAATACAAATTAAAGACGAAAGGGAGTGGTTAATGAAGGACCTTGGATGTGATGAAAACATTGTCCCATACACCATAATCATACCATACACAATTGTAAGTACCCCCTTGATTGTAAAGTGACAGATCGACAGGAATTTACTACCCTAATTACATTATTTGCCCTATAACGATGCATGACACTGCAATTCATCATGCATGCACTCGTTCGCTCATTCGTCGTGTCAAGTGTGAAAGCATCTCTATAAGTGAGTGTGTGCTTGTGTGTTGTGTGTTTCCTCCGACACTTTATCAGCTTGTGAAATTTGCATTTGCAAATGAAAAAAAAAAGAAAAAAGAAAACTGCACACAAAAAGGACACCGATGTCACACACCATGAGTGACACGGATATATTCGTGAGCAGACAGCTACAGTGGCAGCGATAGGATCGGGGAACGTCGTTGTTAGTGTCAACTTCGTCGTGGTGCGTCGTCATCGTGTCGGACGACCACCACTTCTAATGATTCAATTCAACAACCTGTCGGCTCGCGGCGAGGCGCTTGGTGTCGTAATAGCTGCCGCATGACGAGAGTAAATTTCATTTTTATATTCGCTTGACTTCAGAGTGGCTGCATTTGAATTTTAGACATCGCCACTCTACACTCCATCGCTCCGCAACTTACACTTCCATCATCACACCATCAGCTTCAACATAGCCATCAGCAACGCCAGCAGCGTGTATCCTTCCGACAACAGGATTAAGGTTGGGTTGTAACTGATCCATTGTTGGTGGTAGTGAAAGTTCAAGAAGGCTAATAATAGAAGGGTGTTCATTTCGTGTGAAAGACGAAGGCTATGAGGAGCATCATTAAAGGATTAAAAGGTTTAATAGATAGGAAATGTTTATCTATGGCTCTTAATTGTCGTAGAGAAGCAGTTGAATTTGTAAGGATACATTTTTCACTTAAAAATATGAGGAGGAAAGAGAATAATACAAGGTTTAAATAGATTTTTCCAACGAAAAACAATCTTTGAAGAAATGAAGGGACATTACAGCTAAGCTTTCACTTCGCAGAAAAAAATTTAAAAATGAAATGTTGAGAAGTGAATTTACTTTTGCAGCATTCGTTTACTGGAAACGCACAGGAGTAAGAGAGGAAGTCAAGGAAGGACCATGAATTCATAAGCACTTAGAGTAGAGGATGCGTTTGAGAGTAAAAATCTTACCGATTAATTATGCATTGGAACTAATGGGAAACCTTGTGAGTAGATGTAGGTGTTGAAACTGCTAGAAAATTTTCAAATCAAATAACGAGGTCATGGTGCAAAGAGTACAAGAAACCGACATGGCGAAGTGACATTGAAAAGTTATGTTTCTAACGAAGTAAGAATAAGTTCAAAGGACTAAAAAATTAGTTTCATTTTTCAGTAGAACAAGAATTTGATAAAGAATCTCGATTTTGGTGGATTCTTTATTTTTGCTGGAATACTCTGTTTTAAAAACCGGTCTAGTGTACAACCAGAGAAAAACTTTCTTTTGTTATAGCATTTCCAGGTGTTGGGCTTAAAAAGTCGCTGCCACTATAAAAATACGCTCAGTTAGCAGCTAGCTCTGGTATTAGTTTCCATTTCCATGTTTTTTTCCCATGCAGTTTAAAGCAATTAAGACTGTGCAAGTTCGCATGGATTGCGAACGATTTGGTGCACATCAAAGTGTGCAAGCGCTGATGTTGAAACCATCCCATGCAAATTGCAGAGTAGTCTTTTCCTTGTTTACTTTCAGTTATGAATCAGCCCTGAACTGATAGAAAGCTGGGCAGTGCCCTAAAGCACAGTCAAGGCATATTGTTTCTTCTCAGCTTCTTAAAACTGCAAACACCCACAGGAGCTTGTAAATTAAATATGGAAAGCTTTCTATAGTTGTTACTGTTTTCCAAAATACTTTTAAAAGGGATGTTGTTTTGATAGTAAAAAAAAGTGTAACACAAAATTTGTTAGAAATTTGGCAGAAAATTGTAGGTCCCCTTCATTCCCTCACAAGACATGGTTGTGAGAAATGCGCTAGGCCCAGGGGCTCCTCGCTCTGTTGCGCCACCCTATTTAGAACCGTATATAGACTGGTTTATTGTAATGAAACTAAAAATTTTATTTTTTATGTTTAACATTTTTCCACTCAATTCTCTGCAATCTGTTAGAGTGATTCAAATTTAATAAAAAGAGACGGATGTGTATAGAACGAATGTTTTTAGACGAACGTGTTTGACAGGAAGCCGGAGAAACCATTTTTATGTCTGTTAATTTAAAATCAAATAAAAAAGTTAACGTTTTCTTCGTGGGTTGACTTCTTGTTTCTTGGCACCTACAAAGTCCTGCCAGTAAATTATCATAATCTGGCATTCTAAGTATTAATAAAACCATTATCGATTGTTTTGCATCTAATTGCGCTTATTCCAGACTCATTCTCGAAGTGCAACTTTATAAGCGTTTTTATATGACTTAAATATTTGTTTTTGGAAACAGTTTGTTGTGGTGTATGGATTAACATTGGCTGCTTCGTTACTAAAAGCCTCGAAATGAATGACGCTGTAAAACAGGAATAGGCGAAGAAATAGGTTCACAACAGTTTAGGATGAAATAGGGCTGGTTAAAAACAGAGTTAGTCGAAAAATACTATCACAAAAAAGTGTTGAAGAGAAAAAAAAAAACTAGTAAAATTAGCTTAAATGCTTAAGGTGATCAATTTTGTAGGAATGTTACTAACATAACTTTGCCCAGAATGAAGTCAATTTAAGTACTTCCTACTTAACGTAAGCCAGGCTAATTCAACTTAAAAAACCAAGCCCTCACCTCCCCCATAGTAGTTCACGCTTTAACCGTGGATGACACAAAAGCCTTCGAATATAACTTATTACTTTGTTTCTTTGTTCAAGAAACCTTTTATATAAACTGTGTTTAATCCAAGTACCAAGGTTTAAGTGAAGTTTCTTTGTTTTTTCCTTGTTATTCTATGGATTTCCACACAAGAAGAGCGACTTAAATCGACAATACATTGCTGTTAAAATTATATAGCATTGAATATTGGATGATGTGCATTGTGAAGTTTGGAGATAAAGTCACTTCTGCTTCATGCTTGCTATCCGCCTGCAGGTATAAGGGTCACTTGAACTTTAAAGTTCGATGATAAAATTTTTATAGACTATAGTTCTTCATTATTTGATGAACGTTTGAAAAAACCTTTACTTCGCCTTTAATGAAAATAGGCACAACTGAGTCGCACGAACTTGCGTTTACAATATCAAACTTTTGAGGCTGAGTACGAGGTTTTAGTGTTCGTTCTTCATAGTATATTTCGTCGTACAGGGTTGCCTACTGCACATTAATTGAAATGAAAATTGAATAAAATCACATAAGATATTGAAAAAATTTAAATAAATATTACCGAAGGTTTGTAGTTGAAATAAAGTAACGTCACTTTTTTAAAGATGTTAATACATAACAAAACCCTGAAAATTTAATCAAACAAATTTTTCAAAAACCGGCTTTAAGATCATGCTAGTAAATGCTTTTGCATAAAGTTTGAAAAAAATCCACTTATTTTAAAAGTTAATAAAAATCTCATAATACAAATTTTCCAAATGTTGATTCGCAATCTGTCGTAAACAATCTAGGAGTTCTAAAATATAAAATTTCGTTAACGAGAAAGTTGGTTTTGAAATAAACGGTACTTGAGGGGTACCGCTTTTGGCTTTTTCCAGTAAATTTTCTTACATCATAAGAAAGACAATGAAGAAGTAGCCCTTCACATAAAATTGCAATATCCAAAATGTTAGAGTCGTTTTCAAGAAAAATAAGTATTATATTAGGTGTATCGCAGGTACCGTTATTTTAAGACTCAGAGACCCAATTTCTAAAATTCTTCTGTAAGCTGCCTTACAGACCTTAGCTGCAAATTTTGAAGAAAGTCGGTCAAGCGGTTCAGGACCTAGATCCATGCATATACAGACAGAGATGAAGACAGACAGACAGAATTGCAGGACCTAAATTTTTTGTATTCTCTGTTAACTTAATGTAATATAAATTTCGAGGAACCACATTGAAACCCTACAAATGTTGTTCATATTGCTTCAAGAAAACAAAATCTAGTGACGTCCGTTGGGTCATGGAAAGCATGTCTGCTTGCTACGTGAGAGCTCGGGTTTTAAATTCCAGAAGCATCTCAGTTTTTATAGCAAACGTTAAAAGTTAGTTTGTTTCATTTCCAAAAATTGATACCGAATCTTAGAACTTTTTGACCTCATTTATTTCAATTCCTCAAAATTTTTGTTGGTGCCCGTGAAGTAGTGGTTCATGTCTGCCAGTTATGCTGGAGGTTCGTGGTTCGAATCCCAACAGATACAAAAAATGTTTTCCCACTGGTATATACATCGCTTTTCACGAGGAATTGGCAAGTCCTCCGTCAGTGAATTCATTGCCATGGAAAGCGCTTTCTCGATTAGCCGTTCGGAACCGGCAGAGAATTGTAAGTCACCTCCATTCCTTCACAAGGAATGGTTGTGAGAAATTGGTAAAGCCCCGGAGCCTCTCGCTCTGTTGGAGCAACCTATTTATTCTTTCACAAATTTTTTTTATCATACAATTTGGTACATTTGTAAGATGGAAGTGCACAGAAAACGAAAATTCTTTTTATCTGGTTTCAGGCTATCCTGCATAGGGAATCTGCTTCAGTATAAAAGAATGGCGATGTTGGATCCATGCTGTTAATTCTTATTTGCAATAATAAGTTCCTCTTAAATAAATTTGCCTTTAGACACCTTTATTGGCAACTTAAATCTTCCAGTTCATACTGCAAACATAAAGCAAAGCGATTGAATAAAATGCTTGCAATACTTCAACCAAGCGAATGTCGTTCATTATGCTTCATTTGCATTGATTTGCGTAAACGCAGTTTGAAGCATTCTCGCTATAAGCGGCAGAATGATAAAATTTTTCTTAAGGATATTTGAACTATTCCATACAGTAATTTGTTGTTTGGCATTCCACACATTTGTAACATATAACTTTAATTCTCTATGTAGAATGTTCTTAACTAATTCAGTACATATCGTCGTGGTTAAGTAATTCTGACGAAATGCTTACTTTTTGCCCGTTCTTTTTACTAAATACACAAAACCCTTGTAAAACCCTACAAATGTTGCCTCTCGTTCTCTGCCCATGCAAATCCATCCAAAGGTGAAACACTTTAGTGTCAAGCTTGTTGTCATCAATGATGATCACCGGGTTATCATTTGATCCAAAAATGTGAATACCAATCGCTCTGAACCTTAAAACAATTCACTTTGTAAGCATAGCAAAAGCTGCTTTAGACACAAGATACTACTGTGACGGGAAGTGTGTCATAGCGTTGAGTTGCCAGTTTCCGTTTTTTGTACTACTTATGCAAAGCAGCAACAGATCTTGTTCCTTCCTAAAAGATTTAATGTTTCAATGATTTGTGTTGGAAGTTATAAGCATTATTGGAACAAAAGTTCGAAAGAACTGAATATAGCCTGACTTTTTTCCTGTGTTGTTTTTTTTAAGTACAGCAGCATTATTTATCAGCATTTTAGCGGCGTAGCCCACAGGCGGATCACTAGTGTGAAGCAGAAAAGTGGGAGAGTTGTGATCGCTTCAAGATCACTTCTCGTAACGCCGGAAATGGAAGAAGAAGAAGCAGCATTATTTAGTTTTTCAATCCGTCAAATAAGCTACAAAAATCAAGTTGCTGATTTGTATCACTGGCTGCTCCTTTTAATTTAAATTAACCGCAGACTTTTGTCTATAGATATACAAAATAAATAAATACGGTGGCGCAATAATTTGATGCCTACTCCGAACATGTAAGTGAAAAAGCCTTTTTCATGGTAGTGTTTTATTTTTGACACCCGTGAAAAAAAGTTTTTATGTTTCTAATGGAACACGAACGTCGAACCTCCCACGTAACATAGTTAGACATGCAATGGGATTCGAATCTCGAGCTTCTCACGCAATAGTTAGACATGCGAACCAAACGTCTCGTAGACTATCGTCTACAAATTTAAAACATAATTTTTAGATAAACCTCCACACCAAAAACCAGCAGTCAGCAGCTTTTTTGAAAGGAGTAACGTTTCCATATATCCGAAGTCCTTACTCTTCAACGCCTTCTTTTTGAGAACAATGCCTCATTAATATGCATTTCAATCATTTCCATCAGTCTAATTAATGTTTTCAAATATTTTCCGATGAGACAACTTGTTATCCTTTCAAGATAGTGAGACCAATTAAAACAAAATGACTTCCAAGCAGCAACAGCAAGAAGAAAACAACTCCTTGATTGGTATAATGGCTACCATTTCCAATAATCAAACATGTAGATGTGGAATCTTCTAATTTTATTCAAACCCGATGCATCTCCAATTTGTCCTATCTTCATTTTGCACACATTGAATACTAAACACCCTAATTACTCACTCCTCGATCCTGAGATTCTTAATCAAAGAAACAACAATATAGCAACCCTAAACTTTGGCCAAAGCCAAACCAAACCAATACCTGTGTATACATACAATTCTCGGAATTCAAATTCTTCAAATAATTTGATTATGCCACCCTCCCCACACCATGAGTATAGAGCCATGACATGACCCATATAATTTGACTAGAAAAAAAAAAAAAAATATCAACGAAGAAACTGAGTATCGTAGAAAATCCGATTAGAATTTTTAATGAGCCAGATTCCACTAGCACACCCCACTTCTCTAATAGTCAGTCGGCAACGTCCCTACAGCAGCCAGTGTCAGTATCATTGCCAGTGCCCACGCCCAGTGACGTTTCCTTTTAGCACAGTTCAATAAGTCATGAATTCCCGAGCATTAATAAGGATCCACTAATGTCCTCCTTGCGAAATAACAAAACAAATACGCACCCAAGACAACAACAAGCAAACACACCATACTTCACCATCACTAACAGCACCAGCAGCATCAGCAGAAGCAAAAAGGACATTTTATCCTTAAAAATACACCGAAAAGCCATTCTAAACCCCGCACTCCATACCTACCTTCTTCCTACTGATTCAAATAAAATAAAAAAGAAAATAACAAAACTTGATCGGATGTTTGTGTGCCAGCTAACGGTCGTCGCCGTCGGTTGGTCGTCTGTTTTGTGAAAAAGTTATAAATTCAATTTAAGTCCCTTGAAAATGTATCGAGAGGATCTTTTCTCTATATCCCCCCTCCAATCCCCGGGATTGTGTTTTTGTTTTCTGGTTTGCTGTTTGAAGGAGGGAAGTAGATTTTTTTTGTATTCACTCATTCATCTCAAAGCTTTTTGCCTTCTTCCACCATCGACCCTTGCCGAAATCTATGAACATGTTTTGAATTGAAAATGGTGCATCGGGACGGGTCGTTCTGGTCCTTCTTGGCTGGTTGTCTGTTAAATTGCCACCATGTCCTTTTTGATCAATTTTCCAAAGCAAGGGAATGTACTCGACTGCGTTTTGGTAGAAAAACTGAAAAACTGTAAAACTGAAAAACAATTTGGGCACAAAAGGAAACTTTTATCATTTTGCTTTGCTTCCATTCTCTATGTGCAATTTTTAAGGAGCTAGTGCTAAATGGCTAAGGAAAAAGAGTCACTGTATCCTTGCCAATTAAAAGCTTATGTTACTGTGAGAGTAAGAAGGAGAAGAACTTGCTTCGGGGGCAACATCAATTGGTCACAATTAATTCCATTACAGATTACCACCCACTCATCCACTACTACCACCAGCCCGGAGCAATTCCCCGTGCCTGTTTTTAACATTTCGTAAAGATCTTGTGTGCAACTTACTGGCAAAGTTTGTCTAGCTCTTCCTTTTTGGATGCACCAATTGAAAACTCTGACGTTAGATGAAGCATGTCTAGGGGCTCTGAGCATTTGGTGAATTCCTCTTGGCCACATTCCTCGGCGCTCGTTACCACCGCTATGCAGGATGCAACTGTAAAGACACAAAAAAAAAAAATGTTGAAAAAATTAGTCAGGCGTTGGAACGTGGAACACACATAACCAAAAACAAATAAATAGTTTTTTTTTCTTCTGTCAGGACGAAAAGAATGGAGTGGGGGTTAAAAATGTCATCCAGCTTTTCAGTTAGTCGCTCGTAAAAGGGAATCAAATAGAAATATTTCGCTTTTTATCGTTTCGATGGCTTTTTTTCCTTGTTAGTCTTTTCACACACATATCCCTTTTAGAAAAGATACCATTGGGCATGGAAAAATTGGCAAACGAAGAAAAAAAGAAATGAAACAATGAAATATTACCGCTATTTTCCTTCGTGTCGCATATTATTCGTTTTTTTTTTGTATAGTTTTTCGCTAAATTCTTCTTCGAGAACACAATAATTTCTTCGCTTGTCAAGAGTTTTTGGGCGGCCGAAAGGAAGCGCCAACAACTCCAACGAAGAGCGACATTCATTCTTTTCTCAGTTCTTTTTCAAAAACACGAAAAAAAATAAAAAATAAAAAAATACACCAGCGCAAGCGGAAAGATAAAGTTTTGGGTTATGTTGTGGGATTATTTCGCTCACTCTATTTTGAAAGAGTAGTTTGCGAGTGTTAGTTTGTTGTCGTTAGTTTGTTTGTTTTTTTATTTGGTTTCTTTATTCCATGTCACCATGAAGGCAAAACTCTAGGCTATTGTTGCAATTCTATTGTAAAGTTCGATGATTTGATTTGGGCGAAAAGATGGCTATGGACATGCGACGCTTTTTGCTTTGATAAAGTCTCACAAAAGTTTTTGTTCGCTTGTCTATAGCAACAACGAGTAAAAAACCTAAATCGGAAGGAAGAGTGCGACAGGATAGTGTTGTGTTATTTTACTTTTAGAACGAGCTTCAAGGAGGCTTTTGAAACAAATTAATGGCTCGGTCTAAGTTGTCGAAGTTTTCAAGGAAGAAGTCAGTGGTGTGGTAATGTGATAAGTTATGGAGTTATGTAGGGTTAGGTAATCTACTACTATGAATTTGTGTGAGTTTCCCCAAAATAAACTTAGGTAGAAAAGGACATACCTATCTCGTTGAAAAGTGGATTAAGATATGTGACATTAGAGGCCTCTAACTATAATTTTCATTTATTAATGGGAATGGAAATTATATTTAAAGGAGATGACAGGAGAGGTATCTAGTTCTTGTTGATGTTTTGACACTGGAGGAATGCAGACGGTCAAATGCTTTAAATAGACAACAATGCAGTAGGTACAAAATCTAAGGAAATGGATGAGTTGTGTTTATTTTTAAGAGGAATGTTTTGAGTTTTTTAAAGGCTTACGCAGTATTTTCTAAATTAAGTAAAGGGTGTATTTTTAGAGGTATAGAACTGCGAATTGAAATAAAACACCAGAAAAAAAATAATGTCCATCAATTTGGCTTTAATGGAAGGATTTATGCCATTAAATGTGATTTCGGGCATGTGGCCGCCGCGGTTGACTCGAATAAAGACAAGTCTAGATGTCCAATTTTCAACTACTTTTTCGAGCAATTGAAGCCATATGTCGGCAATAACGCCTCGAATGTTGGCTTCCAAGCCCCCTAACGCCGTAACGTTTCTGGTTTGTTGACGTAGACGAGTGACTTCACTTATTCTCAAAGAAAATAGTCCAGTGGTGTCAAATCACACGATCTTGGTGGTTTCCTTCAATAAATCGACTGTGACCAGTGACGTGCGCTGTGTGGCATGTAGCGCCGTCTTGTTGGAAACACATCTTATCCAAACTCATGCCATCCGATTCGGGAACAAAATAGTCGGTTATCATGGCTATGGCTATACACCGGCCTCTATTAACGGTAACTGGCTCGCCAGCGTCATTTACGAAGAAGTATGGCCCAATGACTCCACCAGCTCATAAATCACACCAAACTGTCAGTTTTTGTGGACGTAAAGGCGTCTCAAGGTACTCATGTGGACTCTCTTTACTCCAAATGCGGCAAATTCGCTTATTGACGTAACCATATTCAACGAAAATTGAGCCTCATTACTGACCAAAATTTTGCGATGAAAATCAGCATCGAAATCAATCTCATTTTCGGCCCATACACCAAAATCACGACGCATTGCATGGTCTCGCGGCTTTAATTCTTGCACAAGCTGGATCTTGTAAGGTCGACAGCCAAGATCTTTGCGCAAAATCTTCCATAAAGTTGATGGACAAAGCTCCGATTCGGCGAATCGATTCATTCGGGTCCTCTTCAACACTTTGCTCTACAGCGCCAATTGTTTCTTCGGTGCGTATTTTTTGAACTCTCTGCGGATGCGTATTATCACATAAACGTAGTGCGAAATCGATCCATGGTTAACCGAACTAGTTACTCCGATGGACGATTATATCGAACATAGGAGCTTATGGTAAACTTCGCGAACTGAACCATTATTTTCGAAATAAATTTGCACGGTTGCAAGCATTGTTCTTTTGTCAACCTGTTTATGATGTAATGGCAGCCCAAACTGAACATAAGTGAGACTAGAACTGGCTGATTTGACCACAAGATGTGAATTTTATTCCTATTTAAAAAATTTGCCACATATAAAAAACACCCGCTGGATACCTATGCCCTAATCGACAACCTTGATTTACACCTTAAAATCAACCAAGTAGTTATATTTTTTTTACCAAAGCAGTGCCTATTCAACAAATTATACATCACATGTATTTCATACAACAAAAAACACAAAAGCATTCGAAATAATGCATATTAAGTACAAAAGTGCTCTTATGTTCCGGAAATATAATCATACGAATGTAAATCGGATGCAGCCCGTATGGTAGCGTCTTTTGAAACTGATCAAACAAAAATCTTAATAGAAATGACATAATAACATAATAAGACTCTCAATGGGCTTATATAGTGAATGATTCACTTTATTTTGCCCGTATGTGCCGACGGAAATCTGGTCTCAAATAATAAGCAGATGATTCCAATAAATCTATCACTCCCTTAAGCACTCTTAACTACGATGAGCTCAACCATATTGCTCATAAGTGGGGTGTTAAGTGATGCTGCCTTTTCCATAAAGGCTTTCATATGTTGAAGCATCTTTTCTTCTTCAGTAATTTAGTAAGATGCAGTTAGAATTGTAGTCGTACTGCCCCAACATAAACTTCACTTCTTTCAAACTTACTGACGTATGTCAGAAATTTTTTTTGTCCAGAACTAAATCTAACTTTTTTGATTATGTTGATACAAGACGCACTTCTCCGCGGTTTGAATTACTTGATTTTTAACATTTGAGCTTCTATTTCCGTAGTAAATTTTCTGATTGAAACGAGTTATTTTCGAAAAAATCTATTACGTCTCTATAAACTAAGATTCGGCAACTTAATACGGTGAATATATTTTTTAATCCCAAATAATAAACATTGAGAAAAAACACATACAGTGTTTTAAGCCATTATGATTTTATTCAAAAGAAAACGTTTAGAAATTGGGTATGTTCATAAAATTATAAGGGCTGTATTCCAAAATAGAATAATTACACTACACTGCCATTTTTGAACTATGGGTCACAGATTGAAAGAATTTTGATCTGTAACCGAATTACCGCATCAGTGATCGAGTGAGCGAGTCCTTGTTTATTCGAAATTTGCTGTTGATTACACATCAGTCTGCTGTTTAAATTATCGACTTCAATTCGTTCAAATACTGATGAAAGAATGTCAAATTTTGGTACTAAAGTACTCGATAACGTGAGAAGTAATGTCATAAACACATAATTCACTCGATCACGTGTGCCGTATCTCGGCCCCTTGCTTATTTTTAGTTTCATTTTACGAAGTTATACAGGGTGTTTTACATAAGGTGCGAAAAAAAGCTCAGGAAGGATAAGTTGAGTCAGGGCAGGAAAAAAATCCAATAAGAGAAGGGAGGTGGAGGTCTGTCTCCCTTTGTTTAGGGTTTGACAAGTTCCTCGCGATACAAGTAAAAAGCATTTTTGCTTCTGTTGGGATTTGAACCATGAACATCTCGGTTAACAAACAGGTAGACAGACATGCTAATCATCACGCAACGCGTACTGTAAAATGATATAATTTTTAATTTTACGGTACGCGTTAAACTCAATTTTTTTTATACAACCGACAGCTTTTAGAAATGACGACAAAATGTGACGAATCTTGATGAAATTTATAATTGAAGATGCTTCCAAAATTTCAAGAATTTTTTTTTATATTTGAATGTAAAGAGTATTTCATGCAGAACAAATTCCAGAGAAGGTCTTAGAAGAAGCAAAGCATTTCAACCTAATACTTACTTATTTACTTACTTAGGTGGGTATTACAGTTCGGGGTGAACCTGGGCCAACCAACATCCTTCTATAACGACTTCGATTTCAGGCGAGCTCTCTCCAGTTTTGCAATCTAAGTCGGTTGAGGTCTTCTTCCACTTGATTGCGCCACCTATGTAAGATGAGGTCTTCCCCTTCCATGATTTCTTTTAAATGTGCTTTCGAAAACCTGTAAGGCCGGAGCGTTTGGGTCCATCCGCTCTACATGGTACAACCATCGTAGCCTCGCGATGTGTACTCTTCTAGCTATGCCCTCGTTGTTGTATCTTCTTCTCCAAACACTGTCTTTGCATTCGGAAAATTTTTCTTTCGAAACGACCAAGGGTTTTCTCATCCGCTTTCGATTAGGTCCACACTTCCACGCCGTAAAGCAGGACTGAGATGATTAAGGTCTTATAAAGGGTTACCTTGGTTTTTATAGAGAGGGTTTTGTTTCTCAATCGCCTTCTGAACCCAAAGAAGTAACGGTTGGCAAGAGTTATTCTCCGTTTGATCTCCGCACTGATGATCTTTTTCGTGTCTAGTGGATCCTAGGTCTAGACGAAGTCCTGTACTACTGACATGTTTAATAATGAAATGAGTCACCCTGTAATTCTTTTATGGTAGAACCCTAACTTATCATATCAGAAAAACGGAAACTGTCATTTGACAAATGAAACAAAACCATTCCATTTTACGAGTTTCAAGAACGTGGTCGACTTTTACTTACGAGGTTAGAAATCTTTTAACTACCTCGAAGTTATGTCTGTCTATTGTGACGTTTTGTGAAATTCGTCGATGTTCGGTGGTTTTGTTTGATGACAAAGTATAGGTACTTTGTTTTACCCTCAAACCTATTTTCGCCGCCTCTGTTTCAATGCTCGCAAAAGCACCTATGACATCACGCTTCCTTCTCCCCATTACGTCAATATCGTCTGCGTAAGCGGGTAACTGTGTAGACATTTGAAAGATTGTTCCTCTGGTGTTGACATTTGGGTTTTGTATTGTACAATCTTTTCAAGTAAGATGTTAAAGAAATCACATGACAGTTTGTCGCCTCGCCTAATGCCTTTTTCGGCAACAAAGTTCTCGGTGAGTTCTCTGCCGACCTTGACGGAGCAGCCTGAATTCTCCAAAGTCATACTGCATAGTTGTACGAGTTTTGCAGGGATGCCGAAACTAGACATGGCTCTTTACAGCTGTAAATACTGTCATACGCGGTCTTGAAATCGATAAAAAGATGGTGTATATCGATGTTTTGCTCTCGGGTTTTTCATAAGATCTGCAGTAATGTGAAAAATTTGTCTATTGTAGACTTTTCCACATTAATAAGGACCTATCAAGCTTTTGACGTGGGGTTTCAGACGTTTACATATTACAGCAGACAAGAACTTATAAGCGACGTTAAGGAGTCTTATTCCTCTATAATTGGCACAATTGTGAAGGTCTCCCTATTTTAGGGTCGGGCATACGAATATAGTTAAACGAATTACCATGAACATTCTGATTTAACATAAAAATGGCAATGAAGTACGAAAAATTGGTCATTCTTTCAATCCAAATTGCAAGGAAATCAATTTTACTGAAGACACCTACACTGGCAATATCCCAAAAACAACAAAACTGAATAATCAAGGATACACCAGTTCTATGATAAACTAGTTCATTTGAAGTAGAATCGTAAGTTTTATTTATTTACGACTTCTTGTCATGCTCAAACTATGGCATTGCTGCCTCCTCCGTATATTCACACTAATGTCTTCAGGTGACTAAATTGCCAAAGAAGAAAAAAAAAAGTTGAAAAATTTAGCAACGTAAGTGCAAAAGGAAAAAAAAAAAAGAAGAAAAAACAAGGACACATAATCAGTATAATAGTTTTGCCAAGTTTTTTCTACGATGTGCCTTTAGTTCATAAAAATAATCGATACTCTAAGAGACTGGAACAACGGAGACGATATGAAATACGAAGAAAGTGAGTTACTGTTGATGGATAATTTTTGTGAAAACCTAAAAATATCTCCGACATCAAACAGCAGTTGCAGCATTGCATTATCCAATCACTCCGCCATGTAATTTTCTGTAGCCTTGGGACTTACTAAATGGACAACTTTTAGTTTAAAAGCGCATGAAGGCAGGAGTGAAGATTGCAAGTTTCAGAAAACTTACCTACTCACTTTCTTAGCTGGTCCATTAGACTAATTGCCCTTAAATTACTATTCTACCTCTGTACACTACACCATTTTGTGTCGTTATTAAAGAATGAGAGAGTGCATATCCTTGAGAGACTGCTGGCAATGCTAAACACTTTCGAAATGAAGACAATAATTGTTCAGCACTAGAAGTTTCAAGGTTGCCAAATCGTTCACTCATTTCAGGATGACGGGCGACATTAATTTTTCCTTCAGTTAAGCATACAAATCTTCACCTGGCACCGGGGGAGTAAGAGAACAAAACAAAAAAACACCGCACACTATACCTACATAGAAGCCGACCTGACCCCATCCACCGACACACATACACAGAGAAGACCGTCATCGTGGTGTTAAAAAATTGAATGTCAAGTGGTTATTTCACTTATGATCCTTGAAGTCGTTGCCAACCTCGCCCCCTCTTTAAATAAGATTCATTCTGACAGCAAATATTTAATTTTTCTTATCTCTTCATTCGTTTTGTTTACATGTGCTTGTGACCTAAACATTAAACATTTATTTCTACTACCATCGTCGACCCGAACCAGAATCAGCCCCCTCCACCCTCCTCTGGCACCATCAGCAGTACCAGTGTAACGAATAACGAATCCCCATTGCCCCAACGAACTGTGTTTATGTGTATCTAGGCTGAAGAAGAGCGCAAATCCTCTTAACATAATTTCGTACAGCCAGCGCTAGCGTGCGCTCTCCGACAAGACAACGACAACGATGCTGATGCGAAATTTCGTTGCCGCTGCCGCTGCTGCTGAATGACATTGCTAACAGAAAGGTGCTGAAAACAAACAAACAACTTTTTATTCCTCTGCTTTTGTTTGGACTTTTGCTTTTTGTGTCCGTTGTCGCGCTTTCATTATTTTTTTCTTACTCGTCCCCCTTTTGATTGTGTTGTGTTTCATTTTTTTTTTCGTCCTATGTTTGTGTCCTGTTTTAGTTCTTTTGAAATGAATTTCTGTTTTAGTTTAGCACATCAGGATAGATGGATGGATGGCAAGAACGTTCATTCGCCCGTATACACCTACTACTCTCGTCTTTGCATCTACAACAGCAGAATAACAAAAAATTCCAAGTTTAGGGGCATTTATTTCAAAAGTCCTTGTTTCAGAAACACTTGAGTTGAATAACTGTTTTTCTTTTTTCATTGTACGCCTATATACACTATGCCTGCCTATATGGAAATGAGACTATAGTGAAAAAAAAGGTGAAGTGCATCTTAGTTTTGTCCTTAGAATGGCAGTGAGCAGGTATAGTAGTGCTGTGTGCCAAGGAGTGACGATGCGATTTTTTGACGTTGAAAGGACATTTCAAGAGCACCGTTGAAAAGGGGGGTGCATTTAACAAAAGCTGTTATAATGAAAACTATTACTTTGGTTACTTACTTATTCACAGACCGCTACTAATTGGTTTTGCCGTGAGTTGGTGCATTGTTTTGGTATTTTGCAGAGGCTGACATATTCTGTAATAGGGTTTGCTGTAATGGTGTGAATAAGCAGTAAAAAAAGATCTTGCAAAACGGTTTAGAGGTGCCCGTGGGAACGGTTTGTCTGGGGAGTTCGAATCCCAGAAACCCAAAATGAAAACGCTGTCATGAAAAGCCATATCTACTTTAGGACATTACCACTTACTGAGCTACAAAGAGGCAAATCAAAACAAAACTGAGAACTAATGTCGCTTTCCATTGGATTCACTCGGGAAAGCACTCATTTTAAAAACCAATGGAACACCCAAAACCATTTGTAATCAGTTAAACGTAAAATCCTCAGTGTGAGTAATACACCTATGGCTCTTAAAAAATATTAATTTAACAAAATGTTCCCTTTGGTTTGAGCATGCTCCTGGGCGCCTTTGGAGGGTTCTTTTCGTCCAATGGAAAGCAACTTAAGTGACATCGCTTTGCCACTCAACTTTCAATTTTGTTCTAATTTTTCCACTCTACCGCTCAGCATGTGGCCGGGCTCCTAGCAGTTCGGAATAGGCATACAATTGATTGTAGGCTTTGAAAATGTGTTAGGCTCCGAAGCTTTCCGAGTTTCAAATCACCACCCTATTGTTTAAACGATTTTCGCTCCAAGGACCCTATTTCATTTAACCAAAATGAAAGCGGTAGTAAAATATCAACTCAAAGCGATGAAAGAAACAAAACTCCAACAACTACTGTAGTTATGATTAATGCCTGACTAAATATTAGAAATTGAATGTAAAGTTTACCTAAGCCTTAAGCATAAACATACAAATTGTATTGTGCACTTCCGTTTCACTATGCCTAGCCAACAAAAGGAAATTAATGAGGCAAGTGTTTGAGGCAAGTTAAGGGATTTCATTACGCAATAACATAATGTTGGCTTAACAAACACACGAGCACATGGTATTTGGTAAAAGCATTATTGTATTCCGGGAAACTTAAAATCTTGTCCAAAATACAAATCTGTCACATTCTCTCAAATTACTTCAAAGCCTACTTAAGAAGAAACTGAAGCTTTTAAAGTAAACAGTCAATTAATTGCAATGCGAAGTAATTAAAAAAGAAATGATGGTACAAGTATTAATTTTAATTTTCTGCATACGTCAGTCAGCACGATGATTGCTTATCAAGCTCCTGCATCGACATTTGACGAAAATCGACCAAAATTTTATTAACATCGTCTTCATTTTCGTATTTGAAAAATGTCTTCTTCATACATTACCACTTCTCGAGTCAACATTAAAACTCCTGTTTTCGTAAGTCACTCAGTATTGTGCTCAATATGATCCTTATTCAACATCTGCATGTCAAACAAGCGGTTTTGAATAATTGCAGATTGACGGATTTAATTCAATTCAACATGTCAGTTTCAGGAAAGACCAAAAGCTTAAACCGAAAATCACAATCGACAGCTTTGCACTCATTGAGTGGTCAAAATTTTAATTTGTTAAATTGTTTCTTATGCTCAAGGGAATTGGAATTGGTACTGGAAAAAGTAATTATTTTACTACCAAAGCATTTAATATTTTTGAAATTTCTTGTTGCAATTAAATGTCTGTTCAATATTTTCCTTTTTGGGCAAAATGGCCAGTTTTTAAGCTGAATTAAGTCCAGTAGTTGAAGCAAAAGACATGAAACTGGCAGTTTGAACTGTGAACTGTCTTCCCATTCTTTAATAATGTTGATTCGATTTATTTCTCATTTTCAACTCATTTTGTTTATTTCATTTATAAAGAATGTTTTTTTAGACGTATGGTTTTCAAGAAAAAAAAAAACCCATAGATGGCCTTAATAAATTTCAGCCGAGAGGATCAATTTTCAACCGCTTTTTGTAGCCTTTCGGGGACGACACGTATGTCAGCAATAACACGCCGAATATTCTCTTCCAAGGCGTCAATCATCTCGGGCTTATCTGCGTAGACAAGCGACTTCACATAAACCCACAAGAAATAGTCCAGCGGTATCAAATCGCTCGATCTTGGAGGCATCTTACAGATCTAAAACCCGAAATTATGCTTACATTGGCAGCAACAACGATTTTGTTTCCAGACAATTTACCGAAAGTACGCAGTGCACAGTGGTCGTGCGGCCTCAATTCTTCCAAGATGAAATGGTAAACCAAACTGAGGACAAATCAAAGTGACAACTGTCGAAAAGACTAATTTCGAAAAAGTTTTGCCAGGCTGAAAACCAAACGTCTAAAAAAAACAGTCGTTATATTCATAAATTCCCAATAATTGGGCTTACAGAGTGAAAATTTGTCTCAGATATTAGCATTCTTCAACGATTTCGAAACGGTTTCTATTGAGAGTCTAATTGTGTGTATTCCGTTTGAAGAACTAATTTAAGATTGACTAATAGGAAACCTTTCTTTTATCAGAATTGATTAAGTGGTTTCGTTTTAAACGAGCAAACACGTGCCAGACGACTTTTTTTCCGCCCTGAATTACTCAAAAAGGTGGTGTTAAATGAACCGATACACTCTTAGAATTTCTCGTGTAAGCTCGTGTAGGGTGCATATAGTCCAAGTTTTTTTTTACATTCTTCACAATGCAAGGAAAGGGCTTTTCACAGATTAGTTTTTGGTTTCTAGCATGCCAAATTAGTGCAAGTCTTATAAGACAAATTTTGCCAACAGCAACTATTTTGTATCTGCACCGTGAGTTGACGGGTGTGGTATTTGCCATATTCAGATCCGATGTGCTTCAGATTTCATCGAACATATTTAAAGATCGAGGAGTTTTTCTTTGGTTCCTTAAATATTTTACTTGAAGTAGAAGCGGACTGCTTAGAATAGAAGCAATTGATTCATGTCGAGGTTGTTTTCCACTGTTTATCATGAACAAAACACACCATATCGTTCCCTTCAGCGAACGCACAGAAAAAAATAGAGGTGACATTGAAAGACATGGTGTTTTCCAACTTATTTCCATAGCTTCGCCAAATCTGTCAAATCACACATGTCTATAGCGACTGAGATCGCTTTTATCAGTGCTCCGAAAAGTGAATAAGACTTTACTGAGCGTATAGTTGAGTCAAGTAGCTGCTACTGCCAGCCGCTGATTAGCTTGGTGTCAACATGAAATTCATCACGGTCGCTGCCAGCTGACGAGTATTTAACAGTGGCTGCCAAAGTTAAGCAGGTTTGAGTTGAATGTTTTTTGTTTCTTTTTGAATATGTAGATTGTAGATAGTATTTGGTAGATTTATCATTCAAAATTTGTTGCTAATATTTTTAGTAGGCTTAAATTGAAAATAGAATGTTGCCGTTGTAAATAAAGTTTGGAAGACATTTATTACGGTTTTTTGTATATATTTGCTGACAGAAGCTGGCAACTAAAGGCCAATAGTAAGACGCACTGCTAGCTGCTGCTGTTGCTGCTAACTCATTCTTCGTTAACGCTATATACTCTTACTTGATATGTTTATAATCAAACCGACTATAGCGAACGCACACGTGTTTTCATTTTAATTTGGGTTATGATTGAGCATGAATTTACGAATTCGTACGTTTGGTTTTTCGGCTTTACTCACATTCTTTTTGATCGAGCTCTCAATCTCATGTTCGAATGACATGAAACCAATTTCATTTTTTCGCAAAGTGACAGTTTTATGACTTTGGTAAAGGAGAATTTAATGAATGTTGTATTTGCATGGAAAAAATTAAGAAATTTTTTTTAAATAGACGTGTCTCTATGCACCCAGCATTGACTTAGACTACTCATTTTAGGGCTTAAAAGGTAAATCTTGTTCATTACACGGTATTTGGAGAAATTTGAGGGAAAAAACAAATCGTGTGGCTCGTGTTGGTTTGTTTAAAGCGAAACCACCCAGCCATTTCAAATAAAAAGGGTAATTGCATTTCCTATTGATCAATCCGAAACAATCTTACTACAGTCGTTTCATTCAAAAAGCTCTTGCTATGATTCGTGTTGTTTCGTTCTATACGAAATTAATCCGTCATTTCAGATGAAAAAGGATTCCTGTAGGTCAATCTAAAATAAGATCATCTCATTATTAGTTTGTTATTGAAATGCAAAATAGTTTTATTTTTTAAACCAAGAAACTTGCGGTGAGAAAAATAGAGACATAATACTTGCGCCCGATTTTAAATTTTATAATCATACATTTCTTGACTTTATTTTCCTATTTCAAACTTTTTTTTGCACACACACCAACAAAACAAATATCCTTAGCTGGCACCACAGCTAGGGATACCACCACATGTTTGTCTGTTGCGTGGAAGTTTGGAGTTTGAATCTCAGAAACACCCAATTGTTCGGGTATCACCTTTCGCACCTTGATAAGTTCATAGCAGTTCAGAATCTCAAAAACATTATAAGAGCTCGGCATTCCTCCCAAAGTTTTTGTGCAGAGAAATGCGAGGCCCAGCTTTCCTCTATTTTAGTGCTAATAAAATAGATGCGTTGTTGCTGTAGTGTGTTACCCTTATCAAGATCTTATAACTCTTATATAATCCTTTTTTTTCTTAGAAAAATGGTTCACTTTAGCTATAAAAACTCCGTTCAAATTTCAAATAATGGCATATTTTTGGAAAATCTGTTAAAATTGATAGACGACGCACTGCTAACAACGGAAACCCTTTTATTGGTCCACATATGTGACCGTTTGTACCACAATTTGGCAGTCTTTTATAAGTATTGTGGTACCCGTGGCATGATGGTTAGCACGTCCACCTGTTAAAACAGTGGTTCGTGGTTCTAATTCCAACAGAGGCAAAAAAGTTTTGCCACGGGCATCGCCTTTCGCGAACAATTGGCAAGTCCTTCGGTAGTAAATTCATTGCTATGAAAACTGCTTTCTCGATTAGCCGTTCGGAAGCGGCAGAAAATTGGTGGTACCTTCCGTTTCCTCACAAGGCAGTGGTTGTGAGAAATGTTCTATGCCTCAGAGCTCTTCGCTCTGTGGCGCCACCCTATTTATTTCTTATTTTATTTTTCATCAGTGTTTGAACGAATTCAAGTCGATAAATGGACAGCAGATTGATGAAGTGTAGTAAAAAGCGAATTTTGGAAGGAAAAAAGTACTCACCCAGATCACAAAGTAGCGACTACCTCAAAGCCCTGGTTTGGCATTCTCAATTAAGTTTAATTGAGTTTATCTGAGTTTATAGCTCACTTCCCCACTTTCAAACGAAAAAATCAATATTCATTTACTTAACTTTTAGACGCTTTGTATGAATTTTCAATGGAATCGCCTATGAACTTAGGCCGAAATAACTTGATTATCACGAACTTACCCCAGACGTCTAATTACTATCCATCCGTCCGACCACCTTAACCTCAAGCTCATGAGTGAGTCCCATTCATACTGAAAGTCCAACTAACCACAACGTACGATACACACGAGTGTATACATAAATAATTCCCAATGCCCAAAAGATCACTATTTAAAGCAGCTCAGTGCTTACATAAACTAAATAGACTGCATAGCCTCATGCAACACAAATTTTAAATCCCCATAACGATGGTCTATTAAAAAAGGCCTTGTGCCTCTACTCCTCCTCCTCGCAAAGCCTCTGATGAATAGAGAGAGAGAGTTGTTTTGTGAAAAACTGCCTCCGCCACAAAAATCTGTTTTTTCCTCCCCTTTTATCTCTTAGTTTTGCAGGACTAAAAAAAAGGAAAAATCTCTTGAATGTCAATTTCAAATAAAGCACACATGCAAACATCAACACTCCCTCCCATTATCTTCAGCCCATGGCAGCCCCCTTAAAATAAACAAAACAAATTGTTTGGGCACAGAGAGCAGCAACATCAACTAAAAACGACTAAAAAGCATTCCAAAAAAGCCTCCATTTGTGAGTTTTGTTTTTTTTTTTTGTTTGTTGCTGTCTGTATTTTTCGGAACGCGCAAAATTAATTGGTGAATATTAAATTGACACAACCCAGTCTCTAGCTTTGCACAAGCCGCCCTATCTGCCCCAGCCACACATACATACAGCAAACTGGGCTCTTCTCGTCGTATACGTAATTTAATACAAACTGTTTGATTTATTCAGCTCGATTTGCTTTTGCTTTGTTAAAATAATTCATCATGCCATTTGTTAACAACAAACAAAGAACCACTCACACTCTTGCCAATAGCACAGTAGGCAGGATTCAGCGTTCGAATTCGAAGCTAGCTTTTAGCCCACTCTGAACGAGTATTGATTCCTCGTATATATTTTTTTGTTGTTGTTATTTGTGGAGATTCATTGAGAGCACAAATATCCTTCACATATACCTAGTCAAACGCAGTCAGCGACTACCTCAGTGCCACTGTTGACAGTCAATTGTTTAAAATAAAAATTGTCAAAATAGAGTTGGAAGAGGGTAGGGCAGGAGCAGGGTAAATAAAACACAACTTAACGAGTACACACAACATAACTTCACAACGAGATGTGCTAACTTATTCATGGCAAGCCGACAACGCGCCTGCCATGGCAACTCCGAGAAACATCTCAACGAAATACAAAAGAACTTTTGTTTGGTCCTTTTTCAAAAACCAAACTACTGACGACAGGTGTAGTGAATACAATGACGTTTGTTGATGGTGTGTCTTTGCTTACAAGCTCAAAGCCTCGAAAATGTATGAATATGGATGCGCGATACGACCCCAGTCCCATTATTTGTGTCTCTAAGGCTGCCAAAACCATGACCTGATTAATTTCCAACTAAACCAAACCGAGTGTATTTCTGTTTTAAGCATCACAAAAAGCGGGGGAAAAAAAATCGAAGAATGGAAACACATTTCCCAAAGGCCATGATGATTGCACCTGCGGTGGGCTTTTCAGGACCGCGGTTGCACTCGAAAGACACTTTACTCCACCGCACCGCCACATACAGCAACAGAAAGTGAATGAGAGACTCTTTGGAATTTCTTAGAGAAAAAAGTCGACGTAGTCGGTATTGCGATATGCACTACCCCGAGGAAGGATTCCATTTTGCACTTGGGGAATAACAGGAATACCTTGGAGCGATTAGGTATGCGGCAAAATACTGCAAACACTTAAAATTATTTTTCCGGCCACCTCCAGGCAAAATAATGGAATCCAAATGGCATGTGGAAGAGTTTTCATTTTACTCCTTTAAACAATGCTGCTCCAATGTTGTGCAGCAGTCTATAACAACTATACAGACGATGGTATTTGTGCAAATGCATTGCGAATGGCTGATGTGTTTCTGGGGGCGAGTCGTTCACATGGAGATCAAGTTCATGTTCATGTTTATGACTGAGTAGTCAATTTTATAAAGAAAGTCTAGAGAGGCGAAGGATGTGCTGTGCTGTGAACTTGTTTCATGTGATGCCTGCCTTGCCTACCAATTATGTTCACTTTTCAACTTCTCCTTGTGCGCTTTGAATTTGTTAGTGAAAAACTGTACATGCCTAGTTGCTCATAGTTGTTGAAGAAATATTTTGCGGTTGGAGACTAGCTAGTGTCACTTTTCAAATTCCCTGGACACTATGTTGGATGTGTGCGTGAAAGAGAGTGGAGGGATATTTATGCTGTAGCACACAAATTTATGATTTGTTTCCCCAACAAACTGGAGTATAAATTTTTGTCCAAAATGTAGGACTATACAGTGGTGGATCGTTGCAAATACCTAAAACTTGAATTATGTCAGGAGCTAGCTAAAACCTGGTCTAGATGGTGAATTCTTCTCTTCCCGCCTATGTGGTAATTTCTTGAGCTTTTGCAATCACAACTAGAGCGGAGTTATTTTTACGTCCGTACAGAGCAATATCAGAATCTAAACACGTCAAACGTGCACCGTGAGGGTTTAGAATTGAGCTAATTGAATTTTTTGCTTTGTCTCATTTTTTGAACACAGAATGCGTTTTCCTAGCACAAGGGAACAAGTATTGAGAACAAACGGTGCGCTGTGACTATGACAAAAACCAAAATATTTTTCAGTTTGCGAAAGTTTTAGCTCAGAAAAAATAACCAGACTTTTTTCTTCTCAGGTTGTAAGCGTTTCCATTAGTCCTACGATTTGTTTCTTCTGTCGGAGGTTTTTAAAATACTCAGACCTAAATAACTGACCATTTTACTACCAGATAGCAACCTTCTTTTGTAATAGCTTTACAGATGTTCAAAAAAAGCCAAAAGACGCTGCCATTACGATTGGCCTCCAGCACCCACCAGCTACCATGTCTGCGCCGAACATTTGTAAACTGATTTGAGAAAATGCAGGACATTCACAGAAAAACTGGTCAGCGGTGTCCTTATCCTCTCCACAGGATTCACAGAGTGTGGTATCACTTAGGGCTGACTCGTTTAAATGCTTAGCAAAAGACAAGTGACTCGTGGTAAAACCAACAAGCTTTCTACAGCCTTTTCTACTACGGGATAGCAAAAAAGTTTTTCTATTAACGTTGGGTAGCATATGTATAGTCTGACTGCATCCAATGGAAGCATTGAAGTTGATTGAAGCCCTCACTGAGTTCTATGACAGAAAAAGCACTAGTTCATGCCCTGAGAACGCTGTCTGAGATCTTTGCCTTGCAAGTTCATCGGCGATCTCATTTCCAGTTATGCCGTGATGGCCTGGAACATAAAAGAGCTTTGAGCACAGCCTTGCTGTGGCTTCCAATCCAGCTATTCTTTATAACGTAGCCAGAAAGTTTTTTGGGCTTAAATACATAGTTTCATCATTGTTTCCTTCTTTGACGAAATAGAAACTGAGTACAGTTTGCATAGTTAAACACAACTACAACAGAAGGATTGAAGTTTGTTACTATGTATTAGAATAAAAGGTGGTATGCCACAGGGCTCCGTTTTGTTTCAATACCATTTTTCATGTCCGTTAATAAGGACTTGCAGTCAAAGTTCTGTACGAATCATAAATCTGTTTCCAAAGTACCTACTGTAATTCAAAATACAATCTATTTCAAAATATAATCTATTTTTTGACATTAAGGTAAAAGAGCATCACAGTTTTTTTCTAAGTAACTAATGCACACATCAAGGGCTTAAAAATAAATTTATAAGATTGCGAGCATTCAGGAAAATAGGAAATGATTTAAAAAACCCATATGCAAATTATATTGCCGGAGAAAATAGAGTCGACCAGAGCATTTCACATTCGTACTGTGCGGCTAATACATGAATCTCTGTAATTGAATGTTGGGTTGTGAGGAATGGAGGGGCACCCAATTTTTAAGCCGATTGCGAAGGTCTAATTGATAAATTGTGAAAGACACTACCCGTGAGAAAACAAATGGATGTTTCAGAGATTCGAACCTCTAACCTCGAACATCGAACCTCTCGTGGGGCAGTCAGACATGCTAACGATTACGCCACGAACCCCGCTTTCGGTAAGATAAGACCCTAGATAAATCAGTTGAAGTGGACGAACCTTGTTGTGCTTCTAAAGAAGATTTCGCTCTTCGAAATATTTTATAAGTTGAAATTATGTTTACGTTTCCATGACGTTGGCAGTGTTGCCCGCCCAACGTGCCCAAAATATAGCGTCGCGGCGTTAAAATGTAGTAGAATCTGTGTAGATTAGTTAAAAACGACATTGTAAATAAAGTACACTACTTGTCAACGACAACTTAAAATTTTATTTCACCAAAGTAAACATTAATTAAAAAATAGAGTAAGACAACGTAAACATTTAGTTCAATAGGTTTAACAAAAAAAAAAAAACCTCAACATTTCTTTAACTCCATATTTTTAATTTATGTAGGTATATGTTATTGTGTATTGTGTTTTTGTAATGAGTGGCGTTATGATATGAAAAAGCCTGCATGTAGCTTACTAATGAAGCGAGTGGATCATAAAATCATTCGACATCTCTTAAAAGTTCCTTTGACGCCAATACCGCATCAACAGTGGGAATAATTAAATTTTTTCTCAAATCGTCTTTTATTAAGCTTGGACTTGAAAAACATCGTTCTGCTGTCGCATAGCGTTAGCATATATGTAGCTGCATAAATTGTCAAATGTTGGCTTTCTTTATCAAAATATTCGGCCAAGAGTTCTTTAGACCCCAACAACCTATATTCATCGTTTAAAATAACAATCAAATGGAATATTTTTAATTTTTCCAAACACAAAATTTGATTTTAAATGTATGCAAACTGATTTGTGTTCTGATGATCTGAAATTGTAGCGTTTTGCGAATATTTTACGAATGTAAGTAGCAATTTTATTTTGAAAAAAAAAGTGTAGCAAAAACGCTATAATTGTAATAAGGGGGCAACGCTGAACGTTGGAAATAGGGAACTTTAAAGAAATCGGAAGTTATTGCAAGGAAGGGAGATTCGTCTTTTTTAGGGACAGGTTCAACAAATACTGTTTTCTATGTCCTACGGCGCAAAGGATTTTGATAAATAAGAAAAGCTTTCGCTCGGTATCTTTGAACGTAGAAGAACTCCCCTTCAGAACAACGCACGGCAGGGATACCATTTGAACGAGGGGATTAATGAATATTGAAATCTTTAAGGACTCTCAGAACCACGCGAATACGAAGAAATATTTACTTCAAAACAGAATTTACCCTTTCAAGCTAGTGAAGGACTAAAGAGCTGTTTACACAGTTTTGTGTGGGCATTGTGCTAGCCGTTCAATGGAATAGAACAGTAGATTCTTTTACTATCAAACCGCTTTCCAAGGCTTGATCTCGACGCCCGTAATAAGATAAAAGTATGTAAAAAACGCAATACATTTTTTTGGCCTATCCATAAAATTTTAAAAGCCTCAAGGATCTCCCAAACCAAAGCATTTTTACAGTCGCAGCAGCTGCAATTGCAGCTCTCAAAATTTATTTATACAGCAACTTATGAAAATACCTACAACGACGCAGCAGAAAAACGTAGCGTTTTCATACTTTTGGAGTGTCGCGCGACAGCAAAATGATGGCAACAGCGTTTCTGACACTGCCGCAATTGCAAAAACGCTTTGGTTTGGGAGAACTTTTAGAGTGAAAAGTTTAATGCGCCGACTAGTTATTTTTCAGTTCCTTTTTGCAGTCGGGTTGTAAGACATCTTTAAACCTTTTGAACCGATCACTGATTCATTTTATGTTGCACCAAACTATTCATTGAACTTGCTTTCAAAACTATTTTTGAATAAACTTTGTCTCCAAAGCTGTAGAATTATTCGAATTTCATCATAAGATATGTACATCATCAGATATGTACATTGGTACAAATGCGTTTTTCCAAGACGGTTTTTATTTGTTTATTATTTATGAAAGTATTGGCGTTCAAATTTTAAGTGCACGTCCTTTTTTTACTATAGATTTGATGCAACAAATGCTTCATTTGCTTATAACTTTGTAGATAAGGCTTAGATCAATCTGTCTGTTAATGGGTCTTCAGTCCTTTTTCCGCCCTGAAGAAAGTGGCAAAGAGGACGTGTTTGCTGTCACAATTATTGCTCCGAATATACTCATTACTCAGGAATTTTAAATCTAGGGGTATTGCATTTAGGGCACGGCAACGCAATGAGCGGCAAATTTGAAAGCTGTCTCTTATTTCTCAATTTTGTTTTAATTTTCCGCTTTGACACTTTACTACTCAGTACGTGGCAGAGCCCTTACCACCCAAAACTAGGATTGAATATACACAAATCAAATTATCTTCTAAGAAGCTTCTGTAGCAGTTTCCTTATGGGAGGTATATCAACCCGTTCGGTCTTCCATTAAAAAGACCATAGACAGTCCTTCTGACTAAAATGACTTTTTTGATATCGTCGAAATTCAAAACGAACCAAAAAAGAATTACAGACTTCCAAAAGTAATAAAGCGACGCTCCAACGACGCGACGGGCTCAATCACATTAGAATGTCCACAATTTCTTAAATTATTTTCTATATCAATTCAAGGTTTACAAGTGAAATGGATTTCAAACAGACTACAAATTCCCTGTGAGGGAGGATTGCTGTTTATTTTTGACTTGTTGTGGTTGTTCCTATGAAAATTACCACAAACCTGGAAACAAATCTGTGCCCATTTGAGCCCATTTTTGTTTGTAGCGCAATGGCTATGTTAATGTTTTCGTAGGAACAACCACGGCAGTCTGTTTCTCATTCACACCATTGCAATTTCTCAAGGGCAGAAATTCCTTTGCCTCAATAAACCATGATGTTAATGTAAATCTGAAGCATTCAAGTCAAAAACACCTAACCACAAATTACCCCCTGTCAAGTTTAATCAACTCAAACGGGGTTCAAGCTCACCGAAATATAAATAATTAAAATTTTTTAAACCGCAAGCACTAACATTGCTATTGTTCAACCGCAAGCCCAATCATCCAGACCAACTATTTAATAATTTATGTACAAAATAGGTATGCTAACTAAGCACATTAGGAACTAAACCGTAGGTCATTGACATACATACATATCAGCCTCAGCGTCAACATCAGCCCATATGACATTTTAGCACAGCAGCTCGACATGAATATGCACAATACTCAAACACAAACATACACACACATCAACACTCACCCGAAAAGGAGCATTTGCTTCGTTTAAATTAATTAACGTTGATTGAAGAACCCATCTGGAGCGAACACACCACTCCTCTGTGCTAAGTCCAAAGTCAATCATTGAAAATTCCAGGATTTCGCTTTTGAAATCCGTAAACCTATTAAGTGTGTGTAATTCTTCTTTACACACAAAGACCAACCGGAGTTGGTTGGTTGTTGTTTGTCCTCTTCCTGAGGCTGCTGGTTGCATTGTGGTAATATAAAAGCTTCTACTGATGGTGTTGAAGCAAAAGCCTTCTGTGTTTAATCCTTGGAGCTGAAATGTTCAACTAATGGAAAACCAAAAGAAAAACAATCCAACAACAACAAACAAAACGCGTAAACAAAGAATAAAAAGATAGACAACTACTGAAATTTCTTCTACAGCTTTGCGACTCTTTGCGGTTTACGGTACGGAACCGTACGACACATAACGACACGTATCGGCTTCGAGTGCGAGTATATTTGGTTTTGGTTTTTTATTTTGATTTTGTCATCATATTGGTGCAGTGTGCATTGTATAAGAAAAAGTGAATTCCATATTAAAAATTCACACTTCATAAAAATCGTAAAACTCTTGAGTGCTATGCAGGTGGGGATTTAGTTTCGTTTACTAAGCCAAGCCAAGCTTCTGGTAGTGCCTATACTCAGTTCGTTTTTCATTTAAATGACTTGGCAACCTCTACAGCTTTTCAGTTATCTTTTCTTCGCTGGAAACTATTAAAATTTGTTCTCTTCCGCTAAAACTACTTCTTTCACTTTGGTCGTAAGCTTGATGGTGGCATTGTATATTTTTTCCATCAACTCTTAACACGCCATCAAGGTGAAAAAACCCAAATCCATTCATTGACAGCTCTGGAGCATGTCAGTGATGCACGAAAGACCACACTCCACACGTATATGAAGGCAGATCCAAAGTGCAAATCTTTTTGTCAACCATAGTGGGTAAGGAGAGGGGATGTTGTTTTTTGGTTTTTTGCTACGAGGCGATGAATGAAAAAATCTTTTTTGCGCTTGAGAATACAGGAACCTGCAGTGTTCTATTCAGAACGAGCGGTGGGTGAAATTCAATCTGAATCCGTGAATTTGCCTCCGAATTTCATCATCAGAAGGGACTCGGGAAATTTGTCACACGAGCGAGCACCAGGCCCAGGCCTATAGTTTCAGCAGAACAAAAGTGTGCCCTACGTTGATTGGGGTTGTCACATCAATTTCCGGCCGCACCGCAGTTCCTGTGTGGCTCGACTCGAGTGACACGGATAGGTTGCAGGGATTGCAGTGCTGTTAATTTGATTTTTCCATCATTCCATGCAATATTTTTTCTTTAACAATTTTTTTTACTATTTTTAATATGTGCCCCTCCAATTAATTGCATCCGGGTTAAGTGGAGAGGTCATTGCGAGCGAGGCAAGGGTAAGTGTATTATATGAGCTGCTGTATTGAGTAAGGCACTACATCATCTCTCTGCTAATTTAATCCGCCAGACTCTTAGTGTAATGCATTTTCCTTACCACCATCTGAATAAGATACCACCCTAACCCGGACAGAAGAAATAATAATTAAAAACTTTGCCATAAATGTACAAGTTTTTCTGCTTCTCTTGGACCCTTTGGCTTTGATGGGTCTCATAACGAGATTAAGACGAGGGAGACGAGAAGAACAAGCCCAAGAAGTTGTAACGAAAGCATTGGGGCAAAATGATACGGAATGGAAACTTTGTCCACAGTTGAGTGATTCTTATCCGCAATGTTGGAAGATACATAGCTACCTACTGTGCACCTAGCTTTGGAAATAAATTTCTCCCTGGTGGCTTCTTTGATTTCACTGGATTTGATAATTACTCCAGTGATGCTGCAGCAGTTGCAGACAAGAGAAGCAACACACCTACAGCGGTAGATGGGGAGAGGGGACGGAGCGAAAAAGACAGAAAGAGAGAGCAACCGCACACAGTTGTGGGTAGGCAAGGTATTAACAAACCCCCTTTCTGGTGTTGATGGATGACATTGGAACGAGTGTCATGAGAATTTAGTTTCATTTCTAATAAATGAAAAATCAAATCAAAGTATATTAATGTTCCATTATTGCGATGGCAAGGGGTGACTACAAAGACATACTCCAACTGGGGAATCATGCCAGATCGAGGGAAAAGTTTATACCAGTTCCTTGGTTTGGTTGCCTTGAAAAACAATTGCAAAGTGAAGGTAAATATTTGAAAATTTCGTAACACTTGACAGAGAAGTGACAGAGGAAATAATTCCACAGCTTTTTTTTTGCGGGGATAGAGAGAGTTGCTAATTTTCTTTTATTTTACGTAAATCAGAAATTTTTGGAGACTCGATTGCAATAGTTTATGGAATATTCACTTAGACTAATTACATGTGCTTAAAGGATGAGAACAACCAACTTAATGCCACGCAATGCGTCAAAAGTGTGGAAGGCAATATAATTCATTTAATACAGAGTTGCCTACTTTACTCATTAACGCAGGAATTGGCAACCAAAGTTGGTTGATAATTAATGATTCGGGTTATGCTAAAATGTTGTATTGCCATTATGTTTCATTCAATGAAATTGTTGCGCTGTGTTTTGATTTTGACGGACGTTATTGTGATGAACAAGGACCCTCAGCTATGTAACTATATTCTACTTTCGAATACTTCGGAAGTTATTCTTGATAGTACTTTTAACTGCCAATGAGAATAAAAGTACTATTATCGGTTTTGAGTTCTCCTAACTGCCTTCGATAAAAACTTAAGAGTTTCGATAACGCTTCAGATTCACTAACACGTCTTTTAGAATGATGAAGAAGGAATTATGTGCATTCGAACACTTTATTTGTAGAATCGAGTTACATAGTAGACCCCTAGGACAGGAGCCAGACGTCGATTATTAAAAAAGTTGGTAAAATGTTTAACATTTAGAATAACAATCGTAATTGAAATGGTTAGAGGCTCCAAGAAAATAGAATAACGTTGACTATATTCTAGTACGAAGCTCATCAAATTGGACACTGATGGCGTAATGTTCCCTTATCTCGTGCTTGGTTGATTTAGGTCTCCTTATTTTTTTCTTTACAATCAAACTACTTGTTCGGATAAACAAATATTTCATCAAACCAAAATGACTAATGCAACTACAAAATGAAAAACACTCAATGGTGATATTCGAATGTGGCTGAGGGGCTGAAAAAACCATTCTGGTGAATAAATTACTATCTTGAAGTGGCTGAGTGAGAAAAGGCTTTTTGTGGCAGGGTAATTAGTTTAGATTACCCGTGGAAAAACAATTTTATATTTCTAGAATTCGAAACTCTAAACTTCTCTATACAAAAAGACACGCTAATGACTAAAGTTCGTCTAACTGAAAGGTCCTTGTGTCTATTAACTTAAACACTTCTTTGATTGAAAAACAGAGACACTTCAATACGTTTAACTGTATTTTTCCCAGTACCAAACTTGAAGTTCAAGATAATAAAAGTTATCACCCGTTGCTGAAGTTTTCACATGGAATAATTCCGCAAAACAATCGAAACAATTACTGCGTGAATACAAAACTGCAAACGCAGCTGCAGCCGGACCCGCAGGGGTTAAAATCAACTTAACTTGTCCGGCTTGCGTTGTTGTTGTATTGACTTATATTTAATGTTTTGACATTTCTTGCGGCTGCGGCAGCCATTCTGTTCACACAGTTAACCAGCGCTATAAAGATGAACATATTGCGGTTCATGTCTTGCGAAAGTGTGTTTCGTATCTGTTCACTTCTGAAATGTCAAAGAAGAATTGAAATTTGACGCCATTTGCAAAAATTTTAGCTTCTCTCTATGGAATGATTTCTTTGCCGCTAACCTATGAGTTGAGTGGCCACTGGCCGCGTAGTGTCTCGTGTGTCGTCTGAATCTATTTATCCATCCAGAAATCGAAGAGCTTCCTGTTGCTTGACACAAGGCTTGCGTATCATTACCTCATCTAAATGAACATGTAATCCATTAACTTCATTCCATAGACATAAGCCGAGTATTTTTTATGCTACTCGCTTGAACAGTATTCCAGTAAAAAAAATGGACACGACTGAGTAACACGAACTTGCGATTGTGTGCTAAATACGATATCAAAATCTTAAGGCTGAGTAAAAGCTTTAGGTATTAGCTCTTTAAAATATAATTGGTGGTACAGGGTTGCCAACTAAACATTAATTATGAAAATCGAAAATTAAATCAAATATTCCAAAGTTTTCAAGCAAAAATCTGAAAAATATATATATAAATGCTGAAAGTTTAATCAAAATCTTTGAACCAGTTTTTTCAAAAAACGGTTTTTTATTTTTCATTTTAAAAAAAAACAGATTTTTTAAAAGTCAAGTATGGGAAGTATAAGATCTTGCCAGAAGATGTTTTGACAAAAAATTTGAAAGAAATAAAAGTTATAATTTTAAGGTTATTTCAAAAAATCACTATATTTGTTTTTATAAAATTTATAAAAAGTTCAAAAATTAAATTATTTTAAATGTTAATATGCATTCTTTCTTAAAAACACCTACGACTTCTAATATACAAATTTTGGTTTTGAAAAAAGGGCGCCCCACAGACTCTAACTGCAAATTTTGAAGAAAATAGCTTCATCGGTTCAGGCTGTAGATCCATACATGGACAGACAGACAGAATTGCAGGACCCATTTTTTTCGTATTCTCTGTCATCGTGATGTACGATTGCATATAAATAAAAAGAGTGGCAGAGCAGAGCGGGGAGCCCCTAGCGCAATTCCCACATGCCTTGTGAGGGAATGGAGAAAACCTACAATTTTCTGCTGATTCCAACCTAGCTAATCGAGTCAGCGCCTATCATGGCAATCAGTTTACTATCGGAGGACATGCCGATTCCTCGCGAAAAACGGTACTCGTGAAAAAACATTATTTTCTGTTGGAACTCGAACCATGAACCTCCCGTATAATAGGCAGACGTGCTAACCATTACGTCACGGGCGCCACCAAGAAGAAAACAGAATATTAATTGTAGTTTAGCAGGCTCTCTCCGTTGATTGGTTTCCCTAGGGGGCACAACTCTTTGGGTAGTCACAGGATGAGAGGTAGCAAAACAGCCATAACAGAATGCTTCTGCCACAAATTGGGCCACATATTTAACTTGAATGAATTTTAACAGCATGTTAAAATCCATTCAGGGCTGCAAATGGTTCAGTGAGACTTCTCAACTCCAATATATCGACAATTAATTTTCCTATTCGGATCTTAGATTTTTCTGTCTGGACAGGCTATGGAAAATATTTGTAAAACATTAACATTTGAAGCCATTGTAGACTTTTAATCATTTTTAGTGAAACTTGAGTGAATGAAATACTGAAAATACACCAAACCAAGTGTTTTCTTTAATATTTTTGTCAATGACAACAGTGGCTCTTTATACCTTTGATGAGTTGTTCTTAATCCAACCCCAATTTCTGACGTTTAAGATGGGTGGGTATGAATACTACGAAAGACTTCTCACAATGAGACTAACAGATATCGAGAGTTTGAATAAGATTGACAGAATTAGTTGCGATAAAAGTATTTCCAACACGGATAAGTGATATCTATTCCAACCTTTTCCTGGAATGAAAGTCAATTAGGAAAAGGGCTTACCTATTCAAAGTGAATGGAATGTCTGAAAAAAGTGCCGAACACTTTTCATTGCTGTTTAGGTCCTTAAGAAAGGCTACAGAGCAGTACCTACATTTATGGTTTTTCTTTGCTCAAAGACCACTTTAAAAAAAAATATATAAAACAGCGTTTGATTTCAAGACAGATCGCCTTTCATTCCCTTTGCCACTATTTTAAACTTGATATTTTCAAGTTCCACTACTGAAGTGCGTTTATTAAACGCAAAACAGACGCTTTCCGTTGTAACCGTAGTGCAGTAGTGCTTTTCAGACTCTCTCCCATTTGTCGCCACTACACGCTCTACCTATGCTTTCCTCCAAAAATAAAAAACTCAAGAAAAAGTCGTATAAATTGCAGCTGCTGCTATACCCAACACCCAAACTCCCAAACCCACAACGGCCCAACTCTCTCCATTACATGTGCGACAACCCAAGCAAACGACACGAGTTTTACACTACGAAACCCATGTAAACCCATTGCAGTTCCCAGTGGAGCATGTTACGCTCGGATAAGTTTCACATCATTTTGTCCCGTCGACGACGATTTGTTCTTTTAATTTTAATTCAATTAATGGAAATGCTTTCATAGTGAGTGCTGCAGAGGCAGCTATTTGATGGCGAAGGATAGCGCTGTGCAGCAACGGCCAGCGATCTGCCGGCCAATTAACGCCTGACCGAACGCTGTAAAATCACAACCACCTTCGTACTTTACCTGTAAGTCGTTTCTCTGCGAATTGTAGAAACAACGCGAGTTTTTTGGGTTGGAAATAATGCAAATACACGTTGCATATTGTAAGAGTGTTTCACGAGATCGAAATTTAATTAATTCGCATTAAGTTTCGTTAATTAGGACCATGGGTGTATCATGTACGGTGTACGAAGGTAGCTACTTCGAATGGCCGATGGAAATCATTCACACCATAGTCATACCATAGTCCCACAGCATACCGCGTGGGCTGCCCAAAGACGGTGTACCAACAATTAGCCAATGCCTGGATGGACTTCCGCTGAATGGCATCGCATCGTCCGTCCATTATCGCTCCATAGATGGATGGCAAGCATTGTTGTCTGTGTATGCATAGAGCTTGTGTGTCACTTTTGATGTGTGTGCAGGAACAGTGTCACCATTGGCATCTCTCTGCATGCAAATGATTTAAGTTAATTATTTTTGTTCTGTTAAACATGCCAAAGTGCTGGTGATTGCACTCGTCCTGTGGACACATCAATTGATAATGCGGCTCATTGCACATGGCCATATCAAACCTGAAAGACGCAATGACAATGCCACCACTGGCACTGGATGCTCCATGGCATTCTCTAGGTTGGGAGTTCAGGTAGACTCGATGAAATTGAGTTTTCAACTCTTCCAATTCGACGGTTAATTAGCATTTACGTATGTTTGGCAGCACTGCATAATTCATCATGATTATTCCACCAAACTACTGTCAGCTCGGCTAGTTTTTTTGAACTCTTTTGTGCGTTGCGGTTGGTGTTTTTGAAACAAAATAATGAAGCTCGATCGAGCCATATACTGGAATTACGAGAATTCCTATCCTTAAATAAAAAAAGTGTTTATTTATTTTTTTTTTGTTGGGTGGGTTTGGGCTCACCACTTAAGCCCAGTCGTGTTGTCATATGTACAAAGTACATTCGAGCATATTGCGTGTACACGTGTTTGGTGATGCGTGCTGAAGGTGGTTTCGTTTTCAATTTCCGCCAATAAATTCATTTAATTTAATTAGCTAGTGAACAGTATTAATGTGAGTTATTGGCCAAGTACTCATTGCATCAATGAGCGAACAGAAGTTCTTCATTGGCAAAAAATGCATTTTTTTTTTTTAAATTATAAATGTTCCAGGATAATGCAGGAGTGAATTTTAAATAACATTTAATTAAAAATATGTTGTGTGTGTTGAGACTGTAGGAAGTCAATTTTTTTTGCAGAACTAGGCAATGATCGAATAAAGTTGCAGTGGAGTGTCGCCAGTGAAGCGCAATAAGCTGAAAGACCAAAATCAGGATGGATATAATGAAATTGAAGAGGTGGTTTATAAATTCATTACTCTTCTGAAGATAGGGGCGTTTTCGATATCACGAAGAGGGTTCTGTTTGGTTTGGTAATCAAATAAAGGAGAAGAGAAAACAGATATATCAGGGAGGCTCAAGGTATTTGTTGTTGGCATAAATACTTTCATCTGAACGTAGGCATACTTAATGAAATATAAACTGGGATATTTATACAGGAGTGAAGGATATTATAAGAGGAGATGAATAAGCTGACTCCCGTACCTTCTGTTAGATAATTTTGACTCAGTAGGCAATAAAGAGTTTCCCATTGGGGTTGAGCGAAAGGACAATCTCGACTCTTATGTGCTGATTTTTGTTAGAAAATATATCGATATTTGAGCCTAACCGCTCCGATAGGATATGAGGCCCTAGCGCATTTCTTGCAACCATTGCTATGAGGAATGGATGACGTTCCAATTCTCTTTGGTTTTCAAATAAATAAATAAGAATAAATTCCAGTCGAGAGGCTCTCTTGCAAGGCCTTATTCGTTTTGGGCTTTTCTACGTTCAAAAGTGATTTCACATTCACATAACCCCACAAAAAATAGTTCAGAGGTGTGTAATCGCCTGATCATGAAGGTAAAAAATTGCTTAAGGAGGGAGTAGAGTTTAATCGCCCAAAAAAGATAAATTTTGTGAATTTTTTTCTAGAACGTAGGCAGTAGCTAAGAATGCTGTGTGAAAATTTCATAAAGAAATATCAAAAACTACGGCTTTGGCAGCACTTGTTGTGAAGCGTCTCAAAAAAGTAGAGATGTGGTGCCTCTAATAACTCGGTTCTGGATCATCCGAAGTCAAAATATCAAATCTATTTCGTTAGAGAATTGCTTTCCCCAGGTAACGCTGGAAGGGTTTTTCGCTTTTTGGGAATCCTTTGAAGGGAAAGATGCGATTTTTGAGAAAAAAATAAGCAAAAAAACGTTATTGCAAAAAAGGGGCACAACTGAGTTGCACAAACTTGCCATTGTGTGCTAAGTACAATACCAAAATCTTAAGATTGAATGAAAGGCTTTAGTATTCGCTCCTAGTATATTTGGTGGTACAGGGTTGCCAACTACACATTCATTACGAAAATAGAATTAAATCGCGCAAAATATTGAAATAAATTAAATTAAATATTCAAAAATTTAAAAAAGTCATTCTTTTGCAATTGCTTACACATATGAACGCTGAAAATTTGATCAAAATCTTTGGAAAATCGTTTTAAAATTTTTTTTTTAGAAATCCAGCAGGTATGTGAAGTTTAGGACCTTGGCATAAGTTGTTTTGACAAAAAATTTAAAAAAAAATACGAAAACGGATCGCTTAACTATCGGACAACGCATAAAAATTGTTAAAGCCTACTTCAAAAATGGTGATTCTGCCACAGCCACATATCGTGCTTTAAGATGAGATTATGGTTTACATAATCTTCCAACTATGGTGAGTCTGTTAATAAACAAAATTGTCGTATTTGGGGTTCTGAAAATTCACAAGCAATTGAAGAGAGGTCATTAAATCCACACAAAGTCACTATTTGGTGCACTCTTTGGTCCGGAGGTGTGATTGGACCTTACTTCTTCGAAAACGAAGATGGAACGTCGAAAATTACCTCAAAAGAATCGGTGCTTGCAACAATTCGCGTGGTGGTCATTTAAATGATGTAGTGTTTCACACATAATGTCAACGTTCAGTTTTTATAATAAAATATATCATGAAAAAAAAAAATATTTAATAGGTGTTTTATTTACGTTTTCTTTTGAAACCAAATTGGATAACTCTTTCGTTTCAAAATTATTTCAAAAAAATTTCAAAAATTCTTCAAATGTTGAATATGCAATTTTTCTTGAGCAACTTAGGACAGCCATACACGAGAAAGTCGGTTTTGAAAAAAAAAACCGCACCCAAAAAAAATTTTAAATCATAAGAAATACAATTTAAAATTTATCCTTCACATAAAATTTAATTGAAATCGTTGGTAATCGAGAATAAAAATGTTAACCAATTTGAAAAAATCATATAGCGAAATTTCAAAAAGATAGGTACAGTAGTTTTGTAGTTATGAGGGGAACCGACTTTGAAAGCGTGAATTGTGGGAGAAATCTTTAAAGCTGCCAGGTAACAATAGCGCTCTTGGGCCCAGTAGGCATGGATATATTTATAACGTTACCGCCGCCATCAATTGAGTTCTGATCGACTTGAAATTTTAACACAAAATTCTTGAATATTATGCAAAAAAATCTGAAAATTTTTTTAGCCCTTAAATAATATGCGGATGAAGTTTTTGCCGGCAGTTGCCAGATGTTCTGTAGGTATGAGACTTCGAGAGTAGTTTGCAAAACATAAAAACCTTTAAAAAAAAGCCAAAAGGTTTGTCTTTCATTGGCCGCCATGTTGATTTACAAGTCTTTAACATCATAAAATGATGTCGATGAGCCCAACAAACAATTTGTTAGATCTGCTTCCAATGCAGATGATTTAGTTAGCACAATATCCGAAGATCCGATAATCTGCCAAATTTCAGCTATAGAAGAGTTGATAAAGTGGAAGTCTACAAAGCTGTACAAAATATCAAATCGGAAGCTTTTGGGCTAGACTACATACATCGTCTAAGTTTATTAAATTAATTTTGTGTTTTATATCTCTTTTCTTGACACAAATTTTCAATACGATATCAAAACTATGGAAAGCTTCAAAAATTATTCCAATCCTTAAGAGATATATCTCCTACCAAAAAGAACACAGACCAATATCTATTCTTCTATTTATTTCAAAAGCATTTGAAAAGCTTGTAAGTCGACAGTGCACGTCTTATTTTGAAACCATTCTAATAATTACTCCTTTCCAATCTGGTCTAGCTAGACCGGGTACTAGACCGCCTTAGTACTAATGTGAAGAAATCGGCCGATAATGTTATAAATATATATGTTTGTAACGAATTGAAAGACAACAAGTAACATTTAACATAAGTTAACAAAATTTGTACTGTGTGTATATAAATAAATTGTCGGTATTAAGTTTAGTGTGAATAGATTAAGAAGATAATCTTGAAATTAAGATGTTGTCAGAAGTATTACAGGATGTATTGTATTTCTGCTTTAGTCTAAGTAATCTTTCAGAAACAAGTTCCAAATTAGTGATTGAATGTAATTCAGCCGTTGAAAAACGCCAGGGTAAATTCAGCTTATTTTGGGCTCTTTGTAGTCTACAAATATGGCTTTTCGCGCTGATGTCCCAAACGGGAGAGCCATAAAACATTATTGCTTGAAAAATTGTTTTGAAAATGATAAGTTTATTATCATTACTCAACTTTGATTTACGGTTGATAAAAGGGTAAAGTATCTTTATTGTCAAATTAATTTTTTGATAATTTCCTGAGTGTGAAAACTAAACGTTAGTTTGCTATCTAAATGTACTCCAAGATATTTGACATTATTTTCCCATTCCGTTGTAGTACCGTTAATATTAAGTCTGTTGCTTGGGAGGAAACATGCTTTTCTTTTCCGAATGAAAAAAATCGCTTTCGTCTTGCAAGCATTTATTTTGATCTTCCAATTATTAAAATATATTTGAACTTCATTTAAAGCAGATTGTAAATTGGTTTCTATTTCAAAACCAGTTAAATCTGAGCAATAGATACTTGTGTCATCAGCAAAAATAGCTGTTTCACAGTTAAGAACACAAGGAAAATCAGACGTAAAAACATTGTACAAAATAGGACCCGGTACGGAACCTTGAGGAACAAGCGCTTTTTAACAAAGTTTGTGAGTTTTTGTAAAATTATTGCTTCACCAAACTTTGTTAATTACAACATTGCAGTTGTATTTTACAAAAGGAAATTTGTGGAAAAATTTCCTTTTCGGTTTCACCAATACAAAATTAAATTTGTACTTTACAAGTAACAAACTTGTTGATATAACACTAATTCGTGAGTTTTCATTTCACCAAAGAAAATAAACTTACAAAATTTGTTAGGTTTGTATGAATATTCTACAAGTGAAGGTAGACGTGTAATTTTTGTTACAAATTTGTAACTCCTTACTTTCATTACAAAAATGTCTTTGCGACGAAGGCATAGAGCAGCAATAACAGCCAAAGTGATGATATTTTGATAGTGAAAAAAAAAAAAAAAATTATCGGCTGAGTATAAACTATGATATATTTGAGTTATTTAATTTTAATGAAAAATTTCGAGTCAGTCAATGCAAGGCAGAGGAAATAATTTTAATTATTGAACCGCAAATAGCTCACTCGAGCGAGAAAAAACTGTGCTTTAACACCAAGGCAGCAGTTTCTATAACCGTTTTGCGTTTGCAAGAGAATGGAGGACAATACCATGGAGTTGCCGACATGCATGGGATATCTAAGTCAACAGTTTGCGGATGCGTACATAAAGTTTAATGTTCGAAAACGTTATATGCTGGCCTAGCGATCGTCGATATTTCCAGTCCTTATTGATGAGAAGCGCTTGAGACAGCAAGGAATTAAAAATGTTTTCCATTCTCTTACTTTGTCTGAATGTGTCAAGTTATCGGAAAACTTTCCGAACAGTATATCTTTTTGTCTCTTATCAAAGAAACGGCAAATATTATATTTTCCTCGTTCATTTTGATGTCTACGCAGTATGTACATTGTTCTACAATATTGTGAAAAAACTGTTATAAATAACAAGTTATTCTTGATGCCGGTGCAACAGGAATTTTGAACACTTGTGACCTACAATTCATTTTTCTACAACTTTACTAGAATCGATCACAAGTTTGTGAAATAAGATCTTGCAATTGGTGAAACAAAAAACGGGTTTACAACTTTGTAATTGTAGATTACAAGTACAAATTTGTGGTTGTAACTTTCATTTTGGTGAAATAGGGCACAGAAAAACAAACAAACGTTTCAGACAGGACATTATTCACTATTCACCATTTAAGGATTCGCTCCAAGTCGTCATTCATTCCAGCGACACAATCTTCTTAGGAGCTCAGAGGCCGTGATAACTCAATTCAGGCATTATCAGCGTAATGGTCCACTGAGATATGATAGCAATTATCGTAAATATCATTAATGAATAAAGAAAAAAGCAAGGGATCTAATATTTAAACTTGAGGAACACCAGACAGAAAGTTCAAAACTGGAGTCGGAGCTAAAAGCATCCAATTCTTAAATTCTTAAATAAATAAAAGAGTGCCCCGGGACTTTGGTCATTTGTTTTTTTTTTATATAAACGTTACAAGTTCATTACGAATACCAATTTTTTTGTTGATAAAACTACAACTTCTGAGTAAATTTTTATTTACTTCGATAAAAAGGTAAAATTTAAAAATAAAACACTCAAATGCAAGTAAAAAAAAGTCTTGACAACTCTTATTGTGGTACCCGCAGCGTGATTTTCCGCCTGTTAACCCAGCGGTTCGTGGTTCGAATCCCAACAGAGACAAGAAAGTTTTTCCACGGATAATGCCTTTTGCAAGGAATTGGAAAGTCCTCCGTTAGTAAAGTCGTTGCCATGAAAAACGCTTTCTCGATAAGGCGTTCGGAACCTGCAGAAAATTGTAGGTCCCTTCACTTCCATCACAAGGTATGGTTGTGAGAAATGCGATAGGCCCTGTAGCTTCTCGCTCTGTTGCGCAACCCTATTTACTTTTTAACTTATAAGTTTCAAGGAAAAATGTGAAGTTTTAATGGAAAGACGAAAAACCCGAAAATAGTAAACCTTACTCACTTAGTTAACATTTGAAAGAATTTATCGATCATTGCCGTGATATTGTTAAAATTGTGCCCAGATGAGGAAACTATGACTTTATCTTAAGCTTTTCGTCTATTTTCTTTTCATTCATAAGGAACCAGTGGTGGACAATATCCCTTTGGTTTATATTGGGGAAATTTATGAAGCAAACTTTTCTGTATGGATTCATCTAATTTTTTTACTTTAATTTCTGAAGATACGAATATTTTTCTATCACATGTAGCTTTTAATGAAAATCTTGAGCAACCTCTCCACGCAGCCAGACATGGCTTCAACTTGCGACCTCTCTCAAAGGATATTTGTTTTTAATTAAAAAGCATAATATCCTTCCTCCGTAGCATATTCAAAAGCAGAGTAAGTGGCTCCTTAATAGGTAGATACATACCATCACATCGTAGTAATTCTCGGCAGATGTAGAACTTAAAAAATACTTTTAAGATCTTAGTCATCTGGCCAGGTAGACAACGGCCGCCGCTTCTCATACTCCCACTCGAATCTCAGGTGAAAAAGGAATTGCTCAAATGAATTCCTTGACACAGCAATAAAGAATAGAACATGGTCAGCATGTAAAAGCACCCAACTGGAATCACCAACTCTGCTAAATACAACCCCATGGTCTGGAAAATTCTACAAAAAATTTAACCGAGTTACTCCTTTTAGAAAAAAAAACACAAAAAACTCAAGACCGCAAAAACACCCACAACCACCATCGGTCGCTTATAGTTGTGCTGTTATGGGTTATCTACAAATCCGTTTATTCACATTGTTATAGTCTGTCCCACATGTAGATGCACTTCGTATCTCCTTTATGACTAAAGTGATTGATGCTCGCTCCCTCCACCGACCGTAAAGTCGATGTTTGTAATGGCGCGAGATCAACCAACCAACGTTCAGCTGGGAAAAGCAATTTAAACAATTTTTGTTTCATTTAAATTTTAATTTCACAGGACGAACGAACGTTTGTACATAATTTTTTTTTTGTTTTAAATTGCGTTCAAGATTTATCCCGGCACTTTTTTAATAAACGCGATAAAAAAAAGTTATGCACAAGAGAGCACGATGATAGGTTATCTCAGGCTGTAGGCGCTTCAGCTGATTTGCCACACCCTTCCGCACTCAGTGGTAAAATTAAATAATATCCTTGATAATTTAATCTTTTTTTTTTTTAGTATATATTTTTTTCGCTTGGCAGCGCCAATCCTTTAATCATCCAAAGCCAATGCCTCTTTGAGTTTTGCTTTGCAAAGGAGCACGCTTTGCTGTGCTGTGTAGGTGACTGTGTGTATGTGTGTGTTGAGTCTTTTTATCATTAAAATTATTCGAATTCTGCTTAAGCTCATACCACGAACAAATTTTCATCGGGTCCTTGGAGCTGAATTCACCCCTTTAATTAATGGCTTGTGTAAGACAACAAAGTCAACACAAGTCGTCTCCTTCAAAGATGAATGGAGTAGATTTGTCGATGAATTGTTGATGATAGAAGACAAAAAATTGGCCCCCTAATTAGTTAATTTATATTAAAAATTATGATCATGAGGGAATAAAATTTGTCGGAATTGTTTTGAGTGGAGAGGAGTCTAGAAGAAGACACATTTTCGTCACATATTCGGCAATAAATTATGAAATCCTACGGTTGGCATTTTGTTGTTGCTGTTGTTCACTTGTTAACTTGTTTTAGTATGGCGTACACTTCCGCCTTCAGACCCCAGATCCTTCTAAAAAACATACACACAAGAAATCTGCACCAGAAATGTGGTAATTAATGGAAAATTGCTTCATCATTTATGCAAAGATACTGTGGATCCTTGCAATGAATTAATTTGCACAAAAGTGCCATGGAAATAACTTGATGGCCAGAATCCCCCGCTGTTATTCCAACTCAAGTAGAACGAACAGTTTGTAATTTCATTGAGTGGGGAGCAGACTCGATGAACGTAGGTATGTAGTTTGTTCGGTGATGACGACGATAGAGGACAAATTTCCAGCATATTTTAAATTATTTGCAACCGATACATAAGTTGTTATGTGGGGGTTGGCTGAGGCTGAGGGATGGCAAGTGTGGTTTTTCTTAAAGTCGGACTTTTGCAAGAAGGAGGAGGACATTGAAAAATAAAATGACAACATAAAACTACAGTGAATGTTGGTGATGTCGGCATCGTCGTCAGTTGTGGGTGTGGATTGTGTTTATGCAGGTGTTTGGGTTGCTGAATTTTCACCGTGACCACGAACTTTCGTACTCGGTACAGGCAAAGTCTACGTCTGCATGACTTATTTATAGCATGGCTTATGAGCTGTTAGTATTCAAATGTTCTTCGGACAAGGTAATCGTTTGTGTTTTACTCAGTAGATTTAAGGTGTTTAAAGGTTGGAAGGGAAATAACTTTTTACAGACTCTATGTCTGCTTGGTAATGCATAGAGAACAACAACAAATAACTATTTTGTATAGAGAATTGTTTTTGGATAGAAGTTTTCGAACAGAATTGGCAATTGGGGATTTTGTGTTGTGTTTCGTCTATGGAAAGTGTGATGTTTGGGTTTGACGTGTAAGCATGAGTTGGGTTCGTCGTTTCACTTTAAAGAAGCAAATTTTTTACGAGAAGTTGTTGGTTTGGCAAAAAGTTTAGCTTTCGAATTAATTACCAGAAGCTTTCTGACCGGTGGATCCTGGAGTATGTCTTTAATTAGTTGGTAATGATTGATTCTATGTTGTTGAGTTGAGTTTGAAAGTGGTTCAACACAAATAACGGAGGCATTCAGAAGTAACACAAAAAACCACAGCACTATTCATTATTCAACTTTTGAAACTCCCATCTCATAATGAACAGTCACTTATTTTTCTCTACGACCTCACTGCATCAGAGGTATTTTGCTGATTGTGGTTTTTTGATTTATTTTGTTTTGATAAAATAGAGTTTGAGGAATGTCCACTGCTTTTTTTTTAAGTCATAACAAAGGCTTAGCTGAATTAAACCAGATATGTCTAAAGCATTGCTTTTTGGCATGGCCCTAAGCAGACCTCTAGATCGTTGATGATGTCTTAAATGACATTGGATATTGGCAACATAGGAAGCATGATGCCGTTATCAGCATGATAGCACACATCCTAGCAAAAGACGGTGCCTCTTAACCATTCATCGGCCCTGAGTCTTTCTGTGGTGTAAAAAAAAAAACAATTCAAGTACACAGCCAAGAATATTTTACTGGAAGAACCCAACAAAGCTTTTGTAATTCCTTTGAACAAATCTGTTCAAAATTTTTTAAACCAAAATAAACTCAAAAAACATCAAAAACAGGAAACTCCGGATATACAGGACTATCCGCTTTAGAAAGCGAATACTTGGTTGCAAGATGATCACTTCCTTTGTTAAACTTAAACTCATCTACCCACAAAAGGATCATTTACTTCTGCCTACTTCATAGCCTACAACCTATATTCGAGGTCGCTTCCAACGAGAATGATTGACACCAAAGCATGGCTCACACACGTCGACCTTTTGTGACCTTTTTCCCAGCGGCTGCAAGTAACAACAGCAAGCGGCAGCAGGATATCCGTTCACAGTTTAGTTTTTGATTTCTGAATCCATAAGAATTCAGAAAGAAAGATTTACCAAATTTTACAATTTCAATTGTTTGCATTGAGCGTATGACAACGAGCTGAAGGTCCCCTCCATTCACTCACAAGCAGGGATTGCAATCCCGGGAGTCTTTTGACTCTTGATTGATTTGTTAAAAATTTTGACTTATTAATTTTATCTACTTGAATTTTTTATTGTGAATTATTGAATAGATTAGATTAGATTATATAAATTCTTTATTTCATCAATTGGTTAACATTAAGGTTTTTTAAGAATAAGGACATTTCAAAACTGCCGTCTACCTGAAGTGACATTTCGTATGATTTTTAAAGAATAAAAAATAGGAAAAAAATAAAAATACTACTAAAATATATAATATATACATACAATAGTTACTTGAATAGATTAAGACTTGGTATTGGCATAAATTATGCATTTTTAAATTTAAAAGTGTATAGAAATAACAGTTTTCGAACGATTTGAAACTTTAATGTAAGCATTCTGTATTATTGAATAATAATTAAGAACTATTTTTTTCGCTGTCAATACATTCTTTGGGTGTATTACATAACCAGCAAAACAAAAAAGTTTTCATTGTATGTATCTTCATCCCTTCGGTTTATAAAACCATTTTATAAATAACCTCTATGACTAGCTTAGAAATGGTTGAAAACTGGTTTCCACTTGTTCTTGAGCATTATTGGATTTTGTTTTGAGAACTTTCGAACCAGTTCCTATATTTCGGTATGTGTCTTCGAGCTTTCCATTCTTCCCATTGTTTTTGATCTGTTTGACTATTCTAAAGGCCGATTTTTCATTCTCCTAATAAACAAACGAGTAACTGTCTGAGGAAACAAAATATCCAACAAATAATTAGAAAAATAAGTACTTCCTTTATTTCAATAAAAGAATGTCCTTACCTAATAATAAATAGTGTGGCGCAATAGAGCGAGGAGCCCCTGGGCCTAGCGCATTTCTCACAACTATGCCTTGTGAGGAATTGGAGGGGACCTACAATTTTCTGCCGGTTCCGAACGGCTTTTTGAGAAAGCGCTTTTCCTGGCAGTGAATTTACTAACGGAGAACCTGTCAATTCCTCGCGAAAGGCGGTACCCGTGGAGTACCATTTTTTTCGCCTCTGCTGGGATTCGCACCTCGAACCCGCTGTGTTCAAGGATGGTCTGAAGAAGGTGGTGCATATTTGGGCATATTTGTCGGATTTTTCTCATTTCCGGCGCTCAATCTCAAGTGTAATTATCTCAAAAATATTTGCCAGATAGATTGGGCTGAACGTAAGCTTTCATTTGGTACTAGTCTCATAGGTGTACGCCCTGGGCCCAGGCTGCATAGAAAAATGAGCTATCTCCTTTTAACTAAATTTCAGAAAAAAAACACTTAGTTTTTGTTCATTTTCCGTTATTTTACGTGATCAAAGCTCACTGAAATGACGATGATGAAAATCAGTTTGAAGCTAGTAAAGTAACTACAAAAACCCAATGCAAACATTGGTGGATATAAACACCTATGACGAAATACAACAAAAAATAAATTCGGATAGCAATCAGCCATAATTTTTTTTGACATTAAATCACTGTCTATAATAATATTGAGCCAGTACCGGGACTAGTCCCCGGATCTCGGGATTGACCTGTTTTAACCCCGAAATTTTGGGATCGAAAAAAAAAAATGGCAGATCGTAAAAAGATGGCGATCCTGCGAAGGGAAATTTATCTAACAGCGTTGCCAGGTTTGCTAACACCTTCCTTTTGTCACTAGGTTGCGAACAAAACTTAGAAGGTTTTAATGAAAAGGGTAGAGCGACTAGTATTTGTCTGACATGTAGTTTCTAAGACGAACTGGCATTAAGTCAAGTTCTTTTTCCTGTTGTTGCTGTATTGGCTGATTCTGAATTAATTCTGTTTAAGGGATCTTTATAAAAAGTTTTAGGCCTTAAAAATACTTTCCTAAAATAAACAAGAAAATTTAATTTTTAAAATTTATTTTACTCAGTTTTTGCACTAAAGAACAAAGGAGAATACTGCTCATATAAAAGATGGTTGTACGCTGAAGAAATATTTGAAATTTATGATGAGAAGTGTACTAAAACTTAGCTACATGTTCTTTAGGACAATAGCTGAAGCTTGTATCATGCAGTTTTCTTTTTTTGACGAAACGGCAGCCATTTTTCTAAAAACTACGAAAAAGCACTAATTTTCATCGTTTTTTCACAAGGTTTAAGTATTCGCCCTTTATAATATATTTGGTGTTGCCAGCTCTACATTAATTATAAAAACTGAATAAAATTACATTAAATTAATATTGAAAAAACTGAATTAAAATTGCCAAAAGCTTAGCGAAAATATAAAAACGTAATATTTTTGTAAATGCTTATTATATATAAGCATTTACAATTTATAAACGCTTTAAATTTTATTAAAACCGTTAGACCAGTTTTTTTTAAAAATAATTTTTTTTTCGCTTTTCATAAACGCAAGTTTTAAGATCTTGCTAGAAAATGTTTCGACCAAAAATATGAAAAAAATCAAAGATGCCGTTTTTAAAATAATTATAAACATCACCTTTTTTTCAAAATGAATCTAAATTTCAAAATTTTAATGTTTTGCAAATGTTGATGCGCAATTAAAAAAGCTTAGGACTTCTTCAATATATATTGAAAAAAATCTGTGCTATAGGGGGTACCGCTTTTAGACTATTTCACAACAAAAATGGTTTTACCAATGAAGAAATAATACTTCGCATAAAATTAAAATAAGAAGAAAAATAAGTATTATTATAATGGTTGTATGGCAGGTACCGTTATTTCAAGACCTAAAGAACTTATTCCTTAATCCCCTCTGTAGGCTGCCCTACAGACCCTAACTGCAAGTTTTGAAGAAAATCGGTCAAGTGGTTCAGGCTGTAGATACGATACGATACGATACGGAAACGGAATACGGACAGAAAGACAGAATGGCAGAACCCACTTCTTTCGTATTCTCTATCATCGTAATATCATATTCAATTATTATCTCAAATTCTTTTTTCTGCACAATTGCAAAACTTGCCTTATATAAAATGTACATATAAAAAATAGTACCTGTAAAAAATAGTTGCACTCAAAATATCAAAAATCGAAGGATATATGTAGCTATAGTCATAAAGAACACGCGGTAAAATATTGGTAAGGTTCGATTAAATAGTTTTTTTAGATTTATCAACAAGCCGACGAATAACGTCATACCAATAAAGACGCGTTTAAAGTTTTCTTTGACGAGAAATCGTTAAATTATGAAGCTCAGGCAGCAACGTTAACGTCACCTAAAAGTGTAGTTAGACTACTCAGATCCTTATAGCATTTTAGTACAATACTTTTCAATCTAATAAAAAACATTGTATAAGGAAACTATAGAAGCACCATGGCGGGGAAAGCGCTGGTATCGCCCCCTGTCGTCACCATTAAACGTACTACCTTCTCAATCGGAAAAAGGTAATCGCAGAACCCTGCCAATATGCTGCCAATACATCATGATATTATTGTTTTTTGCTAGGGCAGCTTTGCTTCGTATATGTGTTAGCAATATAAAAGCGTGATGTGCTTTTTAATTCTAAATGATAAAAAGTTTGTTGTTTTGCATTTGACGTGTCATGACATTGTTTGAAAATCATTTAAACACATTTAATAATTGATGAAAATACCATCCACAACCAATAAAGCATTCACGAAAATACCATCCACTAAGTGAACAACCACAGCTAAATTTTTTGAACCGATAAGTCCTTTAATGGGGACGACAGGGGGCGATACCAGCGCTTTCCCCGCCATGGTGCTACTATAGTTTCCTTAAGGTATGTCCACACCAAAGAAACATTTCTGAAACATTTCAGAAACATTTCAGGAACATTCCAAAAACATTTCAGAAACATTGCAGAAACAAAAAAACATTTCTGAAATGTTTTAGAAATGTTTCTATAAAGTTGTTTTGGTCTGAACGCTTCGTGAAACATTTCTGAAATGTTTCTGAAATGTTTTTTGTTTCCCATTCTGAATGGAAAACTTTCTTTGTTTTCTGAAACATTTGCGAATGAAGAGAGGGATCCACAAGATGAAGGTTATAAAAATAAAAATTTTTTAATATGTTTCTTTGCCACTGTCTTGGATTTTTTATTTTTTTCATGATTATAAAACACGACGCTATAATTGCTACTTCTTTACAATCCATATTCAAGCATTAAACTGAACTCGAGATGCGGGTTTGTCGCGGGTAAGCCAACTACAGACGCAATCCAAAGTATAAGGATCATTATGGAAAAACACCGAGATGCCTTAGAGGATTTGCATATTGTGTTGGTTGACTTCGAAAGAGCATTCGATCGACAACCACGAGATCTGATATGGGTGGCCCTCAGACACCGAGGAGTTCCTGAAGCCAATGTGCGAATAATTATGGACATGTACGAGGGAGCAGTTACAAAAGTGAGATGCCCAGGTGGAGTCACCGAAGAATTCCAAATAACAGTAGGTGTACATCAGGGAAGTGTCTTGAGTCCACTGCTCTTTATTGCTGTTCTGGATTATTTGCTCGAAGGAAAAGTAACGGACAATAAAGTACAACAATTATTCTTTGCTGACGATGGAGCCATCATAAGCGAGGATCCTACATCCCTGCAACGAGCACTTGACGTTTGGACTGATGTTTTGGAAGGAAATGGGTACCGTATTAGCGCTAAAAAGACTGAATATCTGTGCTGCCCTTTTTCTGATCCAGACAAGCCTATTCCAGACATTTATTTGAATGGAAATGTGCTTCCCAAGTGTGAAAAGTTTAAATATCTGGGATCTATGATCAATAGTGAAGCAACTTGTGATGACGACATCAATCATCGAGTAAGCGTAGGGTGGATGAAGTGGCGAGAAAACTCCGCTATCTTCTGTGATCGAAAAATGCCCCCTAAGCTGAAGGGAAGACTCTACACAGCAGCTGTCCGTCCAGCTCTGACATACGGTTCACAATGTTGGACAATGTACAAAAAGTATGAGAGCAAATTGACGGCAGCCGAAATGAAGATGCTTCGGATGACAGCGGAGTAACAAAGCTTGATCGAATTAGAAGTACTAAGATCCGTGGAAGCTTTCATGTCAAAAGTACCATCTTGGATAAAATTCAGCACGACCGGCTCAGTTGGTATTGTCATGTTCAAAGGAGAGATCCACAGAACCCCGTCCAAAAGGCAATATCGTACAACGTTTCAGCAAATTCGCGACGAAAAAGAAAAGGCAGGCCAAAACACTCCTGGTAAAAGCAAATGCAAAAACAGCAGCATTTGGTTGGCCTCAGACATGGAACAATCCAAAACCGGGAGGCTTACCGACGCTTTCTGAGGTCAACGCGGCGTACCCCACAGGCGGATCACTAGAGTGAAGCAGAAAAGTGGGAGAGTTGTGATCGCTTCAAGATCACTACTCGTAACGCCGGCAATGGAAAAGAAGAAGAAACTGAACTCGAGAAACAAAAAAAAGTTCCCATTAAAAATGGGAAACAAAAAAATATTTCAGAAACATTTCAGAAACATTTCAGAAATGTTTCTGAAATATTTCAGAAATGTTTTTTATACAAATGGGAAACATTTTAGAAACGTTTTTGAAGAATTTTCAGAATTTTCTGATATTTTCTTGTTTGCGCATTCATGCATGCGAATTTTATCTTTCGTTCAAATGAAACAGAATTTTCTTTTAATATAATATATTCGTAAACTTTATTTTTATTAACTTATGAGAGCTAGTGTTTAAGAGAGGAGTCCACTTCAACAACTGACCACCATCCAGTCACTTTTCTGATCATGAACCCATCCGGATCTTTGGTGGTCGATACTCATACAGTCGTATCGTTTTATGATTTTATAAACAAATGTGGCAAACTGCTTAGCTTGCAGTTTGCCAACGGAAAGTATCGTTTATCAAATGATTTGATAAACAAAAGACACATTTTGCTTAGTTGCAATTTGGTGTGGTCTTTTGAAATATTATTCTTTTATGATTATATAACTCCTCCTCTCTTAAAGTAAAGATTCTCCTGAATCTTATATAATATAAATTTTTAATAATATATAGTAAATTTATGAAAAGTATATAACTGATTGTTTAACGAAAATCAAGATTTATTCTTAGTATTATATTGATAGTTCAATTCCCATTTCTTTAAGGAATTCATCTTCTTTCTTCTGTGGTTTAATGTTTTTTATTTCTATTTTACTTAAATTGATTTCTTCAATATTATCTGAATTTACTTTGGTAATTTTAAAAGGTAGTACCGTTTCAAATATTTTGATTTTCTTAGCATAATACACAATTATTATAATCATAATTATAACAAGTACAAAAACAAAACTTGAACATGCATAATTAATATGTTTATGTGTTTTTAATTCCTCAATCTGTTTTATGTTGTCTACATTCATTGTTATTATGTCTTCTAAAGTAACTTTTGGAATAAATGTCACATTATTATTTGTAACAGGAAAGATAAATTTTTCACTGTAACTATTTCTTTTGTTATTGAAAAAGTGATTTAACATTTCAAAAGAGCAATTATTGAAGTGTATTAAATAATTTTTATTTAGAATTGTATTTCTAGAATTACAATTTTGTTTTAAATTAACATTGTTTCCATTCTTTAGAATGATAGTTTCTTCGTCTATTTTTAGAATTTCAACATTTTTATTAAAAATAGTCTTACAATTATTATTAACGACACAGTTTTTACTTAATTTAAATTCATTTAATATATTCTTTTCATTGTAAGTGTACGATTTCTCTCATTTCATTGTTAGGTATTGGAATAATGTTCCTAACTTGAATCTTTAAAAATTCTGCTGGAACTTTTAATATAAATAATAAAAGATTGTTTTTGTATTCTACAACAGCAGTTCTGAGAAATTTGAGTTTGTTTAAATCTATGTTATATGTTTCTATCTCTTCATTAGTTAAGATATTTGGATGAATTAAACCATGTTGAGCAGACACAACATTGTCTTGAATATTTTCTATCAAATTTCTAAGCAAATTTAATTGTATAGTTTTATCGAAATATACCGTTTGAAGAACTACTTTTTTTAATACTTGGTCTACTGAATTAAGACTGTTTACCCAAAGTTGTCGTTCATTGAGTATGTTCTTTTTAATAAGCTCTATTGATTTGTTAAAGTATTCATTTACCTTAACCTGTTGATTTAATACAGTAATAGTGTTATGTAAATTAGATTCTACTACACCTAAATGGTTAGTTATATCTTCTTTATCCATGTCATCCATCGTTCCGAATAAGAAATTTGCTGTTCTTCCAACTATATTTATTACTCCTCGTTTATATCTACGAGTTTCTTTGGGAACTAAAGTATGTAATTTATTTCTTAAAACTTCTATTTCGTTTAAGATTATTGTTTGGTGATCAGTATACAAAGGTCCGGTATTATTTTCAATTTCATTTAAAACATCAACTATATCACTTGGATTAATTATGTGAACAATTAAATCGGATTTGATAACTATGTCTTCAAGTTTACCATTGATTTCTATGTATCCGTTTTGATCTAATATTGGTTGAACATTAATCGTTGCTGTTATGAGGTTCAGGTTGTTCACCAGAAATAATATTAGGATTACCTGCAAATTTATATTTTCGTTTAATATTTGTCGAATGAATATTATCTAAATTTGCAAATCTATACTTTGGTTCTTCCTTATGTCTTACAGCTTTGTAGTTTTTGATATATGCCTTTTCTCTATTGTCTATATATTCCTCCCTTCCTTTGTTAATTTTATTTAACAAATTTGTTTTTGTTTTCAAAATATTGTTCCTAACTTTATTGTGATCTACTATGTGGTTTTGTACCTCAGTTGGAGAATATTTGATCGTGCTATGTAGGCGACTATTATATGTCTTAACTGCTAATTGTATTATTCTTCTTGTTGACAACTCTTTCTGTTCCTGTTTAATAATTCTAAATATTTCAACAATACTGCTGTGAAATCTTTCAACATCAGCATTTCCCGTGTGACTATTTGGCTTTGTGTAATGAACTTCAATACTTTCTTTGCTTAAATATTCTTTTATTATTATTGTTTTAAATTCATTATCTGCTATGATTTTAACTGGTTTTCCTATTCTTGTAAAATGTTCTTCTAAAGTTTCTAACAATGTACTTGCATTTCTATCACTAAGATAGTACGCAAAACCGAATTTTGAAAATTTGTCAATTATAGTTAAGAAGTTTTGCTTCATAATTATATACGTGTCAATATGTATTATTTTATTTATTGTGTCGGGTGTTTCAGTTAAATGAAAAATATCTTTTATTGGTTTTCTATCATATTTCACTTCATTACATCGATCACAATTGTTTATAACTCTCCAAATATAATCAAGAATCTTCGGAAAATAAATTTTATATTTAATATTCTGATACGTTTCATTGATTCCCGAGTGGTAACTTTCTCTTGTATGGTATAAAGCTATTTGTTTTATTAATTCTTCCTCTGTTTTGATGTTTTCTGCTCTGTATGTACATCTTATAAATTTAACTGTTTTACTACTGGAATAAATTTCTCTGACAATTTTTTGAAAAATATTATATTCACTATCATTTAATTCTGAAAATATACCCACAGTTCCTTTCAGGTTTTCTAGTTTAAGTATATCTGGACACTTTTTAAAGTCTCTTTGTTCAAAATAAATAATTTTGTTTCCATGGACTATTTCCATATCCAAAAGTTTTTCTTTGATTAATATTATCTGAAATCTATATTTATTTATAATTTCTTCCTTAATTGGTATGTGTTGAAAAACAAGCAATCGATTTGATATAAGTAATCAAATTAATTTTATAAATTTTTTTATTACGAATTCAAACTTTGTTCAAATAAGTTCTCAATAAATATTGTTATTGATATTTTCATTTTCGAAGCCAGAGCATTATTAATCTCAATAGGTTATGGGCGACTTTAAAGATTTTGTGCAAGGTATCCCACAATTTAACGGTTGTGGATACGACGACTGGCAATTTCGTATGAGAATACAATTGGAGTCGAAGAGTTTATGGGACGTTCTGACCGACGAACCACCGCAAGAAGAAACACAAAGAAGCGAATTTATGAAGAGGGATAGAATAGCCAAAAATTATTTGGTTAATTTTATTCATTCGGATTATCTCAGTTACATAAGAGATCAAGAAACTGCAAAATTGATGTGGCTTAACCTGAAGTCAGCATTTGCAAAGCCTTCCATGGTAAACCAACAATTAATACGCAAGCAAATATCGAAGCTTCGTATGAAAAGTGGAGATTCAGTGACTTCACATTTGGTAACGTTTGAAAACTTGATCCGTCAACTCAAAATGGCAGGAGCGAATGTGGAAGATAATGATGTTCTCACACAGTTATTTTTAACGTTGCCAGAAAAGTTTGATCCATTGGTAACAGCCCTTCAAAACTTAGATGAAGATAAGCTTTCATTACCTTTAGCAAAAGAAAGGTTAAAAGCTGAAGAATTGAAAATAAATGAACGCCATGCTGAAGATTTTCAAGAAACAACGGCTTTTTCGAGTAAAAAGAAAAACTACAAGAAAAAGAAATTCAATGGAAAGTGTTTTAAATGCAACAAATTTGGACATCAAGCCAAAGATTGCTACTCAAAAGAAGCTCCAACCGTTAAAGCTCAAACCGTACAAAACAGAGGTTTTTGCTTCATGGCAGATAGTCAATGTTCAAGAGACAACAAAAGCAAAAAGATTATTTTTAAGCTTGATTCTGGAGCTAGCGATCATCTTGCTAATGAAAAATGGTATTTTTCAGAGATTTCCGAATTGAAATTTCCCATCGAAATAAATGTTGCAAAAGAAGAACAGTCCTTAAGAGCAAATAAAATTGGACAAATCAAGGGATTGAGCAATACCAAAACCGAGCTTACGATTAAAAACGTGTTGTATATACCAGAGTTGAGAGATAATTTACTATCTATTAGTAAATTAACTAATGCTGGAGCTGAAGTCAAGTTTTGTGGAAATAAAGCCTTAATCTTGAGAGGTAAAGAAGTTATAGCGACAGCATTCTTAAAGTCCAATCTATATGAACTTGAAATTGAAGTCAAGAAAACCCAAGCAAATTTATGTACTAAAGGTGAATCAACATTATGGCATCGTCGTCTAGGACACATCAGTAAACAAAGAATGGATGTCCTTTTCAAAAACAATTTAATTCCTAACAAGATTCAAGAACCTGATTTTTGTGATGTTTGCATTGAAGGCAAGCAGGTACGAGAACCCTTTAATGGAACCCGCAATAGAGCTAAGCGAGCTCTTGAGAGAGTACACTCAGATGTTTTTGGTCCATTAAATCCAATTGCTTATGATGGTTCGAAATACTTTGTTTCCTTTATTGACGATTTTAGCCATTTTGCCATGGTTTTCTTGATGAAGAACAAATCAGATGTGTTTCAAGCATTCAAAGAATATGAAGCCTTATCGACCGCTATGTTTAACTGTGCAATTTCAAAACTGACTATAGATCAAGGACGAGAATACTTATCCAAAGACCAAATTTGTTGGTACAAGCAAAAGGGGATTCAAGTTGAGCCAACAGTTGCATATTCCCCTCAACAAAATGGGGTTGCTGAGAGGTTTAATCGAACTCTAACTGAAACAATAAGAGTTTTATTAATCCAATCGAGTGTTCCAAAAGAGATGTGGAATGAAGCTGCTCACACTGCAGTTTATATGATCAACCGGAGTCCAACCCGTTGTTTGGATAATTCGATGACCCCAGCTGAATTATGGTTTGGAACGAAACCAAATCTTAATAAATTAAAAGTATTTGGTTGCAAGGCGTACGCTTGGATTCCAAATCAATGTCGGAGAAAACTCGAACCAAAAAGCAAGAAAACAGTGATGATAGGATATGCTCCAAATGGATATCGACTCTGGGATATGGAAACAAGAAAAATTAAAATATCTCGCGATGTAAAATTTGATGAATTCAATTTTCCATTTAAAGTCCTTGGAAAACAAATCGTTACAAAAGATGAACAAAAATTTATCCTATGGAGCCACGAGCAAGAGGGGCAAGATGAACTTGTAAGTAATGCTGTGGCTAATACATTAGAAACAGAAACTTTGCAAAATGAAGAAGATGCAAGTGAAGTAAACCAGTTGCTAGAAGAAGATGATCCGATAACTGAAGAAGCTATTAATGCGCTCCCATCACAAACAAATAACAATCACCAAAAGGAGATTGTGAGGCGCAGTGACAGGGAGCGCCGACTACCAAGTAAGTTTGATGATTTTATCATGACTTCAGAAGCAAATTCTGCTGCTGTTTCTTTATGTACAGATTTACCTGAAGGTTATAACGACATATTGAATCGGCCTGATTCAGATTTATGGAAGAAAGCTATTGATATCGAACTTAAATCAATGGAGAAAAATTATGTTTGGAAAGTAGTCGATACTCCTTTGAATAAGAAACTCCTACAATCAAAATGGGTGTTCACTATTAAAGAAGATGAACATGGCAATCAAATCAAATACAAGGCGCGTTTGGTTGTGAAGGGATATTTACAGAAATTTGGAATCGATTACACCGAAACATATGCTCCAGTCGCAAAGTTGACAACAATTCGTGTTTTGTTGGCAATAGGCGTACATAGAAAGTATCAATTTCATCAACTTGACGTAAAAACAGCGTTTCTTCATGGTGATCTGAACGAAGAGCTTTATATGGCTGCACCAGAGGGCTTGCCAACCAGAGAGGGAAAAGCATGTCAACTTCTTAAGTCCATTTACGGCTTAAAACAGTCTCCTCGTTGCTGGAATCAGAAACTAAATGAACATTTAATTTCTATTGGATTCGAGCGATCAAATCATGATTACTGTTTATATACAAGATTTAAGAATGAAGATGTTTTATTCTTGTTAATATACGTTGATGACCTTCTGATTGTGGGTAAACCAATTTCATCGATAGAGAAATTGAAAGATGAACTCTCCTCTCGATTTGAAATGTCAGACTCTGGACCCTTAAGATTTTTTTTGGGTATGAAGATAGATGTTCTTGGAGATGGTTTACAAATATCACAAGAAGCAAGCATCGATAAAATTCTTCAGAAGTTTGGTATGATGGAATGTAACTCTGTTAAAAGTCCTATGGAGAAGGGCTTGCAACTTCAAGCAAATAACAAAAATGAAAAACTTGAAAAACCTTATCGTGAACTTCTGGGAAGTATTATGTATGTAATGCTTTGTTCAAGACCAGATATATGTTTTGCAATCAGTTTTATGGGAAGATACCAACAAAATCCATCTGAATTGCATTGGCAACACCTTAAAAGAATAGTACGATATTTAAAAGGTACAAAGAATTTGAAACTTAACTTTAAATATGGTCAATTTCAACCAATTATTGGATTTGCTGACGCTGACTGGGCATCTGATATAGTAGACAGGAAGTCAGTAAGTGGGTATATGTTTAAAGTTTATGGAAGCACAGTGTCATGGTGTAGCAAGAAACAAACCACTGTTGCTACTTCTTCCAGTGAAGCTGAATATATAGCCTTAAGTTCAGCTACAGCAGAAGGAATATGGTTGCGAGGACTATTACAAGATTTACATGAGATCACTGACGAACCAACTTATATTTTTAAGGACAATAGAGGATGTATTGGAATGGCTCATAATCTGGAAAGTAAACGAGCAAAACATATCGATATAAAACATCACTTTGTAAGAGACAGTATTGCGAAAGGATTAATAAAAGTTGAATCAATCGGCACAAAAGAACAACAAGCTGACATCTTTACCAAAGCTATGGATCCTGTACACTTTTTGTATTTACGAACTAAAATTAATTTGACATAATAATGGTATTCGATTGAGAGAGGGTGTTGAAAAACAAGCAATCGATTTGATATAAGTAATCAAATTAATTTTATAAATTTTTTTATTACGAATTCAAACTTTGTTCAAATAAGTTCTCAATAAATATTGTTATTGATATTTTCATTTTCGAAGCCAGAGCATTATTAATCTCAATAGTATGTAATCTAATAAACTTTCTGCGGCTGAATGTATTGTAACTAGTTCATCTGTAAAAATACTATCATTCGAACACTTTGTTGCATTTGCTTCACTATATTCAGAATCTGAATCTGAATCTAGTTCTTCATTGTTAATATCTATTTCTGTACCTGTTTCAATTGATTTCAGATCATTATAATTTTCTTCTTTTATTCTCGATAAAAAATCGGCTACTTTATTGTCTTTTCCTTTTAAATACTCTATTGTATAATCATACGCATTTAATTTTATTAACCATCTTTGATGCCTAACAGATAGATCCTTTCCTTTGTATTTTGTTACTAAATATTTCAAAGGTAAATGGTCACTAAGAATGTGAAATTTTCTGCCGTATAGGTAAGGTCTAAAATATCCTAGAGCCCATACCACAGCTAAAAATTCTTTGTCTGTAGTTGAGTAATTTCTCTCGTGTTTATTGAGAGTTCTAGATGAATAGCATATAGGATGATTGTCTTGTGTTAGAACAGCTCCTAAAGCATAATCAGAAGCATCAGTTATTACTGTAAATGCTTTGTCAAAATTTGGATATTGTAAAATGGGATGATGAGTTATTATTTCCTTTAATTTTTCAAATGAATTAATATAGTTTGGATCCGATGTATTAATTCTCGTATCCTTTCTTAGGTAGTTAATCATTGGGTGTGCAACTTGTGCATAGTTTTTGATAAACTTTCTGTAGAACCCTGTGATGCCTAAAAAGCTTTTAATTTCAGTTTCAGTCTTAGGTAACTTTAATTCTCTTATCACTTTAATTTTTTCTGGGTTTGGTCGTAATCCTTCTTTAGTTAAAATGTGACCTAAGAATGCCGTTTCTTTTTTCATGAAGCTACACTTGTCTATCTGAATTTTCAGATGATTTTTATCTAAAACCTCTAATATCTCTTTAATATTATTTATGTGTTCTTGTAACGACACACTAAAAATTAAAATATCATCCATGTAAACAATACATGATTTATTTATGAAATCTCTCAAGATTTCGTTCATTAATCTCATGAACGTTGCTGGAGCATTTTTTAAACCAAATGGCATTCTAATGAATTCGTATAAGCCATGTGGTGTAACAAATGCTGTCTTTTTCCGGTCTTCTTCCCTAACCATGATTTGGTGATAGCCTTTCGCTAAATCCAATGTAGAAAAATATTGGGCTTTCCCCAATTTGTCTAGAATAGCATCTACTTTCGGAATTGGATACTTATCATCCTCCGTGATGTCATTTAGTTTTCTATAATCGATAACAATTCTATATTTTTGCTTTCCTGAATTGTCGATCTTTTTCGGTATTACAATCAGAGGACTAGTATATTTAGAATAACTCTTCCTAATAATTCCTTGCCTTTCCATATCGGTTATTTGCTTTCTCACCTCTCCTTCGTATTTTTGAGGATACCTATAAATTTTTGAATTTATTTGTCTGTCGGTAGTGGTATTAATTTCATGTTCGATAGCATGTGTATGTGTTAGTATATCGCCTTCCTTGAAAAATAAATGCTTAAACTTGTGTAATAGCTTTTCCAACGCCAATTTTTCTTCTGCACTTAAATGGTCAGTTTCTATTATGTCTGTATTAAATATAACTTCAAGAATTGTAATCCTATTAAATGGATCTTCCTGAAATTTAATATTTTGCCCGTTTATAACTACTGTATGATTTTCCATATCAACTTTTGCGTTAGTATATCTCAATATATCTGTTCCTATAATGAATTGATATTTTCTATCTGTAACGAAATTGTGTACTTTCCATTTAACCATTGCTCCTTTTGGAAGCTTAAATTCTGAAGGACAACTTGTGTGAACTTCAGCACTAAATGCATCTTTTTTATTTATTGTTGAATATGAAACTTTTGAGATTTTAATTTGATTAAAATCTTTCACTTTTGAACTTATCAAGCTAACATTTAATGCCCCTGTGTCTACTAAGGCTAAGTATTCTTTGCTATCGATTGTAATTTTTATTATGGGCGACTTGTACTCGTCCCTGGATTTATAAAAAAATTATCTCCCTCCGTATTACTTGAGCTAGCGTCAGATGTTTTTTCCTTTCGAAAATTTTTTCTAACAGACACCTGATCTACTTCCATTGGCACTACTGCACTTTGATTTTGATATCTTATATAATTTCCTGATTGTCTATTGAAATTTCTTCCTTGATTTTGATATTGATTGCTATAATTTCTATTATGGTTAGAAATATGGTTTCCCGACTGTCTTGCTAAGTTCTGATGAAAATTCCCCGAGGGTCTATTGTAATTATTTTGTGTTCTATCATTTCTTAGTTCTATTGTTTTGCCGTCAATATTGTTTTTCGTATTTTTAAAAGTTTTATTGAATTTGTTCGGTTTCTGTAAATGAACATTTTTATTTTCAAATATTCTAAATTCACTTTTTATACAATTATTTTCAAAATTTACAGTATTTAACTCATCCACAATATCACTGTATTTTGTCATTTTTTTTATAGCGTAAGACAAAGTGCCTTGAGTTATTCGTTTTACCGTGTTCACTAACAACGATTCTATACCACTTAAGTCAATATAATCTATTCCTTTATAATACAATCTTAATTCCTCTGCTTTATTTTTAAATAATTTAAGTTTTTCTAATAGTTCACTTACTGTTTTAACTTTCAGATTTGAAATCTGAAAGAATAGGTCCTCTGGTACGCTCTCCGGTCTGAATCTTTGTTTCAACGATGATTTTATGTCTTCCCAGTTTTCAATGTCCTCAATGTGAAGTACTGCTTCCTTGGCTTTTCCCTGAATCTTTTCTAAGTAAATTGTTGCCACAGCAAACTTTTTTAGTTCATCCTTCTGTACTCGATTTAAGTAGTATTCTGCACTTTGAATAAATGCAGTTATTGTGGTACTTTCCCCGTTAAATGGTGTAAGGTGTTTGATTTCCACCAACATCCGTTCTTTTACCGAACTTGGGTTCGATAATAAATTTGCTTGCACTTGTACAAGTGTTTTTAATGCCACTTGAGTTTCACTCAATACACTGATAATGTTTTCCATTTTCAGAAATATATTTTTTTTTTTTTTTTTTTTTAATAAGCACTGGTTCTTTTTCGGATATACTTAGATATCCTACCGCGACTGCGCCAATTTTATCTTTCGTTCAAATGAAACAGAATTTTCTTTTAATATAACATATTCGTAAACTTTATTTTTATTAACTTATGAGAGCTAGTGTTTAAGAGAGGAGTCCACTTCAACAACTGACCACCATCCAGTCACTTTTCTGATCATGAACCCATCCGGATCTTTGGTGGTCGATACTCATACAGTCGTATCGTTTTATGATTTTATAAACAAATGTGGCAAACTGCTTAGTTTGCAGTTTGCCAACGGAAAGTATCGTTTATCAAATGATTTGATAAACAAAGACACATTTTGCTTAGTTGCAATTTGGTGTGGTCTTTTGAAATATTATTCTTTTATGATTATATAACTTGAGTAGTGTATGGGCCCAATTATACAATGATAAAAAATTGTTATTTTGAGAATTAAACTAGAATAATGCTCGTGGGTTCATGCATTAGTTAGTAGCCCCGAATGGTTGTGGTATTTGCTGTTTTAAATGTGTCACAAGACATAACGTTGCAACCTGCTGAGAATCACATTAATATTTAAGTATTGAGTGAAAAGTTGTGACTCGACTGGAATGCTATGACTTTCATCATTAATGTCGGGCAGAATCTGGCTGTTAGATTAGTAGCACGATTCTTTCTCAACATCAAAAGTCACAACGTTCCAGTCAAATCGCAACATTCCACTCAATGCTCAAATGACGAGATTCTCTACAAGTAAAAAGTTGTCAAATATTTCTGGTGGAAAAAGGGGAAAAAGATAGCCAATGAATTTTCGGATTAACTTTCCAGGTGTACTCACAAAGCTCATTTTTTAATAATTCTGAATTTTACTGAACGAACGAACGTACTGTTTCCTTATTTTATATAATGCCTTGAAATCCATTGACCGATTAAAGGCCCCGGCCCATAGAACGCGGTGCGTGCGTGCGGCACCGCTTTCAACTGACAGCTCGATTAAATACACACGTTCTTATGAGAGGTGACCCATAAGCACCGCGAGCAACGCGCCGCACGCGCCGAGTAGCCGAACTTCTATTTTGCCGCGGCTCTCACGCGGTGACAGAAGAGAGACATGCGCAGTCACAACCAATTTGAAGTTTTCTCTTATTTAGAAAAAATGACAATGGGCGCGTTCAAGAACCTATCGGATAGCCTATCTTGGATAGCCGTGTCTAGATACCTTTTTGAACGATCGACAACAGACAACAGCTGTGAAATATTAAAATTCGACTTTTGAAAACAGAAAAACATTCAAAATATCATTGTTAGACGATTATAACTTATTTTTTTCGATTTCCCACACGTAAACAACAACAACAAGCTATCCGGATGCGATTCTTGAACGCCCCCATTTTGACTAAATTTATCTGTCAAAACACCGCAACGGATTCTATGGGTCACCCCTATCAGTTGCGCGCGGCAAAACCCACCGCATCAGTTGCCGCGCCGCTTCTACCGCACGCACCGCGTTCTATGGGCCGGGGCCTTAACCCGACAATGATGCAAAAGCAAATACCAACACTTCAGTTCAAAACAAGTCTTGTGTTTAATGCACACCCAACACTCGCTTCAGCTTGAATTCTTGTCCATAGATCTCGTTGGTTCTTTATGAATCTTAAACGACCACTTTACAGCAGGTTTTCGTTTTAATTGTGAATATGTTTTGCATCTATGTGGCATCTTAGCTTTTTTACTTTGAGAATAGTTTTAGATCTTAAAGCACAGACCTTCATGCACTTGATGAAGAGTTACCTGATTCAATCACGTCCATATGCATCGATGCACTGAATTGAATGTTAACTTTGAGTGGTTGTTATCAATTAACAAGCGCTCAGTACAGAATCACTTAACCGAAATTGAAACAACAACAACAGAACAACAAAACAATTAAAATAAAAGGAAATCGAAATAAAAAAAAGAACACAAATTGTACTCACCCGTGACGAAAGCTGCTGCCAGTAGAAATCCTCTTGAAGTTTGCATTTTTGTAGCCATTTCGCACTATTCACTTTTAAAGTTGTTTAAATTTTTTTTCTCTTCTGTTTCTGCCTTTCTGTTTGTTTTTAAATTGAATTGTTAAATTAAAATGCTCTGGAACAGTGCCACTGAATATAGATTTACGCGCTCACACAACTTTATTTTGAGCAACAAACATAGCCTACTCATGTGACAATGTGTGACTACGACAGCGACTTCGGACGTGGGACCAGTCCCAGTTGGGGGCAGGAAAAATAAACTAATAAATTCAATTTCAAATGAGAATCGTGTCCTTGTGTGATCTGCAAAAATAAATGGGGTAGCCCAATCAAATTAACTGAAATTCGCACAAGAAACCCCGGCACCTTTGTCGCATAGCCTATGAGTTCCCATTCAAAAGACCGAACAACCGTCCCGTCCTAGTGTCCTTTACACCAGGAGTTAAACTCAATGTCTTAATGTCAATCCAATAAAGGTAACACCATTAAACCTTTTGTCCTTATTGTTGCTGTGTGTGCTCTCTAAGAAATCGACGACACTCATGTTATATGTGCTTTGGAAATCATTCTATGATCCTAGAGGTTTTCCCGTAATGCTTGCGTCCGAGAGCACTGCTTCTACTACTTAAATACACCCAACAACCTGACCTCCCCACGAGACCTGGTTATAAAGAATTTTGATCACGTCCAGCTTTTTGTAGCACATTTCATTACACAATGAAATAGCCCCAAGTTGGCAAACAACACAGCGATGGGGTTGGTTCAGGTCGATTTTTGTGTGTGCGGGCTGAGGGGGCGAGTGAAGGTCGGCTATATGGCTTTAGCAACGGAAAAGTGTTGTTTGGAAACCCATTTGGGATTCATGAGAAACTAAGATTGGCAGTAACACTAAGTGCCGTCATTGGAAAGGAAAGGGGTGTTTGTGATTTACTTGTCTGCCATTGTTTTCGATTTCAAAAAATGGATTAATGTTTGCCAGTGTAACTTTGCTTCCATTTCCTACCGAGTGGGGAGTGGATGTTGTGTTTGATTTGGTTTGGGTAAAAAGGCATTTAAGTTAATTGGACGCTAATTAGAGAGATTTAAAGGGGCTAATTATTACGAAATAAATGCTGCTTATGATTGCTACCTTGTGACCGTGAAATCGGTGTGAGGTTGTTTGCGGTTGAGGAAAGTTATGAAACTTTCTTTGACACAGCCATCGATCTCTTCACACCGATACCGCCAGCCTATCGCTCAATGGGAAAGTTTATAATCGTTTGATGAGAGTAAGTGGATGTTACTTTATGATTGGTAGCTCTTTGGCTTGCCTTATGAATACTTAAAACTGCACATTTGGAGGGCTAAATGAACGAGTTTAAATGATTCTGGAGGCAAGCAGTTTTGAGTGATGGGATTAATGGAAGCTAGCTGAAGTGGCGGGCAGGTTTTAAAGAGGTGGAGGTTATCTAAAAGTTGACACTGTTTTTTTTTTAAGCTCGGGGAAACATCGGTCGAGGCACGCGGCCCATATTTTGAAATTCATTATGAATAAGTCAGTCTAAACTCTGTTTAACTCAATTAAAGTAGTCGTATGATTGACATAATCTTCGAATGGTACAACCAGCACTCAAATTAGGAGTACTGGTACTTGTCCACATTATTGACACTTAAGAAAACGGTTATTGAAGAGGAGAGGGAAACTTGCTTGCTTTGTGAGAGAACAGCGGCAGTTAGTTGCATCAGTTTAGTGCACAACTCTTTGAAGGGACTTTTATTACATTCATTAAAAAAAAACCTGCACAACTGGGTCTCGTGAATCAGTGCTCTCATGTACTATGCAAAATATTTAAGGCAACGAGATTGCATGGAAGCAAAGTTTTTGATGAATTAAGACTTGGATATCGGATGCAGGGTTACCAAATACTTCGGACCTATGAAATTAGGAAGGAAAGAAGAGTTCAAATCAAATACTTTACTCATTTCAAGTAAAAACCGTAGATTAGAAGGTCAATATGAATAAGTAAGTACGTTCTAAGGCTTAGAACGTTAGTTTCTTATATCTTCTTATGCAAAACTATGGTGAAAATTTAGCTAAATCGTTCAACCAACATTTTTTTAAGCTGTTTTTTACTTTTTGCCATGTTTTTTTTAAGTGGATAGGCCGTATTAAGAGAAGAAGGTGTATAGAAAAATAAGCTCGTTAACGGTAGGTTCATATTTCTAAATCGATACTATGCATGAGTGAGATTGTTTTCAAACCACTCGTATGAATAAAAAAAGACTGTTTCTAAGATAAGAAAAATAATTACCACCAAACTTATATGAGAAAGAAAATAAGCTTTGTCCTAATGGTTGTATGGGAGGTACCGTTATTTTAAAATCAAGAAATTCAATTCCAAAAAACATTCCTTTAGGATGAACAAACTACTAATCGTACCAAGTTCGAAGAAGATCAGTCAGGTATTCCCTTATAGTGTCTATGATCGCAAGTATACAAACATCTTTAAGGCTTACTTAGGTAAGGGGAGCAGTGGTCAAGTGTTAGAGTTATTGGTCGATTCAATTTATTTGAATTTCGCGCCTTCTTTTTGTTCAACCTGAAAGTTTCATCTGGAAACCTTCCGCGGGATTATAAGTGAAATTATACCTTTCGCTTCCAATTTTCCCAGTTGGTTGGCAGATCTTGAAGCATTGGATATACATATGTAAATACGTGTATTTGTTTTGATTCTATGATATGAAAATTTTTCACTTGGAAATTAAGTATTCACACTTCTCAAGCCAAGATTTAGTTCTGTGTGGTAACCGTAGCGTGATGGTTAGCATAACTGCTAACGAGGGGTTCGTGGTTCGAATCCCATCACAATCAAAAATGTTTTTCACGGGTATCACCTTTCGCGAGCAATTGGCAAGCCCCGCGATAGCAAATTCACTGCCATGAAAATGCGCTTTCTCGATTAGCCATTTGGAATCAGCAAAAAATTGTAGGTCCTCTCCATTCCCTCACAAGGCAATGACCCCGGGTATTCTCGCTCTGTTGCGTGACACAACTTTTTTTTTCTATTTTCATCAACGGACGAGGTGGTAAAAAAATCGATACAGGCTCCCTTTGGATGAGCTCTGGTAAACAGTGAAAATCAGTGTAGTTATAGATATGTCCTTTCTAACAGTAAGTCCGTAAAGATGATAAATCATTCAAACACAGAAGATAAAACAATTCTTATTTCAAACATTGCATTGCAGTACATAAAAAAAAGAAAAGAATAAAATTACAGCAATGAAAGAGTTGACAATCAAATAAGAATTGGCTTTCTTACATTTGTCGGTTTGGAACCCAGAGTAATGAAGTTGTCCCCTCTGAATATACATATCTACAAAAAGGGCGTAATGCTGGCTGGTATGCTAAGACCACTATTTTAAAAATCGTGTCAACTCTACGAAAAAATAATCCGTGGGAAACACAAAAGCTCGGAATGTGACTGGGACTGAGTAGAATCTTATTAAAGAGGGTAAGCACTTTTTGTAGAAGTATTTCCTTCAAGGACTTACGAACTCTTTGCCTAATACTGAAATTCTACCTCTCTCGTAAAAGTCCGACACGACTAAATGTTAAATGTTAACTATCTGCAAACTATGTGCAAACCGAATTTTTTTTTTTTCATTTTATATGCATATATGTATTTGTTTAGATGTGTTTAAAGATATACTACAGAAAAGCAGTAGGATGGACCATTCTCAAGATACTAATCAGTGCCCATTTTCGGCATTCACAAAATTTGAATGCTATGGAACGACCCATTTAACAATTCGAATAATAAAATAAGTGCGACAATATGTTAAAAATTGTATCCCCTACCTTTCTCTGCTAGCTGGGATTGTAGCTTTCATTGGTTTTAGTTTTAAGTAATTTCATTAATTTAATAAACAATTAGTCAAACAGAATAACAAAATATTTATAGACAACTTAATAAATAAAGGTTCAAACATGTTAAGGGCGGGCCATCTAGTGGTTTCATTTTAAATCGTATGTCATTTTGACACTGACAGCTGTTTCCCGATCGAAATCTTGACTGAAAGTCAATCTCACGAATTCCGAAATGAGTCGCCTTACGCTTGAACAACGTTGAAAAGTACTGCGAACTGAGGGCTGTGTTTTGGCTTAAATAAAGCACCAAAAAGTAAGTAAAAATATCATGTAAGTATAAAACACTCGTAGTCCCCATCGAAGCACGGTGCGGGCAGACAAGAATGTAGCTGATCCAGCCATGAGTGTGAGTTGGCATCATAAGATCATTTTTCTTCGAAAGTGTGAATAGAAACAACGTTTCGTTCAAGGGTGGACGTTACAAAGCTATGCTAACTGATTTCTTTTTTTGCGGAAATTGATAACATGGACATGAACATGGACATGGATTTAACCGACCTCTGGTTCGTGCAAGATGGGGCACCATACCACAATCAGTTGTTTGACCACAAAATTTCAAGACTTGAATTGCGATTTGTTGATTTGAACACTTTGAACTATTTTTGTGGAGATCCGTGAAGTTATGCGGAAAATGCGAAAAGGATTCAAGCACTTTAGGCCAGTATCATAAAACAATCCGTGATCTAAATTTCAACACAACGTTAAACAGGTCTTGGAAAATTAAAGTTTCAAAATGCGCTACTGCGAGGATACCCGATAAAGCAAGTTGAACAATTTTGTTTTTCTTAATTAATGTGAATGTTTGTTCTCACTAATAAGGCTATAATATAAAGGGTCCGCCATCTAACGTTTTTTTTTTTCAACTAGTGCTTATTTCGTGAATGGTAACACTTAGCTCATGTCTGATTTGACAGATAATTAATTTTATCCTTCCGCTGAACGAATATGGCTGTGTATACGCTTCGCTAAGTGGGCCTGCGATCGACTTAGAGAAGATGCCGATTTTTCCAAAAAAATCATCTTTTCAGATGAAGCTCATTTTGATCTTGGCGGGTATGTAAACAAGCAAAATTATCGCATTTGGGGCACAGAAAACCCGAACGCATACATTGAAAAGCCGATACACCCAAAACGAGTCACTGTTTGGTCCAGAGACATAATTACGCCCTGTTTTTGAAGATCTCATTATCAGCCGCAGAGCTGATGTCATTTGGCCACCTCAGAGCTGCGATTTGACACCGCTGGACTATTATTTGTGGGGTGCCGTGAAAGATAAGTGTTACGCTGACAAGCCAGAGACAATTGACGCTTTAAAGGACAATATTCGTGAAGCCATCGGTGAAATACAGCTGCACACAATTGATAATGTGCCTAAAGTTGGACTGATCGTGTAGGCTACTGCATGGCCAGCCGAGGCAGCCATTTGAATGAAATTATTTTCAATTTGAGAAAATATTCAGTAGTTTTTTTTTATAGCATTTTCAAAAAAAAAAGTTATTTGGCGAACCCTTTATATACATTGCATTTAAAAAAAATCTATGTAGTCCACCCTGTATACAGCCAACTATACAAAAGAGTTCAAAGCAAATTTGATTTGAAAAATTTAATTTATCAAAAATGGTTTAAACAACAGTGTCTTTATCTTTATACTTTCGTTGTGATTTATGCGTCTACGAAACACAACAAAGCACACGTGCAAGTAGAGCAACAAGAGGAAATATGGCGTCAACTACGGCTTACTTTTACAATGTAGTCGAAGTAAGACCCTGCTTTTTGCATCTACTTATATTTCAGATTTTCATTTTCCTCTGGACGCTGCCCTTGAGGCTATTTTTGAAATTACTATCACCTTATTTCATCCTACTGCACCACGAAAAAAGGGAAGGCTGGGACATAAATTAGAGCCCCTAAAGCACGTGTACAGTACATGAATATAATTGTTGCACGTGTAAATGAATTATATCAGTGTATGAACATGTGTGCTTAATATAACGCATGTTTTTATTCTAGAAATAGTTTTAATTCTACTGTCGGTGTTTTCGTTTTATAAATTTGCGAAAACGATAACTTCAGTTAGATTCCACATGACTTAGAAGAAGTAAAAACTAAAGGCTTATGCTTTCAATGACGAAGGCTTAAAACTGGGCAGTAGTCACCTACAAAAAAAAAATAGTGCGTGCAGTCCCCCCGCGCGGAAGAAGTGAAACTTCCTAATATGAAAATGAAAATAGGAAGGGATAGAAATTTATTTTGAGTGAACTCGTATTGTTTCTTTAAAAGAAAAAGAAAAGAGATGGATCGGAGTAAATTTTCACGGGATAGCTACTTAACACCATTTCATAGAACAATTTTTTATTTTTTGGTGGAGATTAGAGGACGAAAACTAGGATTTTAAAGATCTATGTACATATGTACATAGTACTTATGTATGGAATAGAATACCAGGAACCTTTCTGAAACCGTTGATTGGCCAGTGTCAGTGGTAGCTGACTGACCGACCAATGAAGACCGCAGTCTTAACACCTAAGCCCAAGACGGAGAACATTTACATACATGTTTAGACATGATCAAACATGTTAAGACATGATCAAACATGTTTAGACATGATCAAACATGTTTAGACATGATCAAACATGTTTAGACATGATCAAACATGTTTAGACATGATCAAACATGTTGAGACATGATCAAACATGTTTAGACATGATCAAACATGTTTAGACATGATCGAACATTTTTGAGCCGGGCGTAAATGGAAATTGCTTATACAATACATGATTATGCCTCCACTAACTACTACATACTCATAACTACATATGTATATTAAAATTGTAATAAAATCTTTCAGTAACCACTCACCAAGAGCTCTGATTTGTACATACATATGTACATATGTACATACATTGTATATTGTCTTCGAAATAAAATTCCGCAATTTCAATGAAGCAATCGAAATTTATTTTGCAAGCCAGGCACGATTTTCACACACACGACACAAATTGAAAATTAAGAAAGAACAAAGAGTTAAGGTGGATTTACATGCATCTGCACCCATAATTTTTCATCTGCAGCCATAATTCTTTTCGCTTCTCTTTTTAACTCTTGTGCTTTATAAATTATAATCTACATAAACTTAACTATACCAAATCCAGCATTAGTTCCCATAATGACGCGTCATATAACATACAACTGTTATAGCAACAAATTTATAGCAGTGCCAAAAACTATGCAATCGATAATATGTTTAACACGGAAGTGTAACGCTGCATGTTTGCAAGTCGCATAAGAAGTTTCACTTAAAAAAAAAAAAAATTATCTTGTCCAAGATGCAAGACAAGCCTTGCGACTTTTTGTAATATTTGTATGAAGAAATGATGTTTGATCTTGAACTGAATCGAGCCTGTAGTTCAGATATTTCGAAAAATACTATTTTGGAACTATAATTCTATTTTAATTTACTTGTGTTTTTAAAACTTTACGTGTGCTAGTGTAAAGAATACACGTGAATATAAATACACGCATTTTATCGAAAGCTTTAGTATAAACCGCAAAGAGGAGTATTTTGTCAAGAAAAAGAAGAGAATCTAATTTAAACTCAACAATATGAATTAAGTAGGTTAAACTCTAGGATTTTGTTTCACTTCGACTATATTACCAACTGAGCCCATTCAACAGTCCCTGGCCCTGACATTAGGATAGTTGAAATAAAAAATAGTGCGTACTCCACGCGCGGAAGAAGTGAAACTTCACGTCAAAAACTAGGTATTAAATATTTTCTATTATTTCATTTGAGGTGTAAAGAAAACACAACACTACTTTCAATGAAGCTATCGAAATTAATTTTGTAAGCACAGACACGATTTTCACACACACGACACAAATTGAAAAACTATTAAGAAGAATTTAATGAGATCTTGAGATTTTTCTTAAGAAATGAATTACAGATATATTAATAAACGCATTAAAAAGAACAAAGAACTAGTTTCAATTTGTACTTCTCCGAAAATAATGCAAACTTCCACCGAAGAACACATTTCACAACAATTAAATCGTCTGGCTGAATGACGAATTGCGAGCGGTGCCGAAAAGTATGCAATCGATAATCCGCGTTAAACGGGTAACGCAACCATGTTTGGAAGTCGCATAAGAAGTTTCATTTCAATAATTGACTTTTATTTCATAAAAATTGATGAATTGATTCAAAAGTGTGGGCACCCAAAAATAACCGAATGATGATCTTGCATTTTACCTCACTACATCATGGCTAATCTTGCTGTAGACTACAGACGAAAGATTGCTTAATCCTTACCCCGTTTCTCCTACCATTCATGATATACCATTTTAGATAGCCAATAAACTTCACTTATGTAACACAAAACAAACGCTGTAGTGTGACGCAACAAAGTGATTCGTTTCAAAATGTTTCTCTAGCTTTTAAAGATAACAAAATTGCAAGTTTGTCTAAGCGAAAAATGAGGTGTTGTAGTCTGTCGTAGATAAAATTATGATCAAGTGCTTTGTTTCTCGAACTGTCACAGAAATAGCTTTAGTTTATGAAGTGAACGTTTGCTTTTATTAAAGAGAATGAACAGTGTGTTCCGAAATATGTATAGACATCCGTACACAAAGATCTTGCTGCTTCAAAGGGATTGCGAAGTTAACAAAAACTGCATCTACGTATAACCTCATTTGTTACAATATCGCATCTGCACAAAGCTGAGTAAAAGCGCATTTCGCAAAGTTCATCATAATTTGGACTTAGAATTGGGAAAAACAGTGAATCTGTTAGTGATATTGTCACGTTCTTTTATTTACAAAACAAAATAAAATAACAAAACACATTCAATTACTATGACAATCAAGTTCAATGTGAATAGGTAGGTAAACTATCTCTCATTTGAAATAGCAAACCAGATAAAAATATGGGTTTGGAAAAGAACTCAAATATTTATTGAGCATGAACCTTATCAGATAAAAGCAACACCATACCACTCCAATGTCATATCGTCACTACTCAGTCCTCATTTACGTAGGTACCTTCTTGAAGTTCGAAATTTGTGTTTTCTAAGCTTAGTTTTGATTTATCTCCAAACTTCTTCCATCATAACAATAACATAATTAGCATGGCTCTCATAATCTGATTCTAAACAGAATTAGATTCTCCCTTCCCAATTAGGAACAATAAAAGCTAAGTGCTTATCAGACGCTTTGCTATGCGTAATATTCGTTCACATACTCATTCACAGAAATGCTAAGTGTTTGTCTATCATATTAATGACTGTGTACATAGTTTCCAGTGCCATTCCATTTAACGTTTTTTTTCTGTTATTTAAAGCGTTTTTGGGAAAATATCAACAGCAACCCAACCATTCACTCCTCCGCACCAACTGAACAAATAGCTTTCCAACGCAATAAACAAAACCTGTCGTTGGTAGGTACTTGTTCCTAGTATTCGTTCATCTTATCACTTAAGGCGGCAGGCATTTTAAACACAAAAAACCTTCAATCAAATCAAAACAAATCAACTCGGAGAAATCCTTCACAGTTCACACTTCACACCCTCCTTCCCTATTCGCAAGGCTTCAAGCAATATTCATCACTGCAATGCAAATGGACGTAAACAAATTAGAGTCTCGACTCGACGTAATTACACCCTATGCTTGTTAATAAGCAGAGAGAGCAAAATACAAAATACAAATATTTCACCGCCCCGCACCGTCTGTGTCGTTGTAGTTGTCGCTTGTTCCGGGAAGTGTGTTATCTTTGTTAGAAACCCACGAACAGAATCACCTGATAGCTGGAATTCATCATGAGATAAGCAGACACCCTAACCAGAGGCAACCAAGGTGACGTGTCCAACTGTGAACTGGAGAGAGCGTCGCCGTCGTACGACGGCATAAATCCCCAAGATATTTTTCTTTTTCTATTTTAAGTATTGAAAGACGTATTATGTAGGTAAAAAAAAAACCAGACCAGTTGCCGAGAATTAAGTATTTCGCACTTTTGTAAAACATTTGCTCACATTTACTCTAACTCACCCACATTTTCTTATAAATAGAAAGGAAAAAAGGAAAGAGAGGAGAAGAAAAAACCGAGTGCCAGTTTAATCTTCTTGACAAAAGTAATCCGCGCATTTAGTGCTGATAATCAAGATAAATCGCGACCAAACACCTTAAGGGTATTTTTGGGATCTTCTGGGCGCATTGGCTGGCACTGCTCCTGGGTAAGGTAAACTTAATGGATTACTCCATTGCTCAGAGGGAATTCAACTCTCAACACATTAAACATGATTGGGGATCATTGACTTCGCCGGCAAGGTCTTTTGTAGCCGATGGCAATCGTATACCAAAGAAGGGCAGAGACAGAGACACACCTCCTTTTCTTATGGGCTCTCATTGAGATTCGTGCAGTGCCAGTGAGAGTGGTGGTTCATAGTCGATACGCAATTTTATTAAAACAAGTAAAATTGATACCACGGAATGTTTACTTCTTCGACACAACTGGTCAACCGGTTTATTGGGTTTTGCAATGAAAATTTATTGTGGCTGCACTCAACTTTAACCACGGCAACCGAAATGCCAAGCAAAACCTGAACGGGGCAGAGAGACGACGAAGACGACGATGACGACGTACAACAGAGGAAAAGTGAAGGAATTGTTTTTGCATTGAAATGAGTGTGCTCGATGAACCGTAACTTGTGGAAGAATTCTGTTCGTATTAGTATCGTTAATCAATCTGCCACAGGGACGGAATTGGTTAGGAAATTAGTTTCCGTTTCAAGAAATTGTTTTTTTTTTTTGGATTGGAGAAATGAAATTGTGTTTTGGATACAGTTTTTGTTATATTCGGTTAATAAACGTTTTATATTTTCCTCATTGATTGTCTAGCAATCTGGAAACTGCATTCTTAACATACAAAGCTCAGTAGTCGTGCGGCTTCTACGATAAAATGACAAACCAAATTGAGTATAAATCAAAAGTGACAGCTGTCAAAAAGACCAACTCAAGAAAATGTATTGCCAGAATGAAAATCACAGGTCTAAAAAATACACCCTTTACATGAACAGTCATTAAATATCCCAAAGAAAAGCACAGGTCTTAAAGAAGACGCCTATGGAACCCTGTTTTGTGAACTATCGTCTACTGAAGAATACTGATCGATATCAAGAAACAAGACGGGGTTTTTCTCCGCCCCAAAACTAAGCACTCCTACACTGGAACTCATTAAAAGTTCACAAACTACATGTTGAATATAAATAGTCTATTCAAATTCTTGTCAATATGAATAAATCATAAGGAACACGGAAGTATTTTGTACGAATTTGTATAAAATTACTTGAAAATTACATTCTAATGAGACAGATTTGTCAACACAACAACTTCGATTGGCAAAAGAGGTGACAAAGACACAAAACTTTCCGACTGAATTGTTGCCTAATGCACATGCAGAAATTTGAATGCTGGTTTTCGAAAAGAGGAGATTTATATCATTTGAATTTTTATTAGTGGCAATCAAGGATGAAGATTACTCAACTTTGGATAATTTTAAAATTAATTGATTTAATAGCGAACCGATGGAAATTCTTTCGACTTAGTCTTTTCTGTCGATACTGCTTGGGAATTTAAATTAAAAATGATTTTTAGGTGTAATTTTTGATAATTTACACAGAGTAAAAATCATTAGAAAGCAGACTTCTGTAATGACCGTGGCGAAGTGATTAGCATAATCTGCCTATTGCGTGGGGGATTTAAGGTTCAAATCCCAGAAACATAAACAAAAAGTTTTTCTACAGGTATTTCTTTTTGCGAGACGAAGTCTTACGAGACCAAGAAAAGCACTTTCTAACTTAGCCGTCCGAAATCGGCATGAAATTGTAGGTCTTTGCAATGCAGGCCCGAGGTTTTAATAGCTTTGTTGCCCCACCCTTTTTATTTCATTTTTAAGCAGACTTCTGAGTTTAACAAGCTTCGAATAACTTAAACTCGATTTGATTTGTTCATTTTTAATTTCTTTTCATGAGCTCTTCATATAAAAATCAGTCACTCAAATTGATGAGAATCAACAAGAACAGTTCAGTAACTTTTCCCCAAGAACATTATGGATTTTGTGGTTGTTTTCTGCGGCTTACGATTTGAAATGAAAACCGATGGGTTTGTAAAGAAACAAAAAATAGAAAAAAGACGAAAGTGCTCGAGTAAAGTAATATTTTTGATTTTGAAAATTTTGTTGAAAAAGACTAATACTACATTAGGTACATAAGTAGCCCTTATCCCCTTAAATTTTTGAAGATATATTTAAGCTTCTTACAATAGTTTTGAAAGCGATTTCTAGGTCAACCAAATCAATCAACTGCTATTGTGATGAAAAAACGTATCAAATTCTGCATCATTTTTGAGATGTACCACAAGAGTATTGACTTGGGCTTTACCTTATACATTTTGATGGTAAGGTTTTGCGTCAGCAAAAAGTTTTATTTGCGTTGAAACATGATTCGTATTCCACTTAGAGGTAATATCCACTTATTTAGAGAAACAAAGCGAAGATAAACAGCAATTTATTTCTCTTGTTTTCTTTTCAATAATTTTTCTGGAGAGAGGAGAGAGAGATATCCTAAAATATTCCAATTTCATGAGAATCTGGCACATAGTAGACCTTGGCATACCAGGAGCTTCCATATAAATAGGCACTGGTAAAGCCTCTATGAATTAATCCCAGTAACTTTTACGCGTTTGTGAAGTATGCCGCTCCAAAGAACGACCACAGAAAAGAAGTTCTATCACAATTTAACTCCGATGTTAAGTAGGTCTGTGCAATGTTGAACAAAATGGCCCACTAAGCGAATTTATTAAACTTGACCAAAGCCAATACCAGGAATAATTGTCTCTTAATCATTAAATTGCTTAAGTAGCCTCATTGGTACTCCACTCATCCGTTATGCCGAAAAACCTCTAGGTTTACCCAGAGAATCCGGGAGGTAGCATTACTTTGTTTCTAAAGAATTGAAAAAAATCTTTCAGAGATTCTTACTCATTGAACAAAACACTCCCACGGTCACTTAAAAAAATAATGTCTAATTCACAACAACTGGTTTCTACAACTTGATATAGTTTTGTCCCTTACTTTTTGGATTAAGTTTCACATTTTAAAGACCAGTTGCTTTCACACTAATGTTTGAGAAATTTCTAATTTACTGCCGTATTAGGCCGTATTAAGACATTTTTAGAGGATGAGTTGGTTGACACACCTCTACCTGACATATTTTACATGGCTTTTCTGTCATCTAAATTCTGTTCTCATTGAAACGACTTATTAAAACGAGATGCCGCATTTATTTCTCTGCACCTATCGCACATGTGAGAAAAATATCAAATGTCAAACTGCTCAAGTTATGCACAAGTTCTTAAAACGAAGCAAATTTTTTGAAGGTTCTTTGATGATGTGAAGTTGTCGTGAGGAATTTCAATGTTCCGGCTCCGAACGACTGAGTGAGGAAACATTTTTTATAACAGTAGAGAATTGGCTTTTTCAATACTATTGGCTTTATCGCGAAATGTGATTGGGATCTCTGAAGTACTAATTCGACTCCTTAGCCTATATGCCATTTTCCATCACAATTATGCAAAATACCCGAGGAAAATTGTACGTCTGTTTTGACCAGCTCTTCAGTTCAGTTTAGCTGGCTATCCAGTTTTTTATGGCAATTGCCCAAAAAGGTATCCAGAAATGTTTTGGATGTGCACCTGTGGAGTGCGGTGGTTAGCGTATCTGGGTGCTACGTGCGAGTTCAAGCTTTGATCCCAAATAACATCCAACGGACCATCCTTCTTTTCTATATTTCTATACGAAAAGTGAAGTGAACACAGTATGTGGTACCCGTGACGTGAAAGCTAGCATGTCTGCCTGTAAACCGAGAGTTTTGTGGTTCGAATCCCAACAGAAGCAAAAATGTTTTTCCACGGGCATCGCCTTTCGCGAAGAATTGGAAAGTCCTCTGACGGTAAATTCATTGCCATGAAAAGCGCGTTCTCGACTAGCCGTTCGAAATCGGCAGAAAGTTGTAGGTCCCCTGCATTCCCTCACAAAGGCGATGGTTGTGAGAAATGCGCTAGGTCCCGGAGCTCATTGCTCTGTTGTGCAACATAATTATTTTTAAAAGTGAAGTAAACACACACACCTTCTAAGAAAAACAACGAAATTTGGTAAAATTTAACCAACAGACAAAAGTTGTCAATGACAATAATGTGCTTTTTTGCTTCTGACATAGATTTTTCATTGAACTTACCAACTCTAAAAACCAAAAAGAAAAAAAGAAAAATCGAAAAAAATTAATTCCGGATGATTTTGTTCTTTGGTCTTGTTTGATTTATTGTATTAAGGTTTCTGCATATCCGTAAGATGCAATCCGATTCAGTTTCTTCTTCTTTCAAATCGAGGACAATGTTTCTTCTTTGGTTAAATTGTTTGAGTTTTTGATAGAGCCTCTGTTAAAATTTTGATATGTTGTGTTGAAGTTCGACTAGTGATTGGTTTTCAAAGCAAACCAAAGTGAAGTGTTAAATATATGAAATTGTGTATTGATATGTTCTAGTGAAACTAATTTATAAACTTATTCGGTGTGAGTGGGCTTCAAAGTTTAAAGTTTAATAACACAAATATTTTCCGATGCTGTAAGTGGTCTGTCATGCAGTATAAATGGTATTGAACTCTTTGCTGGATTGTTTGGAGTGTGAAATGTTAGCTCCATCCCTGATTTTGTATCTTGAGTAATGCATTGCCTCCTGCTTTAAGCGCCTCCCAAACCAAAGCATTTTTTGAAGGCACGGCAGTGGCAATTGCAGTTGTCAAAATTCAGCTATACAGCGACATATAAAAATACCCACACCGACGCCGCGCCGACGCGACAAAAGAAAAACCCCAAAATGTTCATACATTTGCATTGTCGCGACGGCAAAAATGATGACAACAGCATTACTGCCGCTGCCGGAACTGCAAAAACGATCTGCTTTGGGAGAAACTATACCTACGCTTTTTTGATTTAGCTTCGACTCAAGAAGTCATAAGCGGCTATTCACTGAATTCTTTTGCAAAGCCATCAGTTCTTTTATGGAAATGTAAATTCGAAGATTTTTTGTTCACGGAAAAAGTAATGCGAATTTATACTGCTAATGTCTTTAAATGTGAAAAAGAGCAATTGTATGTTGTTTTAAAAAGAACCTCAGAGTGGATATCATTTCCCTCAAAGTCACATTGTCAACCGAATCCCACCGTGCAGTACGAATGTAAAACAGCATACCGAAAACAATAAATCAATGGCGTTTTGATCCGAAAACATTAATTTTTTCCGATGACTAAGGCCATTATTGCGAGTGTCGCCTAACATTCGATGCTACAATGGTCTAAAGCTTCGATAAATTTTCCTTTTGGTATTGCGTACCTCTATCTACAAGGATTTCTGTTACTGTGTATAATAAAAGTAGTCATGGTGAATAAATCTTATAATTTGACATTTGAGTTAGTTTTAGTGATAGTCGAGCACAAAAATACAGACGATAACGATCGAATTCAAAATTGAAAGTATCGAACAATAAGAATACGCAATACCAAATATCATTTTCGATGTTTGATTATTATCGACAACCGTCGTGCATCGACAGCCAAACGATACTCGCAAGAAGGGCCTAAAGCTAAGCATAGCACAGGGTTCAGGCAGTCTCACAACCAATGCTTCTTTCTCGATGCATCTCCATTATCAAAATTGGTAACTTCAGTAGAGTGGAGTTGCAAAAGCAACAACCGAACCATGTCAAAATCACGCACTAGTTTTAAGACAACATTTCCTAATATTTATTCAAGTCCATCCAATGCAAATACCAACAACATTTCGAAGTTCATCGACTTTCATTTCGAAATCCAACAACAAAATCTCTCACATTTGCATAGTAATTTTAACAATTTGCGATCGCTTCACAGAGAATCTTTCACACTGAAAACAACAAGTCCAAGGGCGCCAAAAAATGGATTGAATTGCTTCTCACTTCGGAACGACCCAGAACCCAGTGCTCTGTGCATCGCCTTTGCCAGCTCTTTTTGCTGCCATACTGCCTGCCATTGCTTAAAATCTGTTTGTTGACTAACTCAATCAAATATCATGAGAAGAAACCGTAAGAAACATGTTCTCAGTTCTCACCACAAAACTAGTCTATCTCTATACTCTAAATACGACGAGTACTATTAAAAAAAAAAATTTGAATAAAAATAACAACAACAGCAACACAAAATATACTGGTTTATCTTCGTGTATTCCACAAGCCTTTAACTTCAAATAGAGACGAAATCTAGACGCGAAGGCACACACCATCACCGACCATAGAGCATATTGAATGGGTTAACATTTATTCACTTTAGATGATATGTGTTGTTGTTGCTGTTGTCACAGATCGACATTTTATTGAATTGGGCAAATTTATCAAAATAATTGTAGTTTTCTACGCGTTTCCAATTCAAATCGAATTCGAATCTATATGGGCATAGATCACGGAGGAGGGATGACGGAGCAACGGGACGTGGGTCGAATTCATTTACATTTAAGGGTCGGTTGTTGGTAGAGTCGGTCGTTCGGTCGTTTGAATCAATCGATCGATTGGCACACAGACTAGCTAAGCGGGCGGTTTCTCATTCGAATATTAATTTACACCGTGTCACTCAAAGATACGCAAAATGTGATGCAATTTATATTGACACGGCATGCACAGGATATAAATATAAATTCACAAAAAAAAAACACACACCAAAAGACAAGAAGAAAACACGCGACTTTTATTTTTATATTTTTTAACATCCAACGTGGTGTACGAGTATATTTGGTTTGGGTATATTTTTACACGAGTGGGCTTGCCTCAAGAACGCAACAACACTACTCAACTCACGACTTAACGCACCGTAAATTGAATTTAATTGAATGCAATGCCGAAAAGCACAGCTAACTCTACATACATCACCAGCAGGGAGAAGAGAAGTAGTATAGTTGCACTCTGATGATGAAGAATCACAAAATTCACGACGCGATGTTGTTTTCGTTTAATTTTCTTTTCTCTCTTCAAAAACTGTTTTAATGCGATTCCGACTGCGGTCCACTGTTGACTGACTGTCGAACGAGAATCGTCGATCGTTTATAAAATAAAAATGAAAGTATCTACAATTACGACAACGTGGAATAAGATAAAAATCTCCGTCGCGCCATGTGATTGTATCTCTCTCAAAAGTCGAGAAGTTAACTATGGAGCTACCATTCGACGTGGAAGGCAAGCAAACACTGAGCCAGTTCCTTCGGTGCTCCACACTCCACAGCATAGCCACGAAACAGGTTGATTGGCAGTGTGGGAGCTGAGGGGTACTCCCAAGCTAACAAGCAACATGTTGCGAACGAGCAATGGAAATACCGTGTTGAATGAAGAATGTACGGCAACATAAAGCAAAGCGCATGTGTCGTGCATCTATTTCAGCAACGAATACAACAGGTAAGGCAAGCAATAAGGGGCCAGACCAGCAAACATGTAAACAAGAGTCCGACCGACCCGAACCTAGGCCAACATAAAAACGTGCTCTTGATCTCAATGCCTTGCTATCAAAACATGTAGCTCATCATAATGCCGGCATGGTTGAGGCAGGACGTGGTGTAGTAGAAGAAGGGAGTTGGGGGCAGTGCCATGGCCCCCTTTAGTTCACTTCCAGTTCATTTACGTATTCGGCCTGTTTATGTTTCACAAAGTGGTTGATGGAATTTCGGCTATGGCACTTGCACAGAGTAAAGGGATAGTGAGGCACGCAGTGCCCTGTGGCTGTAAGATGATTAGGGCCATAGAATCCATATACAAATGGGTTTTGTTCTTATTTGTCGAGATGAAAAGATAATTACGCACGTAGTTTTGGTGTAATGTTGAAATGTAGTCAGTAGCTAACATCTACACTGGTCTCGAGTGTTATCGGATCCTTAAATGTGAATTGTGACAATATCGATGTTTACGGACATGCTTTGCAAATAAATGAAGTGTGCCTTATAGATTGGGAGTCTTGCGTCGACATAGAATATTTTATAACTTTTTTCAAAACACTATACTATCATGGTATAGCAGGTAGATAGGCATAAATATTTGCAAATTCTATTGAAGGAGGAGGGAGACGTTACTGAGTAAATGTTTTGGGTAAAGTTGGTAAGGCATGACAATAACGTTGAGAGTAAAATGTATGTACTCATTTATTTAGCTGCTATCAGACCAGCTGAAAATATTCAATGGCGCACTTGAACAAACAACAACAATGGGAGTTAAGTAATATTTAGAAGAATATTCAATATGGCTGCCAATATGTGTTCAGTGCATAAAAGCAACTATTGAATTATTTTGAATAGAACTTCGTTAATGCAACACCGCCAAGTGCCTTATCCGTCTCTTCCTGTCTATGTGTTTGAGTTTTAAGGTCACTTCTGACATAATTAGTCAGGTGAATTTAGACATTCGAAGTTACATAAATTCATAACATGCTGAAAATTCGTGAAGTTGTTCAAAATATAATCTATATACAATGTATATTATACATATACATAAAAATTAATTGCTGTTCGTTAGTCTGGCTAAAACTCGAGAAAAGCTGAACGGTTTTATCTTATCTTGGTCTTGAAATGTTCGTGGAGGTCTAGGGAAAGTTTAAAAGGTAAGTTTATATGAAAAAAAGGATTTGAAATAAAGTAAAAGTAAGATTTCTTTAATCTTAACTGTAATGAATAAAAAATTAAATTAAAACAAAGCTTTTGTTTTTTGTTTTGAGATTAAAAAATAATTAGCGAATACATAATACGTTTATTTGATTGTTTGTTTCTAAGAACTCTTTTGATTTAATTTTTGACTGGTATGTTAAGAGCAAAAATTTAAATTTTTTTTATTTAAAGCGTTACTTTTATTATAATTCAGGCAATTTTTCATATATTCCCTGGACTTCCACAAGTAATTCAAAATCTCACTAGCAGACCCGCCCGGCGGGCGCGTAGCTTTATATGTATAGATATAAAATCAAATATGCGAAGAGAAACATCAAATGCTAACGGCACTAAAGACATAAATATCGAAAATAGTCGTATAAGTATTTATCACAAACAGGTTCTATAAGTGAGTGGAAATGGAGTGGATAGTTTAAGAATGCAACGAGTTCGTGCCTATCAGACACATCAACTGCAGGGCACGACAAAATGAAGTTGAGCATAGTGCTTCTCTGACTCTGGAACCAGCAGCATTCTACTTTGATCTGAAAATAAATTATTGCAATTTTTTTTTTGACAATAAATCGCTGACTACAATTATTTATTCCTATTTCCTCAAAAGTACTCGGGAACGGGAATGGAAACGTTAACGAGAGCTAGGTGTTTGTATTGAAGAGCCACTAAAACTATTAATCCAATTTGAATGAAATTTGGAACAAAAAGATGAGGCTAGATTTCCTTTTCATATTCTCGGGAACGGAAACATAACCGGGAACTTGAAAAATACTGGACCGATTCCAAAAATTCTGTCATCGTTAGAGTCCTCAAATGCCCCTGAGTAACATAGACTATATTTCATCTCCACTCTGCCACTAGAATGTAAACTTGGGCCTGAGCTACGTCGCGCGGGTCAACTAGTTATTAATAAAATTTGAAAATTCCCCATCTTTCCCCTGTGTGGAAAAAATTCTATTCTAGGTCAAAGGTAAGAAAAATTAGTTATTCACGATTTTAAGCAAACCGAGAACCGATTAAGTCATAAAAATACGTCAGACAAAATAGTAAGTGGAGTGAAACTTCCACCGAAAAACACGTTTCACTACAATTCAATCGTCTGGTTGAATGACGCGGAATTGATACAACTATTGTATGCTGCATCAATAAATTGCGAGCAGTACCGAAAAGTATGCAATCGATAATCCGCGTTAAACGTTTAAGGCAACCTTGTTGGAAGTCGCATAAGAAGTTTCACTTCAAAAACGTAAATCATTAAATTATCTGTAAAAAATGTTTACATTCTTTTTTCTCTACGAGCCATCGTTTCTGAAATATGACGATTTGAAAATCTATAAAAATTGTAACCGTCATAAAATGCACACGTTCTCAGTTCTCACGCCACCTATGAGGCTTGTTTCTTAATGTATTTTCCCCAGTAGGCCTATTCCACGGGTCAGTTATGATCCTGTTTAATTTGAAAATAAAAATAAAAATAAAATAAAAAAGGTGGCACAACAGAGCGACAAGCCCCAGGGCCAAGCGCTTTTTACACAACCATCCCTTGAGAGGGAATGGAGAGCACCAACAATTTTCTACCGTTTCAGAACGGCTAATTGAGAAAGCGCTTTTCATGGCAATACATTTATTAATGGAGGACCTGCCAATTTCTCGCGACAGGCGATACCGGTGGAAAACATTTTTGCCTCTGTTATGACTCGAACCATGACCCTCAGTTTGAAACTATTGCAAAATAACAAAAATTAGCAGACTGGAAGAGATAAAAGCAATGAAAATTGAAGCAAAGTACTTAAGTTTATTTGTCTGATTTGTTGACTTCAAATTCTTCTTCTTGTTCTTATTGAAGTTGATAATATACCCGGAAAAGATGTTGATGGGCAGCTGAGGATGGAAGAAGACAAGCTAATTGAATTTGTTTTTTACTCTTAGTATTTTCAACGAAACATTCATAGGCAGGTAGTATCTATTGAAAATTCGTACATAGAAAGAAAGAAAGAAAGAAATGAAAGTTGCTGCTCTACAACATCTTTTTCGGGTATATTATCAAGTTCAAGTGTGGCTTGGTTATCAGCTAGACCCTACAGATTCGGGTTGGAAGTTGGTCAACAGCGTATTAGAACCAGTTCGAACTTTGCTTCCACCTGCGCCGGAAAAACTGCTGAAAACAATTTTTTGTAACTGCAAAAAGGGATGCAATGCTAAATGTGGTTGTAAGAAAGTTGGACTCTTTTGTACTCTGGCATGTCCAAATGTCAAAACCGGTCATTTTGAATCACCAACAGTAAAGGATTCGTTTGATTCGTGAGGTGACATGCGATACATCAATCTTGACACAATTTACTTACCCAGGATGAATATGAAGAAGAAGAACAACAAGAATTTTTAAGTCTTCGATTCAAACGAATAAATTTCCACTTTGCTTAAATTTACATAGCTTTTATCATTTGCAGTCTGCTAATGATCGCTACTTTGCAATAGTTTCAAATCAAACAGGTTAATAACTGATTCGTGGGATACGCCTTCTAAGGAAATCACAAAAAAAAAAAAAAACAAACCAGGCTAATGACAATACCTCTAAGGTGGCGTAAAAACGTGTGCATATTATGACGATTACAACTTTTACTGATTTTCAAATCGTTATATCTCAGAAACGACGGCTTAAATGATAAAAGTATGGTAACATTTCTTACAGATAATTTTATGATATACAATTTTCGTCTGATGTGTTTTCCCAGTTTCCACTACTACCTGCTGAGTGTGGGGAGTTTCACTTCTATACCGTTTGTGACTTGCTGATGTTTAAAAACAAATCAAAATGCTTTTTAAAAATCCTTAACAATTTCGAAATTAAAATTTTAATAATGCTTATACAATGTTTTCTTAAACAACTTGTTAAATTTAAAGTTTCGTCAAAATCGTGCAATCCATTGATGTACTTTTATGATAAAACTAACCGTTTTGCTGAAAATCGCCAAAAACTAATTTTTTTGACTTTTGGCCTTGAATAAAATTTTTGCCATCCAGGGGAAAGTTGGGGAACTTTAAAATTTTATTAGTTATTATATTTTGAACGATTTTATGAATTTTTAGATCGTTGTGAATTTATGTAACTTCACTCTTATTTTATGGTCTAATTTCATCGGACCAAATGTTTTTTGCTCCGGTTACACAATTGAATTGTTAGTACAGGAAATGAATTTGAAAAGAAGGCGCCGATGTCTTTTTGAAATAAACAAGTTTCTAATTTTTTTCTGATAAAATTTTTTTTTCTCCAGTTTGGAAACAAATTTCATCACAAACATTCTCAAAACAATCGTTTTTTCTAAAAAAAAAAATTGCGAACAAAATCCTTTTTTGTAATTCACTTAAATTCATTGTTCTTTATACAGAAATGTTTTTTTTAGAGGTTTAGTTGTCAATTTAACAATTGGCGATAGTATATTTAGAGTCAATACATTTTGCCATTTCACAAGGAACAGACAGTGGCCACGTTTTCTTAAAAAATTAGTGTGAAAACAAGTGGTGTGTGTGATTTGTCATTGTCTCTATTTTTAGTGAGCTTTGAAGTCAGTTTTCCTCAATAAAATGTGAAGCTCCGTTATGCAGTAAGAATATTTACTGAAAACAATAAGCGGAAGTGAGGCAAGTAGACTTTAAAAGGCAATTGAAATAGAACTGATAAAATGATGTTACTTCGAAAAACTCATTAATTGTTTGGGCTATCGATTAAAACACATCCAAAACAGTTAAAAGATAAACGTTTGTAAAGAAATCTTTTTACTTTGTGGGTATTTATCTACCTAACTAATTAGTAGAGGCTTTTTATCTAAGGTATCTCTATAACTTCAACTTCAATTGACAGGTGTACTTTGACAGATGAAAGGAAGCTTTAGGTAGGAAGCGGATGTTTTAACTTTACTCTGCTCGATTGAGATATAAAAGGATTCCTACTCTCCCAAACCACAAAAAAGGCTTAAAAATGAAGGTTTATTCCGATGCTTGTGCCAATGCTTAGGCAATCAAAGAAAAGACATAAACGAAAGTTCGGATTGATTTACTGGCATACTAAATGTACATACAATAAAATATATATCAAAACTCGCTACAAAAACTGAAATCTACCCTTTTCGCAGACTGAGGACATGATGATGAACAAAGAAAGCATGATGCACATTTAAATTTAAACTTTGAAGTCTCACAAACAGTGATTTCGATATGAAACTTGTCTCCCACACAGTTGCACTTTTTATTTTAACCTTACGCTGAGCGAAACTTTGGATTTTTCGAATCCATTGAATAAAATAAAGGATTTTTCAAATATAAGCGAAATCATACAACACGGAAATATTCACAACCGATGATGTGCCGCGAGGTAAACAAATGATCTGTCAAACGCGCTGATAATAAAAGCGCGATTCTGAGCAGGTAGGCTGCTGACACTGCAGACTGGAGATGGCAGAGAAGATTACTTGAGGTTATTTACTGGAATAACTAGGCGTAGTTTATTGGGTACACCACATCCCTGATTTTTCTTACATTTGTTACCTACGCTTACTACCATTATAAGAAGAAAATGATTGAATGCACTCGACAATAGTTATTTAAACCACGATATTTAATTGAAATTAAAATTCAAAATGATGTAATGAAAAGAAACACGATGAGCCAAACGGAAAGTCCGAATTCAAATAAAAAATATATCATTATACAAACCTGTCTTAAAAGGTAATCAGAAAAAGAAGTGCATCTGCATTACAGAGCAAAGCGGTTGAAATAAAAATCAAAAAAACATTTTGACAACGCTTTGTCTACTCCATTCAACTACGTTAACTTCATAAACTACGTCATTTGTCTAGCAGACGAAGAAAATGTGTATAGTTAATCCAAGAAAATTGACTATCTGGCATCTCTGCTACAGACTAAGATTAGCTGGGGGTGTGTTTACTAAATATGCTCTTAATAATGAAAACTTAATAGAAACACCTTTAATCAGTAAAAAAATTCAGAAGTTAGTAAAACAGTTAAAAACTTAAAAAGTGCTGCTGGCCAGACGTAACAGAATATGAAAATAGGGAAAAATGGGAGACATTTGTTTTAGACAGCTCACAATTTTTTTTTTTGTGGCACGGTGTTTTGTACCCGTGGCGTGATGGTTAGTATGTCTGCTGTTAATCCAGAGGTTCGTGGTTTGAGTCCCAACAGAGGCAAACATGTTTTTCTACGGGTATCGCTTTTCGCGAAGAATTTGTAAGTCCTCCGTTAGTCAATTCATTGCTATGATTGAGCCTAAAAGGCCAGAGCATTCCTTATTCAGTTTCATGTCGCTGATAGCTGCGTCATCTATCCCCACTACCAATTGCTGAGTGTGGAGAGTAAGGCTATTGTGTGACACACTGCTAACTGCTGAGTGTGGGCAGTTTCACTTCTACTGTTTGTGACTCGCTGATGTTTTGAAAAAAAAAATTATCAAAAAAAAAAACAAATTGTTTTTCAAAATTTTTAACAATTTCAAAATTAAAATTTTACTTATGCTTATACAAAACTTTCTTAAACAACTTCTTAAATATAAAGCTTTATCAAAATCGTATAAGTCATCAACAAAAAAGACAGTTAAGAAAAAACGATTCTATAGGCATCCGTTTTTATTTGTTACAATTTTTTTATTTTGACCTTGAGTTCCGTTTCTTCGCCCTTCAAACCCTCCCTATCATTTTTCCGCTCAAACGTTCTTCCGTTGTTTGCTCTCGTTACTCGTGACTATAAAACCTCGGAGCAATCGTATGAATTTGTGGAGGGTCAAGAAATGCAACAGCACCCATTTCTTGGTTGACTTACAAGAGCGACAAGTTTTTTTTTTTATTTACAGGTTGTTTTGCTCAAAATGCGACAAAAGCTCAGGAAGGACGGATAGATTGGGTTAAGACAAGAAAGAATTTGTATGGGAATATGGAAGTAAATAAATATTAGATACGTCATTTCTCAGGTTCAAGACCATTTTTGTTCCAAATTTCATTCAAACCGACTCAGTAGTTTCGCAGTCTATTCAATACAAACACTTAGTTCTCGTTTACGTTTCCGTTCCCGTTCACGTAGGAATATGGGAATGAAAAATACACATAAACCTTTCTCTTGGATCACTATATCAATTAAAAGAACGCGTCAGATTCTGTTGATTAGTTTTAAAGATCTAAGCCAACAGACAGACAGCGAACGGAAAGCGACTTTGTTTTATCTATGAAATGATAATGTGGTTCTCAGTGGCTTAGTTGACTTCAATTTTTTTTAGAAAATTAAATACATTTTTTATAAAATTGCCCCTCACGCCTTAACTAAGTGAGATAAACCGGCCCCCTTCCATATGATTTTTGTCTTGTCTTGACCCAATCTATCCGTCCTGAGCTGTTGCAGCATCTTATGCAAAACACACTGTTTATAAATGAATATTTCAACTGGACAGTCTTAGGAAACACTCATCACAATTGCCCCAGCTCAACTAAGCGCTTCGAACACCTGGTTTTCTACTATCTCTTATTTCAAAACAAGTGTGAATACTGGACAAAAAAGAGCAGATTATTGTTGATCAAACCTAACGAGAATGTTCTCATCATTCACCACAGTCGACAATGTTTACCCTTTACGTTGCAGCAAATTAAAATGATTGTGGGCGCGGCGCGACGCATGGTGCTCGTGCTGACATTATTCCCAACTTTGTTATTTTTCATAATGTTTGTTTTTAAATCTCTTGGGGTTCAGAACACAATTAACTGACAATTGCCACTTAACTCAACATGATTTCATGATTTGTTCCCATCGAATCTTAACACACACACACATTGAAAACTCATTTGGAAACGCAATTAATAGCCTCAAATAGCTCACACGTCTCGACGCCACATTTACTCGTGGAAACACAAACCAAATTCACGGTCAATGTGTTTGGAACTCAGAAAATAAATCATTGTCAGCAGAGAGCAGAAAAACAACTTCATAATTTGTTATATCGGTTGTTTTATTTCATAACCCAAAGCAGAACGTTTTTATCTCATATCTCCCACCAAGACTCTTTTTTATTATTACCTCAGTTTAAATTACAATATCCAAACAATTGAAAATATTTGAACTTGAAAAACACCCCCTATTACGTGCACTTTTCTTTTTTAATAGCGTAATAATTTTTTGTGCGCTGCTCAGAGTGTGATGGGCTAATTTTATCCCGAATCACGCCCACAAAATGTTATTTTTAAAAGACACTTTGTGGTCTTTTTTCTTTTGTACGCATTATAACCATCTGTGCGTCACTCACCTACGTGAGCATGTTTGTGAACATTCTATTTTTTTTTTTGTTTTGATCTTTTTGTACTCAACAAAGCATTGAAAGATTGAAACGAGGCACGCTGAAAAATAAATTAAATATTCAACGTCGACAAAAAACCAAAATAAAAGAAGTCATTAGGATCTTAAAATGTGATGTAGAACAAATGAATGAAGGCCGGTCTTTTTTAAACTATTTACCAATATGAAAATAGACTTTGTTGCTTCGCTTGCAATCAAGATAACCCTTACCAAAGACAGAGTTTTGTATTTGAGCCTATCACTGGGCTTGAAATTCTTAAAATAATTGGTACTTTGAAATATTCAAATTCTTCAGGTATCGGTTGAATATCTAATAACTTTTTGAAAAATGTAGCTTGTTTTCTAACAGATGTCGTGGCACACATATTAAGTAAAAGTATTCTTGAAGGTGTATTCCCGGATGCCCTAAAATGTGCTACTGTCTTACCTCTTTATAAAAGAGGCGCAACCAATGAGTTATCTAATTACAGGCCGATTTCTTTATTGCCATCTATAAGCAAGGTATTTGAAAATGCTGTTCAGAATAAAATTGTGAGTTTCTCAAGGAAACCAAAGTTCCGTAGCAGTTTTCAGTTTAGTTTTCTAAGTGAAAAGCCAACGGAGAATGCCTTGTTGCGCGTCTGTTCTCAAAAACTTGTTAGCCTAGTTGTTAAAACAGTGTAACTGCAGCTTTATTTGATGATATTTTAAAAGCCTTTTATGTAGTGGATCACACAATACTTCTCAGTAAACTTGAAAATGCTGCCTTCCGAGGTTTTATTTTCCAATGGTTCGAATCATATTTGAAAGACAGAAAGTAAAGGGGGAAATTTGAAGAATTTAAGATTAAAATGAAACTTATTGAATTAGGAGCTCCGCATTGATAAGTCTTCGGGCCTATGTTCTTTTTGATTTATATGAATTCACTTTTTAGACTTCTTTTCAAAGGTTTATTGACGGCTTTTGCAAATGGTGTTTGTTTTCGCTTTAGTGCAAACATCAGCTACCTTAATCTTACAGCTGATATAAACTAATAAGGAATATGGTTTGCTCTACACAATCATTTCAAAAACCACCGAATGTTTTTTAACTTATCACAAATGTCACTTTCCAGAAAGTCCAGCAGCGTCCAGGAGCATTCTCAAACCGTTCCATATGTGCGAAAAGATCGCTTCTCATCATTCTGAGGAGTGACAGCCACTTCTCGATTTGAAAAAAAAACCATGTTGATACTAATCTTTTTTTCATGCTTCAGATTGCCAAACATTTAAATTCTTGAACTGTTTTTGGGTCTCCAACTCCACCGTTAACATTTTTTGTAATTCCTTACAAACTGCAGTAATGGTTGCTTCCGGTTAGAAAACGGCAGTGAATTCAAATATCTGGGACTTATTATTAACGCCAAAATGAGTTTCTTGAATCATAGAGGTAGTTTAAGACAGTACTTCCAAGGCATCTTACGATAGTTTTTACTTTCTCAGAAATGTTTGCTACTTTTAACTTCTCATACCATTTTCCATTCAAAGTTACAATGTGGAATTTTATGATGGGGTGGAACTTATCACAACAGAACTTAACTTATTTTGGTTATAAAGGGTGGATAAATTTAAAGGCCCGATGTCGATTTCAAGCGCCGTCAATGGTTAGACTGGTGGCAAGAAATGGTAACAGTGGATGATCAATTTGCGAAGAAAATCATCTTCAGTGATGAGGTACATTTTTACCTTAGTGGATTCATAAATAAGCAGAATTGCCGAATTTGAGTGAATGATATTCCAAGAGCGATTGTCGAAAACCAATGCACTGTTTGGTGCGTTTTATGGGCTGGCGGCACATCGTGATGAGTTTCTTCCAAAATGGGGTCGGTCAGGCAGTTACTGTGAATGGTACTCGCTATCGTGAGATGATAACGAACTTTTTATGGCCCGAATTGGAAGATATGGATGTGGACGATATGTGGTTTCAACAGGACGTCCCACTTGCCACAAAGCTAACGAAACAATGGCTCTTTTGCAAGACAAATTCAATGGCCGTGTTATCTCACTTGGTGGCGATGTCAATTAGCCACCAAGATCATGTGATTTGACACCGTTGGACTTCTTTCTTTGGGGTTATTTGAAAGAAGAGCCATTTATAATTCAAGAGATGATTCGGGACATTGACGGCATAGAGCCTCAATTATGCCTGAGCGTCATCGAAATTTTAAACCATCGCCACCGGCCGGTGCGGCGGCGGCCATTTGGCCGATGTTAAAAAATCAATTAAGAAAAAAATATTTTCTTTTTTAAAAAAATTGACTTTGAGGCATGAATTCTTAAAAACTATTCATTAAGTGAACTCAAACTAATTTTTTTTTGAAGAACAAAGCATTAGCTTTCAATAATATTATAGAACGTGGTAGTTAGTGGCTTAGCTGATTTTTAAACACATTTTTAAAAATTTAGTACATTTTTTATAAAATTGCTCCTCGCTCTTACACTGAGGGATATAGACTCCCTCTCCCATACAATTTTTTTTGTCTTGACCCAACCTATCTACCCTGAACCTTTGGCAAACCGTATCTAGAACATCCTACATAAATAGGAGGAAATTCTGAAAGTTAATAAATTAATTATAAAATTGAGAGTGGTGAATTTTTTTTTTAACTTTTTTCTTCTTCTTCTTCTTTTCATTTCCGGCGTTACGAGTAGTGATCTTGGAGCGATCACAACTCTCCCACTTCTCCGCTTCACACTAGTGATCCGCCTGTGAGGTACGCCGCACTTTTAACTTTTTTCTTTACGCTAATTAAAACACATTTCCGAAAATTTCATGAAAATCCAAGGCCTGACCCTGGATTCCTAGGTATAAAGCTTTCGGTAAAGTAAAATATAATTGCTTGGATTCTAAGAAATACAATTTATTTATCTATCTACCTACATTTGATTCGTTTTAATTAAAGTTCTAATGAATATTCTTTTTCTTTTCAGAAAATTAATTGAATTCTTGGCTCAGAGTGAGTATCTACCAACTTATTGAATGCCAACAAAAATACGATCCTCTACCATAGTAAATTGAGTGCTCTCATATCTACATGGACATCAGGTTCAACCATAAACAGTACTCGCAAAAACATGCACATTTTTAAAATATTTTTCATATGGTCGTCTGTCAATCTTTTTTCAAGGACAAATTTGCTTTGCAATCAGGTGAATTATATGGCAGTCGAAATTGTAGCTATTTGGCCTGCAAGCACCAAACCACTCTCACCTATGCAAAGCCCAAAAGAGTGGTGCTTTTAATCAAGCCAATTGAACCACTCTGGCTCTATTTCATCGTCTATTGCATTTTAAAAATTCAACAAGGACGTTTTTGTGAAACTTGCCCAATCGAATGGTTTGCATAAAACACACCAGTGACCTCTATTTCCGACCATGTTGGTTGACTTTCCTCCGGATATCCTTTAATGTTGTCGAATATTTTGTTTTTTTTTTTGTTTCATTCTTTTTTTTTCATTTTCCGCTTGGTTTAGTCTCACTCCCCCTTTTGGATTGAGCTTTGCTTGCATGAAAAATTATGTATGTCGTGTTGGCTCTTTGTATCCTGATCTTGGCCTAGTTAATCAAATTACCTCACACAGTGAAATGTGAAATCCAGTGCAACTGTTTATCGAGGCCAGGTAGCCAAAGTCCTGTCTCAGCCTTCCTCTGAATAATACATTTAACCTTGAGAAGAAACTTTTCACGAGCGAGGGTCTCCTTTTTTCTACTTTTATTGTTTTTCTTATTTGGTATTTCTTCATTCGAATTTTCCACATCATTCAATCAGAAATCCCCAAAGCCGATATGGGGGAATAAAACGATTTAGATAACTCGATTGCGATGGGCGAGACTCTCTTGCCAACTCTTTTATTGGTCTGAGATAAACAAATCCGAGATAAACTTTGAGTTGAGTAAGCGACGGACGGTCTATAATCAAACGGTAATCATTAAGCAAACTTTTATTGATATGGAGTATCATTTGGAACAAATAGAAAATTCCCAATAGCTTGGAGTGCAATCGAAAGGGGGATGAAATAAAAATTGGAGTAGTTTTTTTTTTTTGCTTTATTGAAAATTTCAGATTTCCAAAGAACTAATTAATTACGGATTAAGAGAGCGAAGGGTAAGAGTCCCCTCACCATAACCCTTCCCTGGGTTCTAGTTTCTCGATAATGGCTCTGGTTGTTGTGTAGCGGTATCCTGCACCACGGTTCTGCATCGTCTCTGGAAGGTAAAGTTAATCCCGGAATAAATTTGGCCAGCTAATAAATTCGCAAATGGGAGAGCAATGATACCGTTCCCCTGCTGCTGCTGTTGGCTGCACTCAGCTCACTGCTCACCACACAGAACGATGATGAATGCTCTCGATATCCGACATCCTTGCACATCTCGCTGTTGGGTTTTCGGTTTGTATTTTTTTTTTTTTTTTAACTTCGATACGATGGTGCGATTTCAGATTTGGGGTTCCAGCTTCCAGCCAGCAGTGCACACAGTTGTTCGTAATAAGCGGTTGAGGTTGGTTAGGGAATGGTTGTAGTGCGGTGATGGTGTTGAACTTCGTTAGGGTTGTATAGCTTCCAGGTAATGCTATGATGTCGGTCTTAATTTAGTTTTTAGTTCTTTTGATTCTGTATGGCATGTAAGGGAGATGGTAGGTTATGGTGGGCATTACTGTTGAGATATAAATGGTCAAGAGTGCTTGGTTTGGCGGTGTACGTATAATTGCACAAAGTAGTGAGACGAAAAAATGCTAAATATAAGCTCTTTTAGGACTGCTTTGAATAAGGACTTATGGGGTTTTGTGTTTGGGAGGTTCTTGCAAGTTTTTGTTGGAAGCCAGGAGTGTATACCTATTCGTGGCGAGGATGTTAAGGACAACATGTGCTTTTTGTCGTGAATACATGTCCTTGATATGGAATTAAGTTTCCCTTCCCCAACTGTGCGCATAGAGATTTCCATCTCTAAATGACAAATGAGATCAGTCGACCACACCATAAGGACTCGGGTTGCAACAAATCTCAAAGAAATGTGGTTTTGTTTGGAAGAAGAATTTTTCATTAAGTCACCGTCGTAGAGACTGACTAACTGACTCTGAATTAGTTTTGCAAGTAAATTCAACTTTTTAGAGTTGAGACCTGAAAAATGTTCATTTGTTTGTAAAAAGAAATTAATGTTAAGAGAATCAATCATTTCTCGAAATTTGTTGAGAAACAGTTTTAGGGTTTAAGTACACATTAACAACCCTTTCGATTGTAATTCAAGAAGGCACGAGGAATGAAATCTGGTTCGAAGTAAATCGAGGATACAAGTGGATCTCGATGTCATTGCTCTAAAGATTTTTGTAACGGTCTTTTTTGAAAGAAAAGTGAAAAGCTATCGACGGTGCAAATATAATTTTGAATCACCGATTGTTTATGAGGACATCGATATTTTAACAAGAAGAAGACATTCTGCATGTCGCTTTCAGGGAGACTGAAAAGTCTTTTTGGAAAGGTCCCGTGGCCACTGAAATTTCTTAAAAGTAAAGTCAACAACTAGAATCCAAAATTACCAGTAGAGCTTATTCAAAATAATTAGCTAAATAAACGATACTTAACTGCAGATAGTGCACGAAATTTCAAATATGCTTTTTATCTAAGCTTAGATAGGCTCGTCGGATCCAAGTTTTACTCAAGAAAAAATGGGCGCTACTTATCGCACGAACTTGCGATTGTGTGCTAAGTACAATATCAAAATCTTAAGGCTGAGTACAAGCTTCTAGTATTCGCTCTTTTAATATATTTGGTAGTACAAAGTTGCCAGTCACACACAAAAAAATGAGAAAAAATCGCATATATAAAATATCGAAAAAAAAATAAATTGAATATCAACCTTCAAGCGAAAATATCAAAACATCATTTCCTTGCTGATGCTAATACATATTCACGCTGAAATTTTAAGTTTTCTAAGAAACTTTTTTTTTCACTTTTTCAAACACCAGCTTTTTCCAAAATTAAGTAAGCAAGTTTTAAGATCTTGTCAGAAGATGTTTTGAGATAAATTTAATAATAATAAAAATTTTTAAAAATCTATATTTAAAAAAAAAAAAATTATGAAATGTCAAAAATTGAAATTTTTCGAATGTTGATACGCAATCTTTCATGAACAATCTAGGACTTCTGAAATATAAAATATCTTCAAAATCTTTTCAGCCATTAATGATAAAGTCGGGTTTGAAAAAAAAAAAAATGGGCACGACTGGGTCGCACGAACTTGCGATTGTGTGCACAATACCAATACCAAAAAATTAAGGCTGAGTAAAAGGTTTTAGTATTCGCTCTAAATATTTTTGGTGGGCTCAGGGCTGCCAACTACTTTTTAATAATGAAAATTGAATTAAATCACGCAAAATATTGAAAAAAATTAAAATTAAATATTCCAAAAGTTTCAATCGAAAATCCAAAAACGCCATTCTTTTGCAATTGCTAGTACTTATAAACGTTGAATATTTAACCAAAATCGTTAGAGCAGTTTTTTAAAAAATCGGTTTTTTATTTTTCATTTTTTAATAAAAAAAAGTTTTTTAAGATCTAGGTATGCAAGTCTTAAGATCTTGCCAGAAGATGTTTTGACAAGAAAATTGAAATAAATCAGCAATACCGTTTTGAAAATATTCAAAAAAACAAAATTATTTTAAAAAAATTAATAAAAATTTCAAAATTTAGAATTTTCCAAATGTTAATATGCAATATTTTTAATGTCATCTACGACTTCTTAAATATGAAATTTCATCAAAATCGTGTGAGCCATTAACGAGGAAGTCGGTTTTGAAAAAAACGGTACTATGGGGGGTACCGTTTTTAGACTTTTCCCAAAAAAATTTTTGCATCATAAGAAAGACAATTGAAAAAGAATCCTTCAAATAAAATTTTATCAAAATCGTTAGAGCCGTTTTCGAGAAAACTAAGTATTATCATATAGGTTGTATGGCAGGTACCGTTATTTCAAGACCTAGAGACCCAATTCCAAAAATCTCTCTGTAGGCTACCTTACAGAGCTTAACTACAAATTTTTAAAAAAATCGGTCAAACGGTTCTGGCTGTAGATCCATATACACACAGACGGACATACAGACAGACAGACATACAGACATACAGACATACAGACAGACAGACAGACAGAATTGTAAGACCCACTTTTTTCGTATTCTCTATCATCGTAATGTCATGTTTAGTAGTTATCTCAAAATTTTTTTTCTGCACGATTGCAAGACTTGCCTTATAGTACCTATAATCGCAAGTAAAAACGGTTCAGTTCTTAAGCTTTTTGTAAAGTTTATTTTTCATTATAAGAAAAGCATTTCAGAAATAGTACCTCGCATAATATTTTATGGAAATCGCTAGTTTCGTTTTCGCTAAAAATAAGGACCGTTATTTTAAGACCTAGAGACCTAATTCCATAAATCTCTCTGTAGGCTGACTTCGAATTATGAGGAAAATCGGACAAGCGTTTCAGACTGTAGATCGATATACACTTGTTATCTATAAAATATTATTTTCCCAAATGAACAGAAAACAACCGCGCACTTTGATGGTTTAAATACAACTCGAACTTATCGTGTCATAGAACCGATCGCGAACTCCAAGTTCAACATTGGATAGCCGATGCGTTTGAAAACTCAGCACAATTTGATGACAAAAATGCATACACGTTTTACCCAATACAAGGCATTGGGCAATCGATGTGCAACGAGTCAACTCAAATTGCATTGAGTTCAACGCACGGCGACTTCCTCTGAAGGTGTGGGAAATCAAAACACAACATCCCTCCCTACCTGGGAAAAGTTCGCGACCAGCCGAATGACAATCGAAAATCGACTTACTTTTATTGCAAAATAAATAATTACTTAAATCTAAATCAGAACTTTTAAATATTTTATATTTATAATTTAGAATATCTCCCAACAAACTTCTATACAGGGTGTCCCGTACTTCGTGTACCATCCTTTGGGGTGTGATTCTTGGTCATATTCTAAGAAAAAAAATGTATGACAGTAAAGCTCAATTCTCAACTTTGACATCACTTTTTGACAATTTAAGAAAAGGCTAACTTTGGTGTACCCTGACCTATGTTAAATTCAATATCTCTGTCAATACTGGTGATAGAGACCTGATCTTAGACTTAATTTTTTGTAGAAATAACAGCCTTTAAGACTGTATTTAAATTAGGCTTCCATAGGTTTAGGGTTGCCAGATTTTCAATTTTAAGTGGTGTTCAAATTTTCTTCCCAAAACAAAGTTTTGACTTTGAGGTCATTTTTTTGGAGAAAAGGCCTGATAAACATAGAGTTTCTTTATTTTTTACAGATGAACAAAACAATAATAAAGAAAAAACTCAGCATTAAGTTAGCTCAAAAACCCATACATTTTATGATACTAAGAAAAATACGAAATGGGAAAAATTTAAAAAAAAATAAAAAAAAGTTCTTGCTTTGAGGTTTGTTTGAATAAAACAATAATATGATCACTTTTAGTAGTTTTTTTATGTATTTAATACAAATACAATTATAACAAGTGCTCAAAGCGCCCTCCTTCGTTTTGAATCCATGCCAGAGCCCGTTTTTGGATTTCATTGTGGATGTTTGCTTTAAATTTGGGGTATGAATGTTCAATAGGTAAATAAGTCGTATAAAAGAATAACAAAACAAATTTGTTCATTAGTTTGTCAAATTAAGTCACGATTGCAGTTTGATCAGAGAGTTTTTTGAAATGCTTTCATTTACGAGAGAAGAATACACAGACATTTTTTTTCTTATATGAGTTTTTTAATGGAAATTGAAGAAAAGCACAACAAAGGATACCAGGAACTTTATACTAACTGAAAATCTGGCAACCCTTAGCCTATAGGAGTCAAATTTAAATACAGTATCAAAGATTACAAGACTACAAGTAAGACAAGAGTTATCGACAGCAAACACCCACAATGAAATCCAAAAACGGGCTCTGGCATGGATTCGAAATGAAGGATGGGGCTTTGAGCACTTGTTATAATTGTATTTGTATTAAATACATAAAAAAACTACTAAAAGTGATCATATTATTGGTTTATTCAAACAAACCTCAAAGCAAGAACTTTTTTTTATTTTTTTTTAAATTTTTCCCATTTCGTATTTTTCTTAGTATCATAAAATGTATGGGTTTTTGAGATAACTTAATGCTGAGTTTTTTCTTTATTATTGTTTTGTTCATCTGTAAAAAATAAAGAAACTCTATGTTTATCAGGCCTTTTCTCCAAAAAAATGACCTCAAAGTCAAAACTTTGTTTTGGGAAGAAAATTTGAACACCACTTAAAATTGAAAATCTGGCAACCCTAAACCTATGGAAGCCTAATTTAAATACAGTCTTAAAGGCTGTTATTTCTACAAAAAATTAAGTCTAAGATCAGGTCTCTATCACCAGTATTGACAGAGATATTGAATTTAACATAGGTCAGGGTACACCAAAGTTAGCCTTTTCTTAAATTGTCAAAAAGTGATGTCAAAGTTGAGAATTGAGCTTTACTGTCATACATTTTTTTTCTTAGAATATGACCAAGAATCACACCCCAAAGGATGGTACACGAAGTACGGGACACCCTGTATATTTATTTATATTATGTATATATTTTTAATTTGAAGTCTTACAAAACATTTCATCAAAATATTACCTAAATCTAATTCCAAATTTCTATATTACCTCAAACCAATTCTAAATTTATAAATTTTTTATTTTTATATTGCTTAGTTACTATTTAATCTAATTCGAAGTTACATAACGAAATTTTTACACTATTTAAATCTTTTTCCGAAACTTATAAAACAACCAATTTTTTTTTTATTCAATTTAGTTCTAAAAAATTAAAAGTTTTTGTATTACTTAAGTATTTTATGTTTATACTAGGGCAAACGTTACTCCTTTCAATGATTTTCTTGTTGAAGACTGTCGAACGGGTAGGGCCTCCATCTCCATCTCGATAAAACCTCTGTCAACTGCTGACTTTGGAAAAGTTATGAAGCAAGTTTTTCCCGAGGTTCGTCCTAGACGCCTTGGAACACGTGGACATTCCCGATATTGTTACGGTGCTATGCGCAAAACAACTAAACTTACTCCACCGCAATTGCCTTTGTTTGGTGGACGAATCGCAGATTCAGTAAGCAGCGAAATAGAGTCAGACGCAAGTGGAGAGTCTTGGAATACTGTTCGCAATTGGGCCGAGGGGCTGTTCAGTGCGAAATTTCAGAGCATCAAAGACTTGGCTGAACATATTGGTCGCAATGAATATGCCGCTGGTGGAGGAGCTGGCAGCTCACGAGTTTTACTGCAGAAAAAACTATCACAGCGAGACGCTAAATAGAAGAGAGTTTATGCTGATTCTGGCCCGCTTAAGAAACGTCGAAAAAAAAGCTTGAAAACATGCTTCTTCTTTAGGGTCACTGAACGAACCATCGAGATCCAGTGACGACGTTCTTCTTAGTGCGCTTGCAATCAAACAAGAAATTCCAGATTCACCAAATTCGTCACAGTCAAGACCCCCAACACAATTGCATTTGTAACATTCTCCTGCCTCTTATGACAATAGTCAGCTGCTCGGGCAGCAAATGCTTCCAATGAATTTAGCCACAGAGACTGAACGCAGCAAGTCTTTTAGCAAAACGATCGCTGATCTATAGCACTCAGTGAGCCTTATGCCAATTGATCCGCAACTTTCGTCTGTCAAAGAGGAGATAATCAATGATGAGTACAATACACAGAACGTTATCTGAAAGAAGGTACGACGGACGGGCACATCAAGCGAAGGGAATTTTAGCTACAAGCCACGTTCCATCGTCTTCGATGACCGGAACTGCCATTGAAGCGCAACCTGTAGCACCTCCGATCGAAATACCATCCTCATCTGGATCTAATAACTCTATGGGACCACCAGCGCAGATCACCACGACTGCAATGGAATCAGCAAAGTAAGCATCACAATTACGTGCAAGAAAACTGCGATTGCTTCAAGCCCATTCAGAGATGTATCAGTAATATGACCAACATCAAGTCGACAATGTAGAAATCACCGAAGACAAAGATGTTGTGCTATCAGAAAATCTAGGCTTACCCCGTGAGCGTGTAATTAGCATTTGCAATATGGACAAACATTAGTTAGATGATTATTTGAACACAAACGATGAAGACAACTCCCAAGATCAAGAAGCTGAATTGCTTCAATATTTTCAGACGGAAGACGCTGAGGACAACAATAATAACAACAAATCAAACCCGCAGCAGCACCAACAACAACAACAACAGCAGCAGCTGCAACAACAACAATCAATATAGATGCCGTCGAGATGGAGATGGAGGCCCTACCCGTTCGACAGTCTTCAACAAGAAAATCATTGAAAGGAGTAACGTTTGCCCTAATATAAACATAAAATACTTAAGTAATACAAAAACTTCTAATTTTTTAGAACTAAATTGAATAAAAAAAAAAATTTGTTGTTTTATAAATTTCGGAAAAAGATTTAAATAGTGTAAAAATTTCATTATGTAACTTCGAATTAGATTAAATAGTAACTAAGCAATATAAAAATAAAAAATTTATAAATTTAGAATTGGTTTAAGGTAATATAGAAATTTGGAATTAGATTTAGGTAATATTTTGATGAAATGTTTTGTAAGACTTCAAATTAAAAATATATACATAATATAAATAAATATATAGAAGGTTGTTGGGAGATATTCTAAATTATAAATATAAAATATTTAAAAGTTCTGATTTAGATTTAAGTAATTATTTATTTTGCAATAAAAGTAAGTCGATTATCGATTGTCATTTTCGGCTGGTCGCGAACTTTTCCCAGGTAGGGAGGGATGTTGTGTTTTGATTTCCCACACCTTCAGAGGAAGTCGCCGTGCGTTGAACTCAATGCAATTTGAGTTGACTCGTTGCACATCGATTGCCCAATGCCTTGTATTGGGTAAAACGTGTATGCAATTTAGCCATCAAATTGTGCTGAGTTTTCAAACGCATCGGCTATCCAATGTTGAACTTGGAGTTCGCGATCGGTTCTATGACACGATAAGTTCAAGTTGTATTTAAACCATCAAAGTGCGCGGTTGTTTTCTGTTCATTTGGGAAAATAATATTTTATATATAACATTTTTCAAAGCACAACACACTTATGGTCATAGAATTAAGTCATTTTTATAAAATGCCTTAATTTCTTTTTGGTGTATCTTGGGTTCAGCCCAGCATTTCTCATCAACAAATGTTGTGAAGGTCAACATTTATGGAAATGATAGCAAACCGTATGTTAGACGTCCCAGAAATGCTGAGCTGAACCCAAGGTACACCAACAAGAAATTAAGGCATTTTATAAAAAATTACTTAATTGTATGACAATAGGTGTACGGACATACAGACATGCAGGACCTACTTTTTTCGTATTCTCTATCATCGTTATGTCATATTTAAATGTTACTTCAAAATTTTGTTAAGAACTTGCCATAAGGCTGCGAAGGGGGTTAGTTCTGAGTCTCATGGCTATATTCTCGGTGTTGGCACGTCAGGGTATCAAGTCTTGATTTTAGGACTCGAACGATGATGACGGTTCGGGTGACTAGGCTGCAATGTTGAGAGTTCTGGGTCTCAGGTCTGCATTCATGTTGCTTCGGAATCGCTCTGCGTAGACATTTTGTTTAAAAGCTTGTCTTTAGACAATTCTTCTGTGCTATACTGAAATGAGAACTCCCTGTAAGTTGTACTGTTGACTGAACTCAAATGGGAAATTCCATTCGACCGTTGTTGCTACACACATCACACCACACACTACAGTGCTTGTTTTGTTGTTTTTGTTGCGGGGTTTTCTCGGCAGCGTAGTAAGATTAGGTTGTTGTTTTATTGATTTTGGCGAGAATTTGTAATGTTTTATTATATTTGTGGCCATATTTTGCCACAAATGCAGTTTCCAACTTCTAGAAGAGCGAAATCTGACAAATGGATGCTTGCGAGTTCCTATAAGCTCCATGAAGAGTAGCATCAAATAGGAGAATTTAAAGTAAAGAAGAATTTATAAAACTCTAAACAAATCCTTTGAATAGCAGATAAAGTGGGCATAAGTTCCCAAAAAGAACGCTCGACTTGAACTCATGAATGATCCTTTCGGATGAGAAATGGGTCACATTTTCGTGGTAAGAAAGAGTTTCTATAGGCAATTGTATTACTCCCAGAGAATTGGCCAATTCCTCACTTTTTTCGGCATGGCTTTAGAATATTTCTAAGTTGAACCTACTACTTTTTCTTGTGAGGCTACTTAAAGTTGCAAGTTCATAAGAATCACTCAGTTTTATGCACCAGAGTCATCTAAATTTAAACTACTGGAAGTAGGCTATCCAGCAACTTTTGAGACTAGATCAAAAATCCGATTAAAAGCTTTTATACTAATCTTTGCTAGAAAAAAAAAATATCGTAAAAAATCTGCTTACCAGAAGAAAAAGATATTCCATTTATAATTTTCTGACTCAAAATTGTATACTAATGAATAGCAGCAAGCATAAAAAAGGCAGAAAGGGAAATTCTCAAAAGTAAAAACATATTGTTGGCGTAAAGCAAGCAGATGGAAGAAGTCAGATGATAGATGACTATTTATTCATGTTTATTTTGTTTTGTTTAAGGCAATTAAGTTCTTAACTAATTAATTTATTTTTTTATTATTTTCGAAAAAAAAAGATTGTCTACAAATACAGGAAAAGGGAGGTATATTTGAAATATTTTCAAAACAGTATTTCCGATTTTATTTCAAGTATTGTGTCGAAACATTTTTTGGCAAGATCTTAAAACATGCATTATTGATTTTTAAATAATTTGTTTTAAAAGTCAGTGAAAATAAAAAAACCGGTATAATGATTTCGATTAAATTTTCAGCGTAAATGTGTTTTAAGAACTGGTAGTGGCTTTCTCTATTTCATAGTTAATACGCAGCTGGAAACAATTTCATTTTTCATTGCATTTAGTAATTACAAGAATCTTTAAAAATGGGCTTCAAAGCCATTAGATAAGCAAAAATTCGTTTAATTGTTACTATGAAGTAAATTTACAAATTAATTATGAAGAGAGAATACTTATCAGCCTCAATGTTTTGATACTGTACTTAACACACAATCGCAAGTCCGTGCGACCGAGTCGAGCCCATTTTCTTAAAAACATTCCAAATGGATGGTTTTAAAAAGTCACTGCTTTTGGCAAAGGTTCTTTTCAAAAACAAAATTACTTAAAAAATAGAGAAAAAACTTTGTGTTTTCGTGTGAGGTGGCACAGAATGAAGAAATGTGAAGGATTCAGAATTCTTTTTTATAAAATTGGAATAGCCTTTTCTTGATATTTACACGCGCCGTTTTTTTTGTTCTTCGAATTTCTAACGTTTAAAAATGCTCATGGCACAAAAAGTTCGTCATCAGATGAACTTCGATAGATACCCGAAAGAAACACGTGTATTTATGTTTTATTATAGCAGCTAGCTCCGTTGACCCGTCAGTGACGCGTACAAGTGCGTCAAAGATGGAAATGTTTTAGAATAGACCACGGCTATGACATTTCAGATTTTTTTGCTTTTGTTATTGAAAGTTAAAACAGTTTAGTAGTATACGAGTCTTATATTTTATGAAGATCTTCATTCATACCTATTTTCAGAAATTGAAAAATACATTTGATCTCAAGATAAAATGACGCATGTTTGACTATGGACTCATGAAGCTATAAAAATAGTATGTATCTGCCAAAGCAAATTCCACCGTTTGAGTCAAATAAGTGACGGATTTTCTGGAACATGGAATCTAGTTTGTAGTAAAATTTCAATTTCTCTTACTTTTATTCAAACAGCTGCTGGTTGCTAAGTTTTTATATGAGGGGTGAAAAGCTCTTGTGTCATTGATAAAAGCGCCAAAATTTTTATATGTATTTGTCGGACAGAATTGAATTCATTTGAGTAATTTTTCCCTGGTGACGATTAAACCAATAGCTGACTTCTGTAACTCTCGCATTATTCCAAGGCATTGTTTTTTTTTTTGTGTTATTTGAATACAGGTCGGTTCTTTTGAAAGAGATGAGATTATGTCAATAAAAACAATGTTAAAGATCGATGAGAATAAATACACAAGAAAAGTAGTTTCGAAACGAGTTTAACATTATTTGGATTCCTTTAAAACTTTAACTTCAAAATTTAAGTGCGTATACGCCCGAGTGCATTAATTTTGTTGTTTTGATTTTGACTTAAGGTAGACTTGGAGTGTCAACAATTATTGTAAATAAACTTTATTCCCCATAAACATCACTAATCATACCTTTCTTTATGATTCTCAACAAAACTGCGCTATTGTCACCTTACAGGTTCTTTCCATTCATATCATTTTTTTTTTTTTTTTTCTTATAAAAGAATATTTTCAGAAAGAAATTCAATGACATGTGCGTCTTGAAATGACGTACAAATAGCCTAAGAAATTATGAAATTGTTAAAGAAACACCGCACCGGACCGACGCGACGTAATGATCATTCGTAATTAATTACTAATCATATGATGTATAAAGTGAATGAACTAACTAACTTGAATGAAATTTAATTGTGAATCTTAAGAATTTTTAGAAAAACGCTACAAATTCCTTATGTGTCCATAAGCTCGCAGCAATTAAGAAACATTTGAAAGCAAATGATTTCTGTTAGATTAAATCAACAGCTAGTGCTAGATTAAACTATATTAATAATGGAATTTATTTGCTCATTAATAAAACTATAATAATAAAAATAGTAAACTTTTACATGTGAGTGATTATCTTAGGGTTGAAGAGTTACGTGGAAAATCGGAAGATATTTATAATTCCCTCGAAACAAGAACCAATTACGATTCTTGAGGTATTAAATCGGACATCCCAAGCTACAGACTCATCTCAGAGCCTAAATTACCAAGTTATTCTAACAAACTTGTTTCTGAAAGCTTGGCTTGTTATATTTCTTACATTAAAAATATTGTTTGAAAACATAGCGTGATTTGGAAAGAAAATATTAACAGTAAAAATCCTCATAAGGGTTGCCAAGCCTTGAAAGGGAACAAGAGTTTGACTTAATATATACAGCCTTTTTAAAACAGTTTGTTCAACTTTCTCATGATATTATAGTGTTTAACTGGAAGAGTGTGGACCAGAGATCAAAATGAGTATGTTCAAATCTGTTCAAACACATCAAAAATTTCTCAACGATCGCTCAGACTTGATCATTTTCCACCCCTATTCACAAGCAAATAGCTCGCAAGCATATTTACTCACAAGCAAAAATTCTTCTGAACAAACTAAATCAGTAAGGATGCTCACAAGTCATTTTTTCTGTATTGAACTCACAAGCAAATGACTTGCAAGCAAATTGACTTGTTTGAACTTACTTGAATATATTCAAATACTCATGAGCACGCAAAATGTTCACAAGCAGGTAGTGTGTTCACAAGCAGGCAGTGTGTTCACAAGTAGGTAGCGTGCTTACAAGCAAGCAGTGTGTTTATAAGCAGGTAGTGTGTCCATCGGAAAGCAATGCGCTGAACATTTATACCTATGTAACTATAATTCTATTGAAAAACAAAGAAAGGCATACAAATGGTTGGCTTTGGATATGAGAAAGAACGGATTGGTTGCATTGCTGGATGATAAAATATTTAAATTTCTGATTCCAAAATTTCCCTTTTTAATATAATAATAATTTTTACAGTATAATAAATTTATATGCCTTTATTGCGGAAATGGATTTTGCTTATCATTTTTTTATGACAAGTGATTGCTTATCCTCTCGTTTTATGGCATGCAAATGTTTGGGTTTAAGCTTAGGTAGGTACAAAAATTAAAGGTCATCAATGAATTAGGAAGAGTTATAAACATGTAGGTATAAATACCTATTTTAGAGTTGCATATTCTTTTTAATGTTTTGCTTTTTTTAACTTCTAGTTGAGTTTTCTGTTTACTTGAAATTTTTGTTTCTATATACTTACTTACATCTACTTCAATGAATACAATAAATTGTTTCCATATCTACTGTATAATAACCATGCTATTAAATAAACGTACTTCTCACCTAGGTATACCTAGATTTTTAATTTACTTAAAACGATCACGCCATCAAACTACCCTTTTTGGTGTGATCACATTGCTTGCTTTATGAACACACTGCTTATTCACAAACACACTGCTTATTCACAAGCACACTGCTTGCTCATGAACTTATTGCTTGCTTACGATCAAATTGCTTGTGATCACTTTTATTCACAAGCACTTTGCTCACAAGCAGTTTAACTCAATTTTATTCAAACTCATTTTGACTTGCAAGCAAGCCTACTTGTTTGGTTCGTTTGAAAATAGGGGTTGTTCAGAGTTGCTTGGTTCACAAATAAGATTGTTCAAATTTACTTGCTTGTGGGTTGACTCAGTTTGTTCAAACTCGTTTTTTTCAAGTAAATACTCATAGTTCACAAGCATACTTAGTTCATTTTAATCTCTGATGTGGACTCCCCTTCACCTTCCTTTAAAGCCCACTCAGGTGTGCCGTAAGGTAGTAACCTTGGCCCTGTCCTTTTTATTATAGCCATAAGTGAAATTTTGGTCTTCGCTGATGATATGAAAATACTCAAAAAAAATAGACTGCGTAGCCCAATCAAAATACCATGTTGACAATTTCGCCACAAGGTGTGGTAAAAAAAGATTGATTTAAATCCAAGCAAATGCCAAAGTGTAATATTTTCAAAGCAACGTACACTTGCTAAGTACAATTGATCGATTTTAAAGCAAATGCTATGCAAGTGTCCGGAATTGAGGATCTCGGTGTTAACTAAGTGTTAATTTAGACTTTACAGCACAAATCAACTTCATTGTTAGTAAAGGAAATTCAATGTTAGGCTTTATTTAAAGATGGGCTAAGGAGTTTACGGACCCCTACGTCACTCTTTCGCTGTATAACTTTCATGTTCGACTCCTTGTTGAATATGCTTCTCAAATACGGTCTTCTTATTGGATATGCAGTTCACAGTTCAAGGATAGAAATTCTACAATGGAGATTTATCAGATTTTATCTTAAGCGACTTCCTTATGACCTTCCACCGTATTAGAACTGTGGTCAACTTTTACAGATAAAAGGTTTGTTTTTTTTAGAACTTCGAAATGAAATAAAACACAAGAAAATCATTTTAATTTCCATCAATTTAGTTTTATTGGAAGCATAATTTTATGCTATTAATGTTTAAATATGATTTCGGGCATAGGGTCGCCACGGCTGCCTGGAATAAAGCCAAGTTTAGAGGTCCAATTTTCATCCACTTTTTCGAGCATTTGGTCGTATGTCGGCAATAACGCGACGAATGGTGGCTTCAAGGTCCTCCAACGTTTCTGGTTGGTTGACGCAGAGAAGCAGCTTCACATAACCCCAAAGAAAATAATCCAATGTTGCCAAATCACACGATATTGGTGGCTTATTGACTGGTCCATTCCGCGAAATTATGCGATCATCGAATGTTTCCTTCAATAAATCAATTGTGACGTGCACTGTGTGGCATGTAGCACCGTCTTGTTGGAACCACATTGCATTCACAGGGAACAAAATAGTCGGTAATCCATTAACGGTAACTGGCTCCCTAACATCATTTCGGAAGAAATATGGCACAATCGGCCCTATCGAGGTAACCGTCCGTCGGAGCGGAGTTTTCTCTTAAATTTTTTCACAAGATTCTCTTCACTCCAAATCCGGCAATTTTGCGTGTTGACTTAACCATTCAACCAAAAATGAGCCTCATCACTGAACAAAATTTTGCGACGAAAATCATCATCAAGATTAATCTCATTTTCGGCCTGCTATACACCAAAATCACGACGCATTGCATGGTCTTTAATTCCTGCACAAGCTGGGTCTTGTAAGGTCGAAAGCCGCAGTATCTTTGCGCAAAATCTTCCATAAAGTTGTGGACAAAGCTCCAATTGCTGTGCACGGTGGCAGTTGATTTATTCGGGTCCTCTTCAACACTTTGCTCTACAACGCCAATTGTTTCTTCGGTGCTCACTGTTCGACGTCTTTGCGGATGCGAATTGTCACATAAAGTAAACGAAGTGCGAAAACGATCCATGGCTAACCGATTTAATTGCTCCGATGGACGATTATGTCCACCATAAATGGACGGAGCTTGCAGTAAACTTCGCGAACTGAGCGAGATTTGCACAATTTGAACGCGTTGTTCTTTTGACAACCTGTTCATGATAAAATGGCAAACCAAACTGAACATAAATGACATTTAAATTGGCCGATTTGACTGCAAAATGTCAGTTTTATCCCTATTCGAAAAACCAACTTTTAAAAAAAAAAACGCTCGATACAATTGCTTTCGGATCGGCTAATAAAAAATGATTTAGTTTTTCTCTATCAGCTTATTTCCGGACAAATTAGTGCTTTCGATTAGTTTTCGTGCATAGGTTTTAACCACAGGGGAGTGCCCAACCAATTGCCCAACTTGAGATTACAGCACTTATCATAGAACTAATTATGGCTTCAATCAGCCTCTTTTTCGTATGATGAAAGCCTGAAATTTAATAGATTTTCATGTTAGTAAACCTTAAAGTCCAAGATTCGACTCAGAGCTCCACACTCTTGACTTAATTTTTATTGTGTATTGTATCTGATTTCTGTACAACTTTCTCAATAAGTAGTATTTTTGTTGTCCTCTTGTTTAGAGGGTGTTGGACTTATATTTTTGTCTTACTTACAACTAACAGCTCGCAAAATAACGACAGTAGCACATGTTTATGACCACTAAAAGGAGAAAGAGCTCTTGAACAAAGGAATATTGTTCATATGCGAAATAGGCTCATAGTTTTGAAAATAAGAGAAATACCCAAGCAGACTACACGTCTGAAAAACAATATTTTGCTTTCTCATCTTGAGCGCCTATTTATGACATCTAATTACAAATCTGCTAGCAAGAAAATCGTACGCAGAATTAATGACTTTTTAATTTGTGAATTAATAACTCAGCAAAGTCATCGGAAGAAAACCCAGGTGCATCAACCTCCTCTACCAGGTGCAAAAGCCTCACTAATAATAAACTCAACAAACGATCATTTGCATGAAACTTTTTTTTTTCTACTTAATCAATGAATTCATTTGAAATGTTTTTTGTTTCCTTCTATATTTCATAACAACGCGGTTGATAATGAATTATTCGCAATCTAGATGTCAATTACTTGTAACATTTGATGGGAATGCCTTTTGTTTGTATGTGTGTGACGCAAATTAATTAGCATATCGTCATTTTTTGTTACGCAATCTTTTCCGATCATACCGTAGAAAATCCATCGAATGATCGTAAACGTGCGATTCTAAAAATCTGATGACAGCAATCTATTAATCATTACAAGCTTTTTGATATTCGTCGGAATAAGCCACTTAAGCCGTAGGAAGCAATAATCATAATGCCGACGCAGATAAGCCACAGCCGTTTACTCGGATTTACAATAGCAAAATACCCATGAGCAGTGTTTATTGGGGGGGTTTATCTGTAACGACTTAAATAGCAGCATACCAAGCTTATAGTTTATAACAGGTAATTAAAATGTAAAGGCTTTCTGTCTGATGTGTTTTTTGTTATTTGTTTTGGTTTTATTTATTTTTGGATTTAAGTTGAAATATTTTTAAAAGTCACGTGACAATTTTTCAATCTCTTTCTAGTTTTGAGTACTAGGCATTCAATTTATACTCAATGTTCTTCTTTTGAGCTATCTTAGGCTGTGATTTATTCGTATCCTTTGTACAGGCTACAGAAAACAGAATAATTTTTTTGTTTAAAAGTATAATTATTTTAAATTTTAATAGAACCCTTTTTTCAACTTAATCAAATTCCTGACAAGGCAGACGAGGTGTAATATTATTATTTTACTCTTCAGATTCTAAATCTTCTTCTTCTTTTACGGTGCCACGAGCATCGTGATTTCGATGGGGCCACAACCCACAACTCTCACACTACTGATTGGCCTGTAAGGTACGTCGGTAACGCCGCCGCTGCCGAAGCGCCGCACCGTCATCGTCAGCTTCTGTCTTTTGCGTTGCCCCTGAGGACAAAAATCTAATTTTGTCTCACCAGATTTTGGTGACAAATTGACAGGACCAAACTTGGAATTACGGGACCGAAAAACTCTCACGCAATAATGCCATGATTGGTTATGAGCTGTGTGGCTTTTCTGCCCGTCTTGTCAGAAACACATGTTATAAAAGTCAGCGTTTTAAATCGCTGGTAAAAAAAAAAATCGCTGAACTTTTCGCTCCGAATCTACTGTTGCCGTGAATTTAGATAACCAACAACACTTGCAGTAGCAGCAGCAATATTTTCGACTGAGTGTGCATTACGATGATACACAGGCCTTACGCCATCAACAAAGCTGCAACTGATTTAATTTTTTTTTAATAATTTCACCGATTTCTTCGTCGTCGGTAGATTATGACGACCAAAATCATCAAATAGAGTGCGATTAGCGGCTATGTTGGCATCAGCACTTTTGTAGTAAGTTGTAATCATTTATTTCAAAGCGTTGTTCGATTTTTAAGCTTCTCATTATCGTAAATGTCAAACATTCAACTAATGTGACAGCTGAATTTGATGGGAGTCAAAAGTCAGCGCTAGTACTAATGAATGATCCATAGTAACGTCGTCATAAATATATTAAAAACCCAAATTCAACAATTTTGTAGTTACTGTGATTGTAGATGAAAACTGATACATTTTTTGAAATGACAGTGTAGATAGTAATCTCGTTGCCTTGAAAGGCCTCTTTCTAGTTCTAGATTAGCAGTTCGGAATTGACAAACAATTGTAGGTCCTCTAGGGCTCCCCGCTCTATTGCACCACTCTATTTTTATTAAAAACTAGCTGAGCCACCCGGCGTTGCTCGGGCCTGTAGTTATAAGGTTCCCGTTCTCGTTTTTTCGCTTAAGTGTGAACTTGGGGATGAAAAATAATCGTTTTTACTTTGGGATTATGTGGCATCCCAATGACGAAAGAATTTTTGAAATCTGTTCAGTAGTTTCTAGGTTTCTTCCGTTACCGTAGAAATATGTGAAATATACGGCCCTCGGAGCGGAATTCTCTCCGATCGGAGACATTTTGCTTCGTGGTAGTTCTCCGATCGGACGATCCGATGTTCTCCGATAAGTTTTTGTTGCGGAGATTTTAGTTTTGGGAATGCAATGCATTGCCACATTTGTGAAAAATTTCTTTCGACGACAACTACTTCGAAGCAAAATTCAATTTTCGAAAAAGGATGCGTTGCGGAGAAAACTCCGTTCCGACGGTTACCACGATAGGGCTGTCTATGTCACTGAGGGATAATGTAACATCTTGGAGTTGAAAGAATTTTTGAAATCGGTCAAGGACCGTTAAACTTTCGGTTCTCGTTCCCGTTTCTGTTCCCGTGGGATTATAGGGATAAAATATAGTCTAGGTTACTGATGGAGGGGGATAATGTAGCACTCCTTATGCCGAAAGAATTTTAGAAATCTGTCCAGTAGCTTCTAAGTTTCCGTTCCCAACCCCGTTCCTGTGGGAATATGGGGATCAAACCTTGACAGGAACCATTTATAGGTCATTGTCACTGAGGGATAATGTAACATCCTAGAGTTGAAAGAATTTTTAAAATCGGTAACTTTAAGGTTAACGTCCAAGAGTTGAAAGAATTTTTGAAATCGGTCAAGTAACTTTAAGGTTTCGGTTTTCGTTCCCGTTTCTGTTCCCGTGGGATTGTAGGGATGAAATATAATCTAAATTACTAATGTAGGGGGATAATGTAGCACCCCTTATGCTGGAATCGTTTTAGAAACCTGTCTAGTAGTTTCTAAGTATCCGTTCCAAAACCCGTTCCTGTGGGAATATCAATTTTTAGATTTTGTATGTCATAAGAACCTTCTCCTGACAATAACAAACACAACAAAAAAAGAATTGGGCAAATTGGCCCAGGCGTTGTTGAGTTATGCGCTTACCAACACATTTTGCGATTCATTTTTATATATAAGATGAGACATTGCATATATTAGATTCTTCATAACGAGTCACAGCCAACTCCAATTAAAACAATTTTGTTAAATTTCGTTGACTTTTATTTCATATTGGATTACGTAGATGAGTTAATTCAGTTTACAATTTCTAATTAGTTTAACCTACGTTTAGTTTTTTCTTCCATTCTTGATTCTTATATTTAGTTACTTCAATTATTCTATTTTACTTTTAAGTTGACGCTGGTGAACTGGTCTCTGTCTTCTGATGTCTGCTTTTTCTCGTGGTTTACCATATGTATGACATTTGCAAAACCAAAAGATGACCGAAAATTAAAAGATGGCTAAAGATAAAAGAAAAAGATGGCAGATCTTAAAAAGATGGCGACTTTGTCAAGGGAAATTTTTCAACGAACGACGCTGCCATGTTCGCTAACAGCTTAAATCAAAGACGGGTGTGCTTGATGAAAAGGCAAACAATGATTCAAGTAGACAATGAGGTTGAGGTTATTAGAGGCACCTCTGTTGAGGTCACCTACTGAAATCCAACACATCAAATGAGGAACATTTTATAGCTACCTTTGATCTGCTTCGAGGCAGCAGGCAAGATTTATATCTGTCCAAGTATTGTTTTCGAATGTGGCTTTGATTTGGGTTGGTGTACATTGTGACAAGCGATCTATAACTACTTACTTTAATTTATCAGCACATAGCTACCAGCGGTCAAGGTCGGTAAAGAACTCGCCGAGCCCTTTGACATGAAAAAATATTTTTGACGAGGCCGACATACTGTCTTTGGATTTTTTTTAACATCACACTCGAAAAAGTTGTGCAAAACTGGAACATAAACACCAAACACACAATCTTTCAAAAGTCTGTACGATTTTTCGCTCACGCTGACGAAGGAAGAAGCAATTTTGATGTCATAGCTGCTTTTGCAAGCATTGAATCAAATGTGGCAAAAAAGGGTTTGATGATTAATAAGGGCAAAACGAAGTATATGCTGTCATCCAACAAAGACGTCAAGGAATCGGACAAACATCACAATCAACAGACATAACTTCGAGGTAGTTCAGGACTTCGTCGAATTCACTATGAAATGGCACATGACATCAGTGAGGAGATCAGATCAAACGGTGAATCACTCTTACCAATCCCTGCTCCTTTGGGTTAAGTAGCAGATTGAGATATAAAGCCCTGTGTAGAAAAACCAAGGTAACCATTTACAAGACCTTGATGATCCTAGTCTTGCTTTACGGTTCAGAAGCGTGAACGTACCTAAAGCGGTTCAGGAAACCCTTTGCTGGTTTTGAAAGAAAAATATTCCAAGCGATTTTTGATCTCGTAAGTGAAGACAAGAAGAAAATGCAACAACGAACTCTATGAACTGTAGCGCGACATGGACATGCCTAGAAGAATGCGCATCGTGAGACTACGCTAGCTGGGATATGTAGAGTGGATGAACATAAACACTTTGGCTCTTGGAGTTGTCGAAAATACATTGCAAGGAAAGCCACACATGGGGAAGACCTCGTCTTAGGTGGCGCAATGAAGCGAAAAAAGACCTCAACCGACCGTGCAAAGCAAAGGAACTCACTCCAGAAATCATTAGTTATCGAAATGTTGGTTGAGGCCCAGGTTCACTCTGAACTGTTCTAACTAAGTAAGTACAAATTTGCCAGAGCTACAAGATATAGAGAGCTGTTAAAAGAATATATTGCATTAAAAGTAACTGGTGAAGAAAATTCTCAACTACTCCGCTCTGTTTCACGCTCTGTTTATGTATTTATTTTACTATAGGTTTGCCGCATATGAATGATGGACAATTGGGCCATGTACCAATCGAAAATACGTAGGTGCTAGTTTTGCAAACCAGCATTTTTTGAAAAATCAATCAAGAGAAAACCCTCTTTTAGTTAAAAATGATACATAGTTATACATAGTTATACATAGATACATAGTTCAGTATCTGAAATTAATATTTTTCTTCAATCATCACCTTTCGTTTGTCGTATGTCGTCTGTTGTCTATAGTCTATCGTGTGTCGTGTAACGTCTATCGTCTATCGTCTATCGTCTATCGTCTATCGTCTATCGTCTATCGTCTATCGTCTATCGTCTATCGTCTATCGTCTATCGTCTATCGTCTATCGTCTATCGTCTATCGTCTATCGTCTATCGTCTATCGTCTATCGTCTATCGTCTATCGTCTATCGTCTATCGTCTATCGTCTATCGTCTATCGTCTATCGTCTATCGTCTATCGTCTATCGTCTATCGTCTATCGTCTATCGTCTATCGTCTATCGTCTATCGTCTATCGTCTATCGTCTATCGTCTATCGTCTATCGTCTATCGTCTATCGTCTATCGTCTATCGTCTATCGTCTATCGTCTATCGTCTATCGTCTATCGTCTATCGTCTATCGTCTATCGTCTATTCTATCGTCTATCGTCTATCGTCTATCGTCTATCGTCTATCGTCTATCGTCTATCATCTATCGTCTATCGTCTATCGTCTATCGTCTACCGTCTATCGTCTATCGTCTATCGTCTATCGTCTATCGTCTATCGTCTATCGTCTATCGTCTATCGTCTATCGTCTATCGTCTATCGTCTATCGTCTATCGTCTATCGTCTATCGTCTATCGTCTATCGTCTATCGTCTATCGTCTATCGTCTATCGTCTATCGTCTATCGTCTATCGTCTTTCGTCTATCGTCTATCGTCTATCGTCTATCGTCTATCGTCTACCGTCTATCGTCTATCGTCTATCGTCTATCGTCTATCGTCTATCGTCTATCGTCTATCGTCTATCGTCTATCGTCTATCGTCTATCGTCTATCGTCTATCGTCTATCGTCTATCGTCTATCGTCTATCGTCTATCGTCTATCGTCTATCGTCTATCGTCTATCGTCTATCGTCTATCGTCTATCGTCTATCGTCTATCGTCTATCGTCTATCGTCTATCGTCTATCGTCTATCGTCTATCGTCTATCGTCTATCGTCTATCGTCTATCGTCTATCGTCTATCGTCTATCGTCTATCGTCTATCGTCTATCGTCTATCGTCTATCGTCTATCGTCTATCGTCTATCGTCTATCGTCTATCGTCTATCGTCTATCGTCTATCGTCTATCGTCTATCGTCTATCGTCTATCGTCTATCGTCTATCGTCTATCGTCTATCGTCTATCGTCTATCGTCTTTCGTCTATCGTCTATCGTCTATCGTCTATCGTCTATCGTCTATCGTCTATCGTCTATCGTCTATCGTCTATCGTCTATCGTCTATCGTCTATCGTCTATCGTCTATCGTCTATCGTCTATCGTCTATCGTCTATCGTCTATCGTCTATCGTCTATCGTCTATCGTCTATCGTCTATCGTCTATCGTCTATCGTCTATCGTCTATCGTCTATCGTCTATCGTCTATCGTCTTTCGTCTATCGTCTATCGTCTATCGTCTATCGTCTATCGTCTATCGTCTATCGTCTATCGTCTATCGTCTATCGTCTATCGTCTATCGTCTATCGTCTATCGTCTATCGTCTATCGTCTATCGTCTATCGTCTATCGTCTATCTAAAATAAACCGAAATTGTTATTACTTCATTAGCTACCCACTAAAAACCTTCCAAACCTTACCGTTATAACTACCAAAGTTAGAAAATCTATCAGAAACACATTTCTCTTCGTATCTCCTATTACCTCTTGTTTATGAAATAGCCAACCTTATTGCTCGAAAAACTGCACATAGCCTGTCCAAATTTTCATTTTTTTCCTATGACACTATGACACAAATTTTTCTTCTACTAATTCACACAACATTCGGATTGGTTCAAAAACTTGACGGTCTTCACGTCTACCCTTATTGTGGGTAGGTAAGTTTGCTTTGAAAAACTCATATAAATATAATAACTACCTCGAGAACAATACTTACACCTCAATTTAATGTAAATTTGAAATTTTTTTAGTTATTTTAACGGTGAATCTCAACCCAATGGGGCAGAGTCTACAACTTTGCCTACACTTAGACGCAACAATTTGTCCAATTATTCTCCTCCCTAAAACTAGACAGCTAAAACAACGCAAATGGTTTGAGCTTTTGCAACAAATAAAAGCTCCTTGTTGCTTTCTCTTAACTTTTTGGAGATTTAGAGAACACTTTGCCAATTCTCTTAATTCGTCGGGCATTGGGCATTGCACACAAGAAGAATAGATAAACACTACAGCTTTGAAAAGCAAGTCATATCTACATCTACATACCTGCAGTACAACAACACTCACTTCCACCCCAAGTCAACGTTATTGCACCTAATTTGTGTAACAGCTCAACTCACTTTAATCAAATTAAAGTTATGACAGTGAAACTGTAACTTCACCACGAAATTTCACAAAACTTCCTTGTCGGTTAATTAACCTCTAAAAGAAGAGAGTAAGATTATTCCAAAGTTAACCCTGTTGGAAATAGCCCGGGTGACGACATTGCCCTTTCGCTTCTACCGCCACGTCTATAGGAGACCAGAAGGGACGGTGCTTGACAACAGTAATTAGCAACTTTTCAGTGGTGCACTCGTGCAGTCTGGGCACGTATATCTATCTAACTACGAGAATAGCTATTGGTGTTTTGTTCAGTTGTGCAAGTGGAAGGCCACGATGGCAAGTTATCTAAAGCCAAAGGTCTCTGAAATTAAGCGAGCTGCCCAAACACTGTAGCTACTCTTTCCTAATGCGAAAGATTTATGTGGTGTTCGCTGTTCGGCATCTTCCCACATGTATCTTAACTGTGCTGCTGCTGTTGCTGCTGTTGTTGCAGCGGCAGTGTAACACGATTCATAACTTCATTATTTGAACGCGCGCAAACACAAACACCATCACACTCACGTGTGTACAGAAAGTCAGTCAGGCGTGGGAACCACGAAAGTGCTCCGTTTCAATTAAAATTTTAGTTTTTCTCCACCAGCGTATAGGCCAACAGGCATGAGACATCAGCTCCTGCGGCTAAAGGAGAGAAAACTTAAAATCACGAACGAGTTTTTGCTCGGCAGATCCTAAAGCGGAGATCGCCTTCGCCTCACGAAATTGGATCAAATTGTAGTCGTATATGCGCGCGAGCGATCTCTTTCTCCTTTACTAAACAAACACATCTCCCACACACATGCGGCGAGGCGACGCGACGGACGGAGACGGAAACGCGATGATGATGATGATGATGACGATGGCGATGGCGACCACCGCTAGAAAAAAAACAGTTGCGTTCTGCAAGATGCGAAATTGATTTCGTGTCCACAGTTAGATGCGGCGGCGACAAAATCGTGGACCCGAACTCTAGACAGAGATCAACCTGCCATTACATCTGACAAGATGCAGTCAATGGTATCTACGCCACCGCAAAATGACGTTATCCATCAATTAAATCGCTCTCGCTCCGTGTTCTGCTCTGGGATCGATGTGTGTTCAATTGGCACACAGATTGGTGATGGTTATTCCCTGGCGATTCGAGAAGGCATATCTGCATAGGCCTATTATGCATCCCTGTTGATATTTTTAATACGGGAGTCGTGTGTTTTTGTGCTTTTGTATTTGTGTGTGCTGCTTTGAGTGACGTTTGTGGCGAGCGGCGCGCGAAGTGGAAATGGGTTATGGGAACCATTCTGATTTCTGACCATGTCCATGTCCCGCGTCGTCGTCATCGGTCGTATTCACATAGCTAGCCATCCAGCTAGCCAAACAACCAACCATTGCCATCGCCATCGTCGTTTTGAGATGATAGCTACTGATTTACATGGAAATGACGACGGTACGCAAATAGTCACAAACTCAAAGGATCTACACTATTTGCCTCCCACAACCCTCTTCGCAGCTCTTTCTCTGTCGATTTAGTGATGGTCGTGGAAAATCAAAACACGCAGCAGCCACGTACAGCCCGTCGTCGCTCGTCCATGCAAACGAACGAAGAGCTATGTGAATTCCATAAAAGGTCGTGACTAATCACACAGACTTTTCCTTTGCTCGTGATGGATGTTTGGATTCGGTTAGGAAAACGAAATGTGGGTAGAATGATGCAGATGTGCAATAGATTCGTTTTGGTACTTTCTGTTGTGATTGCCGAATGGATATCTGGTGAAAGAGTTGATTTCGGTACTTATATGAAGATACCTAGTTATATGACCTTCTGGCAAGTAGACTAAGTGATGGACTTTGGTTAAGGGAAGTGCTTTAGAGAAGGTCGCTTAATTTAGTCACTTACCATAGAAATTGCATCGAAAGTGAGTTTTGCAGGGGTTTATTGGGTCAAAGTTAACGGAGCAATGAATTGCGCTGTATGCCATGTGGTTTTTCGAAATGGGATTGTGTTGTTTGTGTGGGCAAGAATGAAATATTGCCACCTGCTTATCGTTTCTATTTGGCACTACAGACTACAATGTTCTGTCCATTGTACGAAGGCTTAGACTATAGCACAAGATTGTGTACAGATAGGGCTGTGGCAGATGGTGAAAAGTTTGAATTTCAGAAGAAATTTACATTTTGACAGCTTATTTAAAGCGGGGGGTAAAGACACTTTGTACTCAGACACTAACTTGTCATATTCCAACGATGTCTTTCAGCGATTTCTGATAAGTTTTATAAAACAAATCATTGACTTCTGCCAAGTGCGTAGTCACCGTAGAATAAACTGACGAACACAATTACTGTCTCCGATGTTTGAAAACAAATGATCTACAAGGATTTTTACTAAATTTTATATGACTAAAGAGATCATGTCATTATCAGCTAATTCAATATAGAAATAGCAGGAATGTATTTTCCAATATTTTGACCACATCCTAAGTTCTACGCTCTTAAAGACTCTAGCGGCTGTTCACAAGGTTCACCTCTGTCACCTCTACCTTATATTGATTACGCTGTGCTTGAAAATCAAAATTTTATTTTCCCGACAGGTGCCGTGTAAGGTTACTGAAGATAATTTGAGGGTGCTGATGACGATGGCATCCAGTGCTGCCGTTTCTATTGTCATGACAGTAGACTACTGTTTTTTCACTCTAAAAAAGTCCAATCTACTGTCTCCTGTAACCAAGTAATTTTTTTCAAAATTCTACTGTTTTTCTGACTTTTCTAACTATTACATTGAGTAACTCAGTAGTCAAACGTTTTATTACTTTTTACAAATATTTATCATAAGTTCATAAGAATCTTTTTTATCCTCGTACCACAATATTCTTCATCTTCAAGAAAAGATATTATAAAAGAACATACCTTTTCAAGTTCTACCTCGAGTTCAGATGCTGATAATAAAAACTTGTCTCAGATTTATTTGGGGGCCGAATGTGAGGAATTTTTAAGAAAATCAGTTTTTTTGATTGAAGATGTTGAAAATATTCGGGAAAATGCTTTAAATTTCTACATTAAAGGATGCAGTGAAATAAAAATCGTTTTCCAATAGATACATAGTTTACTTTTTCAGCAGTTTCAATTTGTAGATCCTTGTATAGCTCCTAATTTAAACAGAACACAAAACTTGAATTCTTTGCAAATACTTTGTAATCATTTTTCAAAATTGATAAATACAGTTGATCTTTTAAACGAGTGGCATAGTTTGCCTACGTACTTTAAAGAAGAAGAAAGACAAAAAGTAAAAGACGCAGGTATTGAAGAATTTTGGAACATGATTGCAGGTGTCAAAGATTACAACGATGAGCAAATTTTTAAAAATATCTTTAAATTGGCTGAGATTGTTTTAAGTTTGCCACACTCAAATGCAGAATGTGAGCGAATTTTCAGCATTGTTACCGATGCAAAAACAAAAAAAAACCCAAATGTTTAGGGAATAAGACTCTCAATGCAATTGCTGTCATAAGATCGCACTTAAAAGAAGATGATTTGAATTGTACGGCATTCCAAATTACGGAAACACATTTGAATTTAATGAAAAATCAATGAGAAAATATGTGATTATATTTTAAATAATAATTTCAACTAAAAGACTGATATATTGTCCTATTTTATTTTAGTTTTTAATTCTTTTTTGATTAGTAAGCCATACATTTAAAAATATGTAATTGTGAACATTAAATTTTTTTGTTTAGTTTTTGGATAATTTTATAAGTTTTTTATTTTGTTTGCTTTGAATAATAATTAAGTTTTGTTTTGAAAAAATAAATAAATGAATTTCCAGTTTAGTTTGGTGAGACCAAACAGAAACCTTAGAATTTTTTTCATATTGTAAGGTTGATGTATCGAGTTTTCAACTCTTTGCATAGCATTCTTATACAATTTAGAAGAAACATTGCTAAATCTTGATTTGACTTAAGGTGATGCCAGCACGTTATTGATAAATACCGACGTAAGCGAGGCTCACTAGCACATTCGAGTCCAGTTGGGCGTTCTATTCGAAAAAAATTAAATCTCCTGTTTTTTCAACCCGTTGAACAGGAAATCTCCTGTTTTTGTCAATTCATCGAACGGCAGCACTGATGGCATCATTCATTTTTTGAGATAAGCCCATATAACAAAGATATTTGACGCCAAAGTTTTTCTTTTTATATTAAACCAATAAAAACAAATGACAAATTTGTTTCACTTATCCAATAACGGTTTAATACATACCGTTGGAAAGTTCTTTTTATTTTGTACAAAAAACTAAGAAACCGTTTTCATCTTTTTGCAGTGAATGAAAAGTTATTCATGAAAATATCTACAAAAACCCATTTTACATTAAATTAACAAAATAAAATCAAAAGTGTAAGTAATTTGTAAAGGTGCGACAGTACTACATATTTTGTTCCATTAAACATTTAATGACCGCTTTGTTACCTTCAACTCTTACAAAAATATATCGTTGCTTGTCTAACATACATATATGTATACAATCGTGAGTGAGATAAACTGCGAACTGCGATATAAAGAGTTGATCAATATAAGAAAAGATTGAAAAAAATTCTAAGAACGGTGACTCCCATAGTACCGTTTTTGTTTTTTTTCAAAACCGACTCCTTCACTAATGGGCAACTTGATATTTACGAAATGTTGTATCTTAGAAATCGTAGGTTGCTAGATTGCTTAAGAAAGATTGCGTATCAACATTTCAAAAATTTTAATTTTTGAAACTAGTTTCAATAATTGAAAATTTTGCTACTTTTTTAGTCCAACAACTTGTATCCGGCGGCATGCCTCGGCCTTAGAAAAAAGCATCCTCAATGTATTTCAGCTTTTTATATCCTTCGCAAAAGATTTATGATTTGGAAGACTGACTCACTGACACCATTTGCAACAACGTAATGGTTTTGAAAATTTTTAATTTTAAAAATTCAAAATAAATTTAACTTAAGGAATAAATAAATAAAAATAGCGCTGCTCCAATCAAAGCAAAATCACCTCGAATCGGGATATATTTATATGTCTCTTCGTCATCGGTCAAGTTATGGACCGACTCCACTATAGTCCTGGCGTGGTTGCAAAAGCATCCGAGTACCTGGAAAACATTTGTGGCCAATAGAACAGCCCAAATCTTAAATGTTACCTCCGTTACGGATTGGTCACTTGTCGTTTCAGCGGAAAATCCGGCTGACTTAGCAACGCGGGGGTTTATCCCATGGATCTGGAGAGAAGTTCGTTATGGTGGAAGGGTCTGCCATGGCTAATGCAACCTGAGGCAGAGTGGCCGACGGCTAAGCAAAAGGTAGTGGATGAAACACTGTTAGAAAGGAAAAGGGCAACAGTCTTAACAGTACAAGTCGTGTCAGATTTTGAAGAAGATCTCAGCAAGTTTTCAAAGTGGCATAAACTCGTATGTGTGATGGCATACATGCTTCGGTTTTTCTACTCTTTTAGTAGAAATGGTTATGTTAAACACTCAACATCGGAACTATCTCATGCCGAAATAGTAAACGCTAAGCAAAACCCGATCATTCTCAGTCAGAAAAATATTTTGCGAAGGAATATTCAGAGTTAATAGAAGGTAAGCCCGTAGCGGAAAAAAGTTGGCTCGGAAAATTTAATCCATTGGTGGATGAAAAAGGCATTATCCGTTCAAATGGTACACTGGTCTTATCCACTTTATCCTTCAACGAAAGGTTTCCCATATTGCTACCATCTAATTGCCTTTTTTTGCAACGCTACGTTGAATACGTTCACGAACTCTCCATTCATGGTGAGATCCAAATCATGATGCGATTGGTCAGATCTGAGTATTGGACACCGCAAATTAAGAAAATTATCAAAAAATGCATTTTTCAATGCACCACTTGCCGTCGGTCGATACAAGCAAAAGGTACATACGCAATTAATGGGTGCGTTACCGCGTGAAAGAACGGTGCTTGGACGCCCATTTGCAAATGTAGGAATCGATTTCGCGGGTCCTTTTTGCATTAAGACTTATTACGGAAGAAAATGTCGCCTTGATAAAGGGTACGTTTGCATCCTTGTATGTTTTGCGACCCGAGCTATCCATTTGGAGCTGGTGGCGACCTCACCACTCAGGCGTTTTTAGCTTCACTTACAAGATTTGTGTCCCGAAGAGGAACTCCAGAACAAGTTTTTTCCGATAATGGTACCAACTTTGTCGGGGCGTCGAAGGTTCTGTTACGGGAGTTTCAAAAATCCTCGTTGCATTGTCAGACCGCAGATGTCCACAACTTTTCCCAAATAAAATGGAATTTCATTCCTCCTGGGTCACCACACATGGGAGGGCTATGGGAAGCGGGGGTAAAAAGCTTCAAAAAACATTTTAGGAAGATGGCCGGTAACGAAAAATTTACATTTGAAGAGTTTACAACTTTGCTCACGCGAATAGAATGTAGTCTTAATTCACGTCCTTTATCACCTATGACTGAAAATGTATCAGACTTGGTTCCTTTAACGCTTGGTCATTTTTTGACAGGTGGTTTGTTGATTGGCTTACCTGAACCGTCATGTGAAGATCAGTCACTGAGTATAATGAATCGTTGGAGAAAGTTGCAAATTCTTCATCATAAGATTGTGTCCAGATGGAAAGAAGAATATTTAAAGGAATTGCACAAAAGATATAAGTGGAAACACCCCCAAAGAAATATTCAGATAAATGACATAGTCATAATTCGAAACGAAAATTTGTCACCCAATGAGTGGCGTCTCGGGAGAGTCATCAACGTGCATCCTGGTAAGGATAATAAAGTTAGAGTCGCCGACGTGAAAACAGAAAAAGGAATCATAACTCGATCAATTGCCAAACTTTGCATCCAAAGACATCCAAAGACATTCACAGGTTTAATCTTGTATACCAAAACACAAAACTAACATATCATCTGTTATCAGACATTAGAATAAACAAAATTTTATTTCTAAATAAAAATATCGACCCTCTACTATGGTATATGCACCCACATGCAAAGTAAAAACAAGTGAAATAAATTATTTCGAATACTCATACGAATTTACAAAAGGTTTATTTTAAGTATCTCTAATATTTGCAAAAAAATGATTCCTAATTTATCTTGTATAATTATTGAATAATATTCATTTATATTATCATCAAATCAAATGTTAAAAAAAAAAAAAAAAATAGTAATCAATAATCAATGGAGGTGGAGTGGTCTGCTTTTTCCGTAGCTCTTTGGTTGCACCGATAGTGCAAGGCGGGCGATAATGTTTAAGTGTAAACAGCCCACTTTTAATGTAATATAAACAGCCCATTACTGGCTGGAGGAAACGAAACTCCACTACTTTCGTAATAGTAAGTAATCTATTACTTTCTTGTTTCGTTTCCTCCAGTTCCAAATGAAAAGGGCAGCCATTTTCTCTCTGATTTATTTCATTCTGTTGCCAACCACCAACCACGACACAAGTAGACCAGCCACCCGCCATTTATTGCCACAAAGCAATTAAATTTTGTTAAAAGTTAATAATTTAAAGAATTACAATAAAGTCGTATTAAAATGTTCTTGAGTGTGCGATTAATATTCTGAAAAGGGAAAGAGAAACAAATAAACAATAGGGGTTCATGCCGAGTCTCCAGAAACCTTTGGCCAGATATTTCCAAGAAAAAAACTGAATTTCTACTCCAGCTTAGCAGACCTCGGCTCTCTCTGTTGATTGGCATTCTCACGGGCCACAACTCGTTGGGTACCCCCATGGTGAGAATGGGCATTAGCACATCCGACTTACGTAGAGGATGCCAAGATGAGGAGGCATTGTTAGTGTCCTAGCTTGGCCCACACTCGGAAAAAAACCCTCTGAGAATACTTCTTCGACGAACTGGGTGACATCTCTAATCTCCCATTGAGCAACGTCCTGAAATTTACTCAGGGCTCCAAATGGTTCAGTGGGAGTTCCCTACCCCAATAACCATCTACCACTCCTATCCTCCCATCTCCTCATCCTCTGATTTTCCCGGGGAGCACAATGGATCCCTGAAATCCGAGTGAGGTGCTGTCACTTGTGGCTGCACCCCCCATTCAACCTAACCTAACCTAAGATAGGGGTTCGGATATATGTTGTCTGATAGATCCTGGAACACGCACATTATTGGCGATTCCAATAAAATGCTTTCTCAACACTTTAGGCATAGGATTTTGAAATGGTCATATCGTCAGTTAAAATGCAGGACCTCGCAAGTGTTTTAAGCTTATTTTGCAGAAATCGCATAAGACACAGACACGCAGCACCTGGTATGTATGTAAACTACTTTAGACTTTTTTCTTATATACGAAATGTTCAGAACAACATTGGCGGGAAAATTTTAACCGAAATATGTTCGAAGTAGAGAAGCTTTGAATAAAAATACGAAAAACTGAGTACTTGTACTAGTACTAACTCCTACTAATCTCCTGAATGGGTCTAATGCCAAAAGCTCCAAGTCCACTTCACCTGTTATCAAAAGTTGCATTCTCTTTTCTGTGTTGCAAATAAGTTAGCAATTCGAAAGAGCTTTTTCCCTATTTCCACTTCACTATACACACACGTGAGTCTGAGACTGAGTACAAGCGCCAAAATCAAAACATTTTGTTTACTGTTATGTCTACACCACCGGCGACAAGGCGCCAAAAGAGAACATTGCTGCAGAGTTCTCCCAAACATTTAATTTCACCAATCCAACCAATCCAACCACTGAACTCTTCCGAATCCATCTTTTTCTCTTAAACCAAATCAACGTTCGTATTTTCTGGCTTAGTTGTTGTTGTGGAGCCCCACGACATGGGACATGGCTGATGGAACGAACAGAACCAAACCAAGGTAGAGGTGCTTCCACCACATCTCTAGAATAGGTATAGCAGCAGCAGCAGGTAAACAATCTGTAAAGTTTTGTTGAATGTTGGGTGGCTGTTTGGTTGGCTGTTTTGTTCGCTGGTTAACTGGTGTAACTTAAAAGATAAAACTCGACTGGGGGTAGACAACTTCGACCGGAACCCGGGTAGAGGCAGTACTGAGCTGTCCCGTGAGGCGGCATAACGTGCGTTCGGTTTTCGCTTTGATTTATCGTTCCATTTTTTATGATTTCATTATTTTTTTTTTCTTTTTATCTAAACTAACTGTTTTTTGTTGGATTTGTTTATGTTTTCTAAGTTGGGGCTAATCGATTGAGTTTCATCAAACTGCGACATCAATTTTCGGAAGTTTTGCATGAATTAGTGAGGTGGAGTAGAGAACGATATCGGATGTGGAGCTGTTAACGGTGTTGTTTTTTTTTGTTTATTCTTTTTTTTTGAATTGCCGTTGCACTTGAACGCACGTCGTCGTCCGCCGTGCACTCCAAGTAAGCGTGCGTGATTTATTGTAGACTTTTATTTTGACACCTGTGCCGCATCAGTTCAACAGGTGGTGCTCTCTCGCAAGTAAGTGCAAATGTGTGAGTTGCTATAGATCACCCAAGAGACCGTCAAAAAAAAAAGAAAAAAAAAACAAGGTCACTGAGGAGGCACTTTCGCGAACATTCGTATTGTGCTGGTTGGACATTATTACAATTTTTTGCGGCGTTCGCGGCTTAGGGTGTGGGCACAATTAAACTGCCTTTACACAGCCGGATATTTCTAATTGGACTAATGTCAATGTGTGTCCCCCCATCGTCATCATCATCATCGACGACGACAACAAACAAGTGCCGGATATGCAGCACTACCTGACCATCCCTCGAGTCTGGAACTAGATTTATATGCCAGTTGTTCCCGCCCGCGGATAATTAAATTGGAAGTGATTTGCATGTGTGTACCAGAGCCAGTGCATAGAGTAAAAAAAAATTCGCCGATCGCGTGCGCTTGTTCTGTTGTAAGACTCGTGAGTCGGACGACTCTCAATGTGATCCCCCTTCCAGCGACTTGAAAAGGGCATTATTGTTTATTTACATAAGAATTTTTGTGTCAACTCTTGAGTGTGCTGCTTGTGGCACTTTGCAGCTTCTGTCAGACGAGATATAAAAGATAAAATTGTGTGGCACCCCGTGTGTGTGATAAGTTTCTCATTTTCGTTTTTCTAATTTTTATCGGCGCTGTCATCGTCAGTCTTGACATTGCTGATGACAAAATTCGTGTGTTTTTCGGTGTTGTGACTGAGTGTTTCGTTTCTTTTACTCGTTTTGGTATTCTCTTTTTTTTTTTTTTTAATTTGCCAACACACTGTTGTTCTCGAAAATTGAAAAGTTGTGAAAATATTTAATCGTTTCATTGTTATTTGCTTTTGTTGGTTGGCCAAAAAAAAAGTGAGTGGTCATTATTGGCGGCGAAGATACATCATCATCTGATATCACTACAGAGGAGGTTCTTGCGTGTTGACGGCTCTCTGAGATTTAGTTTCCGGTATACCATTTTTTTGTGAGTTTCCGACGCTTTTCTGTTTACGTTGTCGCTTGCCGCTTGCGTTGAACACGCTATCTATCCATCGGAAGTAATGCGCATGAGATGTGATCCATTTGTTGCGATTGTGATTGCGCTACTGGCAACAGAAGGCGATCAAAATTTCGTTTGCTGTTTTACAATTTAATGGTTTTCATGGTAAGTTGCGAAAGATTTTTTTTACATTTCATATTCGTCTGGAAGTACCAACCTACATTGTTTTTTTGTCCCTTGTGGTGAAGATGGGCAGGAAGGTGCTTTCTTAAGTGAAAACGAAAATCTTTGTGTGTGCAATGGTTTGTCACGAGATATCCCAATAAACTTTTTTTTCCTTTTCTCATAATGGCTTGAACTCAAGCGGTGTTGCTCAAAACATGTCTTGGGAAATAGTTATGGTCTCCGTGCGGTTTTGATTTATTTTCTTTGGAATGGGCTTCAAAGTGCAAAACGTAAATGTTAACGACATGTGTAGATCGGGAGTAACATCTAATTAAAACAAGCCGTCTTAGACACGCATGCAGTGATAATGAGCAATTAAGCTTAGTCGAACACGGGCTTACACACCAAAGTGCAATAAAAATATGAATAGGCATACAAATTGAATAAAATTATTAGAGATGGAGAATATTTACGACTAAAATTAAAGAAGACTTCATTAATTTTGAGTGGAAAAATCGTTTATTTGATGTAATAATTAAACTTGGCTAGGAAATGTTAAGTGAGGTGCCTGTATTGTAATGATTAGCGTGTCCGACTGTTGTGTGGGATGTTCGAGGATCGAATCCCAGAAATATCAAGGAAAAAATGTTTTTCCACGGGTATGGGTAATTTCTCCGATTGAAATTTCCTGTCATGAAAAGCGCTTTCTCGATTAGCCGTTTGGAATCGGCTAAAAATTGAAGGTCCTTTCCATTTCCTCACAAGGTGTGGTTGAGAGAAATGGCAAACGGAGTTTTAGATTTGAGAGAAAAAGAATTAAAAGGTTACACTTTTTACAAATGATTTGAGATGTCTCAAGTGTATTATTGATTGATTTAGAGACCCATGTTTTGAATTTATTCAAGGATTAGTTGTTGGAGTATCAGACCATAGCACAAGAAAAGAAAGATCAACTTCTGTTTAAATCAACCAAAAAGATAACATTTGCCTCCAGTTCAGGAGACAACCTATGTCAGCCAATTTTAATGTCTCGAATGATTTGAACAGAACTGGTCTTAAATCAGTGCTTGGCCACCAATCTTAGCATTTTGTCTACAATAAACTTGGCCTCTGTTTCAAGTGCTTCTCAATTGATGAGACTCCAGCCCCTGGCCCATTTTTAGGAAAGAAATGTTTCATTTTTATTTCTATTTGCTGTCCAATTTTGATGGCAAACTAAGACGTAAGTTCAAGAAGATGAAATGCACTTGAGTTGCATACGATAAGCTTCTCTAGCTAGCTGGTTCTAGATTTAGTAAATTTATTCGCAAAAGATTTCGTACAGCGTTTACGATCTACACAAACTGAGTTTTTTATTCAGAACATTTGTCCCCGTGGCGTAATGGTTAGCATATGTCTGCTTGTTATGCGGGAGGTTCGTTGTTCGAATCCCAAAAGAAAACAAAAACATTTCATAAACATATCGCCATAAGTGAGGAATAGGCAAGATATCCGATAGTAAATTCATTGCCATAAAAAGCTCTTCCTTGATTATAGTCTTTTAGATTCGGAATAAAGCTTTAGGTCCCCTCTATTCCTTCACAAGGCCTCCGCGCTTTGTTGCACTATCCTGTCTATTTATTTTTTGTGTACAACAAGTCTACTTGAGGGTAAATAACTTAACATTAGTGGAATATTGCCACCTGTTTTGCTTTCTACTCCTCTGTCTTATGCATGGAAAAAGATTGAAGTCCAAATATGATGATTTTTCACTCGATAAACTAGAAGACAATCTACAACTGTTCAGTTCAAATGTTGAATTCCAGTTTCTTTACAGAAAGTCACATAATTGTCAAAACAACAACAAAGTCACCATTTGGCACTTTCAAAAGAAAAAAAGTCTAAAATGTTTTAAGAGGGGCTGCGTTTCTGCGTTTCTTACCATTTCTGCAAAACATGCTTAAAATAATAATGGATGTCTTTTTAGGCGTGCAGTTTTGAAGACGAGTTAAAACGCATATAATTTGATGTAATAACCAAGAATTCAGCTTCATTAAAAAAAAAAATGATTGCCATTTTACCGAATATGGAGCCATATGTGAGCAACAACGTGGCAAATATTCTCTTCCAAAGCGTCAATCGTCACGGGCTCATCTGTGTAGACAAGCAACTTTACATTATTCGACGAAAAATGGTCCAGTGGTGTTAAAGCAGCCCATCATAAACTCACATATTCAAAACTTGAAATGATGTAAAATTCAGCTCTTTCGTTTTGAAACAAATTGTATGCAAAGCTCAGTGATTGCGCTACTTCACAAATGGATGAAATGGCAAGCCAAGCTGAGTATAAATCAAGTGACAGCTGTCAAAAAGACCACCATCTAAAAAAGTATTGTCAAATTGAAAACTGCACGTCTAAAAACACACTTTGATTGTATGCGAAACATCTTACATATGACGAATTGTCAATTAATTTATTGATGAATTGTCATTTCGTAGGGTAAAGTCGGGGGGATATAACACCAATTTTTGTTTCTCGCTACTAGAAAAATAGAAGATGTTTATTTCCAACAAAAGCGACTTAATTTTAAAACTAATTTATTAATACAAAAAAGGAACAGAAACAAAATTCACACACGATTTCTTGTTTTGGCAAAAATTAAAAACATTTAAAAGTAATGATCGCAAACAATTTAGAGTAAAATAGAACCTGATATGGCACCATATTTCTTTTTTTAATTTTTCTGTCGTCACATTTGTTGAATATGTTTTTGAAGGACTTAAACGAATACTGAGGCCAAAAGCAAAATAAAGTGCACTTCATCCATTCATCCGATTTAGTTGTTGGATCATAATCCTCAACAAAGCCCACCCAAGTGTAAAGTCTTCGGATCCATCCAATTCATCATGCAATGACATGGCTATGGATGGCGGTTAGTAAACAGAGTTAAACAGTCTTTTCCAGCTTTTTTTCAGGATTCAATTGGTGTTTTATCCCACACTTTTCAGCTCATCCCAAAGCCATATGAGAAAATCCTTCCTTCTTAGCATATTTGGCCCGGTTTACTGAATATTTTTTTTATTTTTGGCATTTCTTAAATAGAATAATAAGAACAATTGTCAGTTCAAAAATAGATGGGTTCAAAATAAGAACCGAGGGAAATGGGACCATCGCGTCGGCGTCGCAATATATCCCGAGGTTAGTGGGTGCCATATCCCCATTTTGACTAATTTCGTTTTTTCTTTAACACCACGAATAAGCTTTTCGCTTCAAATGTACTCAATTTTTTTAGGTCAGTTGAAAGCCTACGTCAGTCTGGATTCGTCCTGTTCTAAGTCCGGAGTACGAACCTGGTGGACAAACATTGCTATAGACACAGAAAAGGCTCCAGAGAAGTTGATATGATGTTGCACTTTTAATAAATAATTTTTAAATCTACAATGTCCGTGGTGTAAAAAAAAATCGTAGGTCTGTTCGACATTCGAATCTTAGAAGCATCGAGGAAAAACAAATGTTTGTCCATGTGTATCGCGTTTAGCGAATTTCGCGAGGAATTGGCAATTTCTCCGATAGGAATTTTATGTCATAAAAAGCGCCCTTTCGTACGTTGAGTTCGACATCGGCAAACAATTGTTGACTCCGTTCTTATCTCTCAAAAGCTATCATTGAGAGAAATGCGCTAGGGTTCAGGGCTCTCTGCTCTTTTGTGTGGTGACCTGGCTCTTCGCCACTATGACAGTTTATTGGCCGTTTATAAGGCAGGGCTTGAAATGCCAGGTTCTCATGATAATGATGTGGTGGTATACTGAGTGAGTGCCAGTATAGACTAGAAGCCATACTTTGCTATCTTATTGTATTAGTATTACGATGTCGTTAACCTGCTGCTGCTATATCTACATAATCTTTCTGTCTCTTACCACCGTTGCTGTTAGAGTCTTCAGCCTTTCACTGGCTTAATTTGGGTTGCTGTTCCAACATGCCTTGCAGTACACCACCAGCTAATTTACTGTAATAATTTTCTAACAAACAATTGCCCGTCTCTGGAGGTTATAAGAAGATGTTTATACCCCAATAAAAACATTACGCTCGCATGGATACTGGAAATGAAGCAGAAGATCTTGCTGCCAGGGCTGCTGTTAAATATCCACTTATTGTAGAATACCCCAGTTTTCACCAGCTCTTACGCAGAACATTCACCGTGAACCATAAAAAGGAACTTATTGAAAGTTGGCGAAACACAGAAACATTCTTACAAAAACATCAACCTACTTACACGCGCATCCCTTACAATCGGTTCATTAACAGAGAAGATAGCATACAACTTTTCCGAATCAGAGTTGGAAAAGCTCTTTTCAACACCCAACATTATTATAATGCAGGAGATCTTAACCAATTCTCAAATTGTCGGACCACACTCTCCATTTGGCACATCCTTGTTGAATGTCCTTTATCCCGCCAGATTGACGTATCAACACCACAAGCCAACATAACCGAAAAACTTGCTGAAATTTTGAACCCTTCTGAAGTAGGGTCCATCCAACACATTAAAGATGCCACATCCGCCCACCAGAAATTTGATGATATGATTTGATATGATTTTTTTTACTTTTTTGTTTTATACTTTTTTGCACTCTTTTTTTCTTTTTTCTTAAAAAAAAAATTAATTTCTAAAAGTAAACATAATTTGTAAGACAAAAAAAATTTAAAGACGGCATCATATGGTCTAGCTACCCCGATGCCTTTTACAAAATAATTTGTAAATTAATTTTGCGAATTTTTTCAATAAAATAAAATAAATAAAATAAATAATTTTCTAACAACCCTTTTAAGTACCCAATCCAAGTTAGTGTGCAATTGGAATTATTGAAATTCGCTTAATATTGGATTAACCTGGTGCCTTGTAACCGGTCAACATTTGACCACTTTTCTAATGATGCTAGTACCTCGTTTATTAAATTCAATTTATCTTAAAAGATGAGATACAGCTGGACATCCCATCACCAGAAATAAAATTCAAAAATTACTAAGTTTCATCCAGAAATATTTTCGTTGTGACAAAACCGAACTCATCTCAAAGCACCTCTATAAATGGCTTGAAAGTAAGCAATTACCTGTCACGATAATTGAGAAATCGAACCTACACCTGACAGGAAAAAATATATTTGCAGCCTTTCCCTGTTTTTTTTTTTTTTGTTTCTTGTTTTTATCAGCGCCAGCGCCTTTGAGATTAATTGAAATTAATTCCACTCGTATGTGATATACTTTATTTATTGAAGATGTCGCTTTACTTACTTTGATCATTCGAAAATGACAGCTCGGCACTTTGATAAAATGTTTCGATTACCATAACATGAATGAGCCGCTCTGTCAAAGTTGCATTGATGAATTCATCAGCGTGTGAATTTGCGAAAGCGCAGTTTATAAGATTTTATTAACCTGGAGCATTGGTTTATTGATTTCCTAAGCAATTTTATCAGTAAAATTATCATTAAAAGTTCATTCTTATTATGATAATCGCCCAAAGGATTAACTTAAAATTGTTTAAATGGACAGTGGTTTGGATGACTTTCATTTGCTTCCTCGTTCACGCTAATGTCCTTTTATTCTTTTTAATTCAATGAAAAGGACCCCTCCGCATCTACCGATGTTAAAGTCACCTTTAATTAGACATAACCATGTTTTCAGATCAAAAACTAGTTACATTGAAATCCATCTGTTTTCACATTTGAAAAGACCAGTGTGCGAAAAAACTATTGACTCATTGGGCAAAAAATAACACTAGCCGCCATAGCAATCTGCTTAATTGAACCATTTTCCACTTTGTAAGGCCTACAAACTCCGCTTTAACTTGCAGTTTCGATTCCAAAGAATCCCGTTGGCTAAAATCCGTAAAACTCTCTAAGTAAACTGAAGAGATCTTCACATTGCATTCACTGCACTCAACAAAAACACAATCTCCCATCCCCACATCGCATCGCATTGGCATTATTACATGGGTGGGCGTTTATCTCACTCGTTTGTTAAATCAAGTACCGCGATCCAATTCAGAATATGGAAAACAGGCCTCTGCTGCCAATTTTCGAAGGTGGGCATCAGCATCATCAAAGCCATGTTATATATAGACAGAGAAGTCCCGATTCATCTGCATACAAAAGAGTGCAAAGTGCGCGCACACTTACGTATTCCGTCTACACAAAGTCTTTAAGCAATTTACTTGCGCTCCTATATTGCTGCCATTATAGACAATTCTAATTGGCCATCATAAATTTAGATTCTCTGTTCCAAATTGATCTGATAGATTCTAGTTGGACCACAAACATTCTTCCCTCCTTTATCCTCCCCACTTGACAGATGAATGGATAGCAAGGGTACAGAGAGATAGATATAGGCATAGAGAGTACAAACATTAAACAGTTTGAACTTGAAGGCTTGCATTTGATGGTTTGCTGTTGGTGGCTGTTGATGCATTTTATGTCAGCTCTTCCCACTTGGGATGGCCACTTAGTGGGGTTCTTTAGTGCAATTTCTTGTCCAGTTAATGTTGAAAAGAATTATCCCGCATCTTATTAGTATGTTTATTTATGAGGTTTCAACTTTGTGGATGCAGTTATAGCCCACGGGGCTAAGCGATTTGTCTTTGGGTTTTATTTGGTTTTGGCTTTGGGGTGCTGTCATAGAAATTGTGCATCGTCAGGATTGTAAATGACTATTCAAATTCATTACGTGATATTGTTGTTCGAAAGTATGAAACTAAATGTATTAGAATTATTGTGGGGTAGATGAGTTCTTCAATCTCGCGTCTTACAAATTGTGAGGCAGGAAACGATATTAAACAGAATGATACGAATTTTGGGAGTTTTAATGAAGCAGTTGAAAGAGATTTGAACAGTTTCATGAGAACTAGGCTCCAGAAACACCAGATTTGGAAGAATAATAGAGTATTGAAAGGAGATACCGATCGATATTGCGTTTCAACTTTGTAAAATGAACACCCAATAGAATCATAATCAGCCTCAAACTTACTTTTTAACTTTTTTGTATAAGCGCATTTTTATAAGTATCAAATCAATGTGTGGTTAAATGTTCCCTTCAGACTCTTAAACTACTCGATCGAATTTGATGAAATTTTAAGGCAATACTCAGATCAGTACAGAAGCTGACCCAGCGAGGCCTAGCAGCGATTTTTTCCGTTTGGAAGATTTTTAATTACTCCGACCTAAATACCGGTCTTTTGTAATACCAGCTCTCATCATGTCTGCGCCGCGCCGCGCCGCGCCGCGTGTCTGTAATCTGCTGAGTAATTCCACGACATTCACAGAGGAAGTGCTTCGAGGTGTCGTCGTTTTCTCCACAGGATTCACAGAGTTAGTATCACTTTAGACTAACACGCTTAAATGCATGGCAAAAGTGCCCCGTGGCAATGCCAATAAGCTTTCTGCATTCTTTTCTGCTGCGAGGTAGCAAAAATGTTACAGTCTTCTTATTAACGTTGGAGAGCATAAGTTTTGTCGATCTGCATCCACTGGAGGCATACTAATTACGATTGTGCTCTTGACAGACCCAATCGTTGATTAAAGCCCTTACTGAGGAACCAGGCAGACCAAGCGACCAAACTTGCCTCGCAAGTTCATCGGCGAGTTATGCCGTGATTGCCTGGAACCCAAACGAAAATTAAAAGAATTTATTCTTCCGACCGCATTCAGAGAGGACTTGCATTCCTGCATCACTTTCGAAGTAGTTAGAAAGTTCAGAAGAGCCTTAATTGCAGCTTGACTTTCGCTTCGACACAAATACTTCTCCCCATCCAGTGATTCTTCGTAACGTAGCTTATAGCCATTTATTTGGATAGCATACGCCTCCGCTTGGAAGACGGATGACTATTTGCCTAAAGAGGCGTGCAGTCATTATGTCAGAGCTCTAACAGCTATTGAAACAACGTAACTCTTATTTATTTCCAACTGTATGAGTTCGATCCGAGCAATGCCCGGTGTGTTCCCTAATAGCCGAGTTCACGCTGTACAATGATCAGATTTCGTTTGATGGATGTTGGATGGTCGGATGTATTTTGCGATCAGAATTATCAGACTTGTCATCCAAAATAATGACATTCCGCTCCGTCCAACTTCAAAACTATTTGAAAACCATCCAACAAGTTGTACAAGCGGTCGTCTGAGGGTTCACATTATCAAACATTAGTCGTTCAAAGCAAAGTTTATCCAAGTAATCGTACAGTGTGAACTCGGATAATTGCAACCAATTGTATGTGTAGTTGAAATTATAAATGACTGTCATTTATCAAAACAAAAAGTAATTAGATTACAAAATAAGTGCGAAACGCTATTGCCTTTGTCGAACAGAATACTGGATTGTGACTGTAGGTGCTTGCGTTAAATTTTAAATATCTGTTGGGTTGGCCACCAGTATTGGGAGTTACTCCGAGTAAGTTACCCACATAGTTACTCGTAACTAATCGTAATTAGCTACGTCCTATTTTCCGCGTAACTTATGTAACGAATGTAGCTAAAAAACGACTGACTGCAAATCAAAAAAAAAAAAACACAAAAAAAACTTCTATTCAATAAAAAGAACAAATAACGGAGGTAGATTATTTTATAGTTCAGATAATGAGTTTTTGTAAATTAAATACATATATCTATGTATAGGTATGTGTAGTTCAATAGTAGTTCAATAGTAGGATCGATTGATTCCCTCGAACATCTTCGAAACGTGGGCAATCTCACTCTGCTCTATCGCTTTTTTCACAAACAGTGCTTTAGTGAAATAGCCAGTTGCGTTCCTTCTCTGAAACAGTTTTGCCGCAACACCCGCCTTACAAGGAACGCTCATCGGTTTTACCTTCAACTTAGGTCGTACAATAAACCATTGAGATTCATTGTTTAGTCGCACTACCCATATGTGGAATGCTTTACCTGACTCTCTTTTTCAACTTCATTACGACTCACAAAAATTCAAAAGCAGTGTGCGTCGGTATCTCCTAGTTATTCCTCTCCTGTTTTCTTAAATGCTCGCACTGTGTTTTATAACTTTATGAGGGTAGTCCTATCCCCGTGGTGTGCGCGTCAATTATAAAGAAATGGTATCAAACTATTCAAACTCCTGAAAGTCTTTAAAAATATTATTGTCTTCCATTCTTAAATTTCCATAAAGGAACATGAATTTTTTGGAACGTTCGAAAACTTGAAAACAACCGATGCATCAAAGGGGTGAATAAATGACCCATACGAAAAAGTGCGTTCTATTTCTGCGGACTTTTAAGCAACTTTGCTGCAAGCTTTGAAAGGTTAGGTGCATAGAATACGGCTTTCTTCCAAAACAAAATTGGATTTTCAATACATTTTTCATATTTGGTTTTAAAAACTATGTCTTAGTATTTGAAAACATTTCATTCGTTGAGTCCATAAGAATTTAATTTTTTTAAAAGAAAGTTATTTATTTTCTTATTTATAACTAGGTGTGCCATTGACTTTGTCCGCAAAAATTGGCATAACATTTTTATTTATCAACCGATTGACAAGAAATAAAAACTAAATGTTAAGTGAAGCTTACCACAATATATTACTGAAAACCCCATTTACATAGGATAAGCCGTTTCTGAGATTAGCGTGCACAAACAAACAAACTATTACGTTTTTATAAAATGTATAGATATAGATTGGTATAAAAAGCATGCTGTTTGTGCATAATCATTAAGGGAATTATTAAGACGAGATTTGTAGAAATTTTTGAATTGTGCTGGAACTTTCAGTTCTTACCATCAGCATCAGCCAATGAAGTTGTCGACTGTTGGCAGTTATTTATTAATTGACAAATTGGATCGATCAACTCGATGTTTTTTTTTTTTTTTTGATAGATTCTTCGTCAAATAACAATTTCAACACTTTTGGTTTCAATTTATCATATTCCGCTGCGACCATTTTTATTGGAACCAAATTATTAATGAGGCATACGTAGCAAAGCTTCATTTTGGTTCTTTTTTCAATTATTGCCTGTTAAAGATCTGATTGCTTATATTGTTTTTTAAATTGTCCTTTAGCTTAACGTCGGGCACACCTTTTGCTAACAAATTTCCAGTGTGGTTATTACAAGTTGAGTGGGAATCGAAATGCTCCAAACTTTTTCCCATTTACACCATATCGCTTGGATAAACATCAACGTTGAAGCTTTGTGAAACTCTGTTGAGACTCCACGCATAAAGAGATATCTGTAAAAATAGAATAAAAATTAAGAAGCTTTCGTATGCATTGATAAAATCTTTGGTTTCTGAAGAGCAATTATGAAGTATACAAACGACAGTCTTTGTATTTGATGACGAATTCTTCCAGTCATCTATTCACAATACCGAGTCCTTCGTTGCAGTTGCCAACGACTTTTCTTTACATTCATTGAACACACAATGTAGTCACTTTGACGATAGCGGTTTTTTATGGCGGACGAGTTGTTTTTATGAATTTAAAAAAACAGTTTGGACTCCACAACGTTGAATGACATGTTGCACCGCACCCGAACAAAAATTTTGACAGAGCCTTATTCACTTCTGCTATTACTGTTTCAGAAATCTGGTCAACAAAGTTTTATTGCTTTGCTTTCTTGGCGCGATCCTTTAAGCAGCTTTGAACGATTCATAAACGATAAGTTGATGGTATAGATGACGATGGAAGAGACCATCTTGATACAGAGAGCTTGCTTATCCGATGATGATGAACTTAATCCCGTAGAAGTTGGCGGTAAAGAAGAGGAAGTTGAGGGCAGAGACTGAATGGAAACTGAAACTGCTCCAGATGCTTTATTCTCTGTTGAATCTGAACTTATGCTGGCACAGCTGAACTTCACTTGTTGAATCGTTGGCCAGTGTAGATTGTGGAACTGTCGTCAATACGACTCCCTCTTCATCACACAATTGCATCTAGACAAAAACACATTTCACACTTTACCATTCTCAAAAGTGTAAATAATACAAATTTGAGGATTATTGTGGTTATACTTACTGACTTATCTTCATCTCCTTCAATTAAAATATAAACTTCTTCATTATTGCTCTCGGAATTCAATAGAGATATCTTACAAGTATTCCTTAAGATCAAAATCCTCAATAGATCAATTAAAGGAGCAATATATTCAGTTTGTTGATTAAAAACATTCCTGTGTCCTTTCAATCGTTGCAGAGTAGTGTTTTGCAATTTTCTGTTGCAAATTTTGCACAAACTATTAATCTTGTGGTTTCAGGCCATGTTTTGGGTAAGAATCCAAGATCCTCATAAGAATTGGAAACTGGCCTTCCAGAATGAAGGATTTTTTTTGACTGCGACATTTTAACTTTTAAGCTTTCAAATCAGAATTTCTTAGCTTTTAAATCGGAAATTATAAAATGTGGCTTTTTGCCTCAAATTTAATTTGGATGTGAAGATTTTTCTAGAAAAACGTCAAGAAAAAATAATTACATCAGTTAAAAGTATTAGAAAATAGAAAAACTCGCGTATCCTTAGCAACCCTGTGGCCCACAAATTATAGTAAACAATGGCCACTGCCACACAATGTATAAAGCATTGAATTCTAGTTGCTCTAGGGTCTAGGAGAGTAATACCGTTTTTCATTGAAATTCGGTAGATTTACTCTCAAAACGAGAACTACTCCTTTCAATGAAACATGTTATCAGGATTTTCCTAGTATTAGAGGTTAAACTGATGTTCAAATATATAGGAATTCATATTTTCATATTTTGTAACTTGTTTTCCTCGCAAATTACCTACTGAACTCTACTTAGTTAATTTATAGTACTTTTTTCAACCCAACGCTGGCAGAACAAATGTAAAATAGTCAAATGAATTTCTATTTAACGTTTAGGAGAACAAATGTTTCTGCAAGTGTGCGTGAATTCAGAGTAGATCTCCCAACCAAATGGGAGTAGATCTTTGGCGTTTAGAGTAACTCCGGACCTACTCTTTTTTTTTTCAATGAAACATGGAAAATGGAAAAGGCGTTAATCTTTTCACAAAAGGAGTAACTCTTTCCGTCAATGAAAAACGCTATAAGTTGACAAAGATCAACATGAGAAATTCAGTATTTCAGAAAGCCAGTGTCTATAAGGACTTCGTTTGAGGTTCACTTCCTAACGACTAGCAGTCCGTGAACCAACATTTTGTTTAAGAAAATGAAATTAAAACAATGCCAACCGAATTTTTAAGAGTCGACGAAAAAACTAGATTTTCTGACTTTGCTATCTTCCGGCTGACGACGCCGACGCCATTTTGAAAATACGTAGAGTCTTAAAAATTTCTGAAGCAAACATTTTTTGTCTAAACAAAAGTATCCAGAAACTACTTCTTACAGATTCATTTTTACTCACCAATCAGTTGCAGAGGGACGTCATAAAGCCACTCACAGTCTTGTTCCGCGGAGCTATCAAAACATGTGCATACTTCACTGAAGCAATTCGGACCGCTCTTTAGTGTAGTAAAACTAATTTGATCTTCACTGGCAATAAACTCCTTGCAACAAAGTATCAAATGACCACTTATAGCGTTTTTTTTTCGCTCGAATTACGTTCCAATTATTGGGACACACACACATATTTCTACGCTCGTTTCGGGGCGATGAAACTTCCAATCGGCATGTGTACGAGAAGCGAAAGCGATAGCGTTAAACTTTATGGTAAGCTGCCGTTCGAAATGTTCCCATAAAAATGCACTTAGACCAAAGCAGAGTTCCTTAATTAAGAAGAATCTCATTGGCGGCAGTATATAGACCTTCAAGCAAGTGCAACGTGCGTTGCAGGTGGTAGCCAAACCACGCGTTAAACTTTACCACATCCAACTATGCCACTTGCCACCAAACTTTCATATTAATAACCGAAAAGTAATTAAAACTGTTACTTTTGAATCGGAGCAGCAACAAACCGCTATAGACTTGGGCAGCCGAAAGTGATATATGCATCTACTGTCATCCGTTTATGTGCCGCAACGGCCACTACTGCTGGGTGCTGGTGCTGCGCAGTCACATTAGCATATTTCACTGCTAGACATCGGGTAGGCAGTGGTTCTCCAGATTGGCGGTGGCAGTTGTGTCTATGACAGCCATAATTTGGTCATAATTTCGGCTTTTCTATTGCACACATCCATTTGGCCGGCGCGCGGCGGCGGTTGGCGATCGGCGATCGGCGCAGTATTAGGCATTGGTATGCGCGGCGGGTAGGTATGCCGTTGTTTATGCAACCAGGACATAACTCTGGATTGGTTCTTGTTACGCGATCGTGTGCTGCAGCAGGAGCCACTCTCGCGCTCATTGGGACAGCGAAATGTATCCGACTTGTAAACACATGCTGCAGGTGTAGCAGTGACCATAAATCGAGTGGTGCTGCTGCGCTTTGTTTTTTTTTTTTTTTAAGCTCGTTGTCGCTGCAAAGAGGAGAGTGCAGTGCATAGTCATTGTGACAAGGAAAGGGCACACCAGAGAAAAATATGTTGGCTTTTTAATTGGTTATAAATTAATTTAACGTCTATTAATTATCCGCTTTCATGTCACTTTGTATTTGCGAGGGCTGTCGAGAGGCAACTCCATTGAGACTGTGAGTGGGAACTGCTGCATAAATGACAAAATGACAGCCTGACAGCGGACAGAGTTGTTCTGTTGTTCGACTGAAAAATATACAGGAATCTTACACGCTGACGATTAAATTATCTCCAACAACCAACAACACCCAGAGACCAGAAACCAGAGAACAGGTGAAGCGGTAGCTCCACGTGAGTAGGTACTGAGTATCTTTCAAGTACATTCCAAGAAGATACTGTCAAATTGGTGAATGAATGACGAAGAACGGCTGTGTGTGTGGTTATTGTATCTGTTTCTATCTCCCTTTGAATAATCACTACAAATGACTTGAGTGTTTCATCTGTTTACGATCAATATCGTCGTCGTCGTTGCTGGGTCGGTTGTATGTATCTGCTCCGTCGCTAGGTGAAACGATTTGCTTTTATCGCTTTAAGCCTCAACTTAACACACAGATACATTCATTTGCTTAGGGGCGGTCTATCTTCTTAACGCTGGGAACTTTTCTCTGGTCGCTTCAAGTGCAGAGCAAGTGAAGGCGAATCAAATAGCAAAATGCGGCGAAGGCCGCACGAAGTACATATTTAGTTTTGTGTGTTTCTCTTTTGTGGGCCCTGTTGTCGGCGCGGCGGTCGTCATCAGCATCGTCTTTGCCTTCGTCTTCGGTTGCCGTCGTCGTCGCATCTTCCGTCGTGTAGGTTGATTTCGAGGACCTCTCGGGGCAGTACTTAATAGATTGTTGATGAGGCGGCTGTACACCGTAAATTGTCAAAACGTGACTAGTCGCGAAAAAGCACTTGAATCTCCCAAATTCAACAAACAAGAGGTGGAGAAAGAGGAAGAGAGAGAGGGAGAGTGAGAAAAATAGAAATAAAGCCCCACACCCTGACCAACGACAATGGGTGTTGGGTGTAATTCAAATCCATTGACCAGAGCTATTGAAGCGATAAATCGAAGGAGATCATTGCAGACAGGTTGGGATGAGCCTGGCTTGTGTAGCCTCAAGAAATAACCTTTCTGGGCTACTTTCGATATTTGAATGTGTCATCGGGAAAGATTTTCTTTTGCGTTTTTGCACGAACTCGTGGTTTGAGATGAAACCATAGCGTGGTTATGGCAAAAGTATTCAACTATGTACGTTTCTACCTTAACTATTGAGTCAACAGGAAAAGGGTCGATTATTTCTGATAACGGTATAACGATTTTATTTCAAAGTTTTGATGAATAAACTCTTTTGAAACTACAGTACCTATGCAAAGGAGGTGGTGCATATTTGGGCCCACTTTTGAGACTAGTACCAAATGAAAGCTTACGTTCAGCCTAATCTATCTGCTAAATATTTTTGAATTTGGCCTTGGTGGTTTTGAGATAATTGGACTTGAGATTGAACGCCGGAAAAAAAGAATTCAGGCAGGAACGTATTATACAGGCTTGCTTATCCGTAATAAGCAAGCCTGTATAATACGTTCCTGCATGAAAATAAAAAAAAATGGAAACGATCTGTTCTTCAGCATATTGGTAAATCATTAGGATTAATCACTGCGCTTAAGTTTAAAAAAAAGTTTGAAGTTTTGTTTGATGGAGTAATGAGTTTTAAATAAATAAAGAAATGGCAACAGGGAGGCAAGCTTTAAAATATAAAAGAAATACAGATTGTCCCGTAATTCGTGTTACATACTTTGTGATGTGATTCTTGGTCATATTCAAAGAAAAATTGTTCGGCAGTAAAGTCCACTTCTCAACTTTGACATCACTATTCGACGATTTAAAAAAAGCTTACTTTGGTGTATCCTGATCTATTTTAAATTCGATTTCTTTGTTGATTTTGATGGTAGAGACCTAATTTTTTTACTTTAATTTTAGTAGAAATAACAATCTTTAAAATTGTATCTAAATTTGGATCATATTTGAGTCATATGGTTCATTGACTTTGAGGTTATTTTCTTTCATGTATGATAATTATAAAGTTTCTTTATTTTTTTTTCTGATGCACTAAACAAAAATAAAAAAAACTTAGTAATAAGTGCACTCAATTTTAACGAAAACTTAGTTAATATTCCATTTGAAAATTTTTCCTCTTTGCTGTAACTGGCCACTTCTAAAAGATGTGTAGAGCTACCGAACTATAAGCCCCTTGTTATTGTCCATTATACTAATCTGTGCTCTAGTGAAAGTATTAAGTGAATAGAATTTTCTCTTCCAAACAGGGCATAGACACGGTTACCACCTACCTAAAAAACCCCGTGGAAAACCACGAACCAAGCACGTAAAGGCCTTTAAACAAACACAGTGGTAGAACCGCAGTCACTTCTGAGGATCTGGCAAAACTACTTTTGAAGACTCAACTTAGATGATGATCAAGAACGTCATACTCCAGAAGAACTTAGGGTAGCCATACTTTTGAGTAAGCTTTAACCCGTAGTTGTTACACTTCCTGAAAATAACACAGTGGTCATACTGGGTCTAGTTGACCCCACTGGAAAGAATCTTAACGTTAATTCGTTAAAAGTGCATGTTTTTGCGTATTTTTTGTGAGAAACCAATTCAAATTTCTTTATAAAAACAAATTACACATTAAAAAGTGACATTTCAAGAACGTTGTGTAAAATTTTCACAAAGAAATATTTAAAAATACGGCAATGGCATCAATTATTCGGACGTGCCTCGAAAAAGAGGCGAGTTGCGGTGCCCCTTATGACTTGGTGCTCGATCATCGAAAATCAAAAAATCTAAATTCATTCGTTAGATAATAGTTTTCACCAGGTAATGTGGAGAGCGTTTTTTGAAATTATAATTTTTCAATTTTTTGGAACACTTTGAAGAGAAAACGCGATTTTTCGTGAAAAATTTGGCTTATTTGTCATTGTAAAATAACAATTATCAACAAATTTGAAAAAACTTTTCAAACTTCGTCACTACCTTGTAAATTATTTGCAGAAATAGTGTTCAAAATTTCAAAAGAATCAGTGCAGTATTTTGGAAGTTATGAGGAGCACCGACTTTTAAAAAGTAAAGTGAGTTGTGGGAAAAACGCTTTAAAGTTTTGAACACTAAAAAAACACAAAGAAAACACTATACCGATTACCGACAGATATAAAAATATTCGTAACTTTGTCAATTTTGGTCCAATCTACTTGAAATTGACATAATGTTCACTCATTAAAAAAAAAAAAATTAAAAAAAAAAACAGCAAAAAAAATCTAAATACGTTACGTTACGTTAAGATTGTGTAAAACTCAAACGCAAATACCATAAGCAAAAGCAAAGCCTTTCAAAATTCGCTTATGCGGACGATATTAATGGGAAAAATTCAGATTGATATCATTCGTGCTTTGAAAACAGAAGTGGCAAAAAATGGATTAAATGGTTGATGAGGGTAGATTGAAAAATATCTAATGGCTTCTTCATTGATTGCATTCATTGATTGTGCAGGGGATCTCAGTTCATTCAATTAAAAGCAGTAGCAATGACTTTGCAAAATTTTGAAAGGCTATGCTTTTGCTTATGGTGTTTACGTTTGAGTCTTACACAATCTTTTCAAATATGACATTGGAAAAGTCTCATGATAGTTCATTCAATCAAAAGCTGTAGGCTCACTCGTACTAGTATAGATTTACAAATTTACAAAGAGTTGACCCAGGTTTCCTTTAAGTGGTCAAAAAACATAGGCTTTCGGTTCTTAAAAAAGACCACGGAATCACAACTCACACCAGTTATTTGAAAAAAATACGTTTCATTTGACATCTCCGTTTATTAACTGAACTATCCCCATCAAAAAACTAGTTATACTTTAGGTAGAATGCAGAGCCTATAAAACATTCATTTTGATATTTAGGTCTCCATTGTGGCAAATCCTGGGCAATTTTTTTATGCATAAATTTCATTTTTGACAACCTAAAAACTGAAGTGTTTTTTGCGACTATTATTTTGACAAGATTTGGTCGTAAATGACCAATCTGGCAACCGTTGGCATAAAACAAACTGTGGTTGTAATGAACCGATTGCAAAATCAATAAAATCTTATAACAAATCTTATCAGTTTAATCATTTTCATATTTTATTTTTGTTTTTGTTTAATATCTTTGATAATTATAAATAATCAATAACTCAATCTTTAATATACAGCCTTGGCCAAAAGTATTAGGCACTTGAAGATTTTGTTCCTACTTTCCGAAGTACCTTTTAATTTAATTTTAGGACGTAAAGCCCAAAAGCACCTTGCAACATCCAAAAAGATGATCAGATATATTTTTAAAAACAAAATGGAGAAAAGTTTATTTGAACTGTAAGATGCAACTGGTTAGACCAGTGTCTAAAAATAGCAAAAGTTATAGAAAATAAATAGCAACAAGAAAAAAATTTATTATTGTTTTATTATATAAAAATGAATTTCTTTTTTTTGCACACTTCGTTTCTTTTCATCTTACCTCCTTTTAGAACTGTGGTCAGTTTTTAGGGGTGCCTCATACTTTGCTGTACATATTGTAACTTGCGTTTAGTTCGCAATAATAAAACTTTTCCTTTCAATTTAATTCTACTACTTTTATTTGATTTCTACTTTATTCGATCTTAACTCGACCAATAATCACATTAACTCAATCTTAACATTATCACTCTATAATCAAAACTGACCTCTGGTTGCACCAGCGGCCTATTTTAGAATAACATTACATCTAGAGCTTTCCAGTAATTTCTACCTCGCTCGGGAGCCTTCCAGTATTTTGCTGTCAAGCATTTCCCCTCCTGGTATTTTTCTACACACACACACACTGACTCACAAGCAAAGTCTTCTATTAGATGTACATTATAGTGTTGCCGCTTGCATTTTTGGTTGAACGTTTTCGATTAGGAAATTAGTATTAAATGTTGGGTGTACATGTACATTACAATATATTTGCAGTTGTAAATTTTTATTTTTGAATGTTATATGTAAGCTTAGCTTGTTGTGGTACTCGTCGCGTGATGGTTAGCATGGCTGCTGTTAACACAGAGGTTCGTGGTTCGAATTCCAAAAGTGCCAAAAATGTTTTTTTGCAGGGGTATCGCCTTTCGCGAGGAATCGGAAAGTCCTCCATTAGTTGATTCATTGAAATGAAAAGCGATTGTTGGTCCTCTCCATTCCCGTACAAGGTATGGTAAATTCAATTTAACTTGACTATAATGTCATATTCATCAAGAGCCAACATTCTGTGTCTGTTAAACTCCTCTAAAAATTGTTCGAAAGACTTTACAGAAACAATGAATGGCGGATTTTCTTAAATTTTCTTTAAGTTAAATAACATGGAAAGACGGAACCTCTCGCTGTGATAGATTCTTTCTTTTAAGTCGATTTCTCTGGTTTTCTGATTTAGTAATAAAAAACGGCTGTAACGATTCAAAAAATCTTTTCTACTTCTACGAGTATCCACATTACTTCTTCGGGTGCGTTTGCGACCAACGCTAGTAAGAAGGTACATCACTACACACTAAACTCCACTCGAGTCGTATATCATGATCTTCATCTTTGGGCTCTGGCGTCGCTCTGGTAAAGAAACAACTAAAGTGCTGATAACAGGAAAACACGAAAACATAAAGTTACTTTATTGTAAGCGAATCAGATTCGAATCTTATTTGCCTCGGCTTGCGTATAGGCACAATCACGATACAATGATAAAGGCAATGAGACAATTATAAAGCTTACAATGACTGTTCTCTACATTTTGTCAGGACTTAATGGTATAGGGTTAAATATAAATAAAAAAATTCATATTAAATTAAATGATGAAATTGACATGAACACAACATTCTAGTAAAAGTAAATCGAATCAACAAACCTTTATTTTAAACCGAACCCAATTTACACCCTTTTTTTGGCAAAACGTAGTCCAAATTTATATTTCTTTAACCCACTCCACTAGACAGGAAGGAGTTTCATTGGAATTTTGTGTTTCGAGGATGGATTATAACTTGGCGGTAAGAAGTGGTTTGCAAGTCATTGCTGGTCGACCAAATAGGTGTTTTTCGATCTCTCCATTCTTTTCCAATTTCTATCCTCTATTCAAAAAGCGTAAAAAGCGTTGAGGACAAATTTGAAATTTTTGAGTTTTTTGAGTTTTAGCTCTTTTACTTTTCTGTTCCCATCTCAGATCAGTCAATTACATAGCACGAATGGACTTGAGTTCTAACCAAGTCTCAGGCTTGTAAAGGTCTCCACTAAATTCAAATTTCCCGGGCAAGACAATGCAACAGATAACAGCGTTTCTCTACATTCTTTCCGATCCAGAAAGTACTTTCATAAACTTCGATGGAATTCACACCACCCTCGAGCTGTACTCTAATACTGACTAGACCTCATTCAAAACCAAAATCGCAACCATAAATAACTGCTTTGTGCCTTTGACAACAGTAATTGCTTCATCGTCGGTCTTACAATAAATCCCCATGCCTTTGTGATGCACATGGACAAAAAAGTATTCTCCTTCATTGATGCGGTGCCCTATAAGTTTACAACTTCACTCGTTCTTGGCATAAAATTAAGAAAAAAAGGCAACTTTGGGAAAGTGAATGGTCTTCGTGTCGTTGGTTGTTCACATAGTTCACACATCGTACCCGCTGTGTGCCAGGTTATGGCTGCAAATAACTCACCTCACAGCAGTGTTGTCCAAGGCAAGTCCCCTTCATTAATTTAATTACTGCACTCGTTAGCACCAAATCTCGCTCTCTCTCAGCACCGAAAACGAATTGCCGATCCAAATCTATCCAACCATCCATCTATCCATCCAGCATCCATTCATCCATCGAATTCGATGTGAATGCATTTTTGTGGTGTGATATATGCGCGCTGCGATACAACTCAGGCCATGTGACCGACCGACCGCTGGTAGAACAATCACAACCACGCGAAAGATCGCCTAATATGGAAATAGAGGGCAACCCATTCGACCGATAGCATTACCATCGGCGCGGTGCGACGAAGCCTGCGACCGACGCGACGCGACACTACGGCTGCTCTTACTATGCTGTCCTCGCCATCATTGTAACCAAAAACTGAGCACTGCCGCTGTCGCACTGTAGTCGGTGAGGTGTCAAAGTTTTCATGTCAAGTAAAGAAATAATGACACTCAATCTATCACAAATCAAATCAAATTTGCGAGCGATCGCGCCAACAACCCGAGGGTCCCCTCAAACAATAAACACTATTATCGACCGCATTCGTATCTACTCGTATAGTAGTAGAGAGCTGCAAGGATTACGAATGGAATAAGTGAGTGTGTAGTGGCAAACAAATCACCTACTCGATGCCATTTGTTTAGGCAAATCTCTGGAAACAGCAGCAGCAGCCGTAGCCAGCTAGTTCCACCATTCAACAACGGCAGCGCAAAAACTAGAGGTGTACAATCATAAATCATAAAACACGATTCGACGAACACTCGCGTCGCGCCACGCCACGCCGCGCATAGCCCATAACGTACCTGTCTCTCTCACCTGGGGTTTGTTCGCGTGGTACTTACCAAACACCTTGTTGCACATTTTCATATTCAAATCAGGCCTTTGGATTCGCATAGAAACGCTGCGGGGCTAGTGCTCAGCTCGTGTTTTGCATATATCCTCCTACTTCTCGGTTGCGGTGCGAGGCGACGCGACCGACACGACGACTTTCCGTTCGCTCAACGGTGGAGCGGTAGTGACACGGTTGATAGTTGAAGGGACTTAGCCACACGGCAACTCACGTCAACTTGTGTGACAGACGAAAATTAAGTGTCACTCGAGCGTGAGTGAGCTTGAAAACATATCAATTCCTGGTTGCCACACGCACGCAACTTACGAACCCGTACCCACCCACTTGAGCTAGCTCGGCTGGTGGTGGCCTCCCCGAGGGTCAGCTACATGGGTGGAAAATATTTAATCAACTGACGGAGCTCCGCCTATGCATAAAACGAAACGCACACTTGTCAGCGTGCATCTATGCCAGGTAAGCAGATTGGCCGTTCTCCTGTCAGCCCACCACAAACAGACAGACAGACAAGCAGACTTTCGGTCAAATTGCCTGCAACAACATCAGCAGCAACATCTACTCGCAAACTGGGCAGTAAGTCTTCAACTGCGACATGACAGTGAGCAGACACTCCAGCTAATGCCTGCACATTCCACCGGTCAGCGGCAGTTTCCAGCGCGTAGTCGTCTGGGAGCTGCGCAGCGCACACACAGCATCGCATCGGAATCGTCATCGAACTCATTGGCAATTTATCATCTCGATTGTAACTGAATCCGTAAAACCAATAAATCTTTAAGATCTCATAAATCTCGCGCTCTTAGCGGTCTTACTGTCATCGTATCGCTATAGCCGTACATTGGTGGATGTTTTCCTTCCATTCTGTCGCCATTGCCTTCTGTTCAACCGCGCCGCATTTGGTGGCTACAAAAAGGATTGTCGTTCGCTCCATCATCATCGTCGTCAGCAGTCAGCAGCCGAATCACAACCACAACAAGTGCGTTTACACACGCGAAATTCACTCAAATATTTCGTTCGCCCATTTGGATTGCAGATCTGCGCCATTTGACCATTTTATTTGCCTCGTCTTGGCGATATGTCCGTCTGTCTATCTTTCAGAGTGTTTACAGGTTAGTTACTTTGTTTAATTTGTGCTGCGCTGCCTGTGTGTCTGTCTGACTGCCACGCCGCGCCATGCCACCTTGTTCAAAGCAATTGACACAACACTACAAGGATATATTGTCAAATGATTTGCCGTATCAGTCGCACTCTAAAAACTCTTCATTCCGGGCCAACATTTTCAGGAAATTGTTGATGCGAGTTCATTAGTTCTGAGTGATGGTAGAAAAAACGAAAAAAAAAATCAAATGCCATCAGGCAACCGTTGCAATTATTTTTACACTCTCTTCAGACAAAGCCTTCCCGTTTGGATCGTTTGGCCACTTTTGGTCTTAAAAAGTGGTAAAAAGTGACGACATAGTACGTGACAAAGCCCGGCGGTTCTGTTCGATCATTAACGTTCCAACGAGCTGGCAGAAGGAAAATGACAAATATCATCGTCAAATGACATCAATCAATTAGAAATGCCAAAGTAGAAACACAGCCGATGGAAACTTTTCGTATCGGGATCATGAAACAATTTCAACCCAACGTCAAGCCTTGAAAATGCATTTTCCATTTAAGCAGGATAGGTTGCAATTCTTTATACATTTGTAAGTGCCTGTCCAGACGGGTTATGCTGTTAACGTTATGCTTATAACACCTAGTGTCCAGACGTTGTTATGATTCCTCGAACAAGTTCTCCATTTTGTGTTGGAAATTGTATTGAAAAAAGCATAACGTTATGAGCATAACCCGTCTGGACACGCAAAGTGTACTGCTTAGGCAGATAAATCAAATTTTATTTTGCGCATCGAGTCCCTTTCTTCCTCACCCCTTTTGCCCAGAAACGACCGATATAACGTTATGGGCATAACACGTATGGACAGGGACTAAGGAAATGTCACATTGCATTCTTTTTTTTGAGAGTCAGAGCTTAGGAAATGAACATGGTTTACTCTACTGTCTCAGGAAAGATTGTAGTCTTCTAAAATTAACTTTGGCATGGAAGATGCTTAAGGATGTAAACTTAAGGATACTGAAGTTACAAAAGCAAATTTATGTCTCTCATGACACGACGGGCGGGATTAACGCGGTTGACAATAGGTGTAAATACACTGTCAATCAATAAAAAAGGACATAAGGTGTGTTGGGAAACCGGTCGGTGGCGAGAGGAGTACTTTACGCTCGTATACATAAACATGGCGTTTGGCATAAGATGCGATAAGACCACTGGACGGACCCCTTTTTTGCTCAAAGAACAAAGTCCAATCAGCGAAAAACCCACGAAATTGGAGTTTTTGGAAAAAGTTACCTATAACCTTGTTCGAATTTCTTAAAACAATAAAAGGTTTTCAAGTTTCGTTTTCTGTGTTTGACTCAAAACTAGTAACAGCATTAAAAAAAAGTGATCCTTAGGTTAGGTTAGGTTAGATCTGGCTGTCAGTATATACGGGGACCGACACACTTGGGCTACAAAGGGTCCATTGTAATACCACTGAAACCAGAAGGTTGGTCACCCTATGGTCCCTAGTCCCTATCTAAGGGATCAGAGAGTTAAAACACACTCTAATCGAACCTGGACAAACGAGTAGATCACCAGTTAGTCAAACCATTTAGATCTTCGTACGAAAAGGGAGAAACTTTTAGGGCCTTTGTTAGCTAAATTGCTGATGTCGTCAAAAAAAGTGTTCACCTAGGTGTTTTCCGTCCATTACCGAGCGCAATGCATGAACAAAGGAGATGTTGGACTGTATCCTCCTCGTCTATGTAGCTTCTACAAAAGTCATGGAGTAGGCACCAAGTCTTTTGGTGTGTCTACTTATTAGGCAATGCCCTGTACCCTGTTAGGAGACATATGGTGGAGCTAATATCCATACGATTTAGAATCAATAAAGCTCTTTGAACAAGTGGACACACATGAACAGATTTGTTGTATTACTCTTCGTCCATCTAGTACTCATCTTCTCAGAAGCGTCCTGCTTTATCAAAATTTTACATGTAGCGATAAGTCATAAGTATACCTATGTTGTTCCTTTCAGGTTGAAGATGAGAAGTCGTTCCTTTTTTTGGCGAGTTCGTCTGCCATACAGTTGCCTGGTATGTCCCCATGGCACCCATGAAAGTTGAATGTTGAACTGTTCTGACATCACCTTTAGAGTTTTATATACTTTACTTACTTAGGAGGCCATCACAGTTCGGGGTGAACCTGGGCCTCAACCAACATCCTTCAATAACGGCTTCGATTTTGGGCGAGTTCTCTCCAGTTTTGCACTCTAAGTCGGTTCTTCCACTTGCTCCACCTAAGTCGAGGTCTTCCCCTTCCGCGATTTCCCTGCAATGTGCTTTCGAAAACCCGTCGAGCCTGAGTGTATGGGTCCATTTGCTCTACATGGCCCAGCCACGCGATGCGTACTCTTCTAGGTATGCTCATGTCGTGGTACAGCTCATACATACAGCTCGTTGTTGTATCTTCTTCTCCACACATTCTCTTTGCCTACCGGACCAAAGATCTTTCGAAGTATTTTTCTTTCGAAACGACCAAGCGTTTTCTCATCCGCTTTCCATAAGGTCCATGCTTCCGCGCCGTAAAGCAGGACTGGGATGATCAGGGTCTTATACAAAGTTACCTTGGTTTCTCTGGAGACGGTTTTGTTTCTCAATTGCCTTCTTAACCCAAAGAAGCAACGGTTGGCAAGAGTTATTCTCCGTTTGATCTCCGCACTGATGTTGTTGTCCGTGTCTACAGCGGATCCTAGGTAGACGAAGTCCTGTACTACCTAGAAGTTATGTCTGTCTATTTGTGACGTTTTGTCCAATTCGTCGATGTTCTGTGTCCTTGTTTGATGACAGCATATACTTCGTTTTGCCCTCATTAACCATCAAACCCATTTTAGCCGCTTCTGTTTCAATACTCGCAAAAGCACTTATGACATCACGCTTTTTTCTTCCCATTACGTCAATATCGTCTGCATAGGCTAGACTTTTGAAAGATTGTTCCTCTGGTGTTGACATTAGAGTTTCTTACAATCTGTTCAAGTATGATGTTGAAGAAATCGCATGACAGGTGGTCGCCTTACTAAAGCCTTTTTCGACATCAAAGGTCTCGGTGAGTTCTTTTCCGACCTTGACGGAGCAGCGTGAATTCTCCAAAGTCATCCTGCATAGTCGTACGAGCTTTGCAGGGATGCCGAAACTAGACATGGCTCTGTACAGCTCGTCTCTGTAAATGCTGCCTTGGAATCGATAAAGAGATGGTGAATATCGATATTATATTCTCGGGTTTTTTCCAAGATCTGCCGTAATGTAAAAATTTGGTCTATTGTGGACTTCTCTGGTCTAAAACCACATTGATAAGGACCTTTCAAGTCGTTGACGTGGGGTTTCAGACGTTCACATATAACAATAGAAAATTTCTTATATGCGAATGCGACGCTAAGGAGGCTTATTCCTCTATAATTGGTGCAATATTATGAGGGTCACCCTTTTTTAGGATCGGGCATACGATAGTGAGGTTTTATTCAACGGGCACAGATGCTTTCGACCATATCATGCAGATCAGCTGGTGCATGGTCCTTTCCAACTGATCTCCTGCTGCCTTAAAAAGTTTGGCATCAAGGCCATCTGCATTCTGCACCTGCAGTCTTATTTGATTTAAGTTTGGATATGGCAAGCTTAACTTCTTTTAGTTCGGGAGGACGGCATTCTTGATCATCGTCCAAGTTGAATGGGGCATTCAACGGAATTTGTGTCTTCATCGCAGTCTGCAGAATCAAGATCCCCAGTAGCGACTGCGTCTCTATTACTATGTTTCCCTGCTGGTCATTACAGACTTGAATTCGGGTTTTGCCACCCTGTCAAGATCTTTTAACCTTTGGTTAAACTTCCGATTTCCGAATCTCATTCCTGAATTTTATTTTCCTCAAACGAGCGCTTCTCATGTTGCTTCTTTTTCTTTTTGAGAATTCGGTGTTCTTCCATTCTTTTCTCCTTGTAAATTGATGTTCTCCACTGATTTCCACTAAATAACTAACCAGATCAGACTATAAACCATCATCTAACGGTAAAAAGGTTCTCCGAACATGGATGGTGTACTCGCCTTTGAAGCAATCCTTGTTTCTGCTGCTGGCTGTTTGGCAATTCTGGCTCGTACTTTGCTCGAAACAGACTGGTCCATGAGAAGAGCTTGGGAGGAAACAAACAAGAAGTTTTCGAAAGTGAGGAGAAGAAGTGGAGGGATGTACTACACCCGTCGCAGAATCTAGCCTTCAGATGACATCGAGAAGACTTTCGAGGAGATGATAGTGGCAATCGCAGAAACTTTTTGGAGTAAGTGGAAGTGCACCTCCTAGCTGAATATGACTCTCTTCTAATAAAACACCTGCCAAAGCAAAAGCTGGGAGCAAGAGTCCCAGTTTCGTAGGTATGAGTGAATTTATTAACTTACTAAGTTAGCAAGTTCGATCCAAAAACAGTTGTTTAAAAGCAATCGAAAAAAAAATCGGGGCTTCGCATTTTGAAATTGAAAAAAAAAAGTCTACCAACGGGGTGAAGCACCATCTCAACCTTTTCATGTTTTGCGAGCATAAAAAGTGCGATTTCAGGTCACATAATCAAAACAACGGAAGCGATTTATAAACACAATCCGTTGCCTTAGAAATAATGTTCGTTCAAAGCCCCTGTCACTTGAAAAACAGATGTACTTTACCAAATGTGTCCGTGCTACCCATTTGTCGTACACCCTCTTACCGGAATGCATTAACAAATACGGTGCACAAATACAGCACAATCTGTCTATATGCGTGCATATTTGACTCTGTTGCCCTGATCTGATCTCGTGGAGCTGCCAACACTACCAGACAATATGCCCATAATCCAAAAGCACCCCCCAAATATGGGATGCGCGCGTCTTACCTGATCTCGTATCAAATAAAAATATGTTTACTGCATTAGCCGGTCTGCACCGCACAAGCCCATATTAAATCGTGATCGGTGGGTGTTTGGGTAGCCGTATAGTGTGTATGGCTAGCCACAATAGGCAGCTTGTTATGTATGCGCGCAAGCGCACGCATGTTTTTCCCTCCATTTTACCATAAAATGATAATTTTTCCTACAATTTCCCTCGATGATCCTTTCGTTAATTTGATGTTTTGCAAGCGCAAGTAAAGTGATTTACGAGCGAGGCGACGCGTTCAGAATTTCAATTCGTAGCTTGGTCGTGTGGCGGCGTGGAATTGGCATGGATGCGATGGTTATGTCGTCCTGCGCGTGCAAGGAATCCTACCATTTGTGTTAGCTTTTAATTGATGTTGAGGCATATTCGTTAAATGATAATTGATACGAAAAATAATATTTTTTTTGGAGCAACAGCTCGATTTGGATGAATGTCCGCATGCGCATGGGCAAGTCAAGTCACCCTAAAGACCTGAGTTGTCTCTGCTGGCCGCAGTCGTCGCGCCGCGTCGCCGCCAGAGAGAGGTGCAAACAAAGAATTTCATAATGAATCGAAATGGACGATGAACGATGGCAGTGTGGCTGCAGTGAGCGGGGCAAATGTAGTCAGTAGCTAAAGAATTCCAAATCAATCACCATCGCCGTCGTGTTTGCTTTACAGGCTCATTTAGCTTTGCAGATATTTGCACTGCATCGGGGCGCTTCAGCGTCCGTGTCATTTGGTCAGCGAGGTGGAGGCTGAGGTGGAGGAGGACATGGCACAACAATCGAGTCACCACCGCATACAGCTGCAGTGTGGTGCTTTGTGTGTTTTACAAATGTTTTCCGCTGATGGAGGTATAAATGACTGTTTTCCGCTTAGGTTTTGTCGTCTGTCGTGACAGTTGTGGCATACTTCAATCGCAGGAGGACGACCAAACGTCCATGCTGCTCTGGCACGATCTATAGCGCTCAGATCAATGGAATGATCTTCAGCAGATCGCTTGTGGCCAGGATCATGTATTGGGAATTTTTGGCTCTCTCAAGTGATAGATTTGTAATTGGCAGGCGGCACAAACGAGCTTTCGTTTCCCATTTCTGCGTTGCGAATGCAATCAGACATAAACTATGGGAAAGGTTCGCGTGTTGGAAATGGATTCCAATGTACGATCGTTAATCATTCTGGTTACCTCTCTCAAATGGTGAGAAGAGAACTGAGCAAAAAAATATGAAGCGATGAGGATAATTTCAATTAAATTCCCCACCGCTGTGTACAGACCTTAGAATGGAGTGAACTCAGTCAGTGCAGTGCTGCGCCGCGTCATTCTGTAGTTTTTGCAGCTCCATGGGGGTGCGCATGCTAGTGTCTGGCACTTGCATCCTCAATAGGCATCCAACCAAATTGTGGGATAAATAAATAAATATGTGAGCGCTGATGCGAACACAGGCCCCGGCAGTGACTTATGACTCTTCAACTATCCTCTCCAGTGTGGATCAGATAATGGGCTCAATGGTGATCAACATCTCGGTGAAAGACAGGTAGTAGGTTGAAGTGCACTTACAAAGCTGATGCCTAGTCATTGGGTTGGGCGACTTGTCGTGTTTTGGATGCGCTTCTATCAGAGATGATGAATAGGATTTCTATGCTGCACTCTCAGACAAGTTAAAAGCAAGTTAAAGAGTAACTGTAACTGCAAAGAAGCCTGAAGATTGGTAGCTCTAGGTTTGCTTGAATTTTCAATTAACAAATGGATCAACATTAAACTAAAACCTCCACAGAATTGTCAAAGAGATGTTCAAAAATTAACGAAGTCGTCGTAAGAAAAAGGTTGTCAGGCGAAGACGTTCTTCTTCGACATTTTTGTGTGTTCTTTGACGAAAAATGTGGAAGGCTTGATAAATACACACTTAAATACGAAAAAGTTCTAAGTACCTAAATGACAGTTGCTTTTTGTGAGATTCAATTTGAAATGGTGGGACACAGGAAACAGTATACGTTTTTTGGATGCAACGACAAAAGTCTGCAACATGTCAAGGTAAAAACGAAATCGGTATCGAAATTGCGGAAGATCCACTTGGCATGTTGACCAAGCAAAGTGCACGTGGGGCGTATATCGGTTGTGGACGATATTTCCACTCCGCCTTCGGAGGCTAATCAAGCTATTCGCAAATAAAAACAAAAGAACTTGAATAAGGGAGCAACAATCTTCAAAATAGCCGCTCGATGAAGTGAGAAATGTTCATGAGAGTCTGTCGCCGAAGTCCAATTACGATCCTGAGGAACAACTTCATGCGAATGACGACAAAGTTCTGCAGAGGTGGCGACGTGATTATGATTGCCTTTTGAAGGGATAGTTTCTCCGCAAGCTACTTCCCAAAACTTAAACGAAATACCGGAAATAAAAATCGAAGAAATCTAGTGAGGCAGGTAAGAGCTCCAAAAATGGCAACGGTGCTGAGCCGAATAGGTAGCATATGAGTTTTGTAAAAAAAAAAATTGAAGATAACGGGCTTAAATGGCTCTCGATTCTCATCTCCAAGCTTATAGGAGGTGATAGTCTGCCTAGGCAATGGAGGGAAAGTTAACGCCTATCAATGTACAAAGATCGTACCACATTTTGAATATCGTTGAGGGGGTCTTGGGAAGCTGAATGAGAAAAATAGTAAAGCTAAGTGATAACCAATGCGGTCTTGTCACGGATAATCTACAATGGATGCAATCTAAAAGACAGAGATTCCAATGGAAAAACATTGTGATTCCTTAGAAGATTTGCATGTTGTGCTGGTTGACTGCGATGAATCGTTCGATAGACAACAATGTCTTAGTTGGATGACCCTCAGATAACGAGGAGTCCCAGAGGCCTATGTTTCGATAGTTGAGAAAATGTATGAAGGAGTAATGACGCAGTTTAAATGACCAGCTGGAGTCAAAGAAGAATTTTAAGTCACAGAAGGTGTGCACCAAGGAAGCGTTTTTAGTCCTTTCCTCGTTATTGCGGTGCTTGGCTACCTTCTGGAAAATAAAGGACGGAGCACCGAAGTAAATCAACTAGTTTTTGCTGACGATGGCGCCATCAGATGTGAGGACCCCAGTGCAAGCAATATTTAAAGTATGGGTGAAAGTCTAAGAAGGTAGTGGGTACCGTATTTTTCCAAGAAATACTGAGTACTTCTGTTGCCCGTTTTCTGTTCCATACATGCCTACTCAAGACATTTAATTGAATGGAAATGTCCTTCCTCAGTGTGACAAATTTAAATATCTGGGTTCAATAAACAATAGTGAAAAACTTGAGATGTTGGCATCAATCATCGAGTAAGCGTAGGATAGATGAAGTGGCTATGAAATGCCGCCATTCGAAACAGTAGTATAAGGCAGATAAATGGGAGAGATGTGATCCCTTCAAGATTAAGATGCTCGTAACTACGAAATTGGAAAAAGAAGAAGAAACAATGATTTAACTTTGAGATAGGCTTCAAACTCATCCAAATCGCACTTCTACTTGTGAAGAACTTCATCAGTTCATTTTCGTGTTGCCTTGACTGACTAGCGATCAATATCATGTTGCAGTTGAATGTGATTAGCTTTATTTTTGATTCAAAACGAGATTTTTGCATCGTACATACAGTTTCTTATCGCTTTTATCTCTTTAAATGAGCCCCGGGGCATAGCCCATTTCTCTCCACCATGCCTTATCTAAAAATGGAGAGGACCTACAATTTCCTACGGGTTCCGAACGGCTAATCGAGAAGCGATTTTGATGGCAATGAGTTTACTAACGGAGGACTTGTTAATTCCTCGGTTTATTATTTATAAATATCACAAATAAAATTGGTACTAAGTGATATCCTTGCGGCACCCCTGATTTAACATATATTGGGCAGGATACAATTTTCAAGTTTAATGTATTGAGTTGAACTATAAGTTATGGGTTGAATTCTTTGAACAAGTTTTGAAGACTGAATTGGAAAGTTTTTTCTTACAAACAGCTGGCAATTAAGTTGGTCGAAAGCTTTGGAATAATAAGTAAGTGTTTAACATTAACTAATACGATATCTATTTTGAAGACTATTCATAACTCCATTCGTAGTACCTGATGAAACTTCCAACAAATTTGTAATGGTAGATTTTCTCTGGACGAATTTTTGTTGTTTGTCCGAATGATGCGATTTTGCTCCATGATCTTTTTTGCGATACCTGTATAGTCAAGCATATTGCATTAGCTTTCTGATTTAAGCAAGGAATAATAAAAAATAACTTCCAAGCTAGTGGGAAAACGGAATTTGGGAGGGAAAGGTTAAGCATATAACATAAAGCACGAACCGAAGACTGGCAGCCTTCTTCTTGTTCCTTTTCCTGGTTACGAGCATTACATCTAGAAGGAATTATAGCTCTTCTATATTTAACTAAACACTACTAATCTGCTTGACGGGCACACTTCCCACCTTCAACTGAAAACAGACAGCAGTTTATTAATGTGCGAATCGGAACGTTTTCAATACCAGAAGAAGATGAGCTAGTTTGCTTATCTATTGTCCTTGTCACATCTCTATCCTTAATTAAAATATGGTGAGCTAAGCTCTTTTTCAGGGCGTTATAGTTTCGTTGGCATTGCACTTGTACAAAATCCACATTGACAGTAAATTTTTAGGAAATTGTTTCAATTACAACTAAAAAAAAACGTCTCGGATTTCTTGTTTCTCGTAAAAGCTTCCACAAGACGACACACTTGCCATGCAACTTTCTTACATCGTACTTAAAAACATGGCTGAAAAATCAAACAAAACCAAAGATAAAATCTTTCAAAAGTCTGTACAACCACTCACTTCCGAAAACAGTATTGACATGATAGGAACAGGCAGACGTGATGTCTTAGGTGCTTTTGCAAGCATTCAAACAGAAGCGGCAAAAATGAGTCATCAAACAGGAACAGAGAACATCGTTGAACTGGACAAAACGTCACACTTGACAAACATAACTTTGAGGTAGTACAGGACTTCGTCTACCTAAGACCCGCCTTAGCCACAGAGAATAACTTCAGTGCTAAGATCAAACGAAGAATAACTCTTTCCAATCGCTGTTACTTTGGCTTAAGAAGCCAATTGAGAAATAAATCCCTTCCTACAAATACCAAGGTTTACCCTTGTAAGACCCTGAAGAAGCACTTAGTCATTCGAAAGGAAAGTACTCTGAAAGATTTTTGAGACACGTGCAACGGGTGGAAACCAATCAATGATTCGATTGGTTTTCGAACGAGCAAGTACAAAAGTCGTGGAAGCTGAGGACCTCGTCTTAGGTGGCGCAATCACGTTGAAAAAGATCGAACCGACATAAAATGCAGGTCTATAGAGATCCCGCCAAAAAAGCAACATTGTTGTCTAAAGATGTTGGTTGAGACCCAGCTTATATTAAAACAAGTAGTCTTCTTCTTCCTTTTCGATGTTACAAGCATAGCGATCTTTGAAAGGATCGCAGTTCTCCCGCTTAACTGCTTCACATAAGTGATCCCGTCATTGGGTACATCGCGTTCACCTCAGAATGCTTCAGCGAACCTACCGGTTTCGGATTGTTTCATGTCGGAAGTCAACCAAATGCGGTTTCCGTTGCATTGCCAGTACCCGAAGTGTTTTCTTCTGCCTTCATTGCGATCGTGTCTGAATTTTGCATGTAATTCCAAGATTGTGTTTTTGACGTTGAGGCTTTTACGGATCTTGGTGCTTTGAATGCGATCAGCTGGTTAAGTGAGTAAGAAAGTCCTTATGGCGACTTCACCTAAAATAGATGTGGAAATGAAGGGAAATTTTTATTCTGCTCGGCTGTAACTGATTTCAGAATAAATAAACAAATAAGCGATCATCATTAAGCATGGGTAAGGCTAGACATTTTTCCCTACCATTGAGATTGAGCGGAATCTACAGTTTTTTGCCTACTATGAACGGCTAAGTGAGAAGGCATGTGAATTTACGCCGATTCATTCCTAAATGCGATATATCTGGGACTCGAACCTTGCACTGTCCCGCAAAAGACAGAGATGGTAACAATTGAAAGAAAGTTTACTCAAGTTAATAGTCTTAGAATTTCACAGAAAAATAATATCAATTATGAACTGAAGAAGATCTTTCTATTTTGTTATTGGAAATTACTTAGCTGAATTTGATCAAACTTCAGAAGTAGACTTTCAGGTCAATACCAAAGAATGATCAAATACTCGAACACAGTTGGTGTAGTAGTTTTGGAATCCATAGTCTTATGCGAAAAACAGCTACTTGCGGATAGCCCTGACTAGCGAATAATTTCCTTAATCGAACCCAAAGAACTGTTTTCATGATCATTTCGCAAAGCAGGTATCTCACTAACGACTGCACTCATTTCCTTAAACATTTTACTGGAACTTAATTGTGCATTTCCTAATTAATATTTCCAAATAATCTTTCACACTCACATGAAACCGCACTGGCCCAAAGGAGATCTCTTTTTAAAGAATTGTTTAAAGTCATTGGCATTCCCCTGAACCATAGAAGTAAGTTTATTTAGAAATCACAAATCTTTCAAATTAAAGCTCTTTCAATTCAGTTAGATAGTCCAAACTCCAATCGAAGTCTTTCGAGACCTTAATCAGAAGTCCCCACTGTGTTGAGAGCCAGAGAGTATAGGTATCGTTAAGCCAAAGAGACAATTACAATTTCAACAAATGGAAAGAAAAATTTAATTGGTTCACGGTGCTCGATTTAGGAATATGAAACTTAATACTTAAATAAAACACAAGCGAAATAATTATTAACCAAGAGCGAACGACCATATTTTCATTTATGGCAGTTAAAGCCTCTCTGGTTCCATATTCCGTGAATGGATTGCAGTGATTTCTAATTGAAAATTATGCTGCAAGTCTATAATTTTGCCAGTTTTTTTTTTTACTACACAAATGTGTTATTCCGCTAGCGTCGCTATCGCTATACCACTGCTCATTTACAACTTAATTAAATTGCTGGACCGCTAAATAATAATTAACAATGGCAAACAGAATGTAGTACAATGGAATTCACTTTCCATGTCCTTCACTCTGTAAATTAATTGACACTTCTCAGGAGAGTTTGTCAAACAAATAATAACTAAAAACAGCGCGTTGTGCATGCACCACAGCCTGTAGTGCATGCGGAGCTATAATATTCAATAAAAGACCCCCAGAGACCACGCAGTCGCGTTCCAGTTTCAAATTCAGTTTTGGTGGTTTTTATCGCCTTCAATAATTCTTAGCAGCCAATAAATGAGATTCATGCTGTGATCCTAAAAACGGACCCAAAAACCAAACCTCACCAAATGTGGAGCTGGAACAGCACTTGTCGTGCTGTGAATTGGACCTCGGTTGCGCGGCGTTGTGTGTGGCGCTGCGCTAGTGCGCACAATAAGTTGCCTATTGTTTTACGACGCGACGGGACCAATGAAAGGTGGCAATAAAGAGTAGAGGTATAGATGATAATAAAAAAAAAAGGTACTCAGCTCCCGTGGCAGTAACTATATACGATCTCTTAAATCACCTGCGGGCCCCGAGCGCTCCAGTTACAGTTATCGAGTCAAAGGCTCCAATTTTAATTGTTTACTTAAGTCGGTTTGGGGTCGTTTTGTTTTTTTGTTTTGTTTGTTTATTTTGTTGTGTGGTACCGCTTTTCGGCTGTCAGACACACAGAACCGCAGAGGCTCAGACATCGTGTGTGTCACAGGTGGTTGATGGCGGCATAATATTAAACTGTCAGCGACACAGTAGCAGCTGATGTGGTTGATGTTGATAGTGATGCTTTTATTGGACTCACGCTTATTAGCATCACTGTGACACCAATTAAAATTCGTTTATCACGATCAACATGGCTAGAGCAAATCCGGTCTTTTCGATTCGTATTCGCATTCTGTGTAAAAGGCTTGAGGTATGGGTTACGTAAAATGAGAATGTCACTTTATGTGGAATTGTTTTGTCCTTCTGGAGTTGGAAGTGAAAATACTTCATTTTGCCTTTTTTGTCGCGTTATCAATCAATCAAACTAAACAGTTGGTTCTTTCAGCTTCTCGGCACTTAAAAGAAAAGCATCACTTTCACTTTTACTTTATCTCAGTTTGGCCAAGGTACGAAGACTGAGCGAGATATAACTGCAAGAGGTGGCTACTTAAGAGAGATAAGTAAAAGTTTACTACTCTATGCAAGAGCCATCATTGCATAAATAAACTGTTCCTTGAATCGAATGACGAACTATAAAGAAGAGAAAACTGAAGGAAGTTGGCTATTAACGCCGCGTTTATAGTTCTCTGCCACTTCAAGGCCATCTTTAAGGTGCAGAGAGTCAATTGGAAAACTATGAACCAAGTGCTTTTTCTTAGCAGTTTTGGAAGGCAGTTGAGTATTTCAACTCATGGTTTCGATTCGGAAAAGTACATTTCAAGCTCATATCACAAAAAAATCAATAAAGCCAGTCCCTGACTGACCCTAACTAGTTTCGGGTGAAATTTCTATGAATTTGAAATGATCAAGGTGTCTTTAGTTAACAATCTATGTAGGTACTTAATCTACGTATCGAAAATCCAATTATAAACAAAAAAACAGGTAAACAACAAGAAATAATGGTGGATACCCCAAACGGGAATTTATAAAGGTTCAAACACATCGTGGGCTTGACGCAGAAACCAGATGTCATAACACAGGTGGTAGCAGACAGGATGCAGATGACAGGTGACAGGTGACACCTAACTGGAGGCAGATGACAGGTGTTAACTGGCAGGTGACAGATGGCAGATTATGACAGTTGACAGAATACGGAACACACGGTAAATGACTGATAGCAGATTGTTTCGATTTTATTTTATGAATACAAAAAAAAAAATACATACAAATCTTCAAGGATTCCCTGAGCTAACAATCTCCGGTGTTTGGCACGAATTCACTTTGGCATGGCTTTTTTTCAAATGCCTGTTTCTTCAGAGATCATCTAACTTCTCATGTTTTATAAACATTTGATGTTGCTGCATTAAGCACATAACCTACCATTTCGTGTAGAAAATTGATGTTCGTGTTAATTCCAAATACCAAAAGTGGCTTTTTTTTAACGCAAGAAACTTATAGCAGTTCTATTTCCCATATGGCCTGTACCAACTTAAGACGTGAGGGCGGATCGTAATATCTTCTTCTTGCTTTCTGTTGCCATGCCCAGTAGTGATGACAACGCTTTAGTATTTGTATTCTCTACATCTTCTTTCTGTCAAAGTCTTAAATAAGAACCCTTAATTTTTTTCACTCACGAATTTGCCTGTCAGAATATTTCTTTTAAAACTGAATTCAAATTTCTATTTAGAATAGGGCAGCTCGCACTATGAAAATTTGCTTGACAAACTTTAATCTGTACGAGAAATGTTGGATAAAGTAAACTGTCAAACGACCGCTTGTCCAACTTGTTGGATAGTTTCAAATATGTTTCATAGTTTTGTTTAAGAGTAAGGTCTGACGACAAGTCTATAAATCTAAACGCAAACTAAATATATCTGACAATCCAACTTATTGTAGAGTGTTAACCCCTCTATCAATGAGAAAAAGGTTGATCAAAATCAGGAAATTGCAGTCAAAACTAGCAAGTGGTCTAAAGCTATTTCCTGCTAAAATAATAATTTTCCTAGCTAACTACACAATTATAAGGTTCTTGATGAATTCTTTAAGGCTGAGGAGATATGAGTTGCTTTCGGAAATTTAGGCTTTTAATAAAGGGTATTTTTTTAAGACTTGTGGATTTCATAAAGCAATGAAGCACATATGAAAGCTAAAAATTTTGCTTTATTATAAAGATGGCCCTATGTTTTAAAAACGATTTCGGGCGAGCTGTCCAGGCTCGAATAAATTCCAGCCGAGAAGCCCAATTTTCGATCACTTTTTGCGGCATATCCAATCGTGTCGGAATTGTCTACGTAGAAAAGCGATTTTTTGAATAAAAAAAATAGTCCAATGGTGTTAAATTGCACGATTTTGGAGTTCACGCCAGGGGGCCACGACACGAGATAATGCGCTCGCCAAAAGTTACCTTCAATAAATTGATTGCTCCGATGGCTGTATAGTATGCAGGGCCGTTATTTTGTTGGAACCCAAGGTCGTCCCCATCAACATTTTCCAATTTAGGGACGAAAAGTAATTAATCAGGGCTTTATAGCGTTCCCCATTGACTCTCAAATTATGACCGGCTTCATTTAAGAAGAAATGATTGGATCAATGATTGGATCCCTTTGCCCATAGAGCACACCAAAAAGTGAGTTTTGGATTATCGTGACTCCAAATGCGACCATTTTGTTTATTGACGTACCAATTCAATCAAAAGAGCTTTCATCTCTTTTCTTGTTAAAATAGGGATCCGTGGTCATCTTGTTTTGGGCTCATTCACCGAACGTGCGATGTGCTTGATGGTCGTTCGGCTTCAATTCTTAGAGGAGTAGGATTTATTGAAGGAAGCAAACCAAGACCCTTCTGCAAAATGTTCCATAAAGCACAGCTCCAATTGTTGCCCGCTATGGCAGACACACTCATTCGAGTATTCTTCAATACTCTGCTCCACATTATCGATTCTGCTGGACGATTATGTCGACCGAATGGTGGACGCAGATGCGTCGCGGAAGCGAAACCACAATTTTTTTTCAATAAGTGCGCTACAAACATTTTTTTTAAATAAAACAAAAAGTACGTTCGATGCTATTATGTTTGAAACTCGATTTCTTTTGCATGGCCACCACAGGCACGCTTCCAGAAGTCCAGACGCTGAACCTAATTTTCGACGGTTTTCAAGCGTAAATCGGCCGATACTCGTTCGAAGTTCATCAATCGTCGCTGGCTTGTTGGCATAGGCCATAGACTTGACGTAGCCCCACAGGAAATAGTTTAACGGCGTCAAATCGCACGACCGAGGTGGCCAAGCGACTGGACCATTTCGTGAGATAACACGTTCTCCAAACTGGGTTTCCAATAAATTGATTGTGACATTCGCTGCGTGGCTTGTGGCGCCGTCCTGTTGAAACCACATGTCGTCCAAGTCCATATCATCCAATTAGGGCCAAAAATATTCGGTTATCATTGAACGGTAGCGAATCACAGTAACGTGCCGGTCTTGGTCATCCCGGAAGAAGTACGGTCCAATGACGCCGCCCGCCGGCGCCGGCCCATAAATCACACCAAACCGTAATTTTTTCGGGATGCAATGATGACTCATAATGTACGTTTGGATTGCTGCCTGCCCAATACAACATATTTTGTTTATTGACGAAGCCATTCAGTCAGAAATGAGCCTCATCGCTGATGATGATTTTTTGATGCAAATCCGAATCATATTCAAGTTGTTGCTCAGCCCAATTCACGAACATACGACGCTTCTGGTGTTCAAGTGGCTTCAGTTCTTGCGTCAATTTAATATTGTAAGGATGTAGGCCAAGATCTTTTCGCAAAATTCGCCACAACGACGTTACAGAGATGCCCAATGCTTGAGAACAACGTGTGAGAGACACATTTGGGCTTTCTGCAACTGAAGCCTCAGTGGCAGCAATATTCTCGACACTACGGGCACTTCTTTGTCTCACTGTCACGGGAACATTTTGTACTGTGCCTGTGGATTCAAATTTTTCCACTAGACGCTCAATTGTTGATCTGCAAGGACGATTATGACGTCCATAAATCGGACGTAGCGCTCTTATCGTTGAGGCCACTGACTTCCGAATTTCGGTAGTAAATTTTAATAATTTCAACTCGTTGTTGGCTCGTATATCTTTCCATCATGAAATGGTAAACCTTACTGAAGAGAAATGTCAGAAGAGCGGCAAGAAATATGGCGTCGTTCGCTGTCCCTGTCGCTCTACTTTTTTAGCGCCCCGGTTGAAAAACCCTTTAGAATTGACACAATTTTCACAAATTATTCCAAAAAAGCATAAATCAACTGACAGGTGTCAAAAATACAAAGGCAAAAGTATTGCCAGACTGAAAATCAAACGTTAAAGAAAAACAACCTACAGAAAAATGTTTTTGTTTTATATTAGGTTCGATAGTTGAGGACCTAGGGTTGACCTATGATCGCCACAAAGCGATAGTGACAAACCTTAACTCGCCTTGAATAACAGACTGAGGGTTTTTTGAGCCCTCGGTTTGCCCTCAACTCGCCTTAAAGTAGCACTCGGTTTTCGCTGGGGTGAGTTCAGGTAATAAGCAATGCTGTCAAATGACATGTATTTTTGTTCAAATGACAGGGCTGTGTGGTAATTTCGTGGTTTAACGTTTTTTGAGAACTGAAACCTGGGTCAACCCTGGATAAATTTTATTTTATTTTTTTTATTTTATTTTATCATTTTCAACGTAAGCTTAAAGCCTGCAAGAAAGTCTTTTACAAGCGTTTTAGGTATGGATTTTGCAATCACTTTTTAGGTCTCTGCCAAATTTTGCGCAAAATTGTGCAATCTATTCTCTGTACAAGGGTTTTGAAAGCACCGTATCAACTTAGTTAAGTCTCACAATCTATCGTTTGTATGAATGAATTTCCTTCCAGCTTTCAATTAAAATTTTGAAAAGCATTTCACTCATTTCCAACTAAAGGACTTTTTCACATCTGTCCGTCTACATTCTTTTCATTACTTTAAGTAGCCCAGTTAATTGCGAACAAAGTCTAAAACCAAAAATCTTAATTCTTTTACAGAATGGACTTGGACCAGACCCTCTGCCAGCCAAGGAGGTGAGTACCGATATCGATATGTTGTGTTGTGTAAAAAGTAAACCCAACTTTGGCACTTTCAGCGAGCAGTCAATTTATATGAAAAAGTATCTTCTGTCTTCTTATGCAACACTGATGACGATGAGTCTTGACTCCTTTTCACTTGCTGTGCGTTTCATGATAAATCAAATTTAATTCAGCAAACAGTGAGTGTGAGTGGTTGTTGTGGTGTTGTAAAGTGCTCGCGCGCACGCGCATGAACTCAACTGTGCTTTCGAGTGTATACACCAGATACCACCCATCTGCGCGAAGCCAAACAGTAATTTTGAATTCCCGATGGGATAGAGACGAACGGGTTTGCCCAACCATAACCAACGGGTGTTCACACACAGTCTGCGTGTGTGCATATTTGGCTGCACTCTAATCACATTCCTGGGTGATAAACTTGAAGCGGTCAGAGTCTGGTTTTGTGTAAAATTTAAAGCCACTTTAACTGAAGGGAACATGCGCATTGGCCAGACTCAGACATATTCGCTATTTTATTATTAATAGCACACCCGTTGGACATAAACAGATCAACAACGCATTCCAAACCCGTCAGTGGTTACAAGCCAAAGCAATGTTTAAATTAGAAATGTTGCAGAATCTGAATCCCTCCATTTGGCATTTAGTAGACTAAACTAAACACACACTCTCTTTCTCTCTCTCTCTGTCATACTCCACCTAATTTGAACTGCGAAGCTTGATGGACTGGTCCAGTGAATACACACATCACTTTGCAGAATGAAAGTTGCCCAATTCGTTTGTGGTGCATTACCCACTGACAGTCGCTAGTCGGGGAATTGGTGAAGTATCTCTCCGTTAGCAAGGAGTCATGCCCCAGCCGACAGACATCAAGCTGAATTTCCATCACACGCTGATTGACAGTTCGACAAAGCACTACCAGGTGGCACGCATTTTTGTGTGCACTGTGCACTCGATGCAAGCACAAGTTGTAGAGTAAAATGAAAGAAACAAAAACAACGAAACAACAAAACAAACAAACAGCAAGACACAAGACTGTTGACCCGGACTGAACCTTTCCAGTGCAAACGGATTGATTGGCCAACTTTGTTTATATGTCGCCTGTGTGAGCCAATGACTCGCACATATGTGAAAGGCATTTTGCCGATGGCTCTTCAACTGGGGATAAGAAGAAGGCGCCTATCTCGCCGCAACCAACTGTCAATAGATTTGAGGTCAACGTACCAGCCACATTCTGATTAGTTAATTAATTCAATCGCTGTCGCTTTGTTTCGCGGGATTTCCTCGATGAGTTATTAATCTTTTGCTATAAAAATATTTGTGATTGTCGCAGTAAATGTATGCCGCGGTGTCTAAGCTTTCGGCATGAAATGAGACTTCTTTATTCGAAACGGTAGAAAAGAGAAAAAATTATATACATTCAAGGCCAAGTCATCTTAATCAATTCGCATGAGAGAGTGCGACTGACTGATGCTGAATTTAGGCAAATCTTGGGCTTATTTTTAGTGAAGTGGATTTATTGGAATGAACGGGAGGTCTTTTGGTCGTTTCTTAAGTTGACAGATGAGGCATTGAGACGGAGATTAAATCCCATAATCCTATACCAACTCCAGGCGATTGTTCTATATTTTCTGGTCCATATTGGCTCTAATGGGAGTAATCAATTTCGCCAAAGGATCATCAGTTGGGGTCATTGTGTGGTGAAAATTTGCAAAATTTATGTCTCAGAGGCACTAATTGATGTGGACCATCACAAGTAACTGTTGATTATTATTTCTTATTCTGGCACATCATGTGAAAGATCATTAAAACTTATGATTTATTATATGCGACCAGTGAAGAGGTCTTATAACCGGATACTTTTGTGGTTACCTTTGCCTACATATCTCTGCGTCAAGAGTTGGAGTTTAACCTCCAAGGCGAATGCTAATTTCATTTTTTGGAGCTAGAGCGTTGTTTGTGAGAGGCAAAAAAATAGAAATAGAAATTATAATGCAAGGCATTTCACCCGAAGAAGTAATTAGTACACAGAGTGTGAAGCTTTAGTTAACCGCATCGCGTGACACTCAATAGCTATTATTCGAGACCACTCAAGAAGTTTGAACTTTAAAACCCAAAAGAAATTGTTTGTTTGATTCTGGACTCTACATATATCAATTGGAAAAGACTGCAAAAATAGCTGATTTGAACAAATATTGAGGTCATATCAAAGTCTAACGCCTAGTTTTCGGAGAGGTGTGTTCCAAAGCAAATGGTTTAAGGTGGCCTGCTTTTATAATTTTACCAATGAAAACTTATACTTTTAAAAACAGTTAACTAACTAACTATTAACTATTTCTAAGGACTAAGCACCTGGATACAGGGTTGCCAACTACATATTAATTATAAAAATTGAATAGAATCACATAATATAGAAAATAAATTTATAAAATATACCAAAAGTCTGTTGTGAATACTGTTTTGTATTCGATCACTTGCCAGAGTACTTGGACCGTGACAAGAACGAGGATTACACAAAAGGTTCTAAGTACTTTTGTGTATTGCGATTGTAGTAGCTGATTCGCCACTTACCTCTGACGGGGGAAAGCGAATCCTGTTGAACAGACCAGTAGAGCTAGTATAATTGCCCTCTACCACTGGGGGGAAAGCAATGAAAAGACGAGTACGAATTGCAGGTTTAGCAACAAATTGGGTTCTGAAAAAAAAGGTGTAATGCATCAATTAAGAAGTGATACCTCACATAAAATACAGTCGTTTTAAAGAAAAGCAAGTAAATGGTCCACCAAATAACTTTTTTTTCAAAAACAGCGCGCAAAACATCGAGTGTACCTTCGGCTGTGTGGCACGTAGCGCCGCACAGTGTGGGAATTCGCTCATCTAGCGGAATTAAATTAATAGCGCTTACAAGTTTATGTTTTTTGATAATTTTTTTTTGCAAAATTTATATTTAATATGTGAAAAACAAAATTTAAGTACAATCATTAATATACTTCACGAAATTTTCGAGGTACACGGCTCTAAAAGTGCAAGTTTCTTGGCCTTTTGTAGACCCGTTTTATAAATTAAATAACGGCTACAATAAAAAACTTTTTGTCACGTTTTTGTTTGAGAACCATGGTAAATGTATAAAAAAAAGAATAAAACTACAGTTTCTTACATACTAAGAAAACTTAGTGACTTGCGGAGTTGTGAAAGTGTACGTTTTTTGCACTTTGGTAGACCCCTCTTAAAAATATACAGGGTGTTCCGTACTTTTCGTGTATTATACTTTGGGATGTAAAAAATAAAGAAACTATGTTTATCAGGCATTTTCTGAAAAAAAAATGACCTCAAAGTCAAAACTTTGTTTCGGGAAAAAAATTTGAACGCCATTTAAAATTGAAAATCTGGCAACCCTAAACCTATGGAAGCTCAACTTAAATACAATCTTAAAGGTTGTTATTTCTACAAAAAATTAAGTCTAAAATTAGGTCTTTATCATTTGTATTGACAGAGATATCGAATTTATTACAGGTCAGGGTACACCAAAGTTAGCCTTTTCTTTGAAATTCTAAAAAAATATGAAGTGCACATTTTTCGCAGCACTTAAAGCACATAATGATAGACGGTATATCAGGCTTTCAAATGCAAGTAGTCACTTAACCGAACAACACTGAACACATATAGTTTTCCTCTCATAAATGTAAAAATTTAATAAAAATACTCCATTTTTTCCATTCTAACCACCAAAAAATAGTAAACACCCCATGATCTAAAAATGCTAATCACTTTTCAATTCTCTAATATCTTATTTATTAATTATAATCAAAACTTTTTATAAGAAACATACACAGCACTCGTAAGAAAAAAAAACCAAAACTACATTCACAAGCCAATTGACACTGAAATTATCACCAACTCCTACTTCAAGACCAATTTTTTTTATTTTACATGCCTCCCACACAACAATTTTTTCTTAATCACTTATAAGAAGGTTTAGGCTGTAAAAAAACCTGTTTTCGCATCAATTTGTGCTACTCATTTTTTCAATTAAGTGCCGCTAGATGACCGAATTCTCACACTGTGCGCCGTCCTGTTGAAACCAAATGTTGCCAATATCCTCCTCTTTAATTTTTGTGAACAAAATTTTGTTCAACATGGCCCGATAACGATCGCCATTGACTGTAACGGCCACTCTTTGCTCGTTTTCAAGAAATGGCCCAATTATGCCTCTGGACCAAAATCCGCAGCAAACAATGACTCGTTTTGGGTGTATCGGCTTTTCAATGTATGCGTGTAATGTCACAAAGTAATGTCGCAAAGTAATGTCGCAAAATTTCCCAGCGTTGTTCAAGCGTATACATTCTGAGATCAGTAGGTGATTAACTTGCTGATCTCTGTGGTATCACAATGGGCCCTTGCGGCCTAAGTGTGTTAGGCAATGTACTCATTGACTGACAGCCACTTCCACCTAACCTAACCTCAAGCGTATACACAGCCATATTCGTTCAGCGGAAGGATACAACTAATTATTATCTGTCAAATCAGACATGAGCTAAGTGTTTCCAATCACGAAATAAGCATTAGTTGAAAAAAAAAACGTTAGATGGCGGGGCCTTTACTATCACATAAGTTGTACGGCAGGTACCATTTTTTTAAGACCTAGAGAACCAATTCCTAAAACCCCTCTGTAGACTGCCCTACAGACGCTAACTGCATTTTGAAGTAAATCGGTAAAGTAGTTGAGGCTGTAAATCCATATACGGGCAGATGGACAGACGGATTTGCAGGGCCCACTTTTTGGTATCATAGTGTCGCGTCCCTTCAAATTAGTACCTTTAGTCGCAAGTAAAATGGTAATCGTGCAAATCGAAACGACACGGAAGCAGATAGAGAAAAAAGGAACAGGGAACGCGTTTCCATTAAAAAGATAAGTAGTGTGATATTTTTGTTCCTTGCGACTTTCGTTTTATGAGCTGAAGTTTTTCTGAAAATTCTACTATATGGCCAGTGGCCCGTGGTCACTTTTTGTTTCGATTGGATTTACCAAAACAATTGTTTGGTGAATGGTTCCCTTTTTCCATCCTTATTAGATTTATTCGGGCTAAGCCTTTAATGGTCCAACCCTAGATACCTTGCTCTGCTGTTCTTTTGATGGTCCCTCTGACCACTCAATTGCAACAACCCTAACATTGTGTAATTTGCTGCCCGATTGTGCTACCTTATATAGCCATAGTTTTCTCAAAAAGATTTGGTTATTCAATCCAGTCTTCGACACGGTTCTCAAAACACAGTAAAATTATTGAAACTTACCTTGGGTTTTCAAATGATAAGGGTAAAGTCGGGGGATATGGCACACATATGAGCAGAAAAATAATTCTCAAATTATTTTTTTTTTTTGGCAAAATTAAAAAAACCTCAAAAATTAATGATGAATGAAAAAAATGGAGGGTGAAATGGCACCTGATCGAGAGTGATGTGGCACCCTACTTCTTATTTTTATTTATATTTTTAAAGGACTTTAAAGAATCAAAGCGAAATAAAATGCACTTAATCCATTCATTCGATTTCGTTGTTTGATCATAATCCACAATGCGTTGAGTCTTCGGCTCCATCCAATTCATCGTGCATTGACATGACTATGGATGGCGATTCATAAACAGAGTTAACCAGTCTTTTCCAGCTTTTTCATGTTTGAATTTTTGCCTTATCCCGCACTTTTCAGCTTATCCTAAAGCCATATAAAAAAAAACTTCCTTCCTTCCACAACCTTTTTTATATGGTGAACGATTCTTTCATCTTTTTTGATATCCTTGACAGGACAACTGATTTCAAATAGGGTTTTTAAGGGTCTGGTCTTTTGAGAAGTTTTCGAAATGTAGTGAAGGGAATCACAAAATGCTGTGCTGCAGCTCTCTTGCCATGTTATTGCCACGCAAAGCTTCAACTGCTGATGCGAGATGGCTTGGCCCGTATTGCTGAAGCTTTTTTTACTGTTGTTTTTTCATAAAGAAAATAGTAAAAATAATTAATTACAGAAAAAAAATTGGTATAAAAGTAGAAGTGGGGGAATTGGCACCGTTGCCATATATCCCAAGGTTACTGGGTGCCATATCCCCATTTTGCAGTCAAAATGGGGATATGGCACCCACTCCTGTTTTTTCTTTAACCACACGAATAAACACATCTGCTCAGTTATTGTCATAAGCTAACACAAAAACACAGCAGTTACGGTTCTTTTTGTCTTAAAACACCTGGCGTCAAATACTTTTGAAACCACACGAACACCACTTGTATTTCAAATAACTTTTCGCTTCAAATCTACTAATTTTTTTGTCCGTTTCTAAATTTTAAGACTCAATTATTACTGTGGATCCAAATGCGTCAGCTGATAGCTTACGTCAGACTAAACTATATTTTGCACTTAAAAAAACAAAATTATTAATTGCGAGATAAGGGTTACCATATCGCCCGTGGTGCGACATCACCCGACTTTACCCTACTCTATCTTTTTATTAACACTCGTCGTTATTCCTTTGTTTTTTTTTTTGTTTTTTTTCTTTTCAATACATTTCGGTTTCAAGATTTGCAAATTTATACCTATTAAAATTTTGTGGCTCCCACCAACCGTTTTTAAAAAGCTGATGTTCTTCTAATCGACCTCCTATAATAAAATGTTACCCTAGAATTCATTCAGCTTTATAGGTCTGATTAACTTATCGAATATGTAGTTATAATTTTGATCACCAATCTGAGCTAGCCGTTATGGTAGCATATTATGATTTTTTGCTGGATGCACATTTGGGTTTTCTGGCCAGCACCTCCTTGCATATAACTGAATTAATTCACATTCACATTGCAACATACGCCAACCGGTGGGGCCCGACATTGTATTTAACTTCTTTTCTTTCAATTTATTCAAGTTACGCTTTCATCATAATTTACTCATTTAGCAACTTAAGTCATATGAATAAAATTTTTTTTACCCCAATTACTTAAAGTAAGTGCTTCGCTGAAAAAAATGCAAAAAATGGTCTTAAATGAGTACCTTGTGGAAGACCTGAACTAGATTCGATTAAAAAATTCAAGAAATTTAAGTTGATTCCCAACGTAAGAAGATTTCGAATATATTGCCAATCATGAACTCTTCCAACGATTTCAACGAAGCAAGCTTAGGTATAGAACAACAGACTCTCGATGAACATTTTTAAACAAAAATGGGAGCTAAAAACCGCCTGTTTACAAATCCAAGTCCTTGTTGTTTTGACACTAGTCGCTTTGACAGCAAAGTAGTTTTGGAAATGCTGGCTGTTATAATACTGAAATTTTTGAATCATCGATAAAAACATTTGGATGAAGTGCACTGCAAGGAAATGAGGCACATATTCCAACAGTAAGAATGAAAAATCGAATCCGGTGAAGTTAATTTCGTTAAACCAATTTTAAAATAAAAAAAATTCTTAAAATGTATATACAATGAATACTTTTCGGTTATGTTTAAAAGAAATCCTTGTTATATTTGGATTGAAAAAAAAGAAGAAAATTATTAAGTTTTTATCCGACTAAACTCCTAGACTTCAGTATGTCAAATTTTTTAATAATTTAAAGAACTTTCCGAAGGATCCGAAGGAATGGCTTAGATTTTTTATTTCACGCACTCCGCAAAACATAAAACTGATTGGAATAAACTGAAAATCTGCTACCAGTAAAAATTATCATACAATTCAAAGACAATCTTTAAGAAGTGTATTCAAAGAAATTTGTAATGAATCCAAAGAAGAACCACAAGTTTTAGCAAACTTCCCAAAACATTGCAAATCATGCGAAAAATTAAAAAGCCCCCGTTAGTTGGCATCTGACTTTTGAATCTTACCACTCGAGACTTTTTCGATAATGACATTCATCTGTACGACAACCTCGATATTCAGTTCGGTTCACTTAATCAACGGTTTGGATTCACAGGTGTATAATGCTTCGAAGGTGGCTGTTGATGCCAAGTAAGGAGAACTTAACCTTACATATCGAAAACAATTTTCGCCAAATATTGCAACAGCCTAGCTACTGATAGTGAGCAACATACATCAGTCAAAGAACCCTATTCGTAGACAACTTTCAAAATTTATATTCAGTCGGTGTTGTGTATAGACAGCCCGAATCTATTATCGAGATAACCGCAATGAATCCTCTTTTCCGCACTATTCTAAGTCATTCCCACAGCCATAAGCAAGTTCGGCACCCATCCTTCACTTATCACACGGAAACGTTCACTTTGCCGCCAGTAAACCTCATCGATGTCTTGGTCGTCGTCGTCAGTCGTCTTCGACCGATAGTCCGTCGACATGTCACGTTAAATGGTACCGTAGTCCACACAACAAGTGCGCCACTACATATTCTATGCCATTAAAGACAATAACATCAAGCCGCATGCATTTCCCGTTCGCCATTTAGTCGTACGCGTGTTCTGTTCGACAATTGAGGCGCCTTATGGTCGTTCACCCTTGTCCTCCCTGCCTGGCTCTCATGCGCTACCACCTGACTTGACTGGAGTGTTGCTCATAAATTTATTATTAATACCGATTATTAATTTCACATTGAGGCCTAATAGCTGACCAATGCTAAATGTAAAGGCTCCCTGACTCCGGTAGCCAAGCAGCAAATGGGGGGTATATGGCACACGCAGTAGTACGAGTAGAGTAGTCTTGGTCTGGTTGTAGACCATTTTAAAGGCCATTTTATCGATTCGGATAAATCTTCGCGGTTGTGCTCGCTGGCCGCCGCATTCCTCTCTCTCTTCTTTACCCTGCGCCGGACGGTACGCAGCACCATCACACAACCAACAGAAGGTACCTCTACCTTTGCGAAGATCGTTGGCTATCGCTATTGCTGCTGCAGCTACCGCAATTTATTCAAGAAAAATGATCGCTTATTATTCATTTATTCAGCTTTTATAAAATCGATTTGTTACTTTTTAAATGGCGCGGACTATTACCCGGGGAAGAGATCAAAAGATACAGATACAGTTGTTGTTAGATTATGAAGAGGTACTACTTGCTGGTCGGGCTGTGTATGAAGAGTGATCTTCCGATCGATCGACAGCGACAATCTGTTTGGCTAATCCGGCTTTTGTTTGTCCAGCATTATATCGCAATAGAGTAGCAGACGCACCAGGCACCACACCGTCGATCGTCATGGATGCGATGGTGGGCCCAAGTCACACAAATTGATCTCTAAGTGATTGGAAATTAGTCCGAGGGGTTGGACGAGAAAAACGAGCCCGGAATCCATTACTATGTACGACAACAAGCGAGCATTTATAAATCACTCACTACGCGATCTGCGAGTGATTGGCGAGATATCACGACTATTTGTCCGGCATTTATTATTAAAAACTCGCTTGAGGTCTGAGTATAGCCTGTCTGACTTAGCCATAGCCAAGCCATGCCATGCGTTGCTTCGCGTCGCGTCATTGGAGCTGTTTTGTCGAATTGGCGTGCCCGATCCTCCTCCTCGCACTAATTTCGTATGCGACGTGGTCATTGGTGACAACTTATCGGAGATTAATTTGCACTAGGCCAGTTCTCCCCATTGGGTGATCATGGCGGCGGCATCAGCAGCAGCGCCGATGATGGGTGACTACTCAGACTGTCTGAGATGCTCCACAGTGTGCCTGCCAGAGCGCCTGGGTAAGATTGTGGCCAAGATGATGAGATGATAATTGAGTTGGTGTCTCTGTCTCTGTCTCTGTTACTGAATCTAGTTTCTTGTTGTTGTGAACGTAAGTACTCCTGTTGCTGTTGTCGCCGAAGTCACCGCAGCCACCGCCACTGTCGACATTCGGGCTCGATGATGATTAAATCAACACGCCTGAGTGTAATGTGTAATAAAAGAGCGATTTCTTTTAAATTAGATTAATTGATTGGCCAGCGCCGAGCGACCATAGCGCCGCCGCGCGTTGACAGGTGAATTCGTATCGCTAATCATGTAAAGTGAGTAAGTTGTTTGACGCAGTGTTACTGCTAATCGAGGAGAACGACACACGAAACCAAAGTAGGCAAAAAAAGAAGAAAACCAAGAAAAAGAGACAGGATCACGGAAACTCAATTCAGGTTAAGAAACCACTCTACGGGACTTGGTGTTGGTGGTGACTGCACTCTGCGGGACAGACACAAGGTAATTTTCGCGCAATTGGTATGTGTGTGACATATGGTTATCCCCACAGTCAGCACCACCATGGTGAGATCGTTACCTACCCAGAGAGTCTAGCATAGAAGCATTTGGCTATTTTACACGTTGAGATCTGAGATCTGGCGTCGGTCGTGTTAGCGGCGTAAACGGAGGGATGCAGAAGACATCGCACGTTGTTGCACTCCCCCGAAAACAAAATTCAAAAAGAAACAAAACCCGAAACCGAAAAAACGGATATTTTAGCCAAAATCGTGATCGCCGAGTCTTTTCAAGGTGAGACGGAGAGATGATAGCCGTGTGTCTACAGCGTGTATTTACCGGTGTTATTTTGCAGTTCGCCGCCACCACACTATCTCACAACAACAACTGCAACAGCAAGAGAACATTGTAGGCACAAAACTGCGCGAGATACAACGGCGCGCATTCACTTGGACAGAGATTAACGTGAATGTTTCGATGTTCGGTCGTTTTGTCATGCTGGCGTTTTTCACAATTGTAAATTTGTTTTGTGATATTTTCACCTGGGACGCCCTACTGCGGTTGGCGTTTGCGTTTCGCCTTCGATGGGAACCCTAGCTGTAGTCCCATTCAAAACGACAACCGACCGAAGCGACGCGACGATGATTCTTGGCCAAATGTTGTTATGCGACTCTGAGGAGAACTCAGAGGAGTATAAGGAGGAGATCTTTGGGGGAAATATTGGTGTGTTGTTGGCGCGGCATGGAGGATGTGAGTGGTGCTTGGGCGGATGCTAGTTCATAGATTTTGGATGCACGGTTGGACTTCCTTTCTCACTAACAATCATGCGGTTGTTCATTTGTGATTAATTTTCATGAAAGACTCTTGCTCTGGTGCAGATATACTTTGTTGATGATGGCCTGCCATTAGGGGTGTGTTTGTGTGAATAAACTCTGTAAGTTTGGTCTTTGAAGATGGTTAAAAGGGTTTTTTGTTTGCATTATGTGTACTTGAGGCGTCTTGCGACATTTAGGCTTGAAGTGAAGCTTCAAGCTCTCGTTGAGAGGAATGAATTCGGCAATGAACACCTTCAACCCGTCCTAGGAAATGGAAAGGTGTGAATTGTTAACGTTTATAAAATATAACGTCGAAGCCAATATTCCGATCCGAGGTGTGAGAAGGAGTTCAATTTATGTCTTGAAATCAAACATCTTTCTTTAACAGTTATCGAATCAGTGGTTCTCCTTCCTTAGCTGTTGATAATTGCCTTGAGCGGCCCAAACTTACTTATGGATGTCCTGAAGATGTTTGGAGAGAAAACGTGGTCATACAAAAGATTGAAGGTTTATTGCGGAACAGAGAATGTTGAATTAAAACTTCGTCAACAAAGTCGAATTCTCAAAAGTAGGTCTTTCTGCAGTTTTTTATTTACTTACTTATTAGGTGGGCATTACAGTTTGGTGTGAACTTCAACGTCAAGCAACATCTTTCGATAACAATTCGGGCGAGCTCTAATCAATTTTGCATTCTAAGTCGGTTGAAGTCTCCTTTCACTTAATTGCTCCACCTAAGACGAAGAAGTCTTCCCATTCTGTGATTTCCCTGCAAAATGCTTTTGAAAACCCTCCACACATTGTCGGCGCATACGGGACCAAAGATCGTTCGGAGTATTTTTCTTTCGAAACGACAAAGGGTTTCCTCATCCGCTTTCGATAAAGTCCACGCTTCCGCGTTTTAAAGCAGGACTCTCATGATTAAGGTCTAATAAAAGGTTTTATGTCTTAATTGCCAGCCCAAAAAGCGGCGGTTTGATCTCCACACTGATGATAATTTCCGTGTCTATAGTGGTACCCGTGGCGTGATGGTTAGAATGTCCACATGCTAACCCAGAGGTTCGAGGTTCGAGTACCAGCAGAGGCAAAAATGTTTTTCCACGGGTATTGCCTTTCGCGAGGAATTGGCAAGTCCTCCGTTCGTAAATTCATTGCCATGAAAAGCGCTTTCTCAATTAGCCGTTCGGAACCGTAGAATATTGTCATTCCCTCAAAAGGCATGGTTGTGAGAAAAGAGCTAGACCCAGAAGCTCCTCGCTCTGTTGCGTCACCCTATTTATTTTTATAGCGGATCCATAAGGTGGAAGAAGTCCTGTACTTCATCGCAATTATGTCTGCCTATCGTGAAATTTTGTCCAATTCGTCGATGTATTCTGTCCTTATTTGATTAGAGCATATTATAGGTAGGTACTACGTTTTGCTTTCTTTAATCATTGAGCGTATTTTTGCCGCTTCTGTTTCAATGATTTCAAAAGCTCTTTTGACATCACGGACAAGCGAGTAATTTTACAAACTTTTGAAATGTTATTCCTCTGGTGTTGACTTTTATGTTTTGCACAATCTTTTTCAAGTATGATGTTAAAGAAATCGTAAGTCAGTTTGTTCTTTACCAACCTTGACTTGAAATTTTATCTAAGGCGATTAAGCTAGCGCAGCTCAGGGCAATGTGGTGTCTAGTCTGAATGAAACCTGTTGTGCCAACCCAAGCGAAGTTTCATAGCAGTCCTCCAGCTCCTGAATTGAACCAGAAGTCAACATTTTCACGGTGGATGAATGAGTTTGAGTTTTTCTAGAGGGATGATCTCGTAGTAAAGTCTATAGAATTATTATGTAGACTTTTGGACTGGTGGTGAACCTATTTACTCCGGTCCAACTCAGCAGTATCCGTTCCAAGCTTTTTTGGTTCCACCATTGTGTGTAGCAAAGTGAATGCTGCGCCACCGCGTTCCTACGGTCCATAAGATTGTTAAATCGCGTTTTAAACTGACTATAGTTTTTGTATACAATGGTTAAGTATCTGCTTTCAAAGGTGGACAAGTGCCAGACTTTCTGTAATAATGTGCAGAGATGATTCTTCATTTTCAAGGCATAGTGTGCAGGTGGGGTATGGTACCAACCTCGTTTAGTGAAGATGTTTCCTTAGAGAACAGTGGCTGGTCAATAGTTCTGTGCAAGTTTTGAGGGTTCCCTGCTTTTGGCATTTTAAAGATTTAATTCAGATTAGCAGTGTTAATACTAAAATATTAAATGAGTGCAATGCTGAACTCACCCTGAGATTTACGCTACAAGTTACATTGTGCGTGGTCATCAGGAAACTGCTCTTGAATTGTTTGTCTTTGGTTCTATTTGAAGCTGTTGTTGTTTATAAAAAAATAAATAGGGTGGCGCAACAGAGCGAGGAGCTCCTGGGCCTAGCGCATTTCTCACAACCATGCCCTGTGAGGGAATGGAGGAGACCTACAATTTTCTGCCGGTTCCAAACGGCTAATTGAGAAAGCGCTTTTCATGGCAATGAATTTTACTAACGGAGGACTTGCCAATTCCTCGCGAAAGGCGATACCCGTGAAAAAACATTTTTGCCTCTGCTGGGATTCGAACCTCGAACCTTTGGGTTAGTAGGTGGACATGCTAACCATCACGCCACGGGTACCACTGTTGTTGTTTGCTTAGTAAAAAATCGTGAGCATACAGGGTTCACTATATCGCTGGATGTCTCCATAGCTATATATGGATGGGCCGTGCGATGTTAAGGACGGGGTCCCATGTATGCGATAATTTGATGCTGTCGACGCGATTGAATTTTTGCCGAAGCTTATGCGAAGTGAACCCAGTAATGTTCATCTTGATTTTCTAAAATGTGCTCGATTATTGGCGGCTGTCCCCACTGTTTTTTGCTGGTGTGTTCCTTTAAACGGGTGGCAATACTTCCTTCGGTTTACCCCACATAAGATAACCCGAAGTTGCAAGGGACTGTACAGACGGCCGGAATTTCTAATGGAAAGCGATCCTTTGGTGATCGAAAGTGGTCTTTCACCTTTTTTTTGGTGGTATTAGGAAGATGGATTTTATACAGTGTCTCTCCAGCACTTTTCCAACTCCGTCCGTTACGCCATTTACGTAAGGAAGAAAAGCTTTCTTCTCTACTTCATCTTTTTTCCGTGGCAAAACTGGCTTCCATGTTCTTTGCCTTCTGGAATAGCCATTCGTTGTCTACCAACGTAAGTTCAGCAGCGAGATGGTCATGCGAGTTGAGATGTTCCAGGAAATTTACTACAGTGAAGCTTTTAACAACCAGACTTTGAGTTTTTCCACAGCACTACTCAAGGCCTTTTTTTCCAAGTCCTCCATCCACAAATCTGCAACCAAAAAAGCCAAAGGTAAGCCCATGGCCACCCCACCTATTTGTAGATAGGATTGCTTATTGAAACAAACAAAAAACCCTGACGGCAGACAAAACTTCAAAAGCTGCATTTAGTTTGCATTGATTCCGGAAGTTGACATAACGAATGACGAAAATCACCTCCTGTGCTGGCACATTTGTAAAAAGCGACTCAAAATGAGAACTTCATTTACTTCGAGTCTTAAGTCATCTTAAATGAACACAAAGTGTGCAGAATCTTTAACATTGTATGTCGAACTATTCAATGTAATTATAAACTTCAACCAAATGAATAGAACCGTTGGTTTGGCTGAAAATTGGGAGCATTGGATTACCTTCTTTGTGTATTTTTGCAGTCCATACAATTTTGGTGGTTGCGTACACGAAGGAAGATAAAATGGTTCTATTGTCATTGATGAGTTGTGCTGCCTTTTTTTAACACAGGAGGAGTTGGATCGTAATCCACAGGCGACTATGTGCGTGTGTCTCCTACCAAAACATTCATATTGGCGAAATAGTCACTTTTATTGATAACAAGATTTTCGTTTTGAGGTTCAGTAGGAATTTTGATGTTTTTCAGTATATTCTGGCATAAAATGTATTGAACAGGTTTGACTAGATGAGGTACGCCAAGCTCAATTGGATTCTTAAAGTAGGATGTTCTTGGCTGTGTGTTTGAAAGTGTTTCTATTTAAACCGCAGTAGGGTTCTCGACCAATGATGCGCCGTATTCAGCTATGGATGTTTGCCTTCTCTTTACTCTTGTACTAAGTTCAAAACCGTTCCCGTGGACCTTTCCTATTTTTATTTCTCTTTTGCTTGATGGTAGGACGTAAAATAAAGAATATCTTTTATACAAACAAAACTTACAACTGCTGACTCAATTTTCCCCTATTTGATTGTGATCCATTTACCACCATCGAAGAAAATCAGTAATTTGATGCATCACACCACGGAAGTTACTGATGGAAACTAAATAAAATAAACAACAACTCCATGGTTTACGTCAGTTGTGAATTCAGCACCTATGTCAAATTCACTGTTTTCTCCTCTGCAAATTGCTCCGATTGTGGTGATATACACAAGTGTAGATAGAAAGCTTGTTTCAAATGTAGCATAGACATAGATGTAGTTTGACAATAAAAGGGCTTGAATGTCAGACCTTTGGATTGAAGTTATTGTAGAAAGGAAAAGGTTCTAAATTTCCAGCCTCTGACAAGCTCTAAAATGATCTTGTAAGGGTATGCACTATGCATACGGAACCATTACAAAATAGGTTACAAGGGTCTTTGTATGTTACGGGAAATTAAGTTAATTTTTTTTCTCTACTTGCAAAGTAAAATTTCAAACTGAAGAGCGATTATTTGCAGACAAGTAGTCATTTTGATTAAGAAATTAGATTTCCAAGTGGGTTGACAGAGGCTTGCTAAAGTGGCGTAATTTAAAAGCCATCTGCGAGTTATTATCAACGAAACTCCAATTTCACAAAAACAAGAGAATCACATCAACGACCAGAAATAAATTGCTACACAACTGACAATCAAATTCTCTCCGACTTGAAAATAGTACACAATGAGGTTACGATATTCTAAAAGTGCTACAGTGTCAGTGTCGGGAGTCTCGCAATTCATCATACAAACTCAGTTTGACACCAAACTTTCAATACTCCCCAGTAAAAACTGCATTGACGAGATTCGCAGATAAGTCTATAAATTCCAGCACTTCAAGCCGCACCCAATTAACAACAATCTTGCGACATTAATCTCCAGCAGCATTGACCCACAGCTGAGCCTTACTTAATCTCAACCCTAGTGCCCTGTCAAAACTCACAAATCAAAATTTTCACACCTCTGCAGTTCTATCTCAGCCTCGAGACCACCCAAACCGTTCAACCTTGCAATTTCGTTTAGAGCCGCCAAATTGTAACCTCCGAGAACCTCCCTGTGCCTTAATTAGCTAATTACTATGCTAAAGTTCCAACACCAAAATAATATTAAAAAAAAAAAGAAATAATTCGTCTCCCATAGAACAAACAATCTCGCACAGTCAGCAACGCGCGAGCTCAGCCGCGTGTTGAGATACGATCGTTTAACGTAACAAGGCTACACCCTTCGATCTTCCGACCTTTTTTCGTGTCCCCCACATCTTGGCCCGCAATCAACATCGCTAAACTATAATTATAATGACAGTGATGACGACGAAGACAATGAACACTCACTCTCTTACATCAACTCACACATAACACCGAGCACAGCGAGCGCGTCAATTAAAGCGAATAGCAGCACGAGCTGTTCTGTTAGTGTGCTGCGCTGGTTAGCGCACGATCACGGGAAAAAGGGAAAACGCCCAACTGACGGACGGTCACTCTACTCTTAAATGGGTTTGTTTACATGTTACTCGCAGGCAACAAGCAAAGTATTCGGACAGATCGATTACCTCAGATCGACCCGCGCGCATTGCACGATGATGTAATGGAGTAGTAGTTGGTAGCGACTTGCGAGTACGATCACAGTGAACAGTGAACGAGTCCAGTTTTGTTGTAGGTACACACAGGTAGGCGAAAAATTCACGCATTGTAGGCACCATGATTAAATTACGGACTCGAGCTCTATTCGTCTTCCCCGGAACAAAATTAAGTCATTAGCGTTCGGCTGTCACCGCAGCAGAGTGCGGTCAGGCAAGTTTATGAATCGTCCAACTTGAGCTTATGTGTATGCGTTTGTGTATAAATATGCCTCTTCTCTAAAGGTTTAGAACTTTCCCTTTGAAGAGTAACCGTTATTCCGAGGAAGGCACACACTCTTAAGTGTCGATTAGCCTTTTGGAAAAGTTCTGTGATAAAGTTGGCCCGTCAACGATATCTCTGCCCGATGCCCAAATTCGTACCTCAAATTGTATCCAAAGGAAAATGTGCAATATCTGAGATCAGTGACCGAACCGTTTGACTTTGTAGTTTATTGGGGCTTTTAGGCAACAGAGAGAGAGGAGTAGCCGTAGCACAGACACACTACTCAAGTTTATCGACTGTAATCAGACCTAATAAATCGGTTCGATTGTGATAGGCGAAGATTGGTTAATTAATTCGATCAGTGCGGCAGTTGGCCGGCGCTGCGCTGCGCGGCGTGCAAATGAAAGGTGGCTCGTGTAGTGCTTGAACATTAATCGGCTCTTATTCAGAGTGTACTTGATAAATGGTTTGCTTGACACAGCCTTGTTTGTAGGGTTCAAGCGCAGATTGTGTTTTTCGGTGGTAAAAGGCTTTTTGTGTGTGAAAGGAGGTTATGGGATCAGAAGTTGTTGCCAGTTGCCAGATTTGAACATGTCTGATGGTGATACGGTAAAGGAGATCCTTTGAGGAGTTATGATGTTTATGATCTTTTGCTTGAAAGCTCTTTTGTTATTTAAGTAAAAATACGTTTCTTTTCACAAGAAGTTCATTCAGTTTTGTATTAAAAGCACTTTCCATTGTTTATCGGTTTTGTTTTGTAAGCCTATTCGATTATGTGTTTCTTTGCTTCAGTGCAAAATCTTTTATCTCATTTTGAGACTTGTGAAGGTTTGTTTCCTAATCACTATGACGCATTTAAGGCAACAATAAATTATTCATTTTATTTGGAATAGATCCTGATAGGCAATTCTCATTGCCATTTTCGGCCTCTTTTCAAATTGCTGCTTCATAAAAATGGTTAAGCATTATTTTTTTTTTTACCTAAAAAGTATAAAACTGAACCCTTAGTAATAGTATGTACTTTGTGGTACTGCAGCTACTGTTACTTGAAGTTTCCTAGCTTCAAGAGCTTTCTCAATGTTGCCAATGATATTATGACCTTCTTCAATCGTAGATTTTTAGTTTCCTAACTCAAATTGATTTTCTGTCTCTGCAGTTTTTTTTTCTATTGCTAGCAGAAGACACAAAAAAATATATTTTGCTTAAAAAGTTTTGAGAATCTTTATAAAGGGTTTTCCAATAGGTATGATATGATTTTGCAGTGGCGTTTCGGCCATTTGTAGTATGTCATCATTTGTTTTTTATTGCATTCAGAAGAGTTTACATTTCGCTATTGGACCACCGTAAACGTCGTGAACTTTCTGATTTTGCCTTGGAACAACTTGAAATCGATAACGATTTTTTTAAGAAAATCATGTTTTCCGAAGAGGCTTACTTTTATTTGACTAGTGCGTTTAAATAAACAAAACTGGCGATGAAAATCCACAAAATATTCATGAAAAACCATTACATTCACCTAAATTGACAGTTTGGTGTGGTTTTTGGGTTGGTGGAATCATCGGTCCGTACTTCTTTCAAAATGAAGATGGTAACACCATTACTGTCAATGGAGAGCGGCGATGATAACCAACTTTTTATAAGCGAAATTGGAAGAAATTGATTTTGGCAACATTTGGTTTCTACAAGACGGGGCTACGTGTCACATAGCAAATGCAACAATTGAATTATTGCGAGAAAAATTTAGAGATTCGATTATTTCAAGAAATGGTGATATTGAATGGCCTCCAAGAAATCGTGATTTAATACCATTAGACTATTTCTTGTAGGGTTATTTGAAGTCATTGGTCGTTCAAAATATACCAGATTCTCTTCAAGCTTTACAAGTCAATATTGAACGTGCCATTCATGATATACGACTTGATTTAGTGGAAAAAGTGCTCGAAAATTGGGTTCATCGAATTTGTTGATGCAGGAGAAAACGTGGTGGCCATTTGAATGACGTTTTATTTAAAACTTAAATGTATTGATTGAACTGCACATAAAATAAAAATATTTGAATTTCCTTAACAAAAAGTGTGTTTTTTTCAAAAAAGAAATTATATCACTCTTATTGGAAAACCCTTTACGATCAACTACCGAGGTCTACATTGGGTCGTCAAAACATACTCTGGTCTACTAGTGACATCTATTTAGCTATCGATCTGTCTATCCATTTCTTTCTTGTCTTGATTTAACCTATCCGTTCTGAACTTTTGTCGCACCGCACTGTATGCAAAACCCCTTGTATATATAAAAAAGGATGTATGTATGTACTTATGACATGTATATCTACATGTCTGGTATAGTCTCCTAAGCTCTCTTTAGTTTTGCCCTCTATAAGTCGGTTGAGGTCTCCTTCCACTTGATTGCGACACCTAAAGGGATGTATTCCCTTCCGCGATGTCCTTTCGAAAACCCGCCGAGCCGAAGCTTTGATGTCCATTCGCCGTCCGTTTGATCTTCGCACTGATGTTGTTTTCCGTGTCTAGCAGATCCTAGGTAGACCAAGTCCTGTACTACCTCGAAGTTATGTATGTCTATTGTGACGTTTTTTCCAATTCGTCGACATTCTCTGTCTGACAACATATTCATCGTTTTTTTTCAATACTCGCAAAAGCACCTATGACACCAAGCTTGCTTCTTCGTCTTCACAGGCGTTTAAAAGATTACTCCGCTGGTGTTTACGTATAAGTTTTGTACTTCAAGTTTGGTGTTAAGAAAATCACACGACAGCCTATCGCTTTTTCGAAAATCCTTTTTCCTCATCAAAGGTCTCGGTCAGTTCTTCAGCGACCTTGACGGAGCAGCTTAAATTCGCTAAAGTCCATGCTGCATAGTCGTACGAGTTTTGCAGGGAAGCCGAAACTAGACATGGCTCTGTATAGCTATTCTCTGTAAATACTGTTGTACGTGGCCTTGAAATCAATGAAAAGATGAAGATATTATGCTTGGGTTTTTTCCAAGATCTGCCGTAGTGTGAAAATTTAGTCTATTGTGGACTTTTCTGGTCTAAAACCACATTGATAAGGACCTATCAAGTTGTTGACGTGGAGTTTCAGACGTTCACATATTACAGCAGACAATTTCTTATACGCGACGACGTTAAGCAGGCTTAACTTCTTTAGGATCGGGCATACGATACTGAAGTTCCATTCATCGGTCATGTTTTCTTCCGACCATATCAAGCAGATCAGCTGATCCTTAACAACTGATCTTAGGTTGTCTTAAAAACCTCGGCGCCACAAAGTCATCTGCATATGCATCCTTTACGAGATATATGTTTACATACAGAAAACATAGCATATTCTAGCTAGGGAGGGCTTCATTCTTGGTCATCTGCAAAGTTGAATGGGACATGGGAGTCTCCTTCGGTTGTATAGCAGGATACGACGCGACGTCCTATCATTTCACAGCGTTTTAGAACCTTTTTTCATCCCTTTCCAAATATTAATATTTACAATTTTGACCATATTCTTTACTAGATTAAGAGCATTTTTATTTTATTTCTCTACATGCAAATATATTATAGAATTTGACTAAAGTCGGGGAAATTCCACTTGCGCACATGTATAACAGCAATTATACCCAAGGTTTTTAATTGGAAGAAATTAACATAACAGCAAATCAAAAGCTTCTGAATTTATAAAGGCAACTAAGAAGCAGAATTTGACACCGACATAAGCTTTAGTGTGTTGCTACCACAAAAAAAAAAAAAAAAAAAATCTGTCCTGCTTCAACGTGGACCAACGAAAAGTGTCATTCTAAACACTATCTGGCATTTGAAGCTGGCGCCACTTAAATCGATATTGACATTCACTTAATTATGTTTCCCAAATCAAAGAACTGACCCAATAACTGATCAATTCTCCCATTCACTTGCGAGTGTTCAGCAAAGTCTCCAAAAACAAAAAATACCAAATTAACGCTGCCAGGAAAGCAAGAAAAACCGAAGAAAAATCGCCTAAGGTGTTACGTTGGCGGCTTTTTGAGTTCTTGGAACTTACCGCCCATAATGCCTGGGAAATTGCCCATTCAAGCCACACCATGCAGTCGTTGATTTACCGACTCAACCAGGCGGAATAACATGTGGTTAGACAAACTTCTCAATTAGATACAATTCCGTAATTTTTGAGTAATGCCGCTACGTGCGTGTCCTTGCACTAGCCACTGCGTGCATAGTGGCACCCTCTGTAGAACGTTTCCCGCAACAAGCCAACTTGATGGTGGTCCCCATCGTTGTAGTTGTCGTTCGTTTTCAGTCGAATCGACTATGTTTTTTGTCGTTTGTCTCTGCTAGTTTGTTATTTTTTGTCTGTTTGGGGCCACTTAAGCACCCAGCGAAGCAATTAAGTCAAAAACCATTCAGTCTATCATTTGCTGTTAAAAGTCAATAAATAAAACCCGCAATAAATTTTCCATTTAGCATTAAATGCGATTACAGGTTGCTATGGAGCACAAAGTTGTCGTTTGCTATAAGGTACGGTACCTCTACCCCTGGATTGAGGAGCTCTTTTGGAATTGCTGCTGCTGTTGCTGTTGCTCGAGCTGCTGTTGTTGCATGTCATATGGTAATTTCTTCACCTGCTAGTTGTCACGATCCACATAAATGTGTGGTAATAAGTGCGACTGAGTCTATCATGGGACTTCTATCTCTGCCGTGCTACAGAGTGTGCTTAGGGACCCCAAGAGCCATGCAAACAGAGCAGAGGCTCCTCTATAAGCAGTCGTCGCATACAAAGGGTATTTTATTGAATAGATTATGTACAGTGTGGAAATCTGGTCAACGGCGCTCAGTGTAATTGACAGCGCGAATGACAACGGTGACTGGTAAATCACTTGACAATGCCCCAGGAGCAAGGCGAATCTGTGGTGTGGTGCGGTGGTGGAAGCTAAGCGAGAGCCCACATAAAACCTTTTGGTTAAGATGGCTGTGGCTGTGTAGTGTGCCACCGTTTTATTATGTGAGTTCAGGTATTTAATAGAAATTTATATCGCCTGCAAATGCTCCTGCGGAAGTGTCGCCCGAAGCGATATTCAACTGCCGCCTCACCTACAACGCAACTACCAACTAGGCACCCAGGCTGCTACCTACTGGGGAATTTATTGTCCAAAGACACGGGAGGAATTTTAGGAGCTAACTGCGGCCGCCACTGCTGCGGCACACGAAACCGCTTTCTGGAAAAAAATGTGGGAAAATGACGTGAACGTGCCGCGCACGATCGTCAGCGTCAGCGTCATTGTCACCGACACCAGCCCAATCATCAGCCTTATGCCGCCACCGCCACCTCCGACGCGCCGACACATTCGATACCCATTTTGATACGTAATGACACCATCAACATAGTCGTCAACACCGTTGTTGTTGCTGTTGTCAGCGATGCTGTCGACTGCAGCGATATATACCGCGAAGGTGTGGTAATTTTCCACTTTATTAGATTCTAAATTAAATTGATTGTGTTGCCAGATCAACTTATATTCATTGGAATGCAATTAAGGCTTTAAGGCTGTTTTGCGCTGTTTTGTGCCGCCAGCCGCCGCCACACGCTCTCTCCCATCAGAAGTTGGATTTATAGATTTTTGTATTTTTTTTGCATTGGTCTAGACGTAGTGGAGTTGCCTATACGTACAATCGGTAATGATGTTTCGTGGTCGGTTGACAGCCGACGGTAAGTGCGATGCGAATGCGATCGGATTGTTTGGAATCCTTTTGATTTCAAATGCCAGTCTACTTGGTGCGGATTATAAAGTTTGATTGGTAAACTGCAATCGGTAATTCATCATGTTGATTTCGAAAAAAGGTTGCACCTCTCGTTGTGACCTGTGTGACCGTTAATTTTGCTTAGTGGAGAAAAAGAAGTCTAATTTGACAGATTTTAGAATGGGGTGATTGATATACCAATTTGCGTTTGTGGAGCGGTCCTTGGAGCTATTGGCCGCATGAGACGGGAGCACTGAGGAAATGTGATTAAGTAAGGAAATGCAATATGAAGGAGTCTCGAATATGTTCATAGAATAAATAAACAAATATGGTGGCGCAACAGAGCAAGGAGCCCTAGGAAAGACTACTTTCGTAGACTGCTTAGCTGCGATGGTGACATAAATCCCACAAGCAGACTGAGAAAGCCCCACTCAACTTGGGCGATGATGAAGAATCCTATTTTTGCGACCTAGAGAAAGTTAGGCTTTCTCTAGGTTTTTTCAAAATAATGCAAGTGCAGATGGCTTCGTCTCCGAGTTTTTCCAGACAGCTGGAGATCAGTTGGAAAGGAGCATGCTGCACCAGCTGATCTGCATATGATATGTCCAATGAATCGAACCTCAGTATCGTATGCTTGATCCTGAAAAAGGGAGGCCCTCACAATATTGAAACGTTTATAGAGGAATGCGCCTCCTTAGCGTCGGGTATAAGAAATTATCTCCTGTTATATGCGAACGTCTGAAACCCCAAGTCAACAGTCTTTTTTTTTTTTATGAATGATAAAACTTGGTTTTTATTTCACATTCATGTTTTATAAGAAAAGTTTCCGCGCACTGCTTTTACATATGTATGTACAGCAACTTGAAACAGGACTTCCAAAACTATTTACTTCAACTTTAAAGTTACAAGCTGACTATATAATAAAAGTACTTGGGCTTCGAAACTATCGTTTGTGCAAAATAATGTTACTTTACGAATCTCGAAACAAGGACTGGTGGTTGAGGGCATGGGATAACATCGCTGCTTCCTGTGGGGAACAAATGCCGTTGGATTATAGTAACACCAACGAGGTCAAACTAAAATTATACGAAATAATACAAAAAGTCGAAGACACTGATCGAGAGCAGATGATCGAAAAAGCAAATAATTCACAAAGCAGAATTCTATATAGCCAACTAAATTTCAACTTGTGTGTCAAAAATTATTTTCAAGATTGTTTCAGCTACAAAGATATTTCGCTTATTTTTAAAGTTAGATGCGAACTCATCTATTTAAATGGAACACCATTTAACGGAAGCTTCGTCCAGTTTTGTAATTTGTGCAACTTAAAAGCCAAGGAAGATTGTTTCCATTTCTTAAGTGTATGTCCGATCTTTAGAAGTCAACGAGAGTCACATTTTGGTAGAGCAACACTTTCAATGCAAGAGACAATTGAAATCTTAAACGGATCAGATTGGGTGAGACTTGTCAATTTTGTCAGAGTTTGCTACCGATACAGAATGCTTCTTATGTCAGAATATTCCTAACACATCATACCAAATAACTAAATATAAGTTAATTTACAAGACTACTAAGTATTTTATTATACCTACATTCATTTGTTCAATTTTTATTAGTTCAAAACTCTAAAGTTACCAGTTTTAAATTCATTAATACTCATATATGTACATGTAATTAAAAATCTGCAATAAATGAATCTTTGAATTGAAATTGAATTGAATTGATTTGACGGTTTTGTTCACCGAGGAACTCTACCTTAACTTGGGTACACTGTCCCTGGGAACCGGTACGACCGAGAACTTTAATAACGCGAGCCCAAACAACTGGTTTATCCATATTTATTTAATAAATTTGGTGATTTTCTTCGGAGAAATTCATGTGTGCCAAACACTCAAAGTGACAGCCGGAAGAAGAAAGGATCTTATAAAGAAAAGGTCTTATAGGTCCTTATCAATGTAGTCTTAGTCCATAATAGACCAAATCATCACATTACCGCAGATCTTGGAAAAACCCCGAGAACTATCGATATACACCATCTTTTTATCGATTTCAAGACCGCGTACAGAGCCATGTCTAGTGTCGGCATCCCGGCAAAACTCGTACGACTTTAATTCTTTAATCTTTAACATTTAATTCTTTTAATCTTTAACATCATACTTGAAATGATTGTACAAAACTCAAACGACAACATCAGAGGAACAATCTTAAAGTACTAAGTAAATAAGTACAGTAAAGTCTGTACAATGACTCGCTTACGCAGACGATATTGACGTAATGGGAAGAAGGAAGCGTGATGTAATAGGTGTTTTTGCAAGCATTGAGGTAGAAGCGGCAAAAATGGGTTTAATGGTTGATGAGGCATGAGGGCAAAACGAAGTATATGTTGTCATCAAACATAGACAGAGAAAGTCGACGAATTGGACAAAATGATTCAATAGACAGACATTACTTTGCATTGTTACAGAACTTCGTCTATCAAGGTCCCGTTAAACACACGTAAAATAACATCAGTGCGGAGATTAGACGGAGAATAACTCTTGTCAATCGCTCGGGTTAGGAAATTCGCCCAGAAAATTAACGTTAGCCTTTTAAAAACCTTGATCATCCCAGTCCTGCGCTTTACGGAACGGAAGCATCGACTCTATCTAAAGAGGATGAGAAAACCTTTGGTCTTTCCGAAAGAAAAATACTCCGAAAAACGTTTGGTCCCGTTTGTGAAGGCGATGTGTGGAGAAGAAGTATTCAACAACGAGCTGTATGAGCTGTTCCCGATACATGAGCATAGCGAGACTGCGATAGCTGAGACACGTAGAGCGGATGTACTCGAACCCTCCTCCATTTTCTTCTTCTTCTTCGCCTTTTTCCATCATCGTGATCACGAAGGGAGAGACACGTAGAGCGGATGTACTCGAACCCTCCTCCATTTTCTTCTTCTTCTTCGCCTTTTTCCATCATCGTGATCTCGAAGGAATCACATCTCTCCCACTTAACTGCTTCACACTAGTGATCCGCTCGTAGAGTAAGCCCCGGATGACCATAGAATGCATCGTCAAACCTTCCAGTTCTTGACTTTTTTTTTATAATTAACGCGCACTTCAAGGGGTTGTGACTACCCTTATAATGTTAAGAACACAGTGCGGGTGTTAGGAAATAAGGAAAGGATATGCCGATGCACATTATTCTTGAATTTCTGTATACATTATATTGCGTGGGGAAAATTAGTTGGGTAAAGAATTCAACATCCGGGTTGAGCGGCTCAAATATGAATCTTTATACTGATTGTTTTATGATTGGGACCAACTAAGACGCAGATGTCGTTGCATTTGTCTGTACCAGAAGTGTTTCTTTTTGTTTTCCTTCGCGATCGTTTCTGAGCTGTGAATTACCTTTTTGATGAGATTTTCTGGATCTCTTCTTTTAACATGACAATACCAACCGAATCGGTCGTGCTCAATTTTTCCCAAAAAAAAATTTAAGATCTTTGCACTTTCACTACGATCAACCTTTGCTATCGTAGTTGAAGTGCTATCATTTGAATGTTTTTAACTCATCTCCTGCCAACTTGCTCTCATTTTGTTGTACAGAGTTCAATATTTTCAACCATATGTGAGTGCTGGACGCAAAACGGCCGGCGGCGTCTTAATTTTAGTTCAAGGGGCATTTTTCTGTTACGGAAGATGGCGGATTTTACTCACCATTTTGTCGATCTTATGCCTACCCGATGACTAATGTCGTATAGTTATGCATTACAGGTGTTAAAATACGATAAGCGGAACAGATATTGCATTCCCTTGTGTTTAACGGTAGCAAAGTTTTTTCAGACCAATCAACTACTAAATTCAAATCTTTTTGAAAGTAACGAAAATCGGATACATTTTTAATATAGGTAAATAAATAATTTGATATTGTTTATGTCAAAAAACTACCTTATCCTGCTTTCCTTAATTTGTACATAGCTTAATTATTTAATTGCGCCACAGGGGGCGTCTTGAATGCCTACGTAGCCCTTGATTAATTCCCCCATTTTGGCCTTCCTGTGGACTTCTTTCTTATATACTTCCTGCTTCTTGTACTACAATCGTCGAGGTAAAATCACTTGTTCCTAATAAATCATTTGTGAACCTTTTATACTTGTTTTATTTTAATTCTCTTTAAACACAACCCAGGCTCAATACCGTATCCTGACAGATATCATCTGCAAAAATAAAGCAAGGAGCATTTTTAAGTAGAAGTGGTATTTCGTTTACAAAGACGTTAACTGGGAGTGGACCTAGGTGACTCCCTTGTACTACTCCTGAAGAACTTTTATAGTTTTTTTTTATATTTCCGGAATATAGTTTCTTAAAAAGTGACCCTCCATCACCTTTTTTTGACTAATAAGGTACCCCCGCTTTCTTCCAAGGCTTTTACCCATACATCAAGTGCTTCTTGAGGGGATTTAGGATCATCATTTCTAAGGGCTTCATCGTCAGCAAAGGATAGTTGATGTACTTTGGTGTTCTGTCCATTATCTTCCAGGAGGAAGCCAAGGACTGTAATAAAGAGCAGAGGACTTGAGATACCTCCTTGGTGTAAGCTTATTGTGACTTTTAATGCTTTGGTGACTTTATATAATATATAATTATATATATTATATCCTCAATCATCGTAGGCTTCTAAAACTCCTCGTTGTCTGATCATCGCCACCCATATTAAATCTTGTGGTTGTTTCCCACATTTTGCTCTCTTAACTTGAAGGACCATATGTTTAACCTTGTACTTATACCACCTTACCACTGGTGGGGAAATAGCAATAGGAAAAATAAAATCAAAAATAAAAGAACAGTGTTTACTGGTGTTCAGTTATTGTCGAACTCAAAAGAACGTATACTTTACTTGAATACAACATTTTTTGATGACTCTGCGTCTGGTAATTTGGTCAGCTATAGCAATTGGAACCATCTCTTGTTTCAAATATCGTGGGATTGGGAATAAAGTGAGTTGTATTTTTGCAACCTATCATTTGGCAACTATGTATACACAAAACACAATAATTTAACAATAGGTTCTGTTCCCTTACAAGATATTTGTACAGCTGCAATCTGCTTAAAAACACTGTTTTGTGTCAAAGAACCTCCAACGATCTCGTTCAAAATTCGTTTGACTGGTTTTTCGTTTAGTGTCCTTTTTACCAGAAACAATGACAAAAAGTCTAAAAAATGATATCTGCAGACTCAGAGCTTGTTTCGAACAAACTTGAACTTTTTTCCGTAACCCTTAAAGTATTTGTAAGTTGTGGAGTGCATCTTTAATAAGTAAAAAGTCTTGAACAAAACTTTTGGTAATGGAGGAGGATGCCGCTTTTTTACCAACATACAGTCCAAAAACTTTGCCTAAAACACCAACAATTTTTTGTTAAAACTCAAAACCAAGTACTGCAGTTCAGTCTCGATCTACGTACACAGATACAAATTTGCCACAATGTAACAAAGGGTTATAGGAATACGTACAGCAAAAATGGGAAAAAGACTTACGAAAATGGGCTAATATGTCCACACATTAACAACGACGACAATGTATCACGATATTCCTTCAATAATTATTCAGAGTTCACATTTGCTATGAGCAGAAAATAGGCCACTAGATTACCACTTCCCAGATACTGTGACCCGTTCTCCTGTCGAAAACAAAGACCTCACAAAAGAGCATAATCAAATCGACTGGTCGATTATTATCTTCTACACCATGTTCCTAAATCAATCTGCACCGTCCAGCGGCCACAGTGCGGCGTTTGAACAAAATAATTTTTAAAATCACTGCCAACCACATTGCTGCGAGCTCACGTGCCCACAAAGAAAACGCTTAGGCGCATAATAGCCGCCACCGTCAATGTGTATATCGCTCGGAACGTACTCGTATAACCATCCAAGGTCGTGGGTGTGTCCCCGCCGCACAATGGATTGTCGAACCGAACAAACCGTGGTAATAATTCGTGTTGACAATGATTTCGAGTGACTTAAGTTGCTTGTTTTCACATGAATAGATCGCGCGTTGTCGTTGATGTCGTTGTCTATGTCGCTGCGTTGTTCCACTCTGATTAGGGTGGCCAGAAATTAGGTTGACATCGATCGACACCAACCCAATATCTATCTTTGCTCTTAAGCGCTCGTGCCATGATGTAGTCGGCGTAGTTTTTGTTGTAGCCCGGCACAAACGGCAATTGCCACTGCGCCACTGCCATGCTGCCGTGACGGCCATGGTGGCTGCGGTTGCACCGGTAGATTTGGCGCACTCAGATATGAAGTTGGCAGTGAGATAAGTGCAGACCAGACCCGATGTGGATTATGTCTCTGTGCAGACATCTTAATCCTTGGTGAAGGTTTTTTCGGTGCACATGCATAGGCAAATTAACTTTTGGTCTATGAGGTGACAATACCACGACCAATGACTGTTTCATCCCTTAAACGCGGAAACTACTAAATCCACACTATGTCGATGGAATGGGGTGGGGTTGTGAGGAACACTCCCAAGTGGAAACTAATTGCAACTGCATTAACAATGTCCCGCCTTGTAATCGCATTCGAACATCCATCCATCCATTCATCTACTTCGTGTCTGTTATTGCTTGTAGGTCGCGCGACTTTGCAACTTTGTTGCTGCAGTCACGTGTGCTTTTGGCTGTTTTCATGATACATTGTACGGTTTGCTGTTAGCCGCCCGCCACTGTCACTTGCAGACACGCAAGCACCTGTAAACCAGTTAAGTGTCAGCTTACAGAAGGAAAAGCTTCCGGTTGGAATAATTCGCACTACAATTAAGTTCTTAGACTTTTGTTCGTTGGCTTTGGGTTCATTTTAATTGTCTTAGCTTTGATGGAGGTGATGGTGCGGGTGCGGGTGTGTGTGGGCATGTTGCAACCGCAGGTGTCGGACACTACGAAAAATGAATAATAAAACGAAAGCATACCCTCGTAGTGAATATATTCACTGGGGTATCTCACAAGTCACAAGAAGCCGTACAATATTCAAATGGGCAGCCTTACGATATCACGCCGCGAATAGACGTCAAGCTTGCTACTGCCACAGTAACTGATTCTTGATTAATGTGACCACTGACTAAATTGGAGTAGCCAGCGATAGCCAGCCTCCTTGTAGGACCCCGCTGTCATTTATCAAAATCTGAAGCATATCGGGCTCTTAATTTCCAGTATCGCCCACAATGTGTGCGCTCTATGGGGTGGTTTACAGTTTGCGCGTTTAAACGACGACGGGCTCCACAGACACATTAGAGGTCTGAGCAATATGCTGCAACTGTTGCATTTAATTTGCATCACTTTGCACTGGATTTGTATTCGCAAACGTGGACGTCTATGTCGATGTCGACGACGGCGACGGCGACTTCGACTTAGACTGCGACAACGACGACGACGACGACGCGAAAGACAGTTGCAAACTTCGAGAGTAATTAATAACTATTAATATCTGAGCGAGAACTGGTTAATAACTCACTTCGTTGGCAAACGGTCTACCAGTCCACTATATCGGATCGATTGGCCTGGTCAGCTAGCCAGCCTATGGTGCAGTTTCAGGGCCGTCAGTTATACACGTTGGCAGCCTTAGGTCGACCCTTATGCAATTTATTTAGACACCTCGATCACCTGTAGGGAAGTGTAGCGATTGTGAGTTGTTTAGCTGTTCGGGAAATTTATTGAATTTATTTGCAAGTCGATCGATGTTTTTCTTTTTTATGTGTTTCATTGAAGAAAAATAATATCGATCGATCGATAGAACAGATCTAGTAATGATATGGTTCTGGTGGTTCGTATCGATCCATCGACAATCGGTAAGGTGGCCAAACGATGTCGATGGAGAGAGAAAGACGAACGGTTTCCGGGTTTTACCTTTTAATTAATTCTTTGTTTTTTTTGTTCTTGTTTTTGCAGGCAGAGGGCCCTCCAGTGCAAGTGGAACCAGTGGATCTAAGCCTGCGATCGCCAAGAGGTAAGTGTAAGTCAAGCTGAGCTGACTTAATTTAGTTGCATGTTAAGTTAATTTATTTATAGGAACCATCAATTAGTGCCGCTCGTTTTTTATTAAATTTTTTGTTATTGTTTTTATAAATAAGCGGATTTTATGAAAGTCTAAAGCATTAACATAATGGTTTTGCTTGTTTTCTTGATGCTGTTTGATCCTGTTAGATCCGTTAAGCAGTTTATTGATTAAGAAAGGCAGTTTGATAATAGACAATCGAATATTGTGCATCTCAAGGACGTTTAAGACGAAAAAGATTCCTTTTGAACCAATCTTTTAAAAATCGTTTGCTCTGAATGACAATTTAATCTTTTTTTGGGACTTCTTACACGTTTTATACGGGTACCGGTCACATAAAAAAACAAAAAAAAAAACCCTCTAAAAAACACCTTCAAGAAAAAAATTGCTTTCAATAAAGGAATTTCGGTTCGATTCGGACTCTCAGTGTTATTCTCTCGAAGAGCTTAATTTTCTGAATGTTGGTAGGCGACATTGTGAACAGAAGTGGATTGAAGTACTAGGAGGTACTTTTCTAAACCAGTTGCGATTTTTCAGAAAGAAGTTTTCAAAGAAGGGATTAGGTTTCACCTCCGAACCTCGCTTTGGAAACCTGTTTGTTTTATCTTTAGCAGTAATACTAAAGTTGTTTTTGCAGCCCGATATTCAAATTGCTTAACATTAAGTTATGAAAACCTCATCACTGGATGGTTGGTGGGCGAGATTCTCTATACTGAAAGTAGTGCTGGATGTTCTTATGAGGGCTTATTCGTGCACATGACGTTCCAAAGAACTTATGATTGCAAATTTTAATTTTAATTTCGTAAAAAAGAACTATACATCAGCAAGATTTGAACTCACCATAGTGCACTTTCATGAGGCACCCATGGCGGGAATGTCTGCCTATTACGCGATAGTTTGAGGTTCATTTTACAGGACCAACAAATTGTTTTTCCACAGTTATCGCCTTGCGAGAGGAATAAGCAAATAGTAATTGAATTGCTTCTTGAAAAGCGCTTTCTAACTTATCCGTTTTAGGATTCGGCATATATATGTAGGTCATTAAAATTCGTATGTCACTGAACTCCTTCTAAGCGGCTGGACCAATTTGAATGAATTTTTGATTAGTAACGTTAATTAGTTAAAAAAAGGCATGGTTTTCCGAGTTTTTTGTGATGAACCAGTTCAAATTCCTTTATTAAAACCAATTACACATTAAAAAGTGACATTTCAAGATTGTTGTGAAAAATTTTCACAAAGAAATATGCAAAAATACGGCAATGGCAGCAATTACTCGGACGTGCCTCGAAAAAAAGGCGAGTTGCGGTGTCCCTGATAGCTTGGTGCTGGATCATCGGAAATCAAAAAATCAAAGATCATTTGTTAGATAATAGTTTTCACTAGGTAATGTCAAGGGGATTTTTCGAAATTTTAATTTTGTATTTTTTGGTACACATTGAAGGAAAAACGCGATTTTTCGTGAAAAAGAATCGGCTAATTTGTTATTTTAAAATTACAATTATCAACAAATTTGTAAAAACTCTTCGTCACTACCTCGTTATTTTTATTACTACATATATTATATTTTAATTATTTACAGAAATAGTGTTCAAAATTTCAAAAGGATCGGTGCAGTAGTTTTGAAGTTATGAGGGGCACCGACTTTTAAAAAGTGACTTGTGGGAAAAACGCTTTAAAGTTTTGAACACTAAAAAAACACAAAGAAAACACTATACCGATAGATATAAAAATATTCGTAACTTTGTCAATTTTGCTCCAATCCACTTGAAATTTTGACTTAATATTCTTAAAATATTTAGCATTCATTTAAAAAAATCTAAATACATTCCGGGTAAGATCAGTTGATGAGATTTTGTTGAAGTACTTGAACGCAATTTATAAAAAAGATAACTAGGCTGATTATTATCTTGAGTAATATCAAGTAGTAAAAGAAGAGATCTATAGAGAATAAGGTGTCAAAGGACATGTTATAAAACAGTCTGGAGAAACGGGATATCCTTGACTAACATTAAAAACATAGTGAGCGATAGTGTTGCATGCGATATTAAGTTTCCTTCTACTCACGAGGTCACAGTTACAAAAAATTTGAAAGCCGTAGGTTAAGTTAGGAACAATTACAGTTGTATTTATGAAATTTGCTTAGAAGACTCTTAGACAGCTATCCACCTAGACGGTGAGTGTAACGAGTTGGACAAGCCTTAGCTAACTTCGTATTAATAAATGCAAACAACAAAGCAACAGTTGTCTAAATAAGCATACTCACAGACGCTTTTCCAAGTCTCATAAAATGATCAAATTTGTGTAATATATGAATGAAATTGTTGGAAGTAGTATTTTTCCACCTCAAACTACTTATTTATCTTACTCTCAAAAGTGTTTTATATTTATTCAACAAAATTGTTTCTTGCTGTATCAAATGTCAATTTAGCCATAGTTTAGACAACCAATTTCGGTGTCTAAAGTTAGTCCTTAGACAGCGATGAAAGTATTTATACATAAGATTTGGAGTTGGACACTGTTCTAAGAACTGTCTAAAGTAAAGCATACTTTGGAATTGGCTTATAAATACGAATGTTAGTGTTTTAGCTAGATACTTGTATTCACAGTCTTCTTCATACTAAGAGAACAACTTTTATTAAGTTGGACGGAATCTCATTCGCGTGGATAGAAATTAAAATTGTCCTATAATAGAAACCCGTGTCACACCTGTAGGGTTCTCAATAAAGGACCATATAACTTCTTAATACGATCTATTAATCTCCTAGATCCGTGCACTTGCATATTCGCCTACACATCTCTATTTGATGACATTTCTTATGTACATGTCTATCGGATGATCTATGTATCTTTCTTATGTAAATAAGTATCGTTCGACATTGCAGTTCTCATGTTTCATGTTCTGTTAGAATAAGTTAAGAAATCAATTGTAATAAAGCGCTCATTCGAACAACACCGTTTGTCCTAACATTATTTTATGAAGTCATTCTCTGCTTATCTTACACACCTCAACTACATAATAGAAAACTAGAACTTCTGTTTCCCACCGAAATGGCTTGAGTCCTCGAGCATGTACGACAAAATCTAAGCAGCTGTCGATTCTGAAAAATTTAGAGCGTTGAAAGTTTTATATGTACATTGTACAAGGATTGGTATGGTCCAAAGTATTAAGATTGTGTTTTTATCTTAATCCAATGACTCTCGCATTTCTTCGACAATTTTAATGATAAAAGACTATGTTTAACTATGGTTTATTAAAAAAAGTTTATTAAAAAAAAAAAATTTATTTGTTCAGCATAGACGCCATTTTGAATAAAGCGAATAAAAATTTACATAAATGATAAGAACGATGGAAAACTCTGAATTTATTAGTAACGAAAATTCTTGCTCTTTTGGAATGCACCTTTCACCATTTATGGTTTTTCAGACCAGCGTTGTTCGTTTTGATTGGAGAAACCGTAGCCGTAGCATAATGGTTAGTGGGGAGCTTGTGATTCGAATTTCAACAGAAAACAAATAATGTTTTTGCACGGTTACCCTTTTAACGAGGTATTGGCAAGTTTTCCAGTAGTTTTGTTAGCCATGTTCCTGAAACGAGGAAGGTATTGGCGGTAGAAGTGCGACCATCTGAAGACATACTCGAGCGATTTTTTTGTTACTACAAATTGGTCAGAATAGCTGCATATTGCAGGAGATTCATCGCTAAATGCAAAGGCCACAAAGAAACTACTCATCAAAAAGAACAATGCAAAATACTGAAAAATTCCCGAACCGCTGTTCAAAGTGCAATAAAGAAAGCAGATATTTTATCTGTAAACGAGATCAATAACGCAAGAAACGCAATCATACGGACAGTTCAGGAAAAGGTCTTTGCAGAAGAAATAAAATGTATCAAGAATGGTAATGAGTTGAGCAAAAAGAGTAAAATATTGTCATTGAACCCATACTTAAATGGCGACAACATACTGGTAGTAGGAGGTCGATTGCAGAATTCACAATTGATGTAATCAGAAAAACATCCATACATTTTACCACACAATGAGAAATTTACAAAGCTGTTGATTGAAAATGCTCATACCAGCACACTGCACGGTGGAGTTCGACTAACGCTGGCAAAACTTAGACAACAGTATTGGATACTACAAGCTTAGCACGTGATCCGTGAAGTCATACGCAAGTGCATTAGATGCTATCGTTTTAGTGCGCAACCTAGTGTCCAAAAAATGGGAACACTACCAGCGGCCAGAGCGACACTATCGAGACCGTTTACTCATACGGGAATTGATTACGCTGGACCTGTCCAAGTACTCATCTCCAAGGGAAAAGGAAACCGATCAACAAAGGGCTACATAGCAATCTTCGTTTGTTTTGCGACCTTAGCTCAGCAGCGTTTCTAGCTGCACTTAAAAGATTTACTGCAAGGAGAGGAATGTGCTCACACTTTTACAGTGACAACGGCACCACGTTCGTTGGAGCTAACAAAGAAGTCCAACAACAACTAAGAGCTTCCATCAAACAAGCAGAAAGGGATGCATCAATCAAACTTATGAAAGATGGCACACATTGGCACTTTATACCACCAGCTGCACCTCATTTTGGAGGATTATGGGATGCTTGTGTTAAGTCCACGAAATATCATCTTAAACGTGTCATTGGAGATACAACCCTCACTTTTGAAGAATTGGCCACTGTGCTAGCCCAAGTAGAAGCCTGCTTAAATTCTCGGCCGTTAACGGCAATAGAAAATGATGTTAGCGAAACGATCATACTAACTCCTGGTCACTTTCTCGTTGGAAGCGCTCTAAATGCTTCTCCAGAACCCATAATTGAGGAAGCAAGAACATACCGTTCAAGTTGGCAGCTATTACAAAAGATGACGCAAGATTTTTGGAAAACATGGTCTTCCGAATATCTATCGCAACTCCAACAAAGGCCTAAATGGAAACAAAGTGAAGACAACATTAAAGTTGGTGACATTGTTCTCATTAAAGAAGATCGTATGCCGCCGACCACCTGGGTAATGGGTAGAATATCGGAAGTCCACCTAGGAAAAGATAATGGGGTTCGAGCTGCAACTGTGTTACTAACAATAAGCACATAAAACGACCCATTACAAAATTATGTCGTTTACCAATAGAGATACAAGACACAAGAGCTAACGTAAAAACTGACCCAAAACCAACAAGCAGCTCACATCTAGAAGAGGAAGGAGAAAAAGAGAAAGTAGCACAAGTTTCAACGACTATTACAAATACACAAAAAAAGGAAACCTTGTGCCCAACATATCAAAATAACGTAAATAAAGCGGCTAGAATAGTAGCTACCCTGCTCCTGCTTCTCGTCCTGGGAGGCAGAAACGCAACAGCATTGGCTGCCAATAAGGGTGCAGAAATAACACCATTCACAAACCATCCGGGCATTTACTTCGAGAAACTTGTAACCATCAATCTAATTACAAGTGATTGGAAGCTCGTTGTATACTACGATCTAAGTAACTATTGGCGTGAAATTCAAGGATTTGAAAACCTGGTTGATGGAATGAATAAACTGACAACGAAGAAAATGCAGCTGCACAGGATTTCCTTCCTCTATCAGCATACTCTACACTAGCCATGCTCAGTTTCCAACAAACACAAGCCTCCCTGCTTGACGTGTTAACAGACCTGCACCATTCAAAAATCAATCAGCTAATCATAACACCAGATCAGCTGCATGACCAAGTGAAAATCATCGGAAACCATTTGCCTTCCCAATTGACGGTATACCTGAAGACAAAACTAACCTCTTGCCATTATACCGATTGTTGACGGCAAAGGCACGAATTACTGAGCGGAGTGTCATCTTTGAAATTAGAATTCCTCTTATAACTACTGAGGATTTCGAAGTTTTTAAAATGATTCCAGTCCCTGCAGCTCATTGGAACGAATTTGTGTACATCGAGCCTTCAACTGATTACTTAGCAGTAAATATTCTTCGCGAATCATACCATACTATGACTAAAGATGAAATGAGTAAGTGCAGTCTCTTCAACGCAAAGTACTTATGTCATCAACAACACCCTATCTTCAATCGGAGATCTAATGTAAGCAGATGTGAAAAGAGCTTTCGCCCTTTTGTAAGTTAAGAAGCATTCCGCCATCACCAGTGTGGATACAATTGAACAAAGCAAACAGTTGGATCTAAGTACTTGACAAAGAGTAGTATTCATAGTTGGTTCAGCTCTTATCTAAGTGGCAGATCGCAAAGAGTTAAACTAAATGATCATCTGAGTGATTGGAAGTCCGTGTCTATGGGAGTTCCTCAAGGATCTGTACTTGGTCCGATACTTTTTCTTATCTTTATTAACTCCCTGTTTTCACAAAGTTTTCATAGCAAAGGTATTGCATTCGCTGACGACATGGCATGCTCGTTTGGGAGTAATTCAATTTTAAATCTGTCGGCTGATATTAATCATGATTTAGAAATTTTAAGTCACTGGTTCCAAACTCATAAATTGGTTTTAAGTTCTAAAACGAAAATTATGTTTTTCAATCTTAAAGAAAACAATGTTATTTACGATAATTTTGTTTTCCATTCTGCACAGTGTAGTAAATACAAATACAGTTATGATATATGTAGGTCAAACTACAACTGCTCCAAAACTTTTTTTGAAACAGGTACTTGCTTCAAAAACTGCTTCCGCATTGAAAATGTTAAGACTTTTAAATACCTTGGGGTGTTGCTAGATTTTAAACTTAATTGGTCTGCCCACACGTTAGCCCTTAAGAAATATTTAATGGCTGCCAATAGGCAATTATACTTTTTGAGGCCAATATGCTCACAACATCTTCTTAAAAGTATCTATTATGGACTAGTCCATTCAAAGCTAGCATATGGAATTGTGGCTTGGGGTGGTACCCACAATAATAAATTAAACCCTATTTTAATAACTCAAAAACATGCCATTCGTCTTATATGTAACAAAAATAGAAGAAGTAGAAGTTTTGAACTTTTTTGTAAACTAAATATTTTACCCTTAAAGCACCTTTATTACTATAAAGTTCTGAAGTTGTTTTTTAATCGATCAGGATATCTAGTCAATAGGTTTTCCATGAATTATAATTTAAGAGTTAATGTCCAAAATTTCGCCGTCATACCAGCTCACAGTCTTCAGATATTCTTCAACTTTTTCACATCTATTGGACCTAGATTATTTAATGCTTTACCATACCCACTAAGAGAAATTAGAATTGAGTCCATTTTTCTCAAAAAAGTTAAGCTCTGGCTTTTAAATCAGAACTATGATTTAATTAGCAATCTCTTAAATGTTACCCGTTGAACTTCTCAGATTGGATGAATCTATAGATAAATACACTTTTATATATCTTGTGATATGAGTTCTTTGTCATTTACCAAACGTCACATTTTAAACTTACCAACAATTTTCTTTTTTAATTACTTTTATTATCATTATCATTATTATTTTATTTTTATTTCTTCTTCATTTTTATGTTATTTTAAATTTTTATTATTTAATTATTTATTTATTAATTATCTTTAACTTTATCATCTTCCGCTGCTTTCGACACTAGTTACTTGTGAACTATTGATTGTGGCTATCGCTGCTTATCAACACTAATTGTTATTTTATTATTTTGTATAAAAAATTGATAAAGATAATAAATTCAAATTCAAATTCAAAAAAAAAAGTACACGTTTAACCTGATCTGCGATAACACGGTTTCAGACATCACTCTCAAAGACGACGGAATGTTAACGCTACAACAAAACTGTGTTTTGAAGGAAGATACCATGATCATAACGTCGCATAACATCCATTCAAGCGAGCTATATACGGCATTCATCCCAGCCGCCAATATAACTACTCTGCTACAGGAAGCGCCTCTGAATACTTCAAGTCCACTGACATTGCCAGAGGTATTCCTTGAAAATGGGAACGAGGACGTCAAACAACTTCAAAATCGGATAACAGCTCTTAAGAATCATGAGTAGTTACCCGCAAACACCACCTCACACCACATGCACCACACAATAAGCTATAGTTTGATTGGGGTGCTTTTTATCTGTGTCATCCTCCTTATTCTGTTCAAAAGGAGACGTCACCATAAGCATGCCAACCCTGTGATTGAGCTGCAGACCCGCGAGATTCCAGTACCGAGAAAAAGGAGATTCTCAACTTCTGACTTCCAGGTATAAACCGGTTTTGGGACGGCACAAGATCACCCTGCTCTTTGAGGCTCATCAGTTGAGGGAGGCCCCAGCATGTTGAGACAACAACCACAACACATTATGCTGTCCTAAGCACAAACAGAGCGCACCTCGCGAGTTCCCATACATTTGTATCATATTCATATTTCACTTAACTCAAAAAATACTTTTCATTGTCTCACAGTCATATTTTCATTAATCAGCAATATATTAAATTACAATAGAAGTAGTATGCCTGTCTGGCACCAAAAAATATTGACGAATTATTTGCAATGTAAGCTAGTTTTATGTATAAATAGTCTTGTAAGAAATAAAGCATTCACATTCGCAGTTTAAAACAGTTAGTGTCAGTTCTACTCATTTTAGTGCTCTGGGTTTCTTGTTTATACTTTCCCCCGCCAGTGGTAAGAGGTGTAAACAAGCCATGAAAAGCGGTTTCTCGCTTAGCCGTTCGAAGTCGTGGAAAAATTATAGGTCCCCTCCATTCCTTCACAAATAATTATTTGTTTGACAGAAGAAGCTAATTTAATTGAGCTATTGCTAAACAAATCTTGGTTTCTTAGTCGATTTTTGTATGAAGGACCTTTTTTAAATTAATTTAACCCAATCTTAAAATAATCCTGAAAAAATGATAACAATTCGGATGTAACTCAAATTTTTCATATTTTAACCTACAAAGGACTAGGCTAACATTAGATGCAGAACCAAACTTCAACGCTACAATTTGTTTTTCTGGTAGTAAATTTGCTTTAAATTAGTATTTGAACTTTAAATTTAAATTTAATAAAATTAAATTTTAAAATCATTTTTTAGAATGATCCTATTTTCGAATTTTTTTTTATGGAATATCCGAGTTTGCACACGAATGATTTCAATATTTTTAACTCATAATTGACTCCTCCAGACTAAGTCCTTTCGATGAAAAAAACTGTTGTGTTCTTACATAGCAATAAAAGCTTCATTTGCAGGTACGTACCGTGCTTAGTTGCAAAAGAAAATCTTGCCAAATTTGAAAATAAGCTTGAAGCGTCAAAAAAGTTCAACTAAAACTATCAACAGGTGAAAGAATTTGTGTCAGAAATTTTCCCACATCGATTTGAGCATACTTTTCTGCAAATGTGTTATTAATTGCAATTTAAAGACTTAAAGGGTTTCAAAAAAGCATTTAAGGCTACGGGCACAACATAATTTTTTGAAAAATTGTTTCTTTTTTCAACCTGGACACCATTAAGTGTAGACAGTAAGTTCAAACTTTCTAAAAACTCAGTTTTACCCAGGAAACCGCAAACTAATTTTTGGCAATTTCACACGAAGACAAAACCTATCGTGGAATATATAATTTAGTAATTTAAGTGAGTTTCTGTTTCTGCCAATAGAATTTCCTTTGTTTACGTATCGACTAACCACTAAGTGCCTGGACAAAGTTAATAACTTCACGCGCAGAAGATTCCCGTAACACACAAACTGCCTTAACCGAATCCCTTAATTAGCTCTTAGGCGCTAATTTTAGTAGTACGGTGCGTTTAAATGTGTAGCCAACATCATTACGCTTGGTCTTCTTTGACCATTAAAATCAATTAATATCCCCTCAAAGAGCTGGCACACACCGCACGCCCGCCGTGGGTCGTTCCGCTTCTTTTTTTGGCTGCCAACCATTGAGCTGGCCATCACAAATCAAAATCAATAAAAAGAAGCCCAATTGGTTCACAGTTGTTATTAATTAAGTTCCGCATTTTGTGAACTTAAACACATGCAAACTGGCGAAACTAGCCGAGGGGCTAATTGGCCACAAAACCGATTTACTGCCATTATCATCCATTTGTCGGCCAAGCACGGGGATCATTAGAGAGTTAATCGTCAATACATGGCATACGCTCTGGTGTCTAGTGTCTAGCGTCTATGCTCTATAGCGTTATAAAATAATGAGCAGAGCGGACAGATTGGATGCTTTAGGCATGGCATCCTAGCTTCATGGTCACACTGCCCGCGGCCGGCGGCGGCGGTGTCGGTGCGGTGCGAAGACGTAGATAGACTTTTCTGATGGCTTGGCCTTCACCAATCGATGGATTTAGCTTAGTGTTTTACTTTTACATAATCGCCTGATAAATGTGCGCTAGCTGCACTTATGTCTGCAAGAGGCAAGAAGGGGTATGGTGCTCCATTTAATCACGTACCGTGCACTAATTAAATGACGCGCAAGTGTACAGGCCATACTTCTAATGCCCTGTTTTGGGCTTCTTTGATTCATAACCTACCATCGCAGCGACCGGCTTGGCCATAACAGTCGGCCATCGCATCGGCCAGGCATAACCAAGGTAAAACAAAGTAAAAAATCACTTCCAAGCCAGGCTGGTTGCCGCCAACATGTGCATATTTAAAACCTGCGCCCGGTACTTTTATGAACAAATACCAAAAAAAAAAAAAAAAACACGAGAATATATTTCAATATCCACAAGAACATAGGACACAGTACAGCGAGCGCCAGTCATGGCCATGGTATAATAGTGTGGGAGAGGGGCTCTATTTTAATTACGGTCCCCTGTTTAGAGAGGTGATTTGTGGGTTGCAGTTTCATACACAAAACCAAGTCATACAAATTAACTGTGTTGCGACTAATCTCGGTAACTTTTAACAAGACCACAAGTCCTTATTCGAAGAGGCAGCACTCATTGTCATGCGGTCATGCCTGAATAGAGGGCAATTACTGTGCTTTGAGGTTCGGAGAAACTTCGTGTTTTTATAGAAACCATGACCTGTCTACGTATCCGAGCACCGTTGGCTGTGCCGCCATTGCTTTTGCATGCGCGCGCAGACGTAAAACGCTTTAATTATCTCAAATTGCGTACGCGAGGGCACATTACGCGTGCAAAATCAATTTTCAGAGAACTATGCGTGAAGCGCATGCGTGCGTCCCATAAATTTACATTCGAGATGATTTCTTCTTTATGTTGTACATGCATTTGCGGAGCACTGAGCCCATGTCGTCCAGTCCCAAGGCATGGGAGAAAATGTAGACCACGTTACTAGGAAGACGACAACGCACTGTCCACAGCTGTCTGGCTGGCAGGCATAGAAGCATAGAGACACACCGACCAAACGACCGCATTGACAGACACATTCGATGATTCCCAGTGGACGATCGCGATCGATCGACGCAAGAAGGTTATAATTGTTAGTTGGCGAGGCGTCTCGTTCGTCTCTGCATTAATTCCCGTTCCCATCAGAGGCTGGTGTTGCCTGATTCTCTGAACTCCTGTTGCGAATCTTCACGTAATTGTTGTCGCCAAATGTCGCTGACGCTGACGATTCAGGCGTCACCCCAAATGCAAGCTCAGAGCGTTTTGTTTTCATTTATTTATTTTTATTTTTTATTTTTTCAGGGCCTAACCTAGACTCTGTTGGCTTACCTGCCCCCTCTGTTCATTGGCACATTCGCGTTTCGTGAAGAGGCAGCAAACTGTCAGCGTAATTATCAGGAGCGACCATTTAAATTGACATTTCGGCAGTTGCAGTGGCTTGCCGGTTGATGGTAGTTATGGTGGTAGCTGGAGCCGCGGTGGCGGTTTTCGAAAAATTATAAGAAACAAGAAAAAAATAATCTTCTTCAAAACGAAATGTGGGTTTGGTCATAGTCGTGACTCGATTTGATTCTTGGCGACTGGCATGGCGGCAGGCGGCGTGCTGTGACGGCTGTTGTGTCACAGAATGTCTTTCACTTGTCTTACACTGGTGTAGGTATGCGCGCCTGCAATATGGTATGGCAGTTCGACGGATTTTCCAAGCGAGCCGAGCGCGAAATATGCAGTTGATCTGGTTTGCCTTTCTCTTTTGCTTTTGAAAAGCAGCAAAAGCTGCTGCTGCTGCTGCTTAAAGGCTCCTTGAGAATATTCTGAGATATATGCGTATGCGCGCGCGCGCATGGGCATGTGCTGGTTCCATCAGACAAAAGGCCAATAGCTGGTTGATTAATATCCGCACTCATGTGCTTAATCGTTTGGATTAATCATTGTGACGCTGTGAAAAGGGGGGAGCGCACGCGCAAGCCCAACCAAATCAAGTTCGGCTTCCTGCTGCAGACCTCGAGGTGTCCGCTGGGGCTGATGACAGACGGTCGTTCGTTGAGGTGATCAGTGCGGTACAGCAGCGACAGTGCAGTATTCTTGGCAAACAGCACCGAACGCGGGGTAGTGCTCGTTAATTTATTAATTGACACTTGGCGATAGCGTGCAATGTAGAAAGGGTGTAGTCGCGTTCAGGCTGGGCTCATCTTCTCTTTATGGCGTCAAATAATCTTCTTCTTTTTTGCGGGGCGCGCACACCACAGAGTGTGCAGAAGATTAGTGATAATGCACACGGCAGGAAGAAATTTCTGCTTCGTAATGGACTGAAGCAGATTAAGGTTTTTTTTCTTTTCTCAAAAGTTGATATTCGCAAATGTGTTGCATGACTGCGTTTAGCAGTTAGATACGATTTGTGTCCATGTTGTTTCGTTCATTGCGGTGTAAAGACTTTTTTGCCAAACAAAATGATAAGTTCAGGTTCTCTTACCGCTCTTATCAGTTTTTTTCTTTAAAATCGTGTTTGTTTATTCAGTGAGCTCTTCAATCTTTTAGAAGGACAATTGATCTGTACTATTACGACTTTCGAGTTTTTTCTAAGACGCCTATTCTTCATTTTTCTACAACTTAGTGGTCATTTTCATAAACTCTTCTTCTAAAGGCACTTTTTTACACGGTTGAAAGCTTATTTTATGCGTTTTAGACGTGCGGCTAGCAATCAGACAATACTTTATTAGGGTTTTTTTGGCAGCTGTCTATTGATTTTGGACTAGTTTAGTTTGCCATTTCATCGTGAAAGAATTGAAGCTGAACGGCCACTGCGTACTGCGTACTTCCGGTAAATTGTTTCGAAACGGAATTGATGTTGGCGCCAATTTTTTATGATTTCGAGCTTTAAAACTGTGAGTTCTCTGCAAGGTCGAGCAATTTAACATAGCTGCTCCATTATTTATTTTATGATACCTATGAAGTCGCTTGCCTACGCAGATAAAACCGAGACGATTGGGGCCTTGGAAGAGTATAGTGATCGAAAATATGGCCTCCCGGCTAGTCGTGCCTTGAAAAGTTCAATCTCATAAGGCCGGCATTGCATATCCCCTCCTCCAATTCTCATAAGAACATACTAAAACATCCTGCACCTCAATCCAGTGATCCGAAACACTTCTTCAGCCTCAACCTTTCTACTTTCAAACATTTCAGTCAAATTAGAACTGACTGCCTGTTGTTTCTGTCGAAGACCACCAAAGACTGTAAATAATTTTTGTACTCTATTCTAATTCCCCGCGAAATGCGACAAACCAAAACTGAAAGTTCTCTGCTAGATTCGAGTCAGCCGAAATCTTTTTTCTTGCCCGAAATCATTTTTAAAGCATAGTTGCAAACCCTTATCTTTATAAGCTGAATTCTTGGACATAACATCAAGTCGCATGCGTTTTACTTCTTCTTGAAAACCATGCGTTTAAAAAAACTCCTTTACAATTTCCCAATAAGCCGTGCTTGCTTCTAAATAAAAATAAATAGGGTAGCGCTACAGAGCGAGAGGAGCCCCTGGGCCTAGCGCATTTCTCACAACCAAGCCTTGTGAGGGAACGGAGGGGACCTACAATTTTCTGCCAGTTCCGAACGGCTAATCGAGAAAGCGCTTTTCATGGCAATGAATACTAACGGAGGACTTGCCAATTCCTCGCGAAAGGCGATACCCGTGGAAAAAACATTTTTGCCTCTGTTGGGATTCGAACTCGAACCTCTGGATTAACAGGCGGACATGCTATCCATTACACCACGGGTACCACTTCTTGCGTGCTTGCTTCTAGAGCTTTCAAAAAATGTAACCAGACGAGCTAGACACGATATTTCACCGAGCAAACTTGAGGTATAATTATTAAGCAAACTTAAGGACATAATTATAATTGGTGGATCATGCAACTACTTATAACACCGGTAGCTAATGAAATCTCGGACGGGTTTATACTCTTATGCACCCAATACGATAGCAGGAAAAAGTTGTTTAAATTCGTCTTAGTTCGTTTCACACGATCCTTTTTAGTAGTTTGAGATGCAAAAAACACATCGTGTTACTCGTATCGGATCACAAAAAAGGCAAATGCCTTCCTATTGGTCGATCTGAAACGAGCTTATTGCTTTTTTAATTCGAGCGGAAAATATCTCATAATATTTTGTTGGTTTTTGTAAAACAAAATTTCTGATGGAAATAATTTTGGAGGTGTTTTAAATTTTTCAATCTAAAACGAGGTCATTGCATTGGCTTGACTTGAAAACCTAATTTTAAGTTTTTATCAGTTTTGTGATCGAAATGAAATGTTAAAATTAAAATATGTAGTTATATTTTTTAATCACACATTTTGTAGTCATAAAAACAAGAGTTTAAGTCAGAAGTCCAGTAAATTATTTTTCTTTTGCACTTCAATGACAAAACTAATAAAGGATTAAAATTTGCTTAAGCTCGAGCAACACTATAAAATTCTCAACTCAATTGACTTCAATACACTCGTTTCAGACTGACTTGTAGGGTAAAAATGCCTTTTTCATCAAAAAATTCTGAGTGATTTCGTTTTGAACGAATCAACACAAGTCACACGATGTGTTTCTTCTGTCAAGTGGCTCGATTTTGTTAGTTCTACACAACCCAACACAACCGTTGGTTCTTTGTTTAGGTTGTAGGCACCAGATAAAATGCATTAAGGAGCACGAAATAGTTCCATGATGGGGTAGGTACTCCATTCCAGTGCATGGGAACACTTACTGTTTCAGTGATCTGATATGTTGTAGAAATTTCATACATGAGTTCAATGCATGTTGCAGGTAGGCAATAAAGCTCTTTTTCAAGGAGTCAATTTCACCTTAGAAGTGTTTTAGATGCGATTTGTTGCGACTTAGTTATGATAAGTGCTTCGTTGAATAAGTATGCGTTATTTTTCGAATTTCCAGCGTTTGCATTAGTAACATTATAAGAGTCTGTAATGCAATGGTTAAAATTAAGACTATAAGCAGAGTCGCTCATTGAAAGTAGACAACACCGTAAATTTAAACCAAAATACAACAAATGTGAATTTCGTGTATTTATTTCTCAAAAGCAGTTTTTCGGTATGTTCATTCACAATCTGAGTAAGTTTTTTGAGCCATTCCGTTTTCGTAGTCGATCCATTAGAAGTCAACAAACAGTCCAGTGAGTGAGTTTCTCATGTTGAACCAGCGACAAAGAAGGCTTCAGGGGTCTTCCGGTCAATAAGATCGTTTGCAAGGGATGCCAAGACATCGATCAAATTAAAAAGGATGAAACGATCTCTAAAGAATACTTTCTAGAACTGTACAAACAAAAGTGATTTTTCATCGCGGAAATGGCCGGATACACAATTGTGTCATTATCATGGCAAAAATATATCTCCGGCTTCAGCTCTTTGCACCGATTTCCTTTCCCAAAATCTTAATAAAAACTGGGCGAGTATGAAAATGTTTTTTCACGGGTATCGGAAATGGCAAGTCCTTTATTAGTAAATTCATTGCCATGAAAAGAGTTTTACCGATAATCCGCTTGGAACCGACAGAAAATTGTAGGTCCCCTCCATTCCCTCACAAGGCATAATTCTGAGAAATGCGCTGGGCACTGAAGCTCCTGACTCTGTTGCGCCACCTTATTAAAGTCAAATGGAGAAATAATCTCTAAAAAAAGCATATTTTCAAGGCCTTGAAAAAATCTGCCATCAAAAGAATATGTAAATTGAAAAAAAAAAGGTCACCCTAATGTATTGAGCTAAGAAGCGTTGGAGAAATCAGATGTTTGCTATCGAAATTTGTGTTCTATGATTTTATTATATTCTAAATAGGTTTTCAGATACAGTGGGTTAGGTGTTATTATACGTTCCCTAAGAAATTTGTCAAATTTTTCCCTGTATGTCGCATATGACCGCCCAAAAGTTACACCTGTCTTACTTTATTTCAAACCTCAATCGTCTTACAATTTTCATAATCAGTCATCAATCAGTCATAATTTTTCGGGATTTTTAAAAATCTATAGACCTTCTTGTTCTTCTTGGCAGGTTCGATTCAAGTTTTCAGTTTTTAGTTTCATTAGCGTAGTCATAGAAGTAATAGAAAATAAAGGATTCTTGCTTTGTTTTCGGCTAAATAGTAGGCTTTTAGCCTTCAAAGTCGGAATTAAAACACACTTTGAACTGACCTGTAAATAACTAAATACGTTCGTCCTCAAACCGGGCTACAGCCAAATGTGTATCATTAAATTGGACATAATATATCAAAAATCGCAACATAACATTATAAAACGAGATGTTGCCCAAAATAGAGTCTTTTTGGACAGAAACCAGCACATTCATTTGAAATGATATTCGTTCGAAGTCGTTGTTGAAGATTCAGTCGAAAGAAAGTGAGTGAACATGATCGAGGGAGAGATCTTAAGAACTCTGTTGAAAGGACAAAATGACCCAAATGCGACCAGGAAAGATGAATTGCAAGCGCCAGTATTCATAAAGTTGTACGTGTGGCGTGATGGTAAGCATGTATGCATGTTAATCGAGGGGTTCGTGGTTCGAACTCAAACAAATCCAAAAATGTTTTTTTCACGTGTATCGCCTTTCGCAAAGAATTGGTAAGTCCTCCGTAGTTGAATTCATTGCCATGAAAAGCTCTTTCTCTAATAGCCTCACGGAATCGACAGAAAATTGTATGTCCTCTCCATTCTCCCACAAAGGCAATGGTTGTGAGATATGCGATAGGCACCGAGGCTCCTAATTCTGTAGCGGAACAACATTTAATCCAGAAAAAACAGAACAGACAGAAGTCTTATCGAACAGTTAAAAATGGCGTCCATGCAGATTTGATCTGTTAACCGTTCGCTCGATCTTAAGGTAGACCTCCAAAGTTTGGATTTCATTCAAATTGAATTTTGCCTTTTACGTGATTTTTAGGTGATGGTAAAACCTTCAGTTCCAGTGCCATGAAAAGTTCAACGACTGAAGGAATGCTGGCCTACAAAAACATTTAACGCCTCAATTCAGTGAGCAAAAACACTTCTTCAGCCTTGACCTTTCTACTTTCAAACATTTCAGTCAATTTAGAACTGACAGCCTGTTTGTTTCTGTCCCAGTCCACCAAAGACTGTGTAGTTTTTGTACTCTATTCTAATCCGCGGCCTAAGAAAAATTCCACGCGAAATAAGACAAACTAATAGTCAAAGTTCTGCAACAAAGTTGCAAAGTTGCCGACAGCATCAGTACAACATTAGTTTCACTTTTGTAACTTTGATGTTTGCTTAAACCCCAGCGGCTCTAGGCCTCGTTCGGATCGTATCACAACAAATATGTAAATTTTATCAAAATCTGACCTCAGCTTGCGATAAGATCTCTGCCTCAACATGTTGACATTTCGCCTCCTTGCTTGCGCGCCCTCTCCCGCTCCCGCTCCCTTCACCGGGTGTCAAATATATGTTTTTATTAAAACACTCGATTACTGCGAACAAGGCCGCGATGCGTTAACATGCACACGCAAACACACCGTTTTATGAGCCAAAATTGGTAGTGCCTGGGTTATCGTGACCACAATCGAACACGAAAGCAGCAATCAAAGAGCTAAAAGCTCCAAGGAGGATACTCGTTTAATTTATGATCGCCTCTTGACATATTAATTTGATTATTTTGTTTTTTGTTTTTTCTTTTGATTTTGCCTATAAATGTGCACGATCATGCTAACAACACACTGACTGGCTTCGAAACAAACACGCCATTTCGAGGATGGGTCATCGTAAGTAAGTTGTATTTGGTAGTTGGAAGGTGTAAGGTGGTATTTGATAGTTGGAGCACTTGCCCTAGATTTGGGCTGCCGCCATAACTGTTCAAGATGTACTTATCACTTCCTCCTGGCAAAGATCACTTGCACAATCGCGTCGGCAAATCAATCAACCAAACGCTTCACGATAAGCAATACTTGTCGTACATATCCCCGTCTATCCGTCCGTCGAATGGAAATACAGGTATCACTCCACACGCGCGCGCGTTGATATTTCATTTCTCGCATAACGTGAGACCACCGCTACACTGTACGTCGCACCATCACCGCCTTACTGCACCGCGCGTCGCTCTGATTCGCGATCTGCGATCCGATCCGATCAGGTGATGGTAAATCAGATCAACTAAAAGGCGATATACGACGATGTTAATGCTTGTTGTTGTTGTTTAAGAAACAAGCGCACATGCCGCATGCACCCAGTTCAAAGGAAGCCGCCTCCGGACTCCTTTTACTCGTCCCGACTAGGTATGATCATCGTGCGATGTTCTATGAGGCGCTTCTACTGAGAGTGGAGTATATCGCTTCACTCCTCGGCTCGCATTCAAACCTGATGCTGCCGCTTTTGATGATGGCACATCCAATCTCCAATCCCAAAACAAACTCCAAACGCTCCAAGATCTAGCTCTCAGATTGTCTGCATCAGTGTTGCAGCATCATATGTGTGCCGATGTATATTAAGAGTGGTCAAGTGGGAGAGCAACCTGAGAGACGCTTATACTGAATTTAATTTGAAAATAAATTTTATTGCAGTGCTTGGACATCATGTTCTACCCGTGTCCGTGTTTAATGTCCGCTTTTAAAGTGAGTTATAGATATGGAGATGCCGCTCCTGCTGCCTCGTACTGCGGCACAACTTGTGGCGTTTCCCGATTCCGGACGGGACGCGGACGTGGACACGGAGAGGAGATTGTCAACAGCGATTATCGGATCTAGTTGTCAGGCGCGTTCCGATGCCGCTGCAGTGCACCGCGCGGTGCAACAAGTCGTTCGCTTTAGTTTTTGGAAAAATAAATTACCTAACCATCCTTAGAAGGAGACTAGGTCTTGCCATGCCTGGAGTTGGCTAACTAATTGTGATACCTTCGGGCGGCGTTGGATGTACTCACATAGATCTTCGAGTACACAAGTTGTGCTCTACTATGATGGGGTGAGGAGATTCACTTAGTTGAGTTTTAGTTCTCACAGTTTTCGGGATGATTTGCTCGTGGAATGATTTATGAGGGATCCCGTTGCTGCTCATAAATAAAATCGAAGTCACTATGACGACAGTCTTAGTCTAACCTTTGGCGAGGTGCCTGACGAGGGTATATGGGCAACGCTACCACCAAAAAAGATCACCAGATTGACTCGGAGACGACGAATTGTCATCATTTAAATGTTTCGGAGGTTAGGTGTGTTAGGAGGAGGAGAGGTGTGTTGGAAGTGGGTAGCGTACCAAACCCATCCCATCGTAGAGCACGCCGTGCCTGGAGGCCATCACCATCGTTTCCATTCGACATAAAACCCGAAACGGAAAAGAAACTCAAAGTCGGAAAGTGGTCCCTCGTCTTGGTGGGTGCTGCTTCTTCGGTTCATCCAGTCAGCCAGCCAGCCAGCAGCATCAGCTTCTTCTTCTCTATGGGTTATGTGAAAGGTCAAGTTCGTGATCGCATTCAAAATTGTTGTGTGCCAGCGCGCATCCGTAGCTGGCAGATGAAGATGAACAAGAAGAAGAATAAGAAGTGAAAAAAGAAGAGCCACAAGTTCTTCTAGGTACTGCCAACTGCCACCAGCCAGCATACCTACACCAACCTACCAACAACCATCGGCTTCTCTCGAAAGAAGATACAAAGTGAATGCTTCACATGGAGACATGTTGTCTCCATCACATTTTCTGTTAAAAGACGGCTGCTCGCTATAGAAGGCTGGCTGAATCTGAATTCCTTTATTGTTAACGAGGTGGCACCATCGCGCATCGTCTTCTCATTCCTTTTCTTCTTCTTTGCTATAAATGCAAAGACCTTCTCGATGACACGTTAACGGGATCCACCTTTCAAATCATAATCAATAGAGCATGTTGTTCCCATTTGGGAGCAGTGTGTTTCGTCAGAGACATCGTCGTCATGAAATCGATTGCTTGCGATATTTTTGGCCCACAGTTCATGGAATTTCTCGTACGTTTTTGTATTTTTTTTTTTTTTTAATTTTATTTGTGTTTTGCTCTCTGTCACTGGCTACAATCGATTGCAATGCGGGTCCAGGGCAGAAAGATATTTTGATTTGATGCAGCGAATATCTGTTCTCGAATGTTTATGAATAAATTTGGATTAAAAAAAAAAAAAGAAAAAAAACCCAAAATCTGTCCACGTTGTCCATAAAGCCACAGTGTGTCTCTCCCAGGAGGTTTCATTTATTTATAAATGCAGTTGCGTTATGAATTTATCGAATTTCAAGTTGTGATCGTGATGACATGTGAAGGAAAAAGTCTAAACGGCTAACAAAGCAGCTGTGAACGAGTGTGATTTTGGATTGATGAGAGGATGGCCATTCTCCTAAAAAAAAGTCCTTCGATTAATGAAGCTGGAAGAATAACGAGAAAAAGAATTCTACACTGCAGTTGGAAATATGACAGACTAAGGCAAGAGATGATATGACACCTCTGCATTTTTCTCAGTTTGAACAAAAGAAAAACTCTTAGGTTAAAATGAAAGGGTTTTGTTTTTTTGACTATTTATCGAGGTCGTTCTTCAAAGGCTGGCTTGAAGCGCCTTTATGTTCCTTTTAATTGCAAAAAGGCCATGTGGCTACACTTTTATATGTTTATTGGAGGAGTGAACTTTCTTCTTACCAAAACTCCTGGTGTATGCCACACGCTTAAGCTAAGCTTTAACAAAGTTCAGTAAACTGCTAATGTCACTTTCTCAAAGCGGTTTATGTTTCACGACCCAAAATCTGAGGGCTTTCTTCAATAACCTCAATGAAAACGCGTCGTTTTATTAATATCTGTGTAACTATTTTTCTTTCTCGTAACTTTTTTCTAACAAACTTTTAGAATCATGTAATTCGTTTCACCGATAAAAAGATTCATAGCCCAAAATAAAATTTCAAAAAAGTTCAAAAAGTTAAGGTTCTTCTTGATTTGAAGTTAGTACGACAAAACAAAACACTCGATGATGTTGACTAATTCCAACAAATTATCAAAAGTTCTAGGCAAAAAATATGTTAAACTCTTCTAACACTACCCCGATGTTGATGTATGCGAAACCGTTTTTTGAAGACGAAATTCTGGATACTGTTTTAACTGAAGAAGAAGTACGTTTGTCAGTTAACAAGCTTAAAGACGGAAAAGCACCAGGAGCAGATAGGATCACGGTTGAATTTCTGAAACATGGAACAGTGGAGCTTATTCAAAAACTTGCCGAGGCCTTTAAAAACATCTTAGATACTGGAATAATCCCTAATCAGTTCAACGAAGCCATAATATTCCCAATTCACAAAAAAGGTGACATTTCTCTTTCGGATAACTACCGTGGTATATCATTTTTAAATACCTTTTATAAAGTTTTTGTTACAATCTTGAGTAACCGTTGTTGTTTGGATGAATCGTAACAAAATACTTAATGAATTCCAGGCGGGCTTTCGAAGCGGGTATTCCGCAAACGACAACATATTTGTTTTGAAAAACATTGCGGGTACCTTTTTGGAGCAAAAAAAGAAACTGTATGTGTTTTTGTCGATTTCAAGGCCGCATTCGACACAATCGATAGAAAAACCATGTTTTACAAAATGTATAACAAAGGAATGTCAGCAAAATTTGGAAGGGTGTTAGAAAACCTTTATGACGGAAATAGAGCAGCGGTATGGAATGGCGAGGAGAGGTCAGACTGGTCACTGGTTTGAAACAACGATGGGAGTAAAACAGGGATGTCCCTTAAGTCCATATCTATTTTCGCTTTTCATCGACGACCTGGTTGACGAGCTACCGGGTGGAATAGAGTTTGCTGGACTTTTAATTAAAGCCCTTCTGTTTGCTGACGATGTTGTTCTGTTCGCGTTCTCACCGGAATCGCTACAACTAATGATCAATCGTCTGAAAGTGTACTGCAAATTGTGGAACTTAACGGTCAATCTATAAGCAAGTCAAAGGCTATGGTTTTCAAAAATGGTTCTGGCAGATTGGCTAGAAATGAAAAATGGCACTTCAATCGCCAATCTATAGAAGTTGTGAAGGCATATAAGTACCTCGGTGTAGTTATAACAAGCAACTTACAAATGGAAACGCATTTCAAAGAAAAACTTATCCGAGCAAAAAGCGCTATAAGTGCTACATGGAAAAATTGCTTTGCAAACGAACTCGTTTCTCACAACGTAAAATACAAAGTGTTCACTGCAGTAGCTGAATCAATTATGTTGTATGCGGCTCAAACTTGGGGATACAAAAAATATGAATCGGTGGAAAATTTACTTAGATACTATGTTAAAAGATGTTTTCAACTACCAAAGAACACACCTAATTACATGGTAAATATTGAAACCGGACTATCACCACTCTTTGTGAAATCCCTTAAGCTACATATTGACTATCTCTTGAGAGTTTTTAACATGCAGGAGGAAAGACTACCAAAAGTGATAGCCATGTATGTCTTACAAAGGAAGAGTCTTTGGTTCGAGAAGCTAAGTACTGCGGGCTAAATTTTATACTCAACGTGCAGATATGTAATGAAAAGGACGTCAAAGATTCTCTTTACGATCTAATCGCTAAAACCGATGAGAAATACAGGCTCGAATGTATCTTTCAGGCGTCTTCTTCGGTGCACAGAGCCACTTATAGCGTGCTTCAACATAATCTGTGTGAAAGAAACTATTTTAGGATCGATTTTAATCAAAAAATAATATATGCTGTTTTCAAGATGAGGGGCGAGTTGGTAAGACTGAACTTCATGCCACACCGAGAGGATCTGCCAATAATATGTGCGCTTTGCAACATGTCTCTTAGAGAAGACATTAAACACTTCATCGGTTTATGTCCGATCTTGAAAGAAATTAGAAGAAGCTTTCTGGGCAGCGACGAAATAGATGATGAAGGCGTTTTAGCGCTCCTCAACTGCGAAGGCAATACAACCCGGCTCTACTACTTTTATAAGAAAGCAATGGCTTACAGGAGCCAAATACTGAATGAAGCTTTTTAAAAAAAGAATTAGCAAATTAACTGCAAACAGTCCCACACATAAACTTGTAATTAAATTTGTTTGTATACCACTTATTTTATTTTTATTTCTATTCCTTTCATATCCGAATAAAATGTATGAATTTAAAATTAAAAATTACTATTAAATTGTTAAAAAATGTCAATCGGGCAGACGGCAATGCCATGCTTTAAAGATTTTTGTATCTAAATACGTTAAATGTAATTTTGAAAATTGAAATAAATCTATTGTAATCTAAAAAATCTAAAATCTAAAAATCAAAAGTTCTAGGCATGGGAATTAAGACTTCGATATTCCTTTTGAAACTTTGCTACATGAAGTACCTATACTTGCCACATTTAAGTAAAAGACGTAAATCTGCCACTATGAGACTACCTTATGGAAGCCATAAGGCCACAACATTTTTTATATTTACACAAAACTTTTTAATTAAATGGGTGTATTTAATTATTACACGTGTAGTCCTAACATTTCTGATATTTACACGTGTAGACGTGTAGTTTTGAGAAAAATTGCATTGCCTTGAAAAGAAAAAGAGAATTTTATAACTTTTCAATGAAGCTGCAAAATCAATAAAGTGAAGATCAAATGACTTGAATAATGTTTAAAGGGTCTACCCTCTTAAGAATATCCAAAAAACATTTTATTTTTATTGCTTTTTGAAAAGTTACATATTTTGAAGCATTATACTAAAAATTTTTTTTTTTTTGATTGCGCAGAATGACTATACTTTTGTATGACGTTGACGTTGCTACCAGAGCCCCCTAATATCAATATTTTTCATTTAAGGGAACTCTAAACGCGTTTTTCTCGAAATGACGTTTTTGGACACCTTGTTATATGTTCAGCCGAACCCTACCAACATTTTACATATTTTTTATATTATTTATTTAGAATCAAATCACAAATCAAGAAGAAGGGGCTGTGAATATCCTTATAGTGTAATGAAAAAAGTCTGAACATTTAGGGAAATAGGAGATGATTTAATGGAAAACACCAATGCACTTTGTTTTTGAAATTTTGAGAATCGTAATGCAAAGGAAATACAGAGTCGGCTTAAGCATTCCACATAAGGGCACTGCGACTGTAAAGTATGAATCTTTATACTTGACTGTACGACCGAAGTTGGGCTCAAGGTAGACCTGATGAGTATTCCTAGGGAGGCGGTTGATGCGCTTAATTATTTCAGGAGAGGAGCTGCCTGTTTTGCTAGAGCACTGTTTGTAGAAAAAAAGATAAAAGAGAGTGAGGCAAATAACGCTTCTACGATGTTCAAGAAAATCGATCGATTTTGAAATTGAACTGTCACGTATCAGTTTAAACGCTATTATTTGTACCCTATCGGTTGAGCGTGATGACGTGTAAGGAGCTTCCGACCAGATATGGGAGTTAAACTCCAGTTTTGGGCGGATGTAAACTTTGTATATAGTAGCAAGATCAGAAGGGGTAAAAAATACCTTGCATCGTCTTAAGAAACCTAAGCATTTAGCAGCATTTTTGGCGACTTTAAATATGTGGTCATTCCAATGAAGATCATCGTCTACACACATACCAAGTACTGACAGCTTCACTACAGAAATTATGGGCTCGAGCTCTGGCTATAGCTATAGCGCATATAATACGAATTTTGAGATTTTGAGTTGAATCATTTTTTATTTAACAGTTGTCATTTCTTCCGAAGTTTCAATATGCACCCACGGTGTGGCTCGTGAAAGGTTGTGTCACACGATCTCAATCGAGTCATTTAAGCGGGGAGGAAACACATCGTGTGACTCGTGTTGATTCGTTTCAAACGAAACCCGAAACCAATCACTGATTTCTGATGAAAAAAGTACCTGCTTGCGTTTTCCATTGGCTTATCTAAGATGAGCTCATTTCAGTCGTTTGAGTTGAAAATCTAATGATGTCCCCAGAGCTCACACGAATTATAAGCTCTTGATAGTTTTATCACTGAAATGTAAAATTTAGGCAATTTTTTCATAAAAAAAGAATGATTTTGTTTTACAAGAACCAACACGATACAAATTCAAGTTCTCCATATACTAATCGTAAATCAATTTTTGGCAATCAACACGATTTCATTCCATAGTTTATACCTTTAAAAATCATCCTCACCTCAAACCAACCTCAACCAGAAAACACCATTAACCTCCTCTTTGTGGATGATTCCTTGGCCTACGCGCATTCACTCTCACCTGTGATTGCTGCTCGTAGTGTTGAAGCCAACACAACGACGGACGAAGACGTTCGCAATCAGCCATAAACTGTCACAACTCACAACATCTGCATCAACTTTCCCGACGCAACACAACTCATGCCCAAGAAGCAGGTCAAATATCTAGGTTTCCACTTCAACGAACTGATGCGATTCAACCCGCACACCACTGCAGTTGTTAGGAAAGCTAACTATGTTTCCAATCGCTCATGTTCAAACGTCCCTAAAATTTGACAATTTTTTTTTTCATTGCTTATATTTCAAAGCCTCTAAACTTATTTTAACACGGAAAAATTCTGTAACCTTACAAGCTTTAATTGAGTCCCTAAAGGGTAAAGCATAAAACTGTGCATTCAATCGCAGTGACCTAGTGTATGGTCAGTTTTCGGACACAATTATCTACTTTTAAGAAGGCTTGAACTAAACAGAAACAAAAAGGGAGAAAGAACTGAGGAAGATCCCCAATACAATTAAATTGGTCTTAATCAAATTATAAGGAACTTGAAAATATATTTGAACCGTGTGGAATGATAGCAGAGCTCTCCAGCTGGAGTCTCAGAAACTGTCCCCAAGGTTTGTTTTTGTTTTTTTTGTGATTTTTCTAAGGCTTTTCAGTTAACTCTTGAGGTAACCCTATTTTCAATCGACCGTTTCTTTTGAACTTATTTTAGAACACTTTAACTTAGAGAAGTTTAGCTATGTCTGCTCGCAGAACATTTAGATAAGCTAGCAATGATATTGCACCAAATGTTACGGTAATTATCCAAAAAGCGCCAAGAATAACAACTACCAATGTAATGAACATTAAAGTTCAACCTTCAGACTTCCAGATTTAGGACTCTCAATCTATGTAGAATGTGGACCTCCTTATTCCTTTTTTTTTGCAATATTTTTGTTTAAAGGATTGAGAAAAGGGGCAGCTTAAATTGTTTGACTAAAGGCTGTAAATTCTAAACTGTTTTGGTCAAAAGATAGTTCAGAGAGGTTTCATCAGCATACATATAGTATCTACCTCGATTTATTCCTTCCTGGAATGTATTCGCAGTTGAAATCCTAGTAATATGCAAACTTTTCATGTCACTTTGACATCATTTTTAGTAGGATTTTTTTCATATTGACAAGCCTGTCTAATTTAAAGAAGTAATGGTTGTCAACCGCTTAAAATCAAAGACGTTAACGACTGACATTCAAAAACAGTTGTTACCCGTTGTAAAAGGGCGAACGAATGTGACCTATAATAATCGAAAAATCTTTGTATGCCAAAACACTTTGCTTGTACTACACAATCAATTGAAACACGATACACTCAAAAATTCTGTCACGTAAACCATTACCGTCCTCAACTGTCATAATCCCACAACATAATGTCAAACGATAAACGTCATCACGCCATTATGACTCCGATTAAGCACAGACAAATTGATCGATTATCCCTATTATTGTTTGCCTGTTTTTATGTCGTTTCCACCACACACACACTTCTCAACCTCAACCAAACGAGCTGAAGATAACGCAACGCGACAAAACAATGCCTCAGCTGTTGAATGACCCACAAGCCATCAATACGCGGGCATGTTGCGTCGCTTTGTAAACACAAGTCTTAGCTTACATTTCACCGCATTGTATTGGCGCGCCATCATCAGCTCGCTTATCTTGCTCCCATCTCTCTTTGGGCGAGATGTTTGGTTTTTTTTTTTGCTTTTGTTCTTTTGATGCGGTGCGGTGGTGATCGGTGGTGTGGCGGGTGATGTGGCAAGATCTTTTAGTTATTAACATGGTACAACATAGTATACGGCCGATTGTTTGTCTGTCTGTCTGTCCGGCCGTCTATCCTCGTCCATCTACTGTCTGATTGTGTGTTGCGGTGCAGATGATCAGTGTAATTGGTGTGGCGATGGCCCATCACCGATTTGTGCAGGTGATGAATACAAGCTCGCTATGTTTGACAGGTATGATTCGGCATAGCTAGCAGTAGCTATTGCTGGGCGGCCGCGGCCATCGCATTATCTCGGGTGGCTCGGCGCGTCGGCGGAAAAAGGGGCTGGGATGTGGTTTCGGTTTCGGTTTGGTTTGGTTTGGTAGTCTTGTGGGAAACACATTCATCTTAAGTGTGAAATCTGTTTGATTGTTAAGCATTAAGATATTATTTTGGGCCAACAACTACATTTGGGTGTTGTTAATATAGTGCGCCTTTGTTTGGGAATGGATATCTAAATGAGGTGCGAATAAGATTGACAGCTGAATTAATGACAAAGTCATGCGTGCTGTATGAATTAGAGTGTTTCTTTTGGAATTGCTGTGTTCGCATTGTTGTTTGGCAAAGCTTTGAGCTTACAACTTTGGGTGTAACGTAATAGGGCATTCGTGGGTTTTGTTTCTCTCTTTCTGTTTCTCACAAGGATGACCTGCTTCTATCTCGCACCAAAAAGTGAAAGACTGAAGTAATGATTTGGTTGTGGCCCCTCTCCATTGTGGGATATTTTTTCTGCCAAATGTTGCAATTTTGACTGATCCATGGATTAGCCAATAATTGTGGTGATTTGATTTTTCTATCGTCAATCTTCTCTTCTACGCAAGAATGTGAAGGCCAGGAGAAGATGGCATTTTTTAAGCGTTTTGTAGCCTCCAAAAGCTAAAAATAGCTACAATGCTTTGATCGCGATATCGGAGACTTGTGATATTTTTATCCATAAACATCGACGAAGAGTCGTAAAGCGAGTGACCTTCAACGTTAAATGGAAAGCGAGCGTTAAATGGACATGCTATTCATCACACCACGGGTACCATTTTGAAAGAAAATGCTTTTTCTAAACAAGTTGCTTGGATAAAGGTTGTCACTCCACTTGGTTAGCGAATTCATTTCTCTTCAAAAAATGGGGTACACCACTTTGTTTTGATAGCGAAATAATGAAAACAAGAATTCCACTGACACCAAAAACTGTTTAGGTTTCGGCCCATAAAAGAGCACAGAAGTTGTCAAAATTGGTCACACTTCTCTTACTTTGTTTGCCAGTTTTTTTGTTTCCAAGTAAGCAACGGAAGGCCACCACAATTCCTATACTTCGGAACCTATATCTACACACTAATATTTTCATCTGAAGACCGTGGGGCTTGGCTCTCCAAATAGCTCTTAACTTAATTCTCGGTGAACTGAACATGTTTATGGGAGCATCTTTTGAAATGCACGCAATGTTTGCAATGCTATCAATTGGTTTCGATTAACAAAACAAATTCTCGGGAGTGTATCTATCTTCTTTCACCTGTCATGCAATCAACTTGTTTGCATTGCACAACCCTCCCTATGTGGTTGATGTCCGATAGCCATGCCGCCGCCGCCGCCGCCGTCAATTGTCGTGCATAACTTCTCGATCACGCTTAATTACATTTAATTGAATGTGACGCATGCGTGCCAGCCCAGGTATTTTCCCCATACGATGCAATCATTTTTCTTTGTCTTTTTGTTATGTGTGTCGATCTCTTTCTCTCTCTCTCTCTGTAGCTCGTTATCACTCTCTGTTGGCTGTCAAATGGCTATTAAGTGAAAATACTTGTAATTACTAATTGAGATTACAAGTGCTGGCGCAGTCGGCTGTGTAGTATCATCTCCACATGATGGCTTCCCGAATTCCACCGGTAATCCGTGCACAGAAATCTAGATTCAATTGAATCCATTAGATACGGTATAAATAAATCATTTGATTGGCACTCGATGCAAGTCCAGCTGAGCTATCAATGATGTCGCGCTAGTGCAATGTGATGATTGGTTTCCGCCAAAGTGTTTTGCGGTGTGTTTTTCATGATAAACATTTGGATCCCCATTAATTGAGCACTTGTCTTCCTATAGGGGAGGATTAACATGAAAATAATTGCCTGGGATAGGCTCAGATGATTTTTCTTGGATGGAGGTAATCAGTTGCCAATCGAATGCATCCGTCGACAAAAGGAGTTTTATTAGTTTTGGGCTTAAAATAGATTGCGAACAGCTAGTAGAAGAGAAATTGTTTGTAATTTGTAGTTAAGAAATTTGCGCTGTCAGAATTACTGTTGAACTTGTTGAAACTTGTTGAACGGCACGTATTTTAGCGATTGACATGGCCAAATGCTCCTCAAGTCATTCAATCTACGATTCACGATCCGATGTAAAAAAAGTTGTAAGTTGCCTTAGGTTCCGAGGTTTCCAAAGCTTTGTTGCACAGGGTGGTGGTTTCCTATTTTCTCCCCTTTTTTTGGTAAAGGGTTTTTCTGTTTTTCTTTTTAACGTTCAGGTATTAAAAAGAAATAAAGAGCATTTGTTAAGTGGCTGCTAAGAGGACCAATTTTCGGCTACTTTTTTCAGCATTTATCAGCCAAAACGCGTCGAATATTCTCTTCCAAGGCATCAATCATCTTGGGCTACGACAAGCGTAGTCATAAATAACCCTACAAAAAATAGTCTAGTTCTTCCCCAATCAAAAAGAAGAACTCATATAAAAAAACACTCTTTAAAACCTCGAAAGGATCAGAACTCTGCCACTTATCTGCTTCATTCACACTAGCGACGCATTAGTCATCGCTTATGGAATGCACTGCGTTCATCTCAGAAAGCGTTTGCAATGCTCCCAGCTAATGGTTGACTAAAGTCTGAGGTAACTAACTGCTGAAATTCCATGCAATTGTTTGGGTGAGGAGTATGCTGCATTGACATTTTTTTCATTTCCCTTGAAACTGACAATATCGTGGCATAGGCAACTAAGCTGGTTGTGCTCTATTGTTTGCAAAATGATTCTTTTGAATTGAAGGCTTCCACGGATTTTGATACTTCTAACCTCTACAAAAACGTAAAGCGAATATGTTAAGGTGAGTATTTATTTGAGAGTTCTTTTGTAAGAGAATCACTCTTGGGTGCCTGTCAAGTTGAGATTTTGAGAGCGTGGAACCCCAGGCCTAAGTGCATTTCTCTCGAGCATATTTGTTAAGCGAATGGAAGGAGCCTACAATTTTCTGCCGATTCTGAAAGGCTTATCCAGAAGGCGCTTTTCATGGCATGAAATTTCTCCCAAAACCAAAAGGCGGTATCTTGGGGTAAACTTCTTTTTCTCCTTGATGGTTCCAAGATTCAAACCTCTAACCTCCAAGGGTTTCGGCTGCTTTCATCTTTGGGAATGTTCTTGAAAACGAAGAAAAGGTAAAAAAAACTATGAGCTACACAACGGATTCACCGTGGGTCTATCGTCTCTAATTTGGTGCGTGGTCTACCATTGGAATACAGCTACAAATTGAAGACTTTTTTTTAATTAGATAGGGCGAAGGTAGATCACCTTTACTAGCACGTCGACCTGAAAGATCTTTTGTGCTGTTCCCTTAAATCAAAACGTTAAGTGTAAAGTTGCTCATTCGAAGTTGAGGTCGTGTAAGAGCCTAAGAATATTCAAAGCAGAGGTGTTTCTGATGTCAAGGGGACTAGAGAATCCTTTAAGGAAACGTTTTAGCCAGGATCTGCCTATGGCAGAGCATTCGTATAAAATGTGTTCACTAGTTTATATGTCTTCGAGGTAGAGCTGGCAGGTGTCGTCTTGGCTGACGCCCATGTTTTTTAAGCTGATATTTGGGAGAGCAGTGACTAGTGAAGAAGTCCGTAAGTAACTTTGCGTCACGTTTGCTCATGTCAAAAATTTCTCTCATACATCTTTGAGATAAGTCCATGTATAGTTTTGACTGTCGGTGGCCAGTAGAGTTGTTCCAGGTGTGGATCATGTTCTGCCGTTCCTAGGTAACCAGTTCATGTTTAATGCTACTGATTGGGATACCGCAGTAGGGTTCCGGGCCTTTGAATTGGAGTTGAGAGCCAAGTCTAGCTAGGCAGTCAGCATCTTCGTTACCCTGTACACCTTCATGTCCAGGCACCCAGGAAAGAGTGACTTTAGTGTGGGTGGCTAATTGAGATAGACATAGACATGTCAGGCAGCTCACAAATTGAAGATGCTCAACAAATTAGAGATTTTATTTGACTCTCTGTGGACCAGAGGTGAAGGTTTTTATTCCTGAATTCTGAATTTTATTTATTTTTATTTTTTTATTTTATTTATTCTGAATTTTACTTCAAAATCGCTCTGTCACGTCACGGTTTCGAGATATTAAGCCTTCAATTTCGAAAAAAAAATTATTTTTTTTATCGCTGCAAAGGCGATACCCATGAATTTTTAGATTTTTTCCTCCTCGAACCTCCAAGCGAAGGGTTGCAGCTGCTTTCATCATTGGCAATGTTCTTAAAAACGAAGAAAAATGAGGCATGCATTTTTAGCAGGAGTTTTCTTCTTTTGTTTAATTTTTGATGACAATTCAATTTAACTGAGACAAATTTGTTTCATTATTTATTTATTTAATTTTTCATACTTTTTACGGTGTGTTTCTTTTTTCTTATTAGCTGCACTTGAAATTTGTTCTTGTATTCTGTTCTCAAACTTAAACCTCTCCGACGATTCCGCTACAGTTAAACTTTTTGTAATTTCTAGATGCAAGCTGTATAATTCTTATTCAATTTTGGCTAACTTTTCGAAATGATGGTTTTATTTCCAGTCTAAGCCATTGCTTTATGGAAACGATAAATCATGACAAGTTGTCACTTAACGCATCAAAATTTTCTGTTCTTGTCGTTTCGTAAAGTATTTTTGTGGTTGTTAATAATTCAAACAATATTGGTTATGATTTCATTGCATTAATTAATTTTTTCAACCAGACTTCTTCTCCTCACCCTTGGTAAGGGGTCTTCGAGAAGGAAAACAATAATTTTTTTGAAGCTCCTACTTTTTGTAATGTTATATAACCAAGTTGAATGGCAAAAAATTTTATAAAAAAGTGGATACCAGCTATTTAATAGCGTACCAGCCAATTGCATGTGTAAGACTTTTCATACTTAGCCCAAACGTTCAAAAAAAGGCAACGAAATTGGCCGGTAAAACCTAGGAGCAGACAGGAACTGAGGGTGATTTGCCAAATATATTTTAACTCTCCTAAACGATGATAAAATACTTTGAGACTTTATCTAGTAATTCTTTTTGTATTTTACGTTAAACTGTAATTCGAATTCTCAGAAGAATACTCTCCAATATCTTCTCATATTCAAATCATCACCAAAAATCTATAAATTTTGTAACGAACTTAGTTTCCTGCTGTTGTTTGGAAAAACTTTAAAAGTATTTTTTTTTATTCCCCAATCAATGCGGGCGGGTACGATAACAATATTCATTAACAACCAAACACGTGCCGTTTCAGACGAAAGTCATGACATGAAAAGATCAGGTGGTAGGTTCCCTGGCAAATGAATCTTCCGGCGTGAAACCATAAATTAGCACAATCGATCTATGAACTGTATTCTTGAACCTCTTCAACCCGAAAATACATCCACAGAAACAAACAGAAAGACGTGGGCTTTTGCACGAAACCAAAACGAAAGAAGATCAACTCAGGGTCTTTGGCATTGTATAGCAGAAGAAGGCTGTTGTTAATAGCCTTTTTGGCGTTCAATTCCCAGCTAACACCTAAAACTTGACTTGAGTCATTAAATCTATAATCTGACTTCCCGATCTCATCTGCAACTGCCTACGACGTAAATCCATTAAACAAATTCATCTATCCGCTTGCGTTGGCAGTTGTGTTGTATAGTTGGCAACACCCAACCCTTGTCTGCATGTCTCAATTTCAATTAATCACTCCCTGATTTTTATTTTGCATATATAGAAACGAATAGAGTCAACAACCACGCCCGAGATCCATCTGCTTGTCCCAACCAAAAGAGCCATGATGATGGCAATGGCAAGTTCTCATAAATTCTGTCTGTGATCTCCACCTTTTCTCTTTTGTCTACAGCACGGATTAGTTTTCTGCTGCTCTGAGCCATACTGCCAAATCTGGGTGTGCTGCTTCCTTAATTGAAACAAAACGCTTTTGTTGGATTCACACCCTTTGCGCACATCAAACACTGATGACTAAATGATGATTGTGCTTCGCGGTCTTCACAAAAGCCCCTTATGTCAAGCCTTTCCTGAATGAGGAAAATACCGAACCCATGTCAATGCGAGCAGCGTGTCTATATGCTTCTGCCTCACACAGTGCTCCAGTGGCATGCACCACTACCCACCCATGACAGGTGTGATATTTTTTGCAGCAACACTGATCCATCAATCAAAGCTCATTAAAACGAACAACCGCCACGAAGGAATTACCGTCAGATGACGCAAGAAGCCTCTTCACCACCACTTGTGAATCGAGAAGAGGATGAATTTACATGCTCTTCGAGACTGTGCATTAAAATTCACCGCCTGGCAGTTTGGTTGTGAAGAGGCCACCTAAAGCCTATTGTAACCAGACACACACCAAGCTTAGAGATGCAAACAGACCTTCGAGATCAATCAGAGCAGATAATGGGACTTGTGTAAGGCTTTCGTTATTAAAATGCGCACAGAATTGAAGCGCTCGCCGCCACCGCCAACGCCACGCTGCATATCACCAGACTAAGCGGATACTCGCACGAACCCAACGATCGGCCGCGAGCCACTGATCGACCGACATTTTGAATTTTGGCCGACATAAACGATGACGGCTGGCGATTGATTGACAATCCATTTAGAATCTTGTCGACCTGTTACACTTTTAATTTCTTTATTGCTTCCAATGCCACTAGCTGTCCGTTGGCGCTGTTACTGTTGCTGCTGCTGCCGAAGAGATCTTATCGATTGCACCTGAACCGTGTACAAGAACCAACCGCACATCGTTTAATCGCCCGTTTGGACGATCTATCTTGTTGCAATTTATACAATTTTTTTGTGTTGAGAAGAGAATTGTTTGTTACCGTTATTTTTGGTTCTCCAGTATTTCAGTACTTCTGCCTCTGTCCTTGTTTCTAGTTGCGACTTGCGAGTTTGTGGAGATAAAAGCAATTGTGCCGGCTGCAGCACGATCCGTCAGTCAAAATTTGCCTGTGCCTGCGCTGATTACGTAATTTTGAAAAATTTGTAACATATGTCGCCGAGTAACTTCAGCCAGCCATTCAGGCAGTCGTCCTGTTATTCCGTTACCATTCTTACCGCCTGTGCTAGTACCTTGTACTTAGTTTACCTGGTTTTTCGGAAAAATCATTTCAAACAGCCAGCGTAATTGATCGGTAGTAGTGTTGTAGTTGTAGCAGAATAGTACATTTATATCCACCGGACAGACGGATGTAAAGAAGGTAGTACAACAACAGCAGCTTACTACTGCGATCTGCGAGCCCCCATTTTGGTGCGCGCGCCAAAGCGCTATAAAGCTGACCTCGTTTTGGCCATTTGAGTTATTGTCTCTGCTGATACTCAACATAAATAGATTTCTAGAGAGCTCAGCTCGGATGTGTGTTTTCTTTCAATCGTGGTCGTCGCTTCGCGTCCTTCTCGTCGTTTTGGCAATCTCTGCCTAGGCTAGCCACCAGAAGTTATCGAAATTTGACGATCGTATTGGCAACGTGAGAAAATTACGTCGGCGCGCATGCTCATTGGGATGCCAATTTAGGAGCATACACTAGATGGGGTTGCTCTAACGCGATCGCGCGCATTGTATTTTGCTTTGTGAGTGCATTATTTGCGGAAAGTATATGTTTCTGTTTGGTTTTTTTGTTTGTTCTTGCTTATCTGCGATCTTAGATTGAGAGGAAGAATGAGTTATGCCGGGCTGTCGCTCATGAAATTGAACACCTGAGTGGTGGTGTTCAAGATCTGATTGGCTTGCTTGTTCGGTGATGTTTACTTTTTTGTTTTTTTCTATTTCTCGCTTTTTTGGTCGGTTTGAATCTGTACAAATGTTGTAAACAGTCGGATAATGGTTTAAGGAATTGGCTATTTACGATGTGTCCGTTTGGAACACAGGGTAATGTTCTGCATTTTTTAACGGCAATCAGTGTGCTAATGTGACAATTAATGGCGGTTTTTATATTTGCACATTTGTGACATCGATTGATGCTTAAAATTTAACGAGCTACCAAACGACTACGTGACATTTACAACAAAATTGTGACAGCATTTGCAAATAGTCTTTGGCAAAACCAAATGTTTGTGTTGAAAAGTATTGAGAGGTTTCGATTGGGCGCCATTTTGTTTTGTTTACTTTATTAAATAAAAGATTATGGAGGAGTGTTTTTTATTAATCGCAACTTTTGACTATTAGTGGATTTTAATTTCTTTTTAAATAAAGGTGCATGAGAGATACGATTTCACTGCATCAACACGAATTTTGCTTCTTTCACTAATCAACTCTTTTACAATTTTACATATGATTGCTGTCCCCAGACAACACCATGAACTTGGATCAACAATTTTTCGGTTTTCCTAAAGCTGTTGGTTCATATCATAATAAAAAAAAATTAACAAAGCGAGGAGCTTCAGGGCCTAGCGCATTTCTCATAACCATTGCCTTTTGAGGGAATGGAGGGGACCTACAATTTTCGGCAGGTTCCGAACGGCTAATCGGGAAAGCGCTTCTCATGGCAATGAGTTTACTAAGGTAGGACTTGCCAATTCCTTGCGAAAGGCGATACCAGTGGAAAAACATTTTGGCCTCTGTTGTGATTCGAACCACGAACCTCTGGGTTAACAGACAGACATGCAAAAACTCACGCCACGGGTTGGTTCATATCAGTCTTCTAATAAGTTCGTGTTATTGTGGTTCTTGAAACAGACTACCAACAACATCTTTACAAGCTTGTTGGATCTTATCAGCTAGTGAGTTTGTACGTATGCAGCTCAATCTAGAATTTTTGGTGCAGTCCGATTTCCGAAGCACCTTTCCAGCAAACATTAATCTAGTTGTCAGATAAAATTATGGTAGAAAAGGCCGACATTTAGAAACGAATCAATTAAGTATGATATTGAACGACTCACTTTTCAGCGAGTTACATTTTTTATATTAAATTTCTAGTATTGAGTTAAAGCAACTGCTATCCCCCACCATTGGTAAGGTTATAAGAGTAGCGAAAACTTCAAAAAATAGCAACATCTGTGACTTAACTGAGAGAATCATGGTTTTAAACTTTATTTAATGAAAAATAAGGAGATTTTTATATTATGCTTCAAAGCGTTTTCAAATTTGTGGGTCGTAAGAGTTTACAATTTATCTCAATTGTCTCAAAAACAGAATTGGTATTTCTTTTATAATTTAGCTTTTATTTGAAGCAACTTAGGTACCTGATCATCTAAACCCTATTTTTTATTTGAAGCAAGCTATTTGTGAATAGGAATTTCATATAGAAAAATCTTTTTTTTATTACGAAAGGGGAGGGAATCCCGAGCAGAGGAGATGACCTTAAACATTTTGGCGTCATCCGCGTAAAGTGAGATAGAAGACTATAGGGTGATCTTTTCTACATCATTAATGGCAAGAATGAAAAAGAGTGTTTCTTGTAGAGTCTAAGATGGCTACCTTGGGGTACACCGAAGGTTGCCAGGAAAGGTACTGAAAAAGTAGAACGGAAAGGATCTCTTTATTAGCGGTTGTCTAGATATGAAGAGATCCATTTGAGTAGGATGGGACTGATTACGAGGAAGGAAAGTTTAAAAAAAAATTAAATTCTGAGAGATTTTGTCGGCGAAAGCTCTACTTCGTTTCCAAAATCCATGGAGGAACACAGCAGTCTTGCTATAAGGCGCAGAAGCATGAACCTTATCTGAAGCGTTCGGGAAGACAATGTTTGAAGAAGAAGATTAGAGAGCGAGATTTATGATTTTTACTGCGACTTGAGTACAGCTTAAGCAATATGCATCGCGAAACAACGTTGACTGGGATGGCAATGTAGAGCGGATGGATTTTAACGCTTCGCCTACAAAAACACACTGTAGGGAACTCGTAAAATTGGAGAAAGCCTCGTCTTAGGTAGCGTAATGATCTGGTAGGGTACCTCAACAAACAACTTAAAGTGCAAAGCTGGAGAGAGCTCGTCTGAAATCGAAATTGCTGGCAAAAGATGTTGGTTGAGGCCCATGTTCAATTCTAACTGCAATCCCCACCTAAGTTAGTTTTAAATCTCTTGCTCAGTTGCCCCATGATTTTATTATGACTTCATAGTACAGTGCTTGTGAAAGTGTTCAAAAGAGAAAAAGGATTGTCGGCAAAAATGTTAATGTTAGTAACTACAATTAGTTATTTAATGTTTCTTTCCTTTTGAAAAGAGACGAAATTATGAAACAAATACGAAAAGTCGAAAAGGGAATTTTAGGTATTACCAGAAGTGGCATTACATCACCGAAAAATAAATAAAACGAATCATAAACTAGCTCGATGGCATTATCTGGGCCATCTGAGAGGCAGACGAAGACTCCAAATTCAGCACAGCAAGTCTCCAAATCGATCGTTTCACCTTTGTGTAACCGTTTGAAAGCTAAACGTCGGCCATACCAACAACTCCATCTGAGCCGGGATAACTTTTCACGATACATCTTAAATACCAGGTTAAACAATTTGGTTCGAGATCAATGACGATTTCTTCTGCTTGAACTGGTCTTGTATTCCTAAACCACTTTCACCGTCTGGTTATAGAAAGCAAATATTCCTGAGGCCATCGTTTTATAAGTTCACTCATCAGCTATTAAGACCGTGCGTCGGCTATAGTCTGCTACAAGAATCTCTTCCTGAAAAGACGCCTGCCACTGTTATATCTCGAGAGTCTCCTCCGAAGAGCATTGCATTAATTGTCAACTTTGATAGTTTAACCCAGAGCTTGTAAGAGGCTGGAAAGTGAAAATATGAATTAGTATCAAAGAATATGTAAGTAATACTTCTGCAGGAATGTTTTTCTACATTTCATATCTATAACTTTCTTGATTTGAACAATGAAATTTGTGAAGGAAGTTATTGCAAATTCTTATTTCTTGAGAGCTGCCAGATCTAGCCATGCCAAAGGTGGCGCTATAGTGAGTATTGGGATTGGAACGAAATTACAAAACCTTATACGTTACATTATGTAAAACTTCAGAAACTAATACTACATTTCCACCTTTGAATCCATCTGGACGCCGGATTGTTTTTCCTTGCTGTGCTTGGTGTTGTCTATAAACAAGAAAGAGACATGTAAAAGAATGTCACCGACATATGACAGCAGGTCAGAAAAGGCACTGCTATCAAACGTCTAGCTCACTGGAATGTTGGAAAAAGTGCGTTCAGCACGACATTTGTCACTAGGTTACTAGGCTGTTTAACCGTTCGTTTGAAGATTGTTTGAAGAAAAATAAGGGCGGTTTCCACCAATGCCGAAGCTACCGGAGTTTTTCGTGTTTTCTTCTGAGCACTTTCCACCCATTGAATTAAGCCCACCTGTAGTGGAAGAAGCATAGCCTCAAATAACAAACTTCTCCAGCCAGCTTACTTGGGCCAATCATTTATCAGCTCCATCTATCTACATTCAACATTGATGTCATTTCGTTCTAAGCCTTTACCTTATTGTCCTTGAATATAGTGCCACATATCTTCAGAAGACAAAGTGCCGTCATCCATCAAGTACATAATAATGAATTTAAGATCGCTTAAGTTGTTTGAGAAAGGATTTTGTGACGCAATTGCTTTTCTTGCTGAATGATCACTTGCTCAGTTCCCTGATGACAGGGAGTAAATAAGGTAGCACAACAAAGCCATGGGAAACAAGGGACCCAACGCATTTAAGGGACCTATAATTTCTTTGCCGATTCCGAACGGCCAAATTGGAATACCTTTTTTTATGGCAGCGTATTTACTCTTGGAGGTCTTGGAATTTCTTCGCGAAAATAGATTTTAGTTAATATTAAATTTACTAACACTAGCACATTTCAGACAATTGTATTGAAAACCTTGGAACTCTTGACTGGCCTGTTAGTCGTGTCATCATTCTCTGCCTGAAGTGTTCAATATAAGGAGAGGAACGCATGTCGTATGTAGAACCCCCGAGCTTCGAAGTAGGAATGATTGCAAAACTATAACATTCCAATTAACAACTGAAATGGCATTTACAATCGCTGTAAGCCTACTTGACCATCTGCATCTTCCACATTTTCTATCAAGAGTTCCCCGGTTCATTGCTTCCCTCTCATAAACAACCCAAAAGGACCCTCTTCGCCATTAAAATTACTTTTCATTCGAATTCGCGTGATTAATGCAAAACATTTTCAACTAAATGTTGAACAGTCGTACAATCCTTTCAGCCAAATGAATATTTCCCCGACTATAGATTACAAAATTAACCTATGTCTGCACAGCCTCGAGCAGTATAACATGACGCACACATGTGTGTTCCCACATAAACTCCCCGGGTACAACATACAAAACAACAGCAAACAACCTGGGATGGTATTTAGCTGCCCGAAATTAGTATTAACCTAAATGTGCCACAAGAAGTACCTATCCGGTGTTGTAGTTTGGCTTCATCTGACCAAAGATGGTGCCAAGTACACTCCAAGCTGCTCCCGTATATCTGTGCTCTTGTGGGTGCCTTCGACACACTACAACTCTCTTGCGCATGCATGAGCTAAAACACAAAAATCACAGCCAAACAACACAAATATGGTCGATTGTTTGTTCGGCCATAATTAAGGACAAGTCAGAAGCCATGGTCTGAACGGCAGCTGTGAGCTTGTTACAATACAACAGAAAAGAAAAACAAAAAATCTGGTGTGTGCTGTTTAAGAGGAAGCATTGGACAATATAAATAGTTTAACCTCGGACTATGTTCAATGCCCACATAGGGGGAGCGTTAACAACGACCCAAAACAATCTAAAAACAGAATAGACTAGCCGCGCTCCGGTTTGCAAAAACTCTTATGAATTTTTATTGATCTCAAGTAGATCTCCCAAGCAGCAACAGCAGCAGCAACAGGCCAACAGCCTAGCTACATAACAAATGGAGCCGTAGTGGCTCCACATGGCCAGCCAGCCTACCTACATAGTTATGGCGCATTGTTATTGCGCGGGTGCAATCGCTTTAAACACCGCGCAGATAGGAACACCATCGATAGGAACAACAACCCGAGTCTAAAAGAGAAAGGCTTCCAGCACAAGAACGCGCGCGCGCGCACTTCTCCACTTGAACACGAAAGCAACGAACTACATATGTATATACACATAACCAACAAACTTGAGGAAAATCAAAAGCCTCGGCGCTATTTTCGCAAGTCTATTAAAATGTTGGACCTTTCGTTTTGCACTTTTTGTAAAGTAAAATGCAACTCCGTTTGGAGTCCTGCATCTGCACTAACTCCATCAGCACTCTCCCCTTTAGCCAAAGAGATGCCAATCGACAAATTCGCACACAATTTGGCAAATCAATAATTGAAACGCGTGGAGGAGGCGACGAATCGCGCACACATTGGTGATGTCTCTAGGGCATCATTCGAGCAAGACACGCCACAGTGGTACAGTGTTTCTTCACACGCAATTCACCCGCCGCGACGACATCTCACTTTCTATGGAAACGCGATAGTGTTGTGATGGCGTTTGTGTTCTTGTTGTTGGTGTCGTTGCTGCTGCCGCTGTGTCTCAATGTGAACACTTATGTGTGGTAATTTAGCATTTGGCGCTTGCCATGCAGCGCGACAAAACAACACGAATGTCCCGTGATGCATGAACCCTAATAAACGCTCATCAAGCGAGGAATTCACTTTTCAATTGTACTCGTACAGCCATGCCGTGAAGGGATTGTGTCATGCAAGCCAACTTAATAATAAATTGTACAAGTTTTGTTGTGCTGTTTTTGTTTATGCAATTGTAATTGTTGCTACAAGGAAGTTGATTTTGTAAACTTAATTTGCTGATGAAATAAAGAACAGGATAATCTATGAATTTGGGCTTACTGCGACACGTGTGTCATGTTGGACGTCTCAAAAGGTTTCGTATACACTTCGAAGCTTTTATGATAATCATTAGGCAGAAGAAAACTTGTTGGCTATTTACCCAATACTCCTTATGGCCATAAAACGAAAAACGGGACAAACAAAGCACCGGCGAGCTTCTTCTTTGGTTATAATCCTGCAAAAAACGTTTGTTCGTTCAGTACAGTAAGATTAATATAATGTCAATTAGTTAACACTACCTCAAACTGTAAACTGTCTACAATATTCAAAGTAAATACATTCTAATCCTTTTCGTCTCATCATGAATATAGAATAAGTTTGTTTGAGTTTTGGACAAAGGAATTGACTGTGGGCTTTTTTAGATTTTTATTAATTTCGTGTATTTAAATTCTATTTTTGCCATCCAACTAATTTAACGTCACCTTATTGCAAAGTGAAATAAATACCGAAAGATAACTAGGCTGCACATTTATAGAAACCAAATAGTGTTGGTAATAAATGAGAGCCCTGAGGCACACCACTAAAATCTATTGAAAAAAGTAATACTAATCAGCCAACCATTGTAGTTAAGTTCATATTTCAGTAGCAGTCGGCTAGGAAAATGGTTTCCTCCATTAAAGTTAGAAGTGGAAGGTAAAATTGGTGTTCAGCTTTAACATGTCACGGGAAATCGGCATGTTCTTAAAGCAAAACAAGAAAATATCAATATCTGATAATTTACAATTTTTATATAATTTCTATTATCTTTCTTTCGTTTCTTTTGGCAATACTTTCCAGTTGGGATTAACCTTGAAACCCTTAGTTTTAGGTAAGGATGTTGAGTTAGGTTGCAAAAGATTCGAAGAGATTTGCGTTAAGTTCAAAAGCGAATCGATACGCTACCACCATGGCTAAGAAAGCTAATATGATTGACGGGTAATTTTCTAAGTATCTAAGAACGTTTAATAAGAATGTTATCGTTACTGACATTTTTTGTTCGAAAGAGTCTTTAAGCTGTTCATACCAAGTTGAGGATAGATTCTTTGTCATCCATAAAAGAATCTTTACTCTACATATATGCAAAGTCTTTGGAGTTCTGTCTGTTAACCAGTGTCCTGTGATGAAATGTACCTGTAAAGGAGCGGTGTTTGCATAGTTACCTGCTCTTTATTTGCCAAAGATTTGAGTCTTGTGAGTCGCTAGACAAGTGCCACCGGGAGTTTTTCAATGAATTTTGTTTTGAGATTAATCTGTATGTAGAACTTTGTTCCACAATCGTTCTATATTTTGTTGATAATGAGTAGCTGTAGTCCTTGTTTAGCGAGGCTAGTTCATTGGCTAATCAAATTTCTTGAATGTCGGTTAGGTTAGGGTTAAACGTCTGTCAGGTTAACATCTGACAAAATTAGACCAATATTAGGTTCCGTTGTTATACCAGATAAAAGTTCTAAGAGCTTTTAACTAAGCGCGGTGAAGGTATGCAATATCTGTTTTCAAGTGATCGCTTGGATCATCGAAGAAGGAATATCTATGTACTTTATGTTTAAGGAAGAGTGCCGGACATATGGCAGAACATATATGACAGAAGACATGTAACAGAGGATTTGTGTGACAATATTCTTCTTCCCCCTCATCTAAACAGCTTCTGTGGAAGTCGTCTAATAGAACGTCGATATTTGACGTGTCTACCTTTGGTATAATAACCGGTAATGACGCCGATTAGGGAGCTAATGTGCAATCGATTTAAGAATAAAAAATGTCTCCATTTATAACCAGATCTTTTTTTGCTAGACCAGTGGCATATCTCTAGTCTCTACATTCTGATTGTTTTATCAATGGTATATTGCTTCAGCATGAGTTTGCATCTAGCGAATACTATTCTTGTAAATTAGACTTTCAGCTAAGCGTTTTGTCAAAGATAATATATGTTGCTTATTCTTAAGTAGAATACCAGTAGTAACTAGAGTTCTTAGTTGTAGAATTTTGCATTTCTTTTTGAAGAAAACTAGTTCATTTTTCAGTTCAACTACGCCCAGATTAAACTTTCCCTTCCTTTTTAACAGTTTGTTTAGAGCAGTTTGCATTTACTTCCTTAAGTATGAACATGTTTCCCTCATACAGCAATGCTGACGTTATTGACGTTTGTAATCACTTTGAGTCCCAAAATTCCAAGCTAACCTAAAGTTACTTCACGGTTATGTTCCAGAGGAAAGGGTATAGGACTACACCTTGCGTTGTTCCTCTACTAAAATTTTTTTGTGGCAAAGCCTCGTAGAGTTGAGTTGGTTCTTGTCAACCAGTGAGATATCCAATTTGAGATTCATCAGCGCCGTTGTAAGCTTTCTGACTAAAATGGAACAGTAAATAAAATCTCTTTAAAATCAATTCTTTAGAAGCTAGTGGAGTTAAATATCTGTGCTACGAGGTATGACAACTAAGCAGTGAGACTTAGTCCATAAAACCGTATATTCAAATATTATTCTCCTGCACTTCTGCCGCCTGGATGTCCTTAATCGACTCAAAATGGGTTCCTTGGACCACCGGTTTTGTTCAAGGAAAAAAATCACAGGGTGACAAATCGGGCGAATAAAGAGGCTGTTGCAACACGGTGATCAATAAAGCCGGCCCAATCTGGCACAAAATTTTATAGCGACGTGTTGATTTTGATTTTGTTGCTGTATTTTATAAAGAGCACCACCAACACACGTCTACTCAACACGACAGAGCATGCGAACTAAGCAGGCTAGAGCGATGGTAGATATATTAACGGAGAGGGTAAGGACATTTCAAGGTCGCAGGTTTTCCACATGCGCGGTAATAAAATTGGTCACATTACTTGATTGTCACTCCTCTTAAGCTTCTAGTTCTTAATAGAGGTAAACGTTGGTGTAGCATTTATGTAGAGATTTACGACAGATTATGATTGCAACTTGGGTTATTGACGAGCGAATTGACAGACTCTACTGCAGCCTGTATGTCGTCCTGTTCAGTCATTTCTGATCCAGAACAATGCCTGCCTAATGGCCGATTACTTGAGATTATTATTTCGAAAAGCAGAATCTTTCTCATGGTCTCGTCGTTGGTTGTGTGGTGAAAGATGAACGAAATAAGATATTCAGTAAGTTAAGTTAGTTGATACAGAACTAATCGATTGGTACCTCGTCTCAGTTTAGCACCACTTTCGTCTGTCTTTCGAATTTTTTGTTGATAAAGTTCAAAGACGTTACAATATCGAACATTAATAAAAAGTCAATCTGAGAATTTCGACTTATTTGTGCTAGGATAAGCCAGATGGAGTCTACCTTACCGACAGCGATCTTAAGTTCAAAATAGAAACTTCAATAATTCTTCATTGAAGTTTTTTTGGATCGAGATGCCCTGCGGTGATACAAAATTCATATCAAAAATGACCTAGCATACAGCTGGTGGCGTAGTATTTAACTTGTCTGTCTGCTACGTTCGAGGCGGCTGGAGTTTCACAAACACAAAGTTGTCTTTCCACGGTACACACGCAGCACAATCTTAAGCTTACTTTAGCCCTTTGCGTCATACAAAAGGGACGTGTAGTCCTTCCTCGTTCGTTTAGAAAACAACACACATCGTGTATTTCGTGTTTGTTCGTAAAACAAAGTCTTTCAGTTATTTCTGATGAGTAAGGTAGCTAAGTTTCCCATTGGTCAGTCTGAAATGAGCTTACTGCAACCGTTTGAGTTGATAAAGTCCTGCTGGTACTCGTGCTGGTTCGTTAAAATGAAATCAGTCAGTCATTTCAGATGAAAAAAAATTCCAATTGGTCAAATTAAAATGAGATCATCTCATTACGCTGCCGAAATTTCAGTTATTATTTTCGTCATCGAAGTGCAAACTTAAAATAATCTCATCTTTCAGAACTTTTTCATCACAAATGACTGAGTGATTTCGTTTCGTTTCAAACGAACCAACACAAATCACACGAATGTGTTTTTTCCCCCTTAAAAGACTTGATTGAGGTCAAGTATCACAACCTTACAAGACCCACGCTGTGGGCGCATACAGAGATTCACATTGCAAAATCCTCCCAGAGTAAATACTCTGCCATGAAAATTGCTTCTTATAACGATGTTCGGAGTCGGTATAAAATTGCAGGTCCTTCAAATGTGTCAGGTTCCGAGGCTCACTGGGCTTTATTGCGAAACTATTTTTTATTACGTAATATTATAGCTTCCGATACATTGTAGCCTATGGTGAAATGACAGGAAACTTTTACTTAAGAGTTTAAGGTTCAAATCCGAGTGATATCTAAAACAATTTTCCATTAGTTTCGCTTAGAATAGGCAAACCTACTAGTTAAGAAAAAAGCAAAACCCAGTTCATTAACAACGCAGATCCTTAAGAGGTTTAAGAAAGCATATAATTTACCAAAAAAATTTGCATTGTAATCAAACCAATGACTACTGTAGAGGCCTGGAGTGAGATATTCAAAAATTCCACTACTGTATAACAGCCTCTACTTCTAACGAAGATGCATTTCCAATACTTTATTGGTTCCATAAACCTACCTCATTCAAAAGCATAAAGGTAAATTCCTTCAGTGGAGGAAAAATGGAATGCAAAACTCTCATTACCCCCAATAATTCACCATGCAACGTACACTCCAACATCACTCCAAGTTCCCTTCTACAGAACATTTCCCAAACTACCTCATTATGAATCGTAAATTCAATTATTACACAAATGCTTTATAATTGCAGTCTTAACAGCTCCTGTATTGCATCGACTGTAAAACATATACAACAACCCATCAAGAGGATATACGTTTTCTGTTCAAGTTGAGAAGGAAATCGATTTTTCTTCTCCCATCAACAGATAACTGGATTTGAAAATTATTCAACTTAAAAGTTAAGCTCGGTGTTATCATTAGAAGGCAAACAACTTTTAATTACATCCCGTACAATCTTTTGCTCTTAACTGAACACCTACAAGACATGTTCGATTTTACAACTCAACCGACACGGGCTCGACTTTGATTGGTACTTGAAATCAAATAATTTTATGAGTTTTTATGGCACACACACACACAGGTAACGTCTACAGAAGTATAGTCACTGTTGAACGTATGTATTCAACCTGTACTGGGAACGATCAAGTGTACAGTGGTGTACAGAAAACAGTAAAGCACTTAAGATAACATTTTTCTTTTTTTCCTGGTGCAGTCTCTTCAAATAGGATATGATTTCGAATGTAGCATAAGGCGGATGTTGCTACACATAAAATTAAATATTTGTAAAAGTGCACTCAATTACATTATGTTGGCATGCGCCGCGCTGCAGTGCGCCGCCGCCGCTCCGTGGCGAAGTTGACCTTTTGCCAATGAATTTCAAATATGAAAACTATCCACACGACACGGCACGCCATGTGGGGTTGCGATAGTGTTAGACATCATAGACAAAGCTATGGTCGACATCATTTATGCTCGCAGTTTGAATTCGACCGGATACAGCCATAGAATGATTCTGTACTTTGAGTATGTTGCATTAAATGAAATATTAAAGCTTTTCGAACTGCTAGTCATGTCTGTGGGTTGATCAGCTGAATATAAAAGATCACATTTGCAAATTTTTGAAATTGTTTTCTTATGAGAGTCTACATCTTCTTTTTTTTTAACGAACATCGGGAACTTTACACTCTGGTTCACACTAATGATCCGCCCCTGGGGTACGGTCACCTCAAAAAGCTTCGGAAGGCCTCGCTCCCTGTTTTCAAATGTTTCATGTCTGAGACCTACCAAATGCAGATGTTGCATCATTTGCCTGTACCAAAAGAGCTTTGGTCTGCCTTTCTTTTTCTATCTTTTCGCGATCGTGTCTGAGCGTTGTATGATATTGCCTATGATGGAATTCTCTGGATCTCAGTTTTGAACGTAGCAATACTAACTGCGTCGTGCTCTTTTTTTCTAAGATAGTAAGTATTTTTGAAGTGAAGGCTGTTAGTATTGAATAAAAAAAAACCCATGGTTGTACTCATTATGTATCCGTCTACTTCCATTAGTATTCCAATAGAACTTAAACCATTTCAAACAGAGCAAGCGTCAAACGCAAACTACAAAACAGTTAGTTTGACTTTTTGGTTGTAGGCATTTCATCTTGTTAACCCAGAGGTTCGTTCGAAATCCAACAGAAACAAGAAATGTAAGTCTTCCGGTAGTTCATTGCCATGAAAAGCGCTTTCTTAAATAGCCGTTCGGAATCGGCAGGAAGCTGTAGGTCCCTTCCATTCCGCTCTGTTGCGCCACCCTATGTAAATAGATAGATAGATAAATTCTTTATTTCATCAAAGAGTTTACAAATAGAGAACTTAAGATTAAGGATATGGCAATTTAGCCGTCTGCCTGATATGACATATCATGATGACTTAGACAAATTATTGAGTTGAGGCCCGTGAGAATGCCAATCAACAGAGAGAGCGGAGGTCTGCTAAGCTGGAGTAGAAATTCTGTTTTTTTCTTGGAAATATCTGGCCAAAAATTTGGAGACTCGGCATGTTTCTAAAGATGACCACCTGTCATTGGCGGTTTTTAGAAATGTATGATTGATTCTGTTTTTTTCTTGTTCTAGTGGCGTTAGAAGTGAAGTGTTCGTTTTGCTGAATTCGAGTGCTGAAACGATTTTAGCCAGCTTATCCGCCATTTCACTACCGATTATGTCACGATGTCCTGGAACCTAGGTTAAACTTACGGTGTTTGTTTCGCTGAGCAGTCTAAGATTACTGTGACAGCTGTCTACTAGCCTGGATTTTGTGGTAATGGATGAGATAGCTTTAATGGCCGCCTGACTGTCTATGAAGAAGTCAATATTTTTGTTGATCAAGTTTTGCGTAGCTATAGGTGCTTAGTGGCTTCCCACACTGCGAGTACTTCTGCTTGAAAGACACTGCAGAAGTCGGGAAACGTTATTGATCTATTCATGATAGGGTAATCCGAGAAGATACCTGACCCTTCCCCTTCGTCTGTTTTGGAACCATCTGTGAAGACTGAAGACGGAAATGAGATCTTCTTTTATTACCCTGTTTTCCTCCCAGCTTTCTCTTGTCGGGAAGACTGTTAAGGCTATTGGATTGAAATCAATATGCAATTAGGTGTAGTCTGTTTGAATGTCTATAACTGTATGGTTCATGATGGTTCTATGGCCTCACATGCCTGTTTTCCAATTGTTACATTGCCACTTTAGCGATCACATCTGCGAAATTATTTTGCCAAACATCCGTATTGGTCTCATGCAACAATCATGCGACAACGCGAGCTCATTCCAATCTTTGAATGGCGTAGCATTTGTATGAAGAAGTCGAATCAAAATAGTCTTGTGCAGACTCTCATTACCTCGGTTCATAACTTTAGAAATATACTCAGCAATTGCTTTAAAGTTTTGAATGTAAACAGGCGGTATTCCTGACTACACAAGCACATATCGCAAAGCTCGGTGTTGAGTTTGGCAATCGAAATAAACGTTTGAAGAAAAGCCTTTGAATCCCCAAACCAAATCGAGAGGTGTATATTCCGAAGACCTGCGCTCCATAGCACAAACATGTATTAACTGCTGCATTGAAAACGCGGTACTTGGAGGCCAGATGAATATTCCGGTTGGCAAAAAATTTTGGCCACATCATATTTAAAGTAAGTTTGGCTTCATTGCTCTTCATTTGGGCGTGCTTAGCCTCGTTCTTGAGGTCATGAGTATGAGCTTTTTAGTTGAGATATTCCACGTGTTTTTTAATCTAATAAAAGAAAAGATTAGTAAAGTTTTTAACAGTTAAAACACTTTTTATATTTCCTCAGATGTACATTTCAGAAGCAATGCTTCCATCGTCAGTGAGATTTATAAATCTACACATCTGAGGAAATATAAAAAGTGTTTTAACTGTTAAAAACTTTACTAATCTTTTCATTTATTGTCATGAGTATGCAAAACACCTAGATATTTGAATTCTCGAACCACTTCAATACAGATGGTTTTAAAAACCAGATCTCTTCAGGTTGTCTGTTTCTCAGACGTGGTTCAAAAATAAGTATTTTTGTTTTTTCGCCGTTGATTTGTAGGCCCCAAGTCTCGCAGAAGGTGTTAAGTTTATTAATTTGTAATTGTAATGTGAAAGGGTTATCCGCCATCAGTACCAGGTCATCTGCATATAGTAAGACTTTTACTAAAACACTTTCAAATAGTACTCCACCAGGAAGGATGTTTTGGATTTCATCAATAAATAGTGCAAAGAGAATCGGGCTTGAGGCACACCACTTGTTGTTTCGAACCATTCTGAGAACTCTCATCCACCCCAGACCGTTGCCGTAGACGATGAAAGAAAACTGAGGTACGTTAAAAGGAATTTTCGGGATATTCCTAGGCAAGATAGTTTGTAAATAAGAGCCTGTCTGCTTACTTTGTCAAATGCAGCTTTGAAATCCACGAAACAAACGTACAACTTCTTCTTTTGTTCGATAAATTTCTTGGCTATGCTGGTTATCGCAAACACATGGTCCATCGTAGAAAATCCAGAACGAAAGCCTGCTTGAAACTTACTGAGGCGATTAGTTACCTCGATCCATTCTATCAATCGTTCGTACAAAATTGAAGAAAAAATCTTTCTTAAGGAATTTAGGATTGAAATTCCTCTATAATTTTCTGCGACATTTGCATCGCCTTCTTGAAAATAGTGAAAATTACCGCATTGTTGAAACAACTGGAAATATATACATCACTGTACATTTGTTAGGGAATTGAATTGAATTCTCCAGCTCCAAAGCTGTTATGGGCAAATCCAAACTACCCACGGTCGTGTTTGGCAATGCGTAATCAAAGGTTTGAACCAAAGTTTTCATCGGACACTAGAAGATTTTTAAACTGGGTTGCAAGGACATCAGCTTCCAGACTATTTTCACCATCTTGCTTACATCGTATTAGCCTCGTTGACGTTTTTCCAAAATTCCTAAATTCCTATGAATGTATTCAGTTCACAGAGCGGACTTGAGGTAGTGTTAAACAAATCAATTTAATGTATAATAATGTACCTACAGCTTTATTTTAATTTTTACCACCAACTGATTGAGGGACAAGTCCCATCGAGTATCATTAAATTCTTCTTCCTTATGACAACCTATCAGATTACGACCTTTTTTCAAGTCCGTTGATCCATGGCTATGGGCAGGAAATCAAATTTGTTCACCGGCCAGTGGACAAAAACTACATTCCAACACTTTTCTCCCAAAGGCTCCCATGAGATCAAGAGACTCGATCGGTGTATTTTTGTGCACACTCATGAGTAATGAATGCTGCACATTTCCATAAAACTTTGTCCCCCTGCTCCATCGGGCAGTAAAAATTTACTTAGCCATGCCCAAATCGCATTCGTTCACGCACCACAGCCGATGTGTACAAATCACCGCGTACACCTGAACCTGCTAATGATGCAAAAAGAACGCGCCCCTTGGGCAACACTCCAAGATGAGAATATTCCCCAAACCCCACATCTCTCCGTTTAAAGAAGAGTCGTTGTCGTCCAATGACCGCTAATTGCAAATACATAGTGCTAGTAAAATTTACAAGCCTCATTAGCCGCAGAGATGCACTTGGCGTGCAGTAGAACAAACATCATCTCCGGAGCGGAGGTTAAGCCCGCGATCAGGCTGGCCTGTTGAAGTCATAAAGACCTGTATTGTATAATGGCGGGTTGTACCGTTTAACTTGTGGTGTTCGCCCGAACTAGAGACCTAGACCACTTTCAAGTTAGCCACCTGAAAAGAAAGACCAACAATCGTTGTTCTCGGTGCGCGCTTTGTCGCTCTGCATTTCCATGTGCTTGGGCTTGCGCATGCGCAACTCCAATCCACTTCACTGAATAATTGCCATGACTCTAAACGATCAGAGATCGCGGTCATTCGGATCGGTGGTCAGGACAGCTTGAGCCAGCAATGACAGGACAGGCCGACAGACAGATGGACAACTGGGTGCTGGCTCTGCTCCAGCTCTGTGGCTGCTTTGTATTTGCACACTGCACACATTGAGCATTAAAATAAATCCCAAGCCTAATAAATGTGTCAATAAATCGAATGTTTGTTATGATATAAACACACTTGAGTGTATTTGCGTGCACGAGGATGTGTACCGCCTGGCTGTGGCTAGCCTAGTTAGTTGGTTGTACAGCTGTCATTATGTGCGGTATCTGTTGGGGCATATCGCTGTCACTAAATTCTTCCCGCGGAATTCAATCCAATAATTATGATTGCGGGTGAACTTGTCATTTCTCCGCTGGCTGACAGTTAAACGGTACACGTTGATCTGTTGACGATAATAAGAGACGAGACTCAAAATGCAGGAGTTGTCGTCGTGTAGTCCTGATAAAGTGAATCCAGTACGTGATCAGTGCGATGATTACATTCAACTTGCGGCCCAAGCATAATGATGCAGAAAAGTAAATATCATTTGCCTACTGTTCGAGTTTGTTGTACTCTGGAAGCGGATCGATAAAAAATAATTGGTTTTGGTTTGTGGTTTCTGTGCTAAAGTCGAAGCCGTCATACTACCACTACCACCTCCACCGTCGCGTCGCGTTGCCGTTGCCATTGTGGCCACCGTCAGTGCAGCATCGTCAGTCGGTTCGTCGAGCGCTTTCGAATGCAGCTTGTCTGCATCCACCAGTCGCTCTGGCCTGGACGGCCATGTAGTTATTACTTATTGGGAAAATTTGATTTTCCCACGGTGGCCGTTCGGTGCATTGAGTGCGATTAGAAAGGTGTCACTTTGGGCATTACATGATCGCTGCCTCGTAAAGTGGGTGATATAAGCCTTAATTGCATGTAGGGCATCGCAACCGCGCGCGTCCCGCCGCCACTGCACCGTGCATCCTGTTCTAATAGTGTGGCTTTGAGTCAACATAAGCGACGCATGACGATCGCGCGACTATAGACTCTCAGATATCATGTTCAACATTGTGAGAACATTGGTCATCATATCAGAACAGCGCACAACACTTAAGTTTGATGGGACGAAGCATCGAGAGATGCATGAGTGTGAGGAGGAGAAGAGAGGGATCAGTGTAAGCGAGCATCACGAACGCGCTTCTCTCTAGTTCCTTCTTCCAGTTGAGCAGAGTTTTACGCGAACCGGTAATACCCAATCGAGTACACGATCACCTTCATCGCGCACATAACCATAATCTTGACTTTCGTCGTCGTACTCATCGTCGTCGTCGTCGTCTTCGTCGTGCTGTTTCCAGGTTTATTTGCGTCTATTTGCATTATTTGTTTAGACGAGCGGATAGGGTGTATAGGCAGGCATATACCCCACCCAATGATGGTACTGCGGCAGGGCACCACACCGCGCTGCACACAGTTCGTGAATCGCGCGACCATCTATCTATCCCATCCCATGGGAACAACAACTTTACTCGCAGAGCCCTCCACTCGGTGGTGGGTATGGGAAAAAGATTAGTTTTGGGCAAAAACCACAAACGAATGGATTTGGTGTTAGCGCCCAGATGGTTAGCACAGTTGGGAGGGTTTTTTCTTACTTATTTTTTTCTTTTTATTAACCTCACCAGAGGCGTCAGTTTACTGCAAGTCTTAACTTTATTGTTTAATTGGAGGCAAAAAGGTTAGGTTAAGCTAAGGCAAACGTGGTAATGTGATGGCCCAGGGCTTTCGCAAGCGAATTCTAGCTTTTGCACCTCAGTCACAGTCTTTTATCCAAGTATTACTCAAAACGTTTCTGTTACCTGAGAGGCCTGTTTTCACCGTCTTTAGGGCAAAGGAGTGTAATCTATTCTATTTCCAACTTATTTTCTCGTGATTATATTCGCTGTAGAACTTTGAAAGTCTTGGAATGTTAACTTAACCTGAGTCAGATAGAAGCAAAATGAAGGAATCTTTTCCTTGTTCTTTTCACTCAAACTTGTACAGTGGATGGCAAAACTTTTCTTGGCTTGGAATGACTTCCTAAACCATATGAATCTACAGATACAACCGTTTTGATTGCATTTATAGATGTTGTGTGCTTCCACTAGTTGATTGGAAAGTGTCAAGCTGTTCTAAAGTATCCCTTTATGCCCTTACAGTGTTTAAGAAAATTTGATTTTTAGTGATGGTAGCGTTTTATAAATTTGGGCTAAAAGCAAAATTAGTTATGTGACAGGAAAAACTCAAAAATCAGTTTTTGAATCTAAGTCATAAAGATCATCCTGATAACGCAGCTGGTTTAATATAACAGTTCCAGGAAAAGTTTAAGGCTATAACACAAAACCGTAGTGTTTCTTTTCACATTAATTTACTTTTTGTCTAATTTCATGGCATTGGAATTGCTATTTGAAACACTAAACTAAAACCACAAAATAGCTTTTCGTTTTTATTAAGTGTTACATTTTTTAAATTTATTTTTAGTTGAGTTTTTGAGGAATTTCATTTTAAACCCAAGGAAAGTTACTTATAAATCCACAAACTTTTCAGTTTTTCCTCCATGGGTTTCCCCATCCGCTGTATGCAAGGTCCACACTTTAGCGCCGTACTGGGAAAGTCAAGTACCTTGGTTTTCTAGCGATTAGCAATAGTAATTCTCCGTTTGACCTTTGTAGGTACTGATATTACTCATTGTGTCTATAGCGGATCCTGAGTATATCGTAATGCAAGGGAAAACAGAGTCTGGCAAAGCATTCCACATTCCGATGCGATGGTGCGATTAAAATATGAATCTTTATATTTTCATTTTGTCAAATTCTTCGATGTTCGGTGTCCTTGTTTGATAACATATACTGCGTTTTGTCCTCATTTACCATCAAACCTATTTCCTCTGTTTCAATGCTCTCAAAAGCACATATGACATCGCCCTCACTTCTTTCCCTTACGTCAATTTAATCTTCATAAGCGAGTAACTGTACAGACTTTTGAAAGATTGATTGATTGCTCCTTTGGTTTTCATGTTTAGGTTTTGAACAATTTTTTCAGGTATGATGTCAAAAAAGCTGCAAAACAGTGTGTCCTTACCGACCTTGAAGGAGTAGGGTAAACTGTCCAAAGTCGTCCTGCATAGTCGTACCAGTTTCGCAGAGATGCTAAAACTAACCATGGATCTGTACAGCTCGTCTATGATAATATCGTCAGCATCCTTCAAGTCGATAAAAGAGTGGTTTATATCGATATTATATTCCAGGGTTTTTCCAATATTCTTCGTAGTGTGAAATGTAGTCGATACAGTGAACTAATAAACCAGACGAATTTTGCCATTAGGGAGTTCTAAAGCAGGCTCTACAGCTCAGCAGTTGTTTAAGCTTGATACGTACATTTTGGTTTCCCTTAATTGGTTCATTATATTAATCAATGTCTTACCTGTGGCGTGATGGTTAGCATCCCCACCTGTTAACCCAGAGATTCGTGGTTCAAATCCCAACAGAGGCCAAAATGTTTTTCCACGGGTATCGCTTTTCGTGAGAAATTGGCAAGTCCTTCGATAGTAAAATTATTGCCATTTAAAGCGCTTTGTCGATAAGCCGTTCGGAACCGGCAGAAAATTGTAGGTCCCCTCCATTCCCTCATAAGGCATAATTGTGAGAAATGCGTAAGGCGCCGCGACGGGTTTCCTCGTCCTGTTGCGCCAATCTATATTTATTTATTTACTAGCTGTGCCCGCGACTTCGTCCGCGTGGAATAGTGACTTTCGGCAGCATTTTTAATTTTTTAGTCTACTTATTTTGCAAATAAGACAAATCATGCGTTTTAGTAAACTATTTTTATATTATTTTATTTCAGTACATTTTTGCACACGACGTTCTTACTTTTTCCTTCTTTTGTCAAATAAAAAGGTTTTGCGAGTTTGATACACTCTTTTAAACTAAAATGACAAATCAAAAAAATGGGAATCAAAGAAATACGGGGAATCAATAGTTTTCTAATTACGCTGTTCCAGTCATTATTAAAACTTTTATAATGCCACATCCCAGATGTGTAATTTGTAGCTGTGTGCAATTCTAGAATACTCATTATTGGCACTGGAACACCAACTTGCAGCCACTGCTGATAATTGAGGAAATTGGAAGGATGAATTGAGAAATTCTAAAGGGTATGATGTGACTTGCTCAGTGTCCATAATATTGTCTGTTGATAGACATTCGACAATATCCCCCAATACGTCAAAACATAATTTATAAGTTTATATGGTTAACTATCTCATTATAGTCGGATTAGCCGAAATCGACTTTTCACACAGTCATTACCTATTGCCAATATTTATTTGAAGATCAAGATAGAAATTTCTTCTCAGGCCAACTGGGTAATCGACAATTTGACAGAAATCACCTCACGGTGAAAGGACTTTTTAAATCGGTCCAGTATCTTCAAGGTTCCCGTTTACGTTGCCGTTCCCATAAGAATGTTGGGAAAACAAATACAGCCTATGTCAAGACTATCTCTGCACCAAAATTCATACAAATAGGTTCAATCGTATGGGCGGTGATGGTAACAAAGTAAAACAGACAGACGGAGTTGATTTCGGATCTATAATATTAGTAAGTACTTCCGTTCGCATGGGAATATGGGGATAAATCGAAGTTAATGTTACTTTGAGATAGTGTAGCATTCTAACGGGGAAATAATTCTTGAAATCAGTTCTGTAGGTTCCCGTTTACGTTTGCATTCTTGTGGGAATACAGGGATAAAATATACTTATAGCATATGTCCATCTTCAGGCTCAAGACTATGACTCTGTACCAAAATTCATTTAAAAGTTTGGGCGGTTTATGATAACAAATAAAATTAGACCAACAGATTTCATTTCAGACTTATGATATTAGTAAAGACTCCCATTCCAGTGGGAATATGGTGACCGTTCCCGTAGGAATGACTGTATGGGAATGACTTACAGTTGATGTTACTCAGGGATAGTGTAGCATTCTAACGGTGGTTGCTTTTAAGTTCCCGTATACGTTCCCGTTCCCGTGGGAATTTAGGGATAAAATAAATAGCCTATGTCCTTCCTCATGTTCTAGACTATCACTGTACAAAATTTCATATCAACCAGTTTAGTAGTTTGGGCGGGAGACGGTAACATAGAATCTCGGACAGACAGAGTGACTTTTACATTTATAATATTAGTAAGGATATATTTGTTTATTTATGTTAATCAAGATCGAACATCGATGTTAAGTTGGATAATGCTTCCAATGAAAATAATTTTGGATAAACCCAATTCATTATCTTGCCGTACGCTATAAAGCCTTATGACCCTCTTTTGCCCTAGGCATGAGCATTCTTGAACATTTCTTATTAAAGGGCAAATTAGTTCAAATACATTCAAAGATTTATTACTAGATTAAAGCATGGAACTCTCATGTTTCCGCTACGGACACGGTAAATTCGCTGAACCCAATTTTGGATGAGCGGCCGTTTCCTCTCGTTTAATGTTGACATAACTTTCAATAAAATTGACTACTTCGCCGGTTCTGTAGCTAATGGATGGCCCTCAGCCATTACATCGATTAAATACATTTCGACTATACTTTCACTGTAACGTTACGTTACTTCTTCATTTTAGTTTTTTTTTTAAACTAGTTGATTTGCTCGACGTTGTTAGGATCTAGTATTTAAGGCTGCAAGTCTCATGTAAAGTCATAAATTTTACATCTTTTGATGGAATTTTTTGACGTTTCGGGAAAAATTTGCTTAAAAATGGCGCACGGTAAACAAGTCGTGTACAGTGCGATGTAGCGGTGATTATGAGTTGTAACTTTTTCTGAATTTCTGTCTGTTTTTTTTACCCATTTTCGACAGGTTTTATTCTCGAAATATGAAAGTGTTTACACGATACTACCCCCTTAATGCACTGTTAATAAAAAACTTCAAAAAAGCCAAAAATAATGTTTGTGACCCACTAAAACTTTCATCTCATATTTTTAATTTTATTTTACAAAGTCTGAACGTCGTATTTATTCATACATATACATTACATATACCTATAATCAGAAGTCTAGTAAATAAGTTTCAAGCTTCTAGCTTTGAAAAATCACATAATTTCAATACAAACTTTCATCCCCTATTTCAACTTCTTTTGCACATTAAATAGTAGCCTCTGTCCGTCCTTCCTCAATCTCTAGAGTCTAGACTCTAGACTGTCTCTGTAACAAGTTTCATTTGTATTGGTTTAGTAGTTCAGATACGTTTGCGTAACAAACAGACAGGCGGAGTTACTTTCGTATTTATAATTTAAGTAAGGATAAGAATGGGGTTTGTATGTATCTACTGATCAGTCGAATTCACTTAGGGTGTAGTCTGGATATATGGCAACCGTTTTTAGTTCTATTTATGAATCAAAAAGTAGTGAAGTTGAAGTAGTTAGTTTCATACAAAAATATATAAAATTTAGATTTATTTTAAGAACGAAAAGTAAAAACTGTTATTGAATTTACAGTCTGATTTATTTTTTTAAATTAAAAAGACAATAAAGCTTAAAAAATAAAATAATTAATAACTAATGGGTGACATGTCATCACAATATTTGCAAAGCTTCAAAATTGTTAAATGCATTTGAAAAGACTCGAGATAGAATACGCTTATCTCTTTTCTCAAGTGAAGCATGTTTCTCACAGCATCCAAAGAACATAGGTTAGGTTAGGTTAGGTTGAATGGGGGGTGCAGCCACAGGTGGCAACACCTCACTCGGATCTCAAGGATCCATTGTGCTCCCCGGGAAATCAGAGGATGAGGAAATGGGAGGATTGGAAAGGTAAATGGTTATTGTGGTAGGGAACTCCCACTGAACCATTTGGAGTCCTGAGTAAATTTCAGGACGTTGCTCAGTGGGAGACTTGAGATGTCGCCCAGTTCGTCGAAAAAGTATTCTCCGAGGGTTTTTTTCCGAGTGTGGGCCAAGCTAGGACACTCACAGAGGAAGTGGAATGATCCCTCCTCTGCCTCCTCATCTTGGCATCCTCTACATAAGTCGGATGTGCTAATGCCCATTCTCATCATGTGGGTACCCAACGAGTTGTGTCGCGTGAGAATGCCAATCAACAGAGAGAGCCGAGGTCTGCTTAGCTGGAGTAGAAATTCTGTTTTTTTCTTGGAAATATCTGGCCAAAGGTTTCTGGAGACTCGGCATGTTTCTAAAGATGACCACCTGTCATTGGCGGTTTTTAGAAAATTGTGTTTGATTCTGTTTTTTTCTTGCTCAAGTGGCCTTAGAACTGAGGTGTTCGTTTCGCTGGATTCGAGTGCTGACCCGATTTTAGCCAGCTTATCCGCCATTTCATTACCAATTATGTCACGATGTTCTTTAACCCAGGTTAAACTAACTGTGTTTGTTTCACTGAGCAGTCTTAGGTTACTGCGACAGCTGTCTACTAGTCTGGATTTTGTGATAATGGATGAGATAGCTTTAATGGCCGCTTGACTGTCTATAAAGAAGTCAATATTTTTGTTGATCAGGTTTTGCGTAGCTAAGTGCTTCGCGGCTTCGCACACTGCAAGTACTTCTGCCTGAAAGACACTGCAGAAGTCGGGAAGCTTTATTGATCTATTCATGGTGGGGTAGTCTGAGAAGATACCTGACCCTACCCCTTCGTCCGTTTTGGAACCATCTGTAAAGACGGAAATGTGATTTCCTTTTATAACCCTGTTTTCCTCCCAGCTTTCTCTTGTCGGAAAGACTGTTAGGGCCACTGGATTGAAGTCAATATGCGGGGGGGTATAGTGTGTTTGAATGTCTATGTCTGTATGGTTCATGATGGTTCTATGGCCTGATATACCTGTTTTCCAATTGTTGCATTGTTTGAGTCGCAGTGCGCTTTTGGCCGCCATTTCCTTAGTAAAAAGATCTAGGGGGGCTAGCGACAGGAAGGTTTCCAGAGCTGCAGTTGGTGTTGTTCTCATGGCACTAGTTGAGCCAATGCATGCAAGCCTTTGGATTTTGGTCATGGTCTTAAGGTTTGAAGCCTTCTCTAATGAAGGCCACCAGACTAGACAGGCATATGTGAGGATTGGTCTTATTATGGATGTATACATCCAGTGAATGGTTTTGAGACCAGGTCCCCATTTTTTCCCAAAAATTCTACTACAAGTGTAGAAAGCGATTTGAGCTTTCCTATATCTTTCTTTTAATTTTTTTTTTCCAAAGAACATATTTTCGAGTTTTTTGACTCATTGGAGTCATCACTCATCACGAAAAGACGTATTTTCATCTTCCCTTGTTTTGTTTTGACTATTCAAAGCTGTTTGACCAATTGTTCATTTTATTAAATTTTTGTGTTCAATATTTGGGTTCCATTGCTGTCAGACCTTTGAAATAGAGTACTATATATCCCGGAAGAGGAGCCATATGTCAAAATTGACGAAGTTGTAGTTCTGTTTTTGAGAAAAAGACATTTGCATTCGTTAGTTAAGAAATTCGATAAACAAAGAAAATGAAAAACCGAAAAGTATGATTTCTATAGCTTCTTCACTCACATTTATTCAAATTTGATCATTAAAGTGAATCTGAAGTCTCGTTTGCTACCACTAGAACGAATGTACGCTTAAAGAGCAAACTTAAGCCAACTTAGTATTTTGAGTATCTTTTTTAGGTTCGGTAGCGACTTGTACAAGGGTCCCAAATTTCCCGTAGTGTCATTTTACCGAACTTAACCTTATTCAAAAAAAATAAACCTCTGATTCGTGTAACTTGAGCTCTGAACAATAATTCTTTTTTTGCGGATTCAATCTCCCAAATGTAATGACTTCGTTCTTAACAAGTATTTTTTTTAGGGAGTTCCTTCAAGTTCTGAAAGCATTCAAAAAACTTTTTCTTGGTAACAGCCGGCCACCATTTGCAAAGACTAAGAGATCCTCCGATAAGGTGATACATTTTGGGCCACCTTGTATTAGTATCAAAACAATCATTTCTTCTTACAGAATTTTCTTTAACGATTTTAAGTCAACTTCTACTGTGAAATTTAAATTACTGAAAGCTTTAGTGGCGTGGCTTCCAGCGCATCCCTTGTTCACCACAATTTTGCTTCTTTCACGCGACAGACTTTTGTCTGAACAGACGTCAGGCTTCCCTAGAAAGCCCATAGATTTTCCGCAAGCTTTTTTCATATGCTTGAATCAGACTTATGTACACAGACTTACTCCTTTAGTAATTCATATGCGAAGTCCGAAGTCTGCTCATAAGCCTGTGTCCTGTGAAAGCTGCATAAGTGTCAGGATTTCTTTCTCCCTAAACCCTAGAATCTACCTAATATAAATACGAAACCAGTAAGTAAAACACACAATCACACTTCAATAACCTCGAACTACAATTGTTTACAAAACTGACAAGTGAACTTCCATTTTAATGGGGCCAACAGTATAAAATCTAAAATGAAACAAAACGCTTAGAACGAGAGTGAAAGACGAACACCGCAGTGAAAAAGAAGAAGATGCACCGCCAAATAGAAATGAAGGCGCAAATTGTATCCCAGCGAAAGAAAAGCCCACTGCTAAATCTAAGCACATACCACACCACACCACCGACCGACGACCACCAACCGTCTCAACCTCAATCTTTGCCTTACAGAGCGTGCAAGATCCGTTAAAGCAGAAGAACTATTATACACCCTGCCAAGCTGTAAGGTAAACTAACTCCTTAGCCAAATAGCCATTATGTGAACGTTGCGCGAGTGCATCTTGCTTTTAAGAAGACGACGCTAAAAGTTCACCTTCAGCACGATTTATCGGTCCGCCAATCCATAGTGCTGCACACTAAACAACAAAAACAAATAAAAACAAATAAAAAAAACCTTACCGGACCGCATGCATCTGTGGCGCGCATTTAAAACACCTTTCCAGATTTTTTTTTCGTGTGATGTTGTATAACAGCTAACAGTGCATACGAATCAATGTTTCCCGCGCGCAATTAAATCGGATTTTTCTCAGAGAAAGACGCAGTGATTGTGGGAGAAGAGGAGCTGAGAAAAACTAAACACACACACAGGACACAGGGCGGAGCAAAGCAACCCAAAGCACTGAGAAGAAGATGGAAAAAAAGTGATTGTATTCGTCTACTTTTTATGGCCAACAGTCGGGTGGAAAAAAAGGAGGAGGAGGAGGAGGAGGCGGTGTCATCGTTGTGTATCGGTTGTCGGGTGGTGGAGGGTGGAATCTTCATTAAAATTCAATTGCGCGCACGTACAGCGATTTACGCATGCCACATGCAACGTGAACAAAGCCAACAAATCGCATGCGCTAATGCGCGCATCATAACGCGCCACCAACGCTGCTGCAGTCACTGGTGGTGAAGGCCTTTCAATTACCCATACGTTTCCGCAAGTGCGCGCATAAAAACCCCGCGCGACGCCAGATCGCGATAAGAGAATCACACTCCATGAACGCGAACAACGCGGTGCGGGTTCATTCACCATCTGGAGTAACTACAGTCCGTGGAGGGATTTTGAAAATTTAATTAAGAGCCTTACCGACACAGATGCTTGCCAGTGATAGGCACCCGCCCGCCTATTGTTCTAGGCCGTGTGCTACATAAATCGATACAAATTTTCTCATGGTCACGGCTATAGCTGTGCGCAGCATTTCCACCACACCGTACTGCTGCTACTTCCTGCAATAAGAAACGAAAAACAAGGTTCAACCCAATCAGCGCCCAACATCTGTTTTGCGAATTCGAATCACATACCGGGCTCCATGTACAACTTCACACAATTAATTAAGCCTTTTGTAGCATTCATGGAATCCCATTAAAGATCTGTGTGTGTCTAGCTCCATCTCGTTGTCGGTGCACGTTGTTGTGTACTCGTATACTAGGTTATAGCAACTCCCAACTCCATGCTATGTCGATCGATTGGCGAGATTGCGCGAGAGCTCGCCCCCGCGCACACCACCGCCCAGGGGGATATTTTAATTCGGCTTTGACATCTGACCACCTATGGGTTGATTAGCTACAAATTTATGCATTTGAACTGATCGATTTTATAGCTGATGCAGCAGTACACCGAAAGACTTCAATGAAACGCGAATTAACAGAAAACCACGGCTGATAATAAATTTTGTGGCACAGTGCACTGTCGCTCGGTCGGTGGATCGATTGGATTGCACTTGGACCAGAGAAGGACAGGGTGAGTAAGTATCACGGGCTGGATCTTGCTGAAAACCCAAAGAGACATGTTTAACAAATCGATATCGGACGGCCTGATCAATGTCTCCGATGTAATATGGCCTGAACTTTTGGCTATAGTCTGGTTGTATGGCTGCTGCGACTTAGTATGGGCCAATCTGCATGCACATTGCGATGGGTATTTTTCCGCCAATCTCTCGTGTGTCCCCGGGGCTTAGTGACTCTGTGATTGTGGTAACAACGACCGACGACAACGGCAACGGCGGCGGTGGTGGTGAGGCACGAGGTTAAATCCATTTGATTTGGTGTATGTATTGGTGTAGATTTGGTATTTCTGGAGCGATCGAGAGTTTGTTCCCACGATTTGAATGCAGGGGCTGGGTGGGTCGTCCGTTGTTGTTGATGGGAGTACTACGATTGCCGTGTCTCCCAGCGGCGTTTGATTGTTCCGTTTTATTGCAGGGACTCACTGGAATGTAGGTCGCGTTCAAAGATGTTCTTTCTGGTGCAGACATTGACGTCGAGATGGATATGGGTGTGAATACCAATGACAGTCACTTTTGTTGCCAATAGGCATATACACTTTCATTTGAGGAAATGGGCTGCGCGCTGCAAAATGCCAACTGATTTCTTGTCATGAGAATGAGAAGATTTGTTTGTATAGTATAGGAAGACTTTGGGTAGGAAATGTTTTTTTCATTCGAAGATGATGATGAAGTACTAAGCATAAGTTGGGGCGACTTGATCGTATGAGAGACTTGAACCACACTAAATAATTCACTACTTTGTTCTAATACGAACTTTAATTTTATGTGATTAAAATTCTCCGTCCGTAAGCAAATTGTCCATCCAAAGACAATTCGTGGCTTGATTCAAGATCTAAAGAGGTGATCACGGATAGAGAAGAATGTTTTCGTAAGTACAAAATCGACCCTTCATGAGAAAACCGAAATATGTTCAAACGGGAAAGGAATATTTGTAATGCTCACATAAATAAGACAAAATTTTTACAAGACCAAAGAGTAAGGCAAAAAATTGGTAACTTAGGCTCCTTATCATGGCAACGTCTTTTGGCTTTTCTCCGAACATCTGGAAAGCTATAACAAATAGAAGGTTGCTAACTGGTAGTACAATGGACCGGTATTTAGGTCTGAGTGCTCCAGCTAGTATTTTAAAAACCTCCAACAGAAAAAAAAAATACTGTTGTGTCCAAAAAGAAGCTAAAATGTATGGTCTTTTGATTAGAACATTAGGAATTCGACCACGTCATCGGTCTCAGCGCTCGTCTACAATGACTCTCCGTAGGTTATAACTCTATCGACAAAGCCAATTTGCTGCCAGCCCAGTTTGCTGCTAACTTGACACTTCCTGAAACCATATTGGCTCCACCTAAGCTTAAGTCTGTGAATTCTGCGATGAGGTAAATATTTTTTCAAACTCGTTCGTTTGCGAGAGTCCTCAAAGATCACAATATTTATAAATCTGCTGGTTCAGATGGTATCTCCGCCTCATTCTGAAGAGGCGAAGAGGAGAAGATGGAAAACTGCATTTGTTCAGTCCGTTCCTAGAAAAGGCGAATCTTCCTCCCCTTCCAATTACCAACCAATTGCAATAACGTCCTTTCAAGGTCATGCAAACGTTGATAAATCGTCAACTTATGAAATATCTTGAAGAACGAAAGATTCTTAATGGCCGACAGTACGGCTTTCGTAGAAGAAGGTCTACTGGTGATTTAATGGCTTATCTCACCGAAAAGTGGAACCAATCTTTACTCTGTTTTGGAGAAAGTAAGATTTTTGAGCTTGATAAGTTATTTGATAGAGTTTGGCATCAAGCTCTCTTATCGAATATGCGTGCTTTTGGTATCGATGAGTCTCTTCTTCGTTGGATTAAAAACTACCTTTCGAACCGTTCAATACAAATTGTGTTGGATGGTTTCAAGTTTGATACTCACTTTATTAATGCTGGTGCCTTAGGGCTCACTTTTGTCACCGATCCTCTTCCTTATTTTCAAAACTGATATCTTTTTCTGAAACTTCTAATCCATCTGTTTTGCTGGACTCAACCCTCAGCTGTTCATATTCCTTTCCAAATTCAAGTCCCTGCTCTTCGGAAGTTGAACTGGAAAGGCATTCCAAATAACAACAGGTGTACCCCAAGGAAGCGTCTTGAGTCCTCTTCTTTTTATTGCAGTTTACTACCTGCTCAAAGATTCTCAATCCTTGCAAAAAAGCCAAAAAAAAGTGTCGAGAAATTTCTCTTAAATTGCAAAGCTCAGTTCTAGTTTGCGTATTTTTAAATTGTCCTACTATATTGTAGTCCACATTTTCTTTTATGACCATTGTCGAATTTTCATGGCTGTTCCGATTCAATCTGATTAAATCTGGTGAGTGAGCAATGACACCAAGCTGCGCATACTCTTTTATACCATGATAGATACCATGATAGGACCATGAACTAAAGGCCTTCTCAAAAAATACGGGTACGGAAATGATGCTAAGACCGAATAAAAGAACCTGTGTGTTCTATGTCTATGACAGAAGGTGTCATAGAACACCTGTGTGGGAGTGGGAGGAAGTTCCTTTGGTTCCAACATATAATCGCCCTTTCTTTTGATAGAAAACAAATACATTCCATCCTTACAATTGATTTGTTAGCCTCGTTAAGAACCTACATTTTTTTTCGAAAATGAATTTTTAACATTTGCTAGTTTTAGTTTTGATAGTGAAGTTTCTGGTATAGGGTCTTTTAGGTATGGTCAAGAGCCGCTTAGCTTCTGCAAAGCTTCAGAACTCATTGGTCTTAACTTAACAACTTCCTTCGAACCTTAAAAAAATTGAGTATACTTCAAGAACCTTCCCATTTTCGACTTTTTTTTCTACACCCAGGCTGCGGAGCTGAATATTTTTCCACAAGGATTAGGAAAAATTAAAGAACTGCTGATGCAATCGGCAGCCAAGGATTGCTGTCACCTTTCTCGACACCTAAATGAAGATTTTTATCGAGAACCCGACAATTGGACTTAAATAAATATATAAAAAGGGTGGCGAAACTAGGCTGAACTGAAATGCTTTTTGGGGTGCTAAAATTGTATGCCGATTCCTCTCAGAGGACTTGTCAATTCCTAGCGATAGGCAATATCCATGGAAAAACAATTTCATTTTTCTGGGACTTGTACCTTCAATTTTCACGTAACAGGCAAACACGCTAACCATTACACCACGGGCACCACAACCAACAACTTTTTTGTGAATTGAAAAACCACAGAAGCTGGTCACTGATCTATTCTTCTTTGTGATGCTCTAAGACGTGCTAGTCTTAATTATAAAAAGTCTTCTTCTGCAACTGTTCTGCGTTTTCTCAAAACAAATTGTAGACTACACACAAGATTCTTTGGCTCCATACCATTACAATGTCTCCTCAAAATTTCTAATATGACTTGGCTAGCTTATACGTGTAGGGTATTTCATGGCAGAAATATAGACCGGTATTTGATTTGGGTGTTCCTCGGTTAGTATTGAAAGCTTTTTTTGGTTTCATGAACAATATTTTTTACTAAAGAAAATTATTTGAAAGTCCTTCTTTAGTGAATCAACCGTCTATCAATTGAAATCAAAATTATTGCAAAACATAACTGTTTAGCAAATCAGTAATGGCAGTCAAAGTTTTCAGTTGTTTTTGGTATTCGCTTCCATTCGGATCTCCGCTGAATAAAAAAAAAGCTTAACAGCAAAGGACCAAAATGACTCACTTGCGGAGCTCCCACGCAAACTTTACATGCAGATATTCTAGACCAAAACTTCTACTTTATACATAGATAAGATAAGGCTTTAGACAAGTTTTTATTATCCAATGAAATTTTTGTCCAAACAAATTCACATTCAAAAACACCTCACAGAATTTTGATTTTATTTTAAGATTCTGCAGAGACTGCATGAGGTTCAAAGAAAATACTCATAAGACTAGAAGGCTATTTCAAAGATTATGTTTAAAAAGAATGTAACACAGGGAACTATTGCTTCTTTCATTTGCCCAGTCGTATCAATGTCACCAAATATTGATTCCAATTTCAAAAGAAGAATCAGAAGCCTTTTATTTGTTTGATAAGTAAATAAATAAATAGGGTCGCACGTCAGCGGTCGGGTAGCTCTTTGACCAAGCGCATTTCTCTTAATCATATCTTGGAATGGAAGTGCCTTACAAAATTTTTGCGAATTCTTCCGAAGGACTTGCCTTCTTCTTCTTCTTTTTCATTTCCGGCGTTACGAGTAGTGATCTTGAAGCGTTCACAACTCTCCCACTTTTCTGCTTCACACTAGTGATCCGCCTGTGGGGTACGCCTCGTTGACCTCAGAAAGCGTCGGCAAGCCTCCCGGTTTTGGATTGTTCCATGTCTGAGGCCAACCAAATGCTGCTGTTTTTGCATTTGCTTTTACCAGGTGTGTTTTGGCCTGCCTTTTCTTTTTCGTCGCGAATTTGTTGAAACTTTGTACGATATTGCCTTTTGGACGGGGTTCTGCGGATCTCTCCTTTGAACATGACAATACCAACTGAGCCGGTCGTGCTGAATTTTGTCCAAGATGGTACTTTTGACATGAAGGCTTCCACGGATCTTAGTACTTCTAATTCGATCAAGCTTTGTTACTCTTGCTGTCATCCGAAGCATCTTCATTTCGGCTGCCGTCAATTTGCTCTCATACTTTTTGTACATTGTCCAACATTGTGAACCGTATGTCAGAGCTGGACGGACAACTGCTGTGTAGAGTCTTCCCTTCAGCTTAGGGGGCATTTTTCGATCACAGAAGATAGCGGAGTTTTCTCGCCACTTCATCCACCCTACGCTTACTCGATGATTGATGTCGTCATCACAAGTTGCTTCACTATTGATCATAGATCCCAGATATTTAAACTTTTCACACTTGGGGAGCACATTTCCATTCAAATAAATGTCTGGAATAGGCTTGTCTGGGTCAGAAAAAGGGCAGCACAGGTATTCAGTCTTTTTAGCGCTAATACGGTACCCATTTCCTTCCAGAACATCAATCCAAACGTCAAGTGCTCGTTGCAGGGATGTAGGATCCTCGCTTATGATGGCTCCATTGTCAGCAAAGAATAATTGTTGTACTTTATTGTCCGTTACTTTTCCTTCGAGCAAATAATCCAGAACAGCAATAAAGAGCAGTGGACTCATAACACTTCCCTGATGTACACCTACTGTTATTTGGAATTCTTCGGTGACTCCAACTGGGCATCTCACTTTTGTAACTGCTCCCTCGTACATGTCCATAATTATTCGCACATTGGCTTCAGGAACTCCTCGGTGTCTGAGGGCCACCCATATCAGATCTCGTGGTTGTCGATCGAATGCTTTTTCGAAGTCAACCAACACAATATGCAAATCCTCTAAGGCATCTCGGTGTTTTTCCATAATGATCCTTATACTTTGGATTGCGTCTGTAGTTGACTTACCCGCGACAAACCCGCATTGGTCATCAGACAGCCTTATTATTTTCCGCAGTCGGCTATCCAAAACCCGCTCAACGATCTTCATAGTGTGGGACATCAACTTGATCGAACGATAGTTGTCACAGCTTCTGGTATCTCCCTTTCCCTTGTACATTGGAAGAAGAAAACTTTCCCTCCATTGATTAGGCAAACTGTCACCTCTTATAAGTTTGGAGATGAGAATCGTGAGCCATCTCAACCCGATGTCTCCCATATTTTTCCAAAACTTATATGGTACCTCGTCTGACCCAATCGCTTTGCCTTTTTTGGAGTTCTTAACTGCCTCCCTAACTTCTTCGACTGTGACGTCGGATACTTCCGTAAAGTTAGGTGCAGCTGTTGGAAAGTGGCGCCGAGGAAACTGTTCATTCAAAAGATCATCACAATACTGTCGCCACCTGTGAAGAATTTTGTCGTCATCCACAAGTAGCAGTCCTTGAGCATCATTTATGAACTTCGGCGAACGAATCTCCTGCGCATTTCTCCTTCTCTGAGCGGCTATTTTGAAAATGGTTGCTCCCTTATTCAAGCTGCTTGTTATGTTCCCTGGTTCCCAAACTACCAACTCGCCAAGCATTCACTGCTGAGCAATGAATTAAGAGGTCGTTGGCTGTGACTCCTTCACATGCTTTGTCTTAGCTCTTGGATTGCCTGATTTGCTTCAGCAGCTGGGGCAGAAATCTCTTCCAGCTCTCGATACAGGCCCTCCGTGCTTTTTGCTTGAAGTTGGGCGCACTTTTTCTTCGCTTCTTTTCTGCAGCTCTTGTATTCCATTTTGAAACGCGCTTTTTCATTTGTATTTCTTGAGGGGCACTTCGACCAAGCTTGGAAAGCATCATCATCCCACCACCAGGTTTCTTTAGCTTGTTGGTGGTGTCCTTTTGAGACTCCTAACAGTGATTTGGCTCTCTCTAAGCAGGTTCGTTGTAGGCGATCCCACATATTTTGTGCCGTGATTGCATTTGAAACTGCGTCGAATGAATTGCTGTCCTTTGGTTTTCTCCAGATTGTACCACTTGATTCTCCTAGGAGCCTTTGTTTGTTTGACTTCCTTCACCGCATCCGTAAAAAATTCTGTTAAAAGAAGACGGTGTTGTTGAGCGGCAGCTTCTCCTAGTATCACTTTGCAGTCTTTCACCCGAGATTTCATGTAATTGGTTACCAAATGGTAATCAATCTGGGTTTCATTTCCTCCACTGCTGTAAGTGATAAGGTGTCGGTCTTGTTTGATGAACATGGTACCGAAGGACCTGCCTACTCCTCGCAAAAAGCGAGAACCGCGGAAAAAATGTGTGTTTGTTTGATTCGAGGCTCGCACTTGCACAAAAGAGGCAAATCCTACCAACTATTACCCCACGCCACATCCACCACTTTTGTTTGATAAAATGTTTTAAAAGTTTGAGCTTAGAATGGGTTCGCAACATGGCTTAGAAGTTGGAATATTGTAAGGGATAAGGGCAACCTTGTATGAACCAGAAATTTAGTAAAGCCTACCATCGTATCGCTCTCTTTTCTAATCACGTAAGTACTTAGTATGTTCCATCGGCTGAATACTTTGCCACAATTACTTTTTTCTATGAATACCATTCAACATTGAATTGAACACCTTTTTTCAATACCCTTTCAAGGAAAATCTGCACCCATTTTCTTAACCAAAAAAAAACACAAAACAAAAACGAAACTCTAAAAACTAAGCGTCATAACACGGCTACAATTTGCTGCGCCCCAGGCCGATTGCGTTGTCTTCCTTATCGGCTCACTATATCTAAGTTCAGTCCATAAATCCGCCAAAGAAAAACTGTCTATGATGAACACAAAAACACAAACACACACAAAGTGGGACTACACTCTCTTGGGCGCTGTCATCTTTTACCGAAAAATGCGGAAAATCTCATTTAGTTTAGGAACTCAAAGTCGATAATTTGCTAGACCACTAGCCCCGGCGCACTACACCACTACCACCTATGGGCAATAGCAACCTTTTCAAAGCACAAAAAAAAAAACAATCTCCCCACATTCAGACATTCGCACACCACAAAGACGCAAGCAAACTAACTTGGTCTTCGCATTAAGTTGCGCGCATGTGCTGCTCTGCGCACCTCTTCGTTTGTTCAGGTAGATTGACATCTAACAAATGCGCATAAAATTTGTAACAAAGTGCAGAGACACACAAAACTGTTCACTCCATATGCCTGGAAATATATGGTCACAAATAGTTCCAACAATAACAGCAACAACAACTACAACGCCTAGACGAACCGATCACCATCCCCCATATAAGCGCATCTCAAAAGCTTATTTCTGCTGTAGCCGCCGTCGCCGTCGCCTCTGGCATAGTTAGACCAGAGCCCAACAAGCGCGCAAGAGGAGACTTTAAGGCTACTCAGAGACAAACAAAAAAAAAAGATAAAAAAGGAATACTATCTGCAAAAATGTTGCCCACAAATGCCTTTTCACACCTCGAAGTACCGACGACAAAGACGAGGCCAACACTCGGCTAGGAATCGTCGTGTCGCGTAGCTTCACTCGAGACCATGGTGTGTAAGAGCAAAGCAATTATCTTGCCAATGTAACCCAATGCATCCGAGCAGATATCACACTGAAATCAGACAAAACTACACAAGACACTGAACAAAACACACCTGAGAACCTCCGGATAGGCAGGACGGACCAATTGCCAACAGCTACCAGTACACAAAAAAAAGGCGAAAATCACTCCGAATGCTGGCCAAATAGGCACTGAGAATTCCATGGGTGACCATTATTAGATGGCATTTAAAAACTCCGACAGCCAAATTGAGAGAATTTACTACTACGAGTGGCTTCCCGCATTGTTGGTCAGCCGGCCAAGAGCCACAACAACAACCACAGCCAGAGCCGCAACCGCAGCAGTCGAGACGACAAATACAGGAAAAACAATTCCAGTTTTGGGCCGAGCAAGGATTATTGCGTAATTCATGCCGCCACTACAGGGCACCTACATACCGCGAGTCTTTTGGACAACATACTGCAGCCTCGCACTCATGGCGGACAAATCGATCCAAATCTATCCGACACCGATCCGAATCGTTCTGACAACTGCCCCCTCCCTGAACGCGATCAATGCTGCGGCTAAGTCCCAATGACTGATGTTTTCCTCAGCTATCGCTGGCTATAGCTGGCCCGCTCCAGAGAGGGCAAAATTAATTTAAATTTATCGGCGGTGTCAATGCGATCGCCTTAAGAAGGCACTGCTCGGCCATATCTAGAGCGATTTCGATCGGGCAGTTCGCAGTTTCAATGCTACGTGTAAACGCGATCGTAACCCAGCAGCGCAGGTGCAATAAAACTTAATTCTCTCGCACTAGCAGTTCATTATTATTGTCTAGGTACATACAACAGAGAGGAGTGAAAATTTCCATTTTGGGATTTGGGGGATTTTCCTGGGAAAATCTTTTTCGCTCAGCAGCCACAATTGTGTGTGGGAAAATGTCCTACTGCTCTGTGCATCGTGTATCGATACTCCGAGCTGATGCCGGCATCTGAACGCTTTCTCATTTCAATGAGAACATAAATTTCATTAACACTCAACTGAGTTTACAGATCTGGATCTGGATACGTCTAGCATCTGAGCATTTGTGGGGTTCTTACAGGTGATTGCATGTCAAAGATCTCTTCCAACATAAGTATGGAGCAACTGAATGAGGCAAACTCACTCCGACTTTGGCTGAGGGAATAAATTCACGCTCCGACAAAGTATACGAAAATGGAATTGAGGTCTACCTACGAAAATTGCAGTGGTCGCCTCAGTCCATACACATCAGGAGACAAATTGTCCCAAACACTCGGATTGCGAATTGTGTGAGTATGGTGCGGAAGATTGGGGAAAAAAATGTGTGTGGGGTTTTATGTACTCGTATATGGTTGGTTATTGTGTATGGGAGGAGGCAGAGTTCAATGGATACACCGGATGTTCGATGCGTTTCATGGGAATATGATGACCTAGAAGAAGAAGGATATGCCTTTTTTAGCAGTCGCTTGTGCAGCGTTCTCTCGACCTTTTTTCTCTCTCTCTCCCTAAATGCGCATACAATATTCTTTTAGTATGAACTTTTACTTATAAATTTCCAATAGGACTTGAAGTCAATTGTAGGTTTTCGTAGTGTTTCAGGAGATCACATTGTGGAGACATTTAGGACTGACCTCCTGACTTATACTCACTGTTTATTGGCTATGGAAAACTAATAGTGCGAAAAATGAAGTTGACTTTATATTTTAGAGCAAATGGGAGTAAATTTTTAAATTTTGTAGTCTTTCACAAAAATTGAAATTATTATGTAATCACACAATTGCTTGTGCGCAAATTGTTTTTCAAACAACCTTTTATCAAGATGTTCTAAAAAATGTGGGACTAGGATTAACACGAAAAAACGATGAATTTGCATCAGGTGGTTTCATGTGTTTGTCCTAAGGCATGGAACAATCCGAAACCGGGAGGTTTTTTGAAGCATTCCAGGGTCAAAGTGGCGTGTCATTCAAGCGGATAACTAGTGTGAAGGAATTCAGGGGAGGGCTGTGATTTCTTCGAGATTTGCGCTGGTAAAGTAAGAAAAGACTGACGAAGGTGGCAATCAATCCATTTCATTAATGTTTTTCATCAAAAATTAACTGGTACTTCACCCGAAGTCTAAAACTTATTTGGGATCAATTGGAACCAAACGATAGAAGCTTTCACTAACATCGATTCAAAAGAAAAAAAAATAAAAATGCTGAACCCATCAACAGGTTTTGATGAACCAAAAAGAAATTATATAAATTATCGATTGAAAAATCTCGATGAAAAGAAAAATGTAAGAAAAAGTTTAGTTTTGTGTAAGCACATAAAATGGGCTTTTCGAGGTTCATAGTTTTGGAACCTAACAGTAGGTATATGGCAAGTTTGATGCGTCATTTTATAACAAATGCAAAGAATATGATATAAAAACATAGAATGTTGGATCGGGATTATGCAGTTCTGGGCACTGCGGTATAGAGTTGAAATTGAAATATAAAGTCTCAGAGCAGTTTGTTTGCTCCTTAATGTGACTAGAAGCTAGTGATCCTCTGTGCGTGGATGAATTTAAGTATATCTTGTTCTCAAGTACTTGCTTTCCAATCAACAACGCTAGGAAGCCTCTGGGCCAAACGCTTTTCAAGAACAACCACTTTTATGCCGACTCCGAATGAATAAGTGAGAAATCGCTTTCCATGACAATGTTTCACTTTCGGAGGAATTGTCAATTCCTCGCGTAAGGCCGTTTTTGATAGGATTCGAGCCCCAAACTTCCCATGACACACTTAAACTTGCTAACGATAACGCCACGGCCACCGCTTTGCGATAACTGAGTTTTTCTTGACAGCTCGGAGAATGACATGATTATCTCCCGTACTAGTTTGAATCTTATGACAATGCTTTCAGAGCAGCTTTCCTGTCATGAAGATGGTATTGCTTTTTGTATTCAAAAAATTCATCATTCTCACACATTGGTTTATATCGATGTACTTAAAGAGTTGAGTTAAGAACTTGCACGGGAAAATTAACGTCGAAGCAGATATTTATGGTTTCTAGTTTTTCAAAGCTGCAAATAGTCGAGAGCTAATAGTTTGCGTACGGATTAAAGGAGAAGTCCTCAAAGAAGGTAAGAGAGACGGTGGCTTGCCATTCTTGTATCCATTTTTGAGGGTCGTCCTAGAATAACGTTAAGAGCAAATGTCGTTGGGGTGCGCATGCAACCCAGTAATGTATATTTTTGCTAGCTTTTGAAGTACCCCTTGTTTTTGTAGGCTGTCATTATTTCTTTTGCTTTTGGCCACAGCTGCATTCGTCATATTTGGTTTGACTACCAGTGCCGCATTAAGGTCGTGTCTTTAAAAATCCTAGAGCAGACGAAAATCTTTTTCAAGTAAATATCTTTTTGATATCAAAAGTTCTCAGTTTTAAAGAAGATGGATGTTTCAGATGGCAGATTTTGTGTTAAAGGGATGATCTTTTCAATGTAAAAGAAACTACATTCCTTCTATTCCATGCAAAGGTTAATTTTTGAAGCTGTTTTAAATTAAAAAATTTAAACTATCTACCAACTTTGATATTTCGAGAATGATGTGGCCAGTATCAAACACTGAGGTAAGGACAATTATGAGCAAAATTAACTTTACAAAACAAAACAAGGAAACAAAAACTATTCACAAATGATTTTTCAGGAATAATAAACAATATACGAAGCATAAAATATGACCATAGTTTCATATTCTTAATTGAAGTTTAAAAAAACATTTTTACGGTGGGTGAACGTGCACCGACAGCCAAAAAGCGACATGAAGAAGTTAACTGGGACTAACTACTGAACCGATTTTACTGAAATGTTTTAACCTTCAGAATGCTACATCCTAAACAAATTGGCTGTACTTTGTATCCATATTCTCCCAGGAAAGAGATCTCAGAAGCTAAAGTTAAAATGATAGTTTTGGTTTTTTCTGGCAAAACTGGTTTTGACAGCGCTTATTGTGTCACTGTCAAAAACCTTTTGATTGGTCAATAAGTTAACCATGAACCGTCTCAAAAACGAACAACATTTGCAAATTTTTGAATTTTATTTTCAAAATGCGCGCTCTTTTGAGAAATTTCAACGCTCACCGGCCGCTCCATCCATTTCATGCATTTCATGGTCGGTTTAATTGATCTACTCAGGCGGCTATTTGAACTATTGTGACAAAATTTCACACCAAATTTACATTGTTTGAAACTAAATCACCAACACGCTTACGTAGAGCACTGGGTGATGGTAAATTGTCGATTAGGCTCCGTTCGTAGCAGTTGGGCCTCTGTTGTTCCATTTTTATTGATTGACTTCCATGACATGTGGTTTGAAGAGGACGGTGACATATACCACACAGCACACTTAACAATGGATTAAATAAAAAGCGAGTTCAGTTAACAACAAGAAAAGTTTATTTGGATCGTACGATTTTAAGCCTCATTTTTCTATGGCTATGTTAAGGCTCATGTCTATATGTAGCGACAAGACCGTTCCGATTGACGCTCTGGAAGCCATCATTGAAGAATTTATTCGTGAGATAACAGCCGAAATGTTAGAAAGAATGTTCCAAAATTTGACTAAGCGGATGGACGATTTGAAGCGCAACCGCAGCCGATATATGCATGAAATAATCTTCAAACATCAAATTATATCGACCATAGTATCGATCATAATACCGGTAGAAAAGCCTTTTTCTCATTGGTTTCTAAAAAGTTTCTTTTCTATAAGAATTTTACATTTCATTAATCACTTATTTATTACTTTTACAAACAAAGAGTTAAATTTTTGCTATTTTTTTCTGTCACGCCAAAAAAGTAGAACTTCTTATTTAATCTATTTTATTTTATCTTTTGTGGTGCCAATGATGGGGTATGGTTAGGTTATCATGTCTGACTGCTACGTGAGATATCGAGGTTCGAAGACCAGACTCATACAATTGTTTTTCCCTAGGTATCGCCTTTCGCGAGTAACTGGCAAGTCTACTGGAGAGTAATTATTCAGGCCTAAAAAGAGCTTTGTTACTTCGCCGTTCGGTCACTCTTTTTTTAGAAGAAGTAGTTGTGAGAAGTATAGTAGGCAACGACTGGTCCTGTCCGAAGTGGTTGTTTGTGTTTTCATTTATTCATTAAATTTTGTACGAATTTTATTGGTTTTTTCGTTTGAAGTGAAACTTCTTTGCAATCGCTGTCATTTGAAACTCGATGAAACGAAAATGCGCCACGATAAAGAAACAAACACATAAATGTAAAGGTTAAAGTTGGCGAAACAGAATACATTACACACATATGTACATACTCAGTGGCGTATAAAAGGGAGGGGGGCGAATCTTGGGCCTAACTTAGCTTCCTCCGAGTTTGTTATTCACCAAAAAAAAAAATAATCTACTGAACTTTGTTTTTTCTTCTTTAGTAAAATCCGTCGACGCCATGTGTCGCATTTAACGGTTTACTTATAGTTTTTTGCTTTACTTGGTTGGTCCCACACGCAGATGCGTCGACAAGAAAGTAATTCTTTGTTCGTTCTTATAGAGACGGCTATCTTCACCAGAGGCATGTACTGCGGTAACGAACATCAAGCAGTTATTTGTTTTTCTGTTTTTGTTTTGAAATCCTTTACATCGTCGGTCAGTGACTGACTAAGCTAAAGGACTCAATGTTGATCATTTGGGTACAAAAATAGAAGACCTTTGCATTAAAGTTGAGGAAAATCGGGTTAAAAATGTAAAATGTTTAAAGTTATTCAAGCGAATAATTTTCTTTTAGAAACATTGCTGATTTGAAAAAGCTGTTTCAAAATTTACTTGTGCTTATGATGAGGTCTCAGAGACAGAACTTTTCTCTCATGAAGTTCAACGTTGAATGGGACTTTGTAGAATCTCTTTCGAATCTAATGAATAAAATGTATATATGACAGTACCTATATGTGTCAGTTTCATCATGCGAAAGAAATTTCAGTAAATTGAAATAAAATAAAAACTATTTGCGGGCAAAAATGTTAGAAAAGAAGCTCAACAGTCTGGGAATTTAAATTATAGACCATGAGGTGACCCCCCAGCAAATAAATATTGATGACACTATAAACGAATTTTCTGTCTTTAAAGTTAGACAGAAGAAGTTTTAAGTTGCTAATTACAATGTGTATACTATGTAAATGTCTTTTTTTATACAATGAGTACATGTACGATTTTGTACGATTGTACGACTCGTATATTGATTTTTATTCTGTTTTTTTTTTTATGCGCATAATGTATTTATGACCATTAATTTTTGTAATATTTTTTTTTCTTAATTCTTCATTTAAATTTAAATAAAATATCGTATTTTACGGAATAGCAGTGAATCAGTCACTTTACTGTTTCTCATTCTCACCCACGCTGGCTTGCCATAGAAAATATTGCCATTGGCAAATTGACAATAACTGGAAACAGTGTTGCGAAACAAAACCTTTATAAAAACACCCTCTGTATTCGTAAATTTTCAACAGCTTTCTGTTGAACTTTTCTTCTTCTTCATCTCTTGAATTTGAACAAAACATTTCTTAAGTCAACCAAACACAGTTATTTTTCAGTACCAGAATTAATAAATTTCATGAGTTATTTTCAGAAAGCACTTCCTTGTACCCTACCTTTCTATTCGTATCTATTTCATAGGTGACGAAGTTAATTACAAAATTATATAATCGGAAATAATAAGCAAAGATAAGTACGGAGAGTTTCACTGATTAACAGTGTATGCCGCCGTTTTCATTACAAACCACCGCCATCAGCTGCCCTTGCTTGGTGCTCTAATGAAAGACTTCTGCAAATCTCATTAATCGATTTTATTAGTAGTCCAAGTTTTAATTTTTATTTGAATTTATAGATTTTATTGTTTTGTGTAATTGTTTGAGAGTCCCATTTCAAATGACGCTGGACTCTCTATCTCCGACTTTGTTAATTGCCTCCCATCACCCCCTTTTGACTTTGAAGTCGAGGCAAAATCACGTTATCTTCGAAGACATATCTAGAAATCAAATGACCGGGGAAATAACTCAACCGAACTAATGAAATAAATTAGAGGAACCCATTTAGCCACAAGTTAGTGCAGTTTAAGACAAAATGCTTTTAAAAAAAAAGCATAGATAGACAATCCCCTCGCTCTTCTAAGGGGCAAAAGCAAAACTATATAGTAATTGTCGGCAGTGGTATAAGATTGAGTGAACCCAGCAGCTCTTTTGTTAGTTGCGGCTCTCTTCAATAAGTGACAATTAATCCTTGCGCTGGCCTGGCCCTCAGCGACAAGGCGACGGCGATGGTGACGCGGCGCGACGCGAAGGCAACTGGCCACCATTCCGCTGGGGATAAATTTGCTCAACACAGATTCCCTGTTAGAGCCGAAGAATGAATGGTCTAAGCTTGGTAACATGATAGAAATCGCCAAGGTGGATTCCTTTCCAAGACTCGTTCCCTGCTTTTTTTTAGTTTTTTTTTTCTTCTTTTGTTTCACCTGCCACCATCCATGAGCCACGAGGAGCACTAACAAACAACATCAGCAATTTGTGACGACGTTGATTGGTTTTTATGATCATTCCGATGGCAACAAATAAAAGCAAAAAAAAAAGCTAAAAAACAAAACCTCCGCACAGAAGCTACGACTATTGGTAATAGCCACTTGGATAGTTAATTTAGCTTCCACTAATCAGCTGTAATTGCGATTCCATTGGGGCTATAAGGAATCACATATAACGTACTCCAAGACATCCGGGGTGGATCGATTACACGTCGCATATTTTTTGGTCATCACAGTCGCCGTCTTCATCGAGTGTGCGCTCATCATGAGAGCAATAATGTCGATACATCGCACTCGATATACGAGTCGACTAACTCCCCGAGGTTTATTGAGTGCAAAAGTGAGAAAAACTTCATAAACTTTGGAAAGTCATTAGCCGCAGTGATTGAGGGAACATGCCCCAAAGGTACGCGCTGCGCATACCGTACGCATGCGCAGATAAATTAGTGGATGGCTCGTGTGCACCTCATAAAAGTCATCGGTTCCAGGGCATATTAATGAACAACACGATGGCCTTGAGGGCCAACAGCCCAACACTCCACCATCTCACTACTGCTGCTGCTGCTGCTGCCGTTGCTGGTGCTGCGGTGCTGCACGGCATTGTTAGCTGCAGCTGATTAATATGCATTTGCAATCATATTGAGAAATGGCATTTTAAGCTGCGCGCTCGCACACAGTCCCGCTCCTGCGATGATAAATCTGTCAGTTGGATAACTGAAGTTGGTTGCACATTATATGCAAATAAAGTGATCCTGGCAACGCACCGAGATCAAGATCAGCTCAATGAAGCAACCAAACATCATACCGAGTGGAGGAAGTAAAAGAAAAATGTAAAGAAAGAGGCGTTCGCATTGCATGCCCCTTTGAGTTATCGAATTTTAATTTGGTCATAATTCAATCGGCCCACTCTGCCGCAATCACACACACTCACATCCACTGAACTTCGGATGAAGCCGGAGTGCATCATCAATATTGTCGGAAGAGAAATCAATATTTTACGTGACTTACGTGCGCGATGGTAATGCCTACTAGCGCGACTAAGCTGCAAACACAACAACAGCATCAAAACAAAAAACTCACGGTGAACTGTGTGATTTATTACGCAGCACGGTTGTTGCAAACATTTGTGTTGCATTCGCAGGCGAGTAGAGTGTTTCGAAATTGAATTAGGTAAATCGAACTTTCTAATATAGGGGCGCTGATGGGAGTCCGGAAGATTTGCACGCGCGGACAAATTGCTTTCAACCGCCCCGTGTCTGAATGTGTGTGAACCGCGTCATCATATAGCACGCATGGTGGATCATGGTTTTGGTGCTACACATTCAAGTCGTAAGGCATCCCGTGAGCGATGCTTATCTTGGTGTTATTTTTTTTCCAGCGCTCTACTTCTGGCAATTGAGTTTACTTGGGAAGCTATTTTGCCATTTATTATGTTGCGTGAGAATTTCAGTTGGATGTTGGTGTAGAGTGTAGACAATGTGGCGACTGTGCGGCGCGGCGGGCGGTGGCGACGTTTCGCACAGTTAGTCAGAGTTATTAATTGGCGGAACAGTATTGTTGGTTTGATCCTAGTTCTGTTTATAATCAGTTGCTTCGATTTTCCATTGTAATATTTCAAACATACAAAAAAAGTTTCAAAAAACGAATTTTTCTTCTCGTTTTTTCATGGATATTACTTGACCTTGACACATACACATGTAAGATAAAATGAATGGCAAAGATTTGTTCCAAGTTTTCTTCAGTCCTGAATACAGACAAAGATTTAGATGTGATTAAAATGGCTGCCGCGGGAAAATGCACAGCATACACATCTCGGGAGGTATCCCGTCTATTATGCAAAATTTTTACACTTTATGAATTTCTGGAGCTCTAGTAATCGAAAAAATTATTTCATTTGTATGAACGGTTCGGCTTGTAGAGCCTGTCAAAGTTGACAAATATTTAAAGTGAGAAAAAACAAAAAAAAAATTTTTTTCAACTTATAAAGTAAAATTAAGGAAAAGAGTGTAAGCAAAACTTTGTTTCGTAATTTTTACTTGATATATGTATATGTGTTTATTGCTATGATCAGAAAAAACAAATTTATATTTTAGACTACAAAATTTAATGTTTTTTGAAACACCACGCGCCGGCCAAAACATATGAATTACCATTCGACCGTATCCATGTCTGACTGTTACGTGGGAGGTCCATTATTCAAATCCCATCTGAAACATATAAATTTTTTTTTCAGAAGGATTGCTTTTCGCGAGGAACTGGCATTCTCTCAGAGAATAAAAGACTTTCGTTTCTCACTTTTGGAATTTGCATAAAATTGCGTGTTCTTGAAATGCGTTTGGCCCCGAGGTTTCCATAGCTTTTTACGCCACCCGATTTGTTTATTTTTGTTTATAGACCAAAGTCTAACAGTTGAATTAAATTTTCTGGCTGCGCTGTCAGTCATACTAATGTACGATTTGACTTTTATAATTTACCAGCTGGTCCGCCCTGTCGGCGTGGCTCGTGCCCTAAGAATTGATCGAATTGAGTAAATTGAGTCACCAAGTTCCAAGATTCTATTCCAGTGGGAAAACAGGGATAAAATTTAGTCTTTGTTACTCAGGGTCGATAAAGCTCTCTTACGGTGAAAGATTTTTTGGAATCGGTTCAGTATTTCCCAATTTTCCGGTTACGCAAACATTTTTGTTCCCGAGAGAATATAGAAAGGAAATATAGCATTTATGCCGTTTCGAAAGTTCTAGACCATTTTCGTTTCAAATTTCATTCAAATTGGCTCAGTAGTTTTGGAGCTTTTTCAATAGAGACACTAAGTTCTCGTTTACGTTTCAACGTTCACGTTCCCGTGGAAATATTGGGATAATATATACATATAAACCTTTCTCTTGAATGACTCTATGGATTACAAAAAAAAACCGCATGAAAATCCGTTGCATAGTCTTAAGGATCTATGCATACAGATAGCGAACGTGACTATGTTTTATACTATGTAAAGATAAGGAAGAATTTGACAGATTTAAGGACTTTGAGTTATATTTTGTTTAAGCATGTATAAGCTGTTGCTGTACTAAAAAAAAACTTATGAAATGCAAAATTTTTCCTTAATTAATGTCACTCTTTTTAAAAAAAATCAATGCTCTTTTTAGTTCTAAGTCAAACACAGGAAACCGAACGAACAATTTATTCTTAGTTTTTGAAAAATAAAAAAAACGAAAGCTGCTTTTCTCCAGGAAATCGAAATTTTTGGGTTTTTGAAGAGCAAAGTATAAGTTTTAAAAAACACTATTTTTCATCCATATGATCGATTTTTCCCTACCAAAACTGTTACGATTCGTAATAGTATATGTCCCTGGTACACTTCGGAAGTAATTATCAAAATTAAAACGCAAAATAAATTGTATAAAAAGTGGAAAACCAATCGAACGACACAAAATTGGGATATATTTAAAAAAGCTCGTAAAAAAGCTTCAGCCATAAGAATATCTAAAAGAAACTATTATGCATCTAAATTAAACGCATCGTTGCCATCCAAAAAACTCTGGTCAAACTTAAGAAAAAGTGGAGTAACTGATAATAAAGACACAACAATTTGCGATATCAATCCTGATGATTTAAATGACCATTTTTAGATCATGGCACGATACAAAGTCACTCTTTTGACTTTGGTGATATCGGAAGAGAATATCAAAGACCTTTCGACTTTGAAGTTGTAACAGAGATTGATGTTGTCGAATGTGTGGCTGCCATTAAGTCAAATTCTTTTGGTGAGGATTGTATACCAATTCGTTTTATTAAAATAATTTTGCCAGGCATTTTGAAACACTTGACACATATAATTAATTACTGTTTAATGTCTTCCACTTTTCCGCAACAGTGGAAAATTGGAAAAGTTATTCCTATTGCCAAGAAAGGAAACGCTTCATCTTGAAACGATTTCAGGACAATAACCATATTACCATACGTGTCCAAGGTTTTTGAGAAGTTGATGGCTAAGCAGATTCAGAACTATTTATCATGTAGTTCGCTTCTAAATCCTTATCAGTCAGGTTTCAGAGCTAACCATAGTTCTCCTCAGCTATGGTCTAGATTCTTGGGGATATTAGATGTGCCTTTGATAAACGATATATTACGCTCCTCTGTCTGCTTGACTTTTCCAAAGTCTTGGATAAAGTTAACCATGAAATTCTTTGCTGGAAACTCAAACAACTTTTTGGATCTAGCGACAGAGCTGTTAGTCTTGTTTGTAGTTTTTTTTCTGGAAGGATGCAAAGAGTGGTTAATGGGGAGACTTCGTCTGAGTTTAAACCACTGAAACAAGGGGTTACTCAAGGCTCAATTTTTGGACCTATATTGTTTTGTATTTTTATTAATGATCTACCAACATATTGCCTCCACACCATTGTCCATCTCTATGCAGATGATGTTCAACTCTACGTATCCAGCCCTCTCCAAAACATTTCAAACCTTACTAGTCTGCTAAATAATGACTTAGCAAATATTTACAATTGGTCTATTGTGAATGGACTAAATATTAACCCCACCAAGTCTAAAGTTTTACCCATATCTTACAATGATTTTGATATACCATCTTTTCCGTCTATCCTTCTAGGTAATTGGAAATTGGATTTAGTGGAACATGTAACAAGCCTTGGTTTTGTTATAAATTGCAAACTACCTTGTTCTCATCACATTAATTTGGTTGTTAAAGGAATGTATGGATGCCTCCGAAAGCTATGGTTAGCCGCAGGCTTTCCGCCTCTTGAAACCAGGAAAAAGCTTGTAAAAGCTTTAGTTTTACCCATTATAACATACTCTGAAGTAGTCTACGGGAATCTTTATTATGTTTCCCAACGGAAACTGTAAGTAGCGTACAACGATTCTGTTCGTTATATATATCGACTTCGGAGACATGATCACATTTCAGGTTATTCGAAAAATTTTCTAGGGTGTAACTTAACGCAATATATCAATGCCAGAAATTGTATATTTTTGCATAATGTTATTCAAAACCGGTCTCCAATGTATCTGTATTACAAAATTCGTTTCGATTCACAATCTCTGAGAACGTTTAATATTATTCTTCCAAAATTTAAGTACTGGAATTCATCGCGACTCTTTTTCATTCACGCAATCAAACTTTGGAATTCTCTTCCCTTACAAATCAAAGGGATTTTGAGCTCAGCATACTTCAGAAAAGCTGTCTTACAACATTTGTCCAATATAGATTGATTTCCTTTCTTTTCTTTCACTTAATCCTTTCCTTTTCTCTTTTCTTATTTTTCTCCCAATCCCACTCAGATTATATTAATTTTATATTTATTATGCTGCATTTATATCCTAGTTGTCTAAAGTATGTACTAAGTACTATAAAAGACTAAGTCTTACTGTACAAAATATAATGTTAATAATAAATGAAAAAAATGAAAACTATTGCATGTGTAAGTAAATGGCTTAGTTAATTTTTAATACATGTTTGAGGAAATTAAGTCATTTTAATAAAATTGCCTTCCCGCCCAAACTAAGACTAAGATAGTCCTCTCACAAGATTTCTTGCTTATTTAGACCCAACCATTATACGCAAAACAAGGTTCCTTTTTTATTTTTTGTAAAAATGTCCTAAGAGAATAACCTCATCTCAGCCTACCAGCCTGTTAACAAACTTTGCAAATCAAAAACATGTGAGCCTTAAAGTTCTTACGTCAAATTTATTTATTCGTAACGCTTCTCAGTTAGTCTACAAGTCTTGGTTTAATTTAGTTTAAAAAAAACCTGGGTCTTTAGTTAAAAAAAAAAAACAAAACAATTTCCCCACAATAGAGTTGGCATCTCAAGGCACAACTGTAGTTGTTTAACCCTCTTTGACGGAATTCATTTAAGTTGTTCAAATAAACCTTTACGTTAAGACAATGCATTGGCATTATTTTAGTGGAAATTGTTTCAGTGATCACAATATTGTTCGTTGAAAAGCATTAACTGAATGTCAGATTTCCTTGATAAGGACAAATACCTAACCGCAGCCTCTCTATATAAAGCAAGCCTAATAATACTTGCAATAGTCTCACGACTTTATCTCGTCCTGTGCCATTTAAACGTGTAGAGCAGAGTTACTCTTGTTCCACTTGCTACCGTTGTGTACTTATGTGACTATCAAATTTGAGAAAAATATTTCCGCCTCCCCTCTCCCTTAACTCGTTGGAACCCAAAACAAAAAAGTTAGTCTAGGATGGAGGAACATCTCAATTTGGTTGTGTGTGCTGCTCATGACAAAACATCGTCTCCCGGAGTGTATGTAACCATAAGCAGCAGAAACAGCAGCAGCATGTGCTGGTGCTGGTACTGGTGCTAGTGCTAGTGCTAGTGCATGTGCTTAATGCAAAATGTCGTGCAGTTATACTCTATGCAATCTCCGCGGCATAGCGCAGCACCCAATCGTAGATGTTTCCACTGTTCTAATTGTGACATTACAAAATATCATCGAAATCTATATCGTGATCGGGCGACCAATCGCAATAAATATTCTTTGACACCACTTACGAGCTACGAGAACGCGCCTTCGCGATGCCGATTGCCGTTGTTGGCGCTGTGCCGCTCTGGCACCCTTGACTTGGCCCGGTGGTAGTGTCTTGTTGCTGCCGTTGCCATTGCTGTTGCTCTTGCTATTGCCGGTGTACTAAGTGTTCTCTTTCGCTGGATAAAGCTGACAACTTTCAAGTAATTCGCATGCAAATTTCGAGATTATCGGACCGCTTACCACCCGATTGGGGATTCGACCGATATGTATCCGTTTTTATCTTTTTAATGAATTTTAATTATCATCTGCTGCGACGACGACAACGACGCGACGCGACGGCCACAACGAATACCATCGCAATAAAATGTAACTGCAATTGTAATAATTATAATTGCTGTCGATTAGTTTTGCAATGCTAATACCTGCAATCGTATATTTCTCTCGTGGGATTTGTATAATATGCATGTTGGTTGGTTGGCCAGCCTGTTGGTGGTTAACATGAGGGAGCTTCCCCCTCATGTGATCCACAGTGATTCCGAGGGCTGCGGCCTGCACTCGGTGGCCATTTATTAAAAGCTTGACATCTCAGATCCGTGAAGCAGATCTCGGCTCGTATACCAATAGTGGCATCATAATTAGGACGCGACAACATTCACTTTTGTCTTTATAGCGTTATTTTTTTCGCTTTTCAGTGTATATGTGTGTGGTGCGGTTTTCTCTTTTTCTCAAGTCACAAACCCGCAGCGCAATTGATCACCTCCCATCACCAGGCGATTAACCATCTCAAAGTATTGCACTCGACTCTCGATTTTTTTGTTGTATAGGCAATGTTACAATTTAGCACTGGATGTGGTAACGATTATTGGAGGTTACAACCTCAAGACTTCTCGTTGGGTCCGGTCACTTTAATGATGCTTTGATTTGGATTAGCAATTAGTTCAACAAATTGGTTTCTTTGGTCGCCAGCGTCAAACGAGATTATGCAAGAGTTTTTGGTTTTAATGCAATTCTTTAGGCCGGAGAGCATAATATTTATTACAACGGATATTAAAGTCGTAAAGTACTCCCTCCCTATTACTGTGGATGGCGGTTCAATTGTGGGCCATCGACTGTCCAGATGTTTGTTGTAAACACAAGATAATACCTTGAATGAGCCCGTCTTATGTCGGGCGATAATCTCATGTTTAGCTTGTAATTATTACTGTGCGTGTGTACAGTTGAGGAGGTATTAAGTTTTTATTGCCAATAATAGAGACATAAATGCCCTTTATTGCTTTATTCTGGTTGAAGCCGTTTGTGCATCGCATCATCGCATCGAGTCTTTGTATTTGACTCTCGGATTTCATAAGCCAATTTATCAAGGGGAAAGGAGCTGCTGCTAGTTGTGCTGCTCGGTGGTCTTTGAAACTTATAAATAAAATTGTGAATGAATTGGCCTTGAAATGTGTTGTCTGTCCAAGTGAATTTATGTAACTTTCCGGTTTCTTGGAACTGACCTACACTTTTGTGTGACTGTAAGCAAAATGCAAACCTCGTATTGGACTTCAGCAGAGCGTGACAACGTAGGGTCGATAATAATGGTTGGAGTATGGGTGGCGAGCTTTAAGTATTTCGAACTTTATTTCTGATAATTGCTTTTGACTTTAGGCAAGAAAGTCAATCCGAAGTCGGACAGGCAAAGAGCAGGGTAGATTCAACAAAATTCTGAAATTAAGTTATTGTTCGTTCTTGTTGATTCTCATCGTATTGAGTACCCCTTTTAATATGTTTTTTCCTCCTTGTTAATTGACTCTTATTTTTATAAATGACTTTGGCTGATTTTAATTTTGTGAACTGTAAAATAATTCATCAACACAATCTTCAAGATTTTCGACTGCAAAGTCATCTCGTAGGCAATATCCACACTCTGTGGTTGTTGACGATGCAATTGAGTGCAGGTTTGAGGTCTATAAAGGTAAAAACTGACTTTGAATGATCAAATAAGTATTTGTTTGATATCTACTACTCAACTGCTTATGTCTTTTCGTTTCACATCTCGTCCAAGAGTTACACAAATACTTTGTACTCACGTCACAACTGGAGGCTGTCCACAAAGTAGAGTTAGGTTAGGTTAGGTGGAAGTGGCTGTCAGCCAATGAGTACATTGCCTGACACACTTAGGTCGCAAGGGCCCATTGTGATACCACAGATAGATTAACGAGTTGATCACTTATTAATCTTCCATTACGGGACTAGCCGGTTATTCACCTGCTAGTCGAACCACGCGGAACTTTTGATGTATTTCGAAAGACTTTTAGGGTCTATGTAAGCTAAGTCGCTAGTATCATCGAAGAAGAATTCACCGAGATGAGTTTTCCTCCTATGAAGTAGTGCAGGGCATGAGCAAAGAAGAAGTTGAACGATTTCTTCCTGCTCGTACATGCAGCTTCTGCAGAAATCATTGTAAAGCACACCAAGTCTTTTGGCGTGTCTCCCTATTAGACAGTGTCCTGTATGAACACCTATGGTAGAACCTAGAAACAGAAGGTTCAGGGCTAACAAATTCTTCGAGCGTTTTGAGTCTACACACGGCCAAACTTTTTTGGTTGCAAGGCAGTTGTTACTCTCAGTCCATCTAGTGCTTGTTATCCCCGAAGCGTCTTGTCTAAGTAGGAGTTTACATGTGGCGATAGGTATACCTATGTTGTTCCATTCTGAGCGTAGGGAAGTGGTCGTGCCCTTTTTGGCTAGTTCGTCTGCCATACAGTTGCCTGGTATGTCCCTGTGCCCTGGCATACCCATGAAAGGTGAATGTTGAGCTGATTTGACATCTCCCTCAGAGACATCTGACAATTTTGGACCGTGATGGATTTTGTAGAGACAGAGGCAAGAGATTTAAGGGCAGCTTGGCTGTCCGAGAAGATTCGAATATCCGTGGAGGATATGACGTTTTCTTTGAGCCAAGACAGCACCTCCTTAATCGCCAGAATTTCCGCTTGGAACACACTACAATGATCGGGTAGGCAGAAGAAAAGACTGAGATTCAGTTTTTCTGAGTAGATTCCACTTCCCACACCATCGCTGATTTTTGAACCATCGGCGTAAAAGTGTATTGGTTCATTTTCCAAAAGAGTGCCATTTTCCCATAGGCTTCTCTTGAAGGTATGGTTACTTGGAAATTGTTGTCAAACACCAACTTGAGGGTGGTGTAGTCGGATCGATTCGGTAGGAATCTAAAGTTATATAAAATGGTAGTGTGGCCGATTTGATTATTGGTCCACTGTGATGCAGCTCTGAGTCGAATAGCTGAGCTAGCTGCGACTTGTTTGCTGAAGATGTCTAGGGGTGTGAGATCTGGTAGTACATTGAGTGCGCCCGATGGGGTTGTCTTCAGTGCGCCACTAATACACAGACTAGCCGTTCTCTCACAACTTTTCTTTTCGGTCATTGCAGGCTGCTAACTTAGATTGTAAACGGTCATGTTTTAAGTTTCGTAGACGATCTTGTAAATAGGGCTCACCAGAAAGATTTATACCAGTCAGACTCATTAGAACATAGCACAGAACTGGTGTACACAAGACGGACTCTCGATCAATCTTTAAAAGACAAGTACCTACTGAAGAGCTTGGATCTGGCAGAATAAAGTGTTTGACAGCAGCAAAAGAAAACCAAAACCGTAGTTAGTATTAAAATAGCAGACATTGCAGACTTGCTATGCACGGAACCAAGAAACTGGCAACTACTGGCCACCAGCCAAACTTAGGTGCGACCTTGGTAGACATAAGAACAATTTGTGATTCAATTGCAAGGCACGCGATTGTGTTAACTTCACAAATTGAGCCCATTAAGTCAAATCAAAACCCATCCAACAAAAACTTTACTTGACTTTCAATTCATTTTCACTCGTCGCACGGAAAGAAAAATCACAGAAACCACCTCTCATATAACCCCCTTTGCTGGCTACTCAAACAACTTTAATTCCTTGAGTTGACTTTCTGCAAATCGCTGCTGCATTCTTTGGATTAATGTTCCGCTCTTTATCATACTAACACACTACCGTACTATTATTTTAATTAATATGATTATTTTTCAATTCAGCACAGCATACTCGCGACTCGCCTCGCCATACAACAATGTTACACCATTGCCTGTAGGTAGGTGCCATAAAAATCATCATCGCAGCTTGTAAAATTATTAAATATGGACATGAGAGGTTATAATAAATAATTTTGTTTTTTTTTTTCTTGCATCGGTGCAGCTCATAGACTACACCACACACCGCTTCATACATCACGCACTCGACTTTCGAACGAGCGATTATCACTTTTTCCTAGACGCGCGCAACTCACACTTAATCGCTGGTTGGAAGAGTGTACATTTTATTATTTTAGTGCAGTGCAGTGGTGGCGGCGACGACGTCGGGCGGGCGATGCGTGATCACGAGGTGGTGTTCTCAAATTTTTATAAAATCACACACACGAAACAAAATACACAATCCTCTTGTAGCTTTGCCGTTGTTGCGATGATTGCTTTGGTTGGTTTGTTTCAACGCTGGCGCTGGTTTTTTGTTGATTGAAGCAATTGCAAAGTGAAAATTACAAATGCCAAGTTGCAAATAATTCGTTGATGGCGGTCGGTCGGATGGATGCGTTTGTGGGTATGATTCTATAGGTTCTGGTGCTGCTCCACCTCAAATGGCTTTCGAATGAGCGATGCGCCTGCGAATCGTGCTTCATCTTCATGGATAATTTATTTGAAAGCTAAACTTATTAATGCGTTATAATCACACCAAACGGGCATTAAGTGCGTTGCTTAGCCATTTTGTTGTTTGATGGTGTGCTTAATTTTTGTTGTTGTTTTTTTTACATGGAAACAGCATGAATTTCTCCTTCAATCGGTGATTTAATGATGGCTGCAAGTAAAGTGAAAGGCAGGTGTTTGTGTGTGTGTGTGTTGGGGTTTTTACATTTGGGAAGTAGTCTCAAGAGCCATATGGCGGTGGTTTCATAGAATTTTAGAAATCATTCCCATATAAGTGATAAGTTTATGCGTAAGGTTAACTGCTACAAAATCTATGCAACGAAATGTACGAAGATGATGCTTAAGGATCATGCAGTTGTATTCCCTTAAAAGTTTATCTTAATCAGTTTTCACCTTTTGAAAAATTTTAATAAGAGCCGTCTATGACGACTCGTTCTCTAGCAATACATTTTCTTGAACTACTAAAAATCTTATTCACCTGAGTTAGAAAACAACTCATCGATTAATGGATGGTTAACGATTATCATGTCTGCCTGTTAATATGGGAGTTTGAGGTTCGAATCACAGAAACAAAAAATTGTTTTGCCATGGATATCGTTTTCCCAGGAGTAAACAAAACTACGTGAGTAAATACAATCCTTGCAATGAAAAACGCTTCCTTACTCATTCATAATCATAAATTGAGGTTCATTAATTGAGTTAACCTCGTGAATCTTGAAGCCTTGTTGCGAGAAACTTTTATATTTTACTTATTTTACATACAATTCTAACTGTCAACTATATTTTCACATATTCAGGAACGATGCCTTTTTTTGGTTGCATACCTAAACGATTTTGTCATTTTAATGTCGTTTTATCTTTTAACGTCTTTTTAACACGAATGGAATCGCAGACAAGCTCAAACAATAGGAGCTCCATAGGTATTAATATCAAAGGATTATTTTTGAGAACAGTTTACTCAGGTGGCAACTTGATTTTCAAAATTTCGATGAGGCAAGGTTTTGTGGTCTTTTGAAAGTTAAAATTTTAAGTGCTTATATCTATGCTCTATCAAAATAACGAGTTGAAAGAATATGTTTCCACAAATTAAATGGGCGCATATTGAAGAAAAAACAAGTCTCAAAAATTATCAGATTTCAAAAGAGTCATATTTGAGAGGACATCTTTCAAGGTCAGAATCATTCCAAATAATTATTTATTTATTGGAATTTCAAAAGTCCACTTCCAACCAGCCAAAAGAACATGGCGGTAGAATGATGAAGCTTAAGGGGGGAAGCTGGTCTAGAGCGGGAAAAAATGGGCATAATTTATGAATTTTTTGTGACTCAACAAAAAGATCAATCGAAAATCTGTGAAAAAGGTTTTATAATTTAGGTTTTAATATACAAAAAAAAATTTTTTCGTGTCAGTTAAATTCAAAATGGCGGCTGTACAGCGTTTTTACGGAGGCACCTCATTTTTTAGACGGATCCATGGCCGAAGATGTAACCTTCTTAATTTTGGTCTTGGAACAAAATCACGAAAAGTTTTAGTTTCTATATAGCAACAGCAAGAGACGTACGTAGAAATTTTTCGATATTTTGTTTTTTCGCGAAATGGTGCACGTTTGAACAAAACATTAAAATTTCCACTATAAAAAAACGACAAAATTGTTGATTAAAAAAAAACTATGCAATAAACTAAAAACTATAAATACAAATATAATATATAATATAAACTAAAAACTAAAAACTATGCGTCTAAGGAGAAAGGTATTTCGAAAGTACTGTCAAAATTTCGTATAGATCGGTGAAGATTTGCTCGAGTTAATTCTTTGGCCAGTTCAAAAAAAAGTGATTTCGAGAAAAACGTGTTTAAAGTTTTAAGTACTATAAAATCATATGGCAGACCTGAGAAGCGCTACAGAAAGGAAAGTTTTGGGCATTTAGACATTTTTGCCGACATCCATCCTTTGGTATGTTGTTTTTAAGACCCTAAAGCACCTTTTAAGTCAAAAAAAAATTTCGGTGTCTTCAAAATTCTTCGTTTCTTCAGCTTCCCCCTTAAGCATAGTAATAAGTAAAAAAAAAAGGGCTTTCAAAGCAAGGTAAAAGTGTCTCTCAAATAATAACGAGGAAAAAAACTCACCTCCATTAACAAATAAGAAACGATTAAGAAGTGTGTCCTTGATGGTGGACAGGTGATGGCAAGGAACATGGGGAAGAAATTTAAAGAAATATGACAAAACACTCAAACAAGACGAAATGCTCAGGAAATTCGTTTGTCGAAATTTAGTAACGATGCTCAAGGACTTCATGGGGATTATGAAAAGATTTTGCAGAGGTGGCGACACTATTGTGATGGCCTGTAGAAAGAAATTTTTTCCACGAGAGTACTTCCCAAAAGTTGAAACTAATATAACAGAAATACCCGACGTTACAGTCGAAAAAGTTAGTGAGGAAGTGACTGACTCCAAAAAAAGGTGCTGGACCGTCTGAGATAATATATGAGTTTTGGAAAAAGGTGGTAGACATAGGGCTGTGATAGCCCACGAATCTCCAAGCTTATAAGAGGTGATCGCCCGTCTTAGCAATGTAGGAACATTGTACAAAGGCAAGGGAGATGTACAAACTACCTTTCGATCTAGCTGATTTATCACACTTTAAAGATCGTTGAGTGTGTATTTTGTAGCGGGTCGCAAAAAAGGATTTCTGATGACCAATGACGGTTTTATCCCAATCCGATATGATTGATGATGAATGATGAATAACGATATTGATCCCAATGGTAAAATATCGTGCTTCCTTAAAGAAATTGCACGTTCAGTAACAGAGGATCCTACTTCACAGCGACAAGCACTTGATGTAGGCTTTTTAAAAAAGTGTAGAAAGAAGTGGCCAAAGAGGTCTGTGCTAACCGTTTGCGTACAAATTAACTGGAAAGGAGCTTCCAAAGTGGGACAAGTCTAAATATCTGGTGTCTATGTGTGACATTTGTGATGACAACATAAACATCGGATAAGCAGAAGGTGGATGAAGTGGGAAAACTGAAATCTTCTCTGATTGAAAAATAATCCCTTATATGAAAGAAAGACTCCACAGTCTACACCAAGGTTGTGTTTCCAGCTCTCAAATTCTGTTTAAAATATATGAAAATAAGTTGGCGGCAGCTTCAATGGTTACCAAATTGATTTGGGAAATTCTATAAAACAAGGTATACAGATTGCTACTTGCCTACCATGAGCTTCGTTGTGGTACCTGAGTACTGGATTTGTTCAAACGAAGATTAAATAATTTAAGGAAAGGGGGGGCAAAACAGAACTTGGAATCCCGGGGCCTAGCACATTTCTTTCAATATCTTAATACCAGATATTTTTTTCGAATTCCAAATGGCTAAGTAAAAAATTCCTTTACGTAGCAGTTTTGCTACTCTGAGAAATCTTTCCAATTCATCACCAAAGGCGATTCTATTAAATCAATTGAATGCTACAAGTACCCCAGTAGACCTATCTGAGCTAAAAGACCGTACACGTATCCTCTTTTTATTGTTTTATTTGTTCATTTGATCTTCCCAAATGATAATTTTACTGTGCTTCGATAGAAGGGAAGAGGCTAAAGAAGCAAAAGTATCACAAATGTGTCTGTCGATGACGAAATGAAATACTACTCAGAAAGTCAATTTGCATAGATATTGTCAGTAATGAGAAAAACGGGAAGATAGTTTTTTCGTTTTTCACGACAACTACTTAATTTTAATGTTCTTTATAAACGCTCGGTATCGCTTGGAAGCAAACCCAGAGTAGGTGTTTTTTGAGACCTGGGTTCGCCCTCATATCGCCTTAATTAAACATTAGGTTTTTGCGGGGGTGAGTTAAAGAAATGAACAGGTTCGTCAAATGGCATGTATTTTTGAAATGACAGGGATGAGTGGTAATTTGGCTAAAATTAATACTTAGCGAACCAAAAACTAAATTTTTTTTACAACTTAAAGGTTCGCCTTGCAAACCTGGGTCACCCTGGGTAAAGTTCAACGAACGAACCTACTTTTAAAACCATCATCGTTTCACTGTTTTATGGTATCGATTTTACTTTCGTCTCAAACATGTTGTGCATTGTTGTCGAAAAATCTGTTTTCAATACATTGATGATCGTTTTAGAAGTATGTAAATAAGTTATACTTTTCCTTAAATAGAGAAATACTCTTCGATTCTAAATAAATTCAAATAAAAAAGTGCTCATACGCCAGAGTACACCGAGGGCAAAATTGTCGCCAAAATTTACCACAGGCAAGCTGTCGGTTTTATGTCTGGGCTCAAATTTTAATCATGAGAAATTTTATGAAGTCTTCAGTGACGAGAAATATGTTCCGTTTTAAATTCTACATTTTTAACATGGTACTCTCGACCTGTTGAAAATTCTACAACACAAGTCTTAGTTTAAATCTGAAAAACTTTCAACCCAACTGATTCGTTGAAGGTCTCAACATCACTAAAATTTGTTCGATATCCGTGGTCAATTAAAATTTACTTATAAATTAGTAGGGTGGCGCAACAAAGCTCGGAGAGCCCCGCGGCCAACGCATTTGAAAGACCTTAAAGCTTATGCGGATCCCGTACTGCTAATTAAGAAATCGTTTTTCATGGAAATGTGTGTAACGACTCTCGAGAGCACTGCTAATTCTTCGAAGAACGTTAACTATGGAAAAAACATTTTATGTTTCTTGGATTCGAACCTCGAACTCCCACGTAACAGGCAACAATGTTAACCATTACGTCAGCGCATCGGGCACAGTGGTTAATTATAGAATATTAAAGCTCTTCAACGAGTTTCCGTTATGTTTTCGTAATAGGTAGTGTATTTTCTTTCCCTGCTAAGAACAACTTTTTCATACTAAAAGACAAAAACAATTCCTTTAGGATCCCATCCTCAATGGAAAGTTAATAAATATCTGGCTTAATATTCCTGAATGGAGCCACGTCCATGAGCCTGTTTTCGGAGCTCGCTCAGAATCAAAGTGGCCTTAGTTACTTTCTGTCTCAAGTCTTTCATTGTTGTGTTTTAAATGCATCTTTGCTCGAACATCAACTCCCGGGTACCACGTTTTCTTCAGCAACTACATGATTACGAAGAAAACGAAATAAAATCGTCAATTAAGTCATATGAAAACAACGGCACGATCTATACTTCTCTGTGTTTTCATACGACTTAATTGTCCAACACTTATTTTCAATATGAACATGAATCAAAGCCACAAAAATGACCCAAAGCATATATGTTCATTACATAACAACGACTACCAAGATTTGGCCTAAACTTTATTGGCAATTGCAGAACTTGCTTCGATGTTACAAATTGAAAAGCCCTCGTACATTTTCCCATCATTAGTGTGAGCAAAAAAAACTTTAACTGATAACCAATTGCATTCGAACAGTGAAGGAATTCGCCTTCGGAATCAAATTCACGAAGCAGCCTTTTGGTGCAGACAACAACAAAAAAAAGCTCCACTCGAATATAATCGATTTTCAATTGTTCGACTAGTTATCCATTTCCCTTTTAAGACTTACAGTAAAAATAAGAATTGTTAACACCACTCAAACGTCAGCCTACGGATGATCGATTCTCTATAAAAATCCCTGCACTTGTTGCAGCACACACTCTGTGTGAATTAAGACCACTCACTAGCGCCAAATCTACACTACTTACTCCAGAAATTGATGAGCAGCGATTCGTTGTAATCCCGATTACGATTACTCTCTATACCATTGGCTTTAACAACGAGACTAGCCGTCTTGTCTAATCTAAACAACGACTAATTGCCACATTTGCTGGAACTTCGTATAGGCGCTTTCGCAATTAACTCCAATAACGAGTCTATGATAAACTTGGTAATTAATTGTGCTTAACCGGTGTGCCTGGTGCACTACAAAAATATACCAACAAAAACACGTGAGAACAACAAAAAAACATGTGTGATGCTGGATGACTGGTCTCGGCATGGCAGTACGACGGACGGTCCGCGCACCGGCCAAATGGTTGACTGGCATGTCTGTATTAGCCCCCAGAGGTGTGCCCGCTAGTTTAAACGCCATTTGTTTTGCAAATACGTTCGTGTAGAGAGTCTTTATATTTTTTTTTTAAGTACCAAAAACGTTGTGGAAAAAAGTAAAAGTAACAGAAGCGGCCATGGGAAAAACGCACTTTTTTGTTGTGCGTTTTCAAGGCCAACGAGTAACGGGTGGGTCATCTTATTGTATTGTTTTTAATCATGCGTTGTTTTGACGCTAACAGCTTTTCACGCTTGAAATTTTGACAAAAAGTCAGCATCATACCTTAGCGAACCTTAGGTAACTTATGTTATCATATGTGAGTACCGTGTAGTGGGCTACATCTTTTCAAAAAGAAATTTTTTGTAACGATAACGTCTGTTATACCTAAGCTTGTGCAAAAACTTCGAGAGATTGGCATGTGAGTGGACCACACTTAGTATCCCCATCTTCGTACGATGCCAACAGACGAGGATGTGGATTGTAGAGTTTTGGCAACATTTAAAATGAGGCTTGTGTTACAAAGCCAAATGCCTTTTCTTTCACTGAAACTGATGACCAAATCCATGTCATCAATTACAGGGAGTTGCTAAATTGAAAGGGACACTTTTAAGTTTAAACAATTTTCTTGTTTCAGTTTTGCTTTGAAGTTTAATTTTGGTTCTTAGCGTACGAAATGGGTTCTATTTTATAGCCTTTGTTTAACGTTTGTTCTAATGTGTCAGTTGTTTTGTTCTCCTTGACGTACAATCAGAGTAAAATATACAGAAAAATTTCCCATTTGTTAAAAACAAGTGAACCTTTCCTGAAATTCACAGTTCTTCTGCCGATGCCACAACTCCGCTTTTATTAGGTCGTGTCAATTGATTGGTTCTATAGAAAAACGTAACTGAAACTCAAAAATCTCCATGGAAGTAGAGCGCGATAGGAGAAGCCTACCAGTTTAACATCTCAAAACACAATCAAGGCCTAAATAAACCCCCGGTTGAGATGACATAGAACTGTGGAAATTAGTAGAGCACTGCGTCATTGTCAAAGACATCACAGCTCTCCCACTTTCCCGCTACACACTAGTGATGCATCTATGGGGTACGAAACCGAGTGTAAAAATAAAATAAATTATAACTAATGGACATGCTATTTTTCTACAACAAACAATACATTGAAAATTGTATACTATTCATATCGTCGGCTGTGTTCCTCGTCTAAGGAGATTTGATCTCTGGCACAATTCACACTGGAGTTTTAAGGAACTCGCAAACAGCATATCTTTTGACTCAAGCCAAATGGATATACCCTCCCACATGACCATCCCAAAGCTCAAACTGCTTCTTTCAAACTTTATTTCGATTCAGGGCTGGACCAGTCTAGAATCTGAACCAGGAAAGGATTGTTATCAAATTTTCACAGATGGTGCCAAGACCATTGATGGGTCTGGCACTGGTGCCTTTGCGGAGAGCGGTGCCATACGACTGCACGCTATAGAATACGTTACGAACAGTGGTGGGAGAAATAAATGCGGTCGGACTAGATTCCTTGAGTCTCGTTTGGGTTCCAGATCATCACCGCATGACTGGAAGTGAGATCGCCGGTAAAATTGCGAAGCAAGGATCTCAGACATCGTTCTCAGGACCTGAACCGGTGCTTGGTCAGCCGGGGTCCTCAATGAGGACATCAATCAACGACTGGATCTGTCAAGAGCTTAACTGTAGATGGTATGACTAAATTAGATTAGATGCAGAGAGACTCAACGTATGCTACAAAACGTTAACTAGAAAACTGATATTTCGTTGCAAAAAAAAGTAGAAAAGAACGTAGAAAGTTTATTGGCGTTGCCATGGGACACTTCTCCTTCACCAAGTATTCAAACGTGTTAGCCATAAGTGATACCTCACGCGGTGAATCCTGCAGAGAGATGACGACACCGCCAAAAACACTTCCTCTGTGAATGTCCTGCTTTTGCTCGTGTCAGGTAATAGATATTTGGCAAAGGCATGGTGAGAGCTGGTAACCTAGGCTTCACATCGGCATCGTCTTTTGGCTTTTGTACGATTATCTGGCAGACAAAAGAAGTGCTGCTATCTGGTTGTTCAATGGATCACTGTTTAGGTTTGAGTGCTCCAGCTACAATTTAAAAATCTCGGGCAGGTAAAAAAAGAAACACCAGTTCTTCAATTGTTCTTAGGTAGTATCATAGTTGTTAAATGACAAAAGCTACATCCGTATAGCGTATCGGTTGAGCAATGCCAAACATTTGCAGTTCGTTTTCTAAAGGAAGCGTTACGTTACCTTATTCCAAATAAGATAACACTGTGCTACTAAGACTACCACCGCGTTTCTTCTATTCTCTCATTCTCCAGAATTGATTTCATTTTTGAAACACCAAAAATCGAAGATTTTGTTATAAAAAAGTATTTACAATCAGAATTCAATCCTAATTTGCTTTTGTAGCATCATCATCAGATGATATTTATTGTGGTGTTCCACTAGGCTGTTAGTTGGGCCCTATTCTCTTTAGAGTTTTCTAGTTTGACGTAATGAGCGTTCTACGCATTCTGTGAAATGTTGAATTGAACTCTTTTCAGAAGAGAATAAAGTCGTCAAACCCAATGCTTTTATCGAAGGCATAAAGAGCTTTTTCAAGATGAAAACAAAAGCTTTATTACAAGACTGTGAATCTCTTGATAAGTTTTATTTTTGAGAAACTAACTTTTGAAAATACAAGTAGTCTCGTTTATCTGTTTTCATGAACACCTCGTACATGTTGTTTCTTTTTAACCAAATCAGTAATTAAATCATCCTTGACCTAAGTATGTCTATGGTGAGCTGAAATATCAAATCATTTTATTGCCTATGCGGCCAACTGCTTATTTGTCAAAACACCTTCAAAGAAGGACTAGAAGCCATTTTTTAGCAAACATGATTGATTTCGGGTCATCTAGTGTTACCATATGTGCATAGTTAAATTAATGACCGCTACTGTATGTCAATGTGAAAATCAATCTCATGTAGGTTTACCATGATGTCCGACAGCGTCTCGGTGTGTCCCCTGAATCAACAGCCAGATACACATATCCAACAAATGATCCACAAAGCACTGCTGAAAATCATTTTTCATTTAAGCGGAAAATCATTTCAAGGTGCATTTACCAACTCGTATAGAACGAGTGGACGCCTGCGCGGTGATAGTACGACACAGCGGCCGGCGCATGCGGTGTGTTGGCGGGCATGTATTATTATTTAGTCAGCCAACTGTAAAGCGACTTCATTCGTACGCGATGCAACTCTACAATTATTTCATTATCTTAAATGGCTTTTATTGCCAGCAACAACTCTGACGCAGAGGACGATGACGGGAAAATGGCAACGACTCAACCGCTGCTGTTGGACCAAGTGCAAACACTCATATCCGATTCCTCAGTTTCGCATGTAGTATATCTACTTGCGAAAGGCGTTAAAATTCATAATGGAAATCTTGAGTACCAACTCACTAGTGGTGCAAACGTCACTTGGCCACCATTCACTTGCTCTTATGCGGAGATGTTGTTGGTGCACCATCTTGGTGCTGTCTCATACTACCACATATAGCTTGGTGGGTTCTTGTTTTGGCAAATCCTGCTTCGCGGTCGATTACATAGCATAGCACTAAACGTATATATGGGTGCGCGAGTAGCCTCATCTTGGTGACCTCTCCGCGTCGCCCTGGCGGAACTGGCCAAACAAAAGCACCACCAAACTCGTGTTGTCTGCCTGAGAGCCGTTCTCTGTACCGTATTGGTACTGTGAAGCTCGTCATTTATGAACAGAGGATAATTATTGCAATTATCGTTACTAAATTTGGAGTACAACCTGTGCGAGCACTGTGGAATCTATCTACATGCTGATGGAGCACAGTGAAGGTCTGTTGCACAATAAGTGAATTCGATTGCATTCGCAGATGCTACGCGGCGGTGGTGGTGACGGCAGCGGCGCGGCGACTGCGCACACCACGACCAACGACGAGTAGCACACGAAGTGAGAGTGGTGGCGTTACGGCTTCTTACGTTTTGTTTGTCTTTTTTTTTTTCATTATTATTTTGGAGCCACTAATGAAAATCGAAAGGAGGAAGCTGTAAAGCTCCAACCAACACAGCTACTTACTGCCAAAATGTGCAATAGGATGGGTGTAACCCAACATCACTGCAGATAATGAGACCGAGCAGCGCGTGATCGTGATTCATGTCTAGAGAGCGACACGGTTGCGGACTGCGGGGAGAATCATCAAGACGATCTTGTGATGATGCACCTGCAAATGTGATGTTACCGTACCAAATGGAAAGGCAGCTTCTCCGAGTGTTGTTGGCCTGTCACCGTATTTTATTTTGATGAAAAGCAATCAGTGGTAAATTCGTGATGTGGATGAGGAGTGTGCAGCATGACTTGAATTAAATGTTTAGGAGTATAGAGATGGCAGAAAGTTTGACTAAACACATTCATGAACATTGCGCATTCCAAAATGGGAGAATTGATGGAAAATAAAATCGAGTACCGCTAAGAAATCAGTCAAGTGGTTAAAGAAACCATAAAATTGTAATCGAAAGGATGGCTACAGCTCCGATTAGCCACGATAAGTTGGTTTTATTATTTGTCAACTAAGATACAAAGTGCTACTTCCAATGCAGTTGTCTATGTAGAACCCTTATATAGCATATGGATATGGATAGGCTGCCAAAGGCGGTTGAAGAATGAATAGAAATTATAAAAATTGTCAAGCTTCATTGAGACTCTATCTGTATGACATTGTAGACATTTTAAGCCCTACCCTTAACACGAACTTACAATTTGATAGAGGCTTTGCTTAAGTCGAGTCATATAGAAAAATAAAAAAAGTTTTTTTAAAGCACTGGTCAATATAGTCTTTCTTTTAAATTTAAGACCAAGTCAGTTACTGTTTCACAATCTAAAGGCAATCCCATATCTAAACGCAAAAAGAGACAGTGTGGTAATCACAGTACTTTCAGTAAACTGAGCCCACAAAACCGTAAGAGTCCATCTTTTTCATTTTGAGCGACACCTGAACGCTCCAACTGTGTTTCTTTTGCTTTTTGACCTCTTTCCAAGGGAACTCTGGGTTGAAAACAATACGACGGAGTAACTTAGCAAGAGACTGAATACTGCTCAGTTCAGACCGTGCCCGCCGTGTTCGTTCTAAGTTCTGTTTAGAATTAACAAAGAAGAAGTTTTTTGTACTCGCGTTCTGTTGCTAATCTTGAAAGATCTGAATATTCTAGAATCCGCTATGCTAAACGGTATCATTTCACCGTAAAAAATAGCTGCGGTATCTTTTCTTTCAACTCTGAACTTATTTTTCAATAGCCTTGCATTTCTTCACCCCTTCGTTCTTAGGTAAAGAAAACGCTGATAAGTCCTCGACATCAAACATCTTTGAAAAGAAAGTTTTAAAATAGTTTACTATAATGTGGCTTTCATTGCAAATGATCCAATGATAGTGATCTGAGAGCATATGTCACCGAAAAGGAAATTATTTTGTAATAAATAATATCTACAGTGTTTTCATTAAAATTGATGTTAATACATGTGGTAAAATTTGATATCATGGAAATGAATTTACTAACTGATTATTAGTCAATTCCTCACGAAAGGTGATTCTCAATCTATGTTTCTTATTCACCTGAAGTGTAATAAATTTAAATCCGTAACCAATCACACCTTCGGATCACCCAGCCGGGAAAGTACCTAATCTGTATTTTCCAACACTACGGAGTTCTAATAAAGTCTTTAGGGATCCTTATACTTTCCATCTTCTTCGATTAGAAAGATGGGGTAGCTCATTTCAATCGTTTAAACTATCATTTACTGCGACCTCGAATATTTTACGAAATCAAAGTTTAACAGTATGCTATTAACATGTTGAAAAACATAACCATAAGTTGGCGTATGTGATCAGTTCCACCCTACCCTGATACCATCAAACCTGAGGAATAATCAGAGGCTAGTTGGGATTTTCTTTTATTATCTTAAAGGAATCCAATACAAAACTCAATTCATCGGTGAGTGGTCAAGACTGCTCTTGGAGAAAAATGTGCAACAAGTTATCTTTACTTTTAAAGGACAAATGGGAACATCACAACTTTGCTAGTGCTCTCGCAGCAGATCTATTTCTTTATTTTCATTTTGTGCCTCAGAGTGGGTAGTAGCTTCAGAGATATTTATAAAGATTATCAGAATCCTTATCGCGAGCGGTCGCTCGATACTATCAACTTTCTAAGGTATGTGGCATGTTCAAAAAAATTGGCGCTGGCGTCTCAACAGTTTGATTTTTAGGAAGGGAATTTGATGTAGTGAATGATTGCAGTGGGAGGAGAAGTTATCATTTCCTGGTTTTTGCATTTTCTCTGTTTAGACCTTTCCGGTTTATAAATACAGCTGATAACCTAAAACATCGAATTCACAACCGCGAGAATAGCTTTATTCCTTCAGTTGGCAGAATGAGCTAATTAAGCCCCCTACCACAGTAAGGGGAACGATCTTAAAAACTAATTCTATAAAAAAAAAAAAAAAAAAATTTGGAGGCAGCTGAAATCAAGAGAGGTTTTTCTTCCCATCCGTAAACTTTTCTTAAATTCTCAACACGAGTAACCCATCCTTCAGCTGACATCGATGTTATTTCACTGGGTGAAAACGAAGGAATTGTGTCTGCAATTTCTCAAATATTGCACTGGATTTCATGAGGTTGTGGTTAAGATGCAGGTGCACTTGATCTAGAAAGCAATGCTAAACTTTCTCGTGCCAAAAGCTGCCGCTCTTTTGCTATTATATTAGGTCTTTTTCACGACGAATTATGTTCCATTCTCTGGCACGAAGCGTTTCATCATCCGAAAGACAGTCAGGAGAGCATCCCCTTAAAACAGGTTGTTGAGAAGTGTGTAGCGGTTGTGGTAGTGCGTTGTCGTACTCAAGGATTCGACAAAGCAGATGTCGTTTTGTCCCATTCACAGGCAAATCACGTTTAGTTAGTTCATCTAGCAGTTCTTTAATTGTTTTATTGTCCATGATGAGCTTTTAGATATAGGATATCCAGTTGAAAATCTTGTATTCTAATTTTTACGTATATATTTCTTCTTTCCAATACCTGTGAATAGATTAAATATTTACCATTTTATAATCATGAATAGGTAAGGACATGACAATATTATGTCGTCTGTCCGAATGGCTTTAAATATCTTCTGATAGCGCAATTTAATTATTAGTTATTTTATATAAATAAAAAACAAAAATTTTGTTATGCAAATCAAAATTAAAAATGCAATCGGCTAAATAAAATAGACTTTGAGTTTAGCTAAAACAAAACAAATGTGCGTAACGCTTAAATTTACTTTTAGTTTTGGGACTTTCAGTTAACCAAAAAAAGAAATTGCTATACAAATCAAATTTGAAAAATGCAAAATGCAAAAAATAGACTTTTAGTTTGGCTAAAACAAAACAGATGTGCGGAACGCTTAAATTTACTTTTAGTTTTGGGACTTTTAGTTGCTAGAAGTTTTCGCTAATTATCCTACTTCGGTATGACATCGCTTCTCTACAGTACTCCAAAAGCGAAAATATTCTGTTGCCATCCGAAATGTTCCAAATTACCATTCCATTCACCGTGTTAAATTTTCAAATAAAGCTTCTAGAACAATTGCAACAACATTTTGTTCATTTGCATACCAAACAACTTTCTTTGGCTTAGGCTTTCTCGATGATGGAACTTGTTTCCGAAATGCGTTGCGAAATTAAAATTAAAATAATGTATATTTATATTATTGAATAAATGTTGTGAAACAAATAAAATCGTTCTATTTTTTAGAGAAAAAGATCCTTTATAATTTATCTTAATCGTATAACACAACATGGAGACGAACACATACAATTTTTTACCAAGTCTCTTTAATTTGGTAAATCCCACTTCTGATTTTGTAAGAACTTTAAATTGGATCAAATCTTTTTATTAGAACTTCTCAATGTAGGTACTTCTACAATATAAATTTATACAAATTATTGTCTTTCTTTAACTAACACCTTTCACGGTCGAACGTCTAATGATGAATGGAATTGTTTTTAGAACGAACGTTCCTATCATTATTCAGTAAGGGTCCTAAAGGAATTGGAACCCTCATCGACTGGGGATGTTATAGGATCTTCGTCAAACGGGGATATTATAAAACTAATTCAATCTTTATAACATCAATTTACAATAAAAACTGACTCACTGTTTGCAAGAGCGGCCTCTTTATATAGGAAACCATGTTACATAAAAAACTTTCCAGCAGTTTCGAACATCGAGAGTTTTCCAGTAGTTTGCTATAAACCATTCCCCAACCATATATGGCAAGACACTTTCTCCTCCCGGTGTATTTATGCACACACACAGTATCTCAGAAGCAACGCCTTCCATTGAATATGCATTATAGTGATGCCACTTTGTTGGTTCGGTTGAACGTTGGGGTTTCGTTTTGTCTTGAATGATGCGTATACATTAGAGTAATCTTACTACTTTTGCTGACGATACAAATAGAAATATTTTTAACTTGTTTTTGGACTCGACTGTTTGTTTTCCTACCTGAAAACAGAAAAACAGCGCCTCTATTCTTCACTACAATGGTTGAAAGAACTAAAGTCGAAGAAGAGCAATAAAAACTATTGCGACCTTAAAATCGCAGAAGTTTATTGATCGAAGGATGATCTTTACTGATCCACCCAAGGCATTTCTCAAGTTTTCTGATTATGAGATATTTCAAAACAGGTAACTGAAGAAGCACTAATTCGAATTAATCAGAAAATTGCCGTTTCAGATGATATTGGGTAGGTATCATCTGAAATCTTCCTCTGATATTTTGGAAAAGAATAAAAAAAAAAAAACAAATACAGAATTATACGAAAACCTAATGAGCTTTTTGTGCGGATGCTGGCCGCCCACCTACTGATATTAATTCAGAAGTTGTGTAAATGAAAATAATTTGAATGATTTTCATCACACATACAAAACCTTAATAACGTCTAGACCTTTGCAGCCTAGGGCATGACTGAAGTGTAATAAGAACATGATGTTTTATTACCTTCATTTTGAAAATTAAGTTTTAAAGTGCAAGGGTGTTTTATACGTTCAAAGTCGGCTTACGGGCACGATCCTATACTTCAAGACACAAATTTATCGGTTCTACTGTTTGTTGGGCCCACTTAAATAAGCATATAGCCATTAAGTAGACCCCCTGGGTCTTAATCAAAGAATCAGCGCCGAGAACAGAAGTATCAAACCTCAAGGCATCGCTGCACCTTTTTTGCACCTAAAATACCGTTTCCACAATAAGCAGAAAAAAAGAACACTTTACAACAATTTAACACCTTCGCTCGCGCTAATTGTATTCACTTCTGCACCCATTGCCACATCTGTTGACAACCCCATTAGTTTCGGGAACTGCTTTGCTTGGTCCGATTATAACCTCCATATCGCTTATAAAGACATTAATGCTCGCACACAATACAATTCACAGACTCGAGCCACCACATGTGCACTCACTACTCTCATCGCATCGTTTGCACTAGTGTAGTAGGTATACCGGACTACCAACCGACCGACCGACCGTAGCATTTAAATCAATCGCAATAAATCGCCATATGATTATTGGGGGGTACTTAGAGATAAATTATATTCGGTGTTCGGGGTCCCGCCGAAACGAAACGAAACGGACCCACGGCCGCAGTCATTCAATGCACCACACAGTCCAACCAAACGGAACTGCTCTCCACACACAAACACACACAGTGTGTGTTCTACCAACAGTGCTGTATCCACTAGACAGCTTCAAGCCAAGCGCACTCCATTAGCCCGCCAGCTAGACACGTACAAAGTAAATTAAATGCGAACTAGCTAGCAACGGCACTAGCACACCTAGCTCTTTATGTACCTGTTGGCAGATTCGAGATAACCCTTTAAAATATGAGAGCATTTAGATGCCAGATGCGCACGCTTTCGGTTCTATTGTCGCGTATTGCTTTGCGGACTTTTTTCCGGAAGAGGCAGGAGGGTGAATACAAAAGGGGCTAGAGGAACAGATCGCCGCGCCAGTCGAATGGTCATCTGTTAAACTCACACTTTCGACGATGAAGATGAAAATCAATTTACCGTACACAGAGGCTGGTGTACCGTAAGCCAAGAACCCAGAGCCTCGCACAGCGGGCTAGCTGACCGTTTAATTAACCAAATTCTCACATCTTCTCACATGGGGCTGGCCAGGGGGAAAGAAAATAATGGCGCGCACATTTTATGATTATAATTGGAAAGCAGCACTCTCTGCATTAATAGTCCAATAAATATTGGAAGCTGAATCGGCCAGGTGTTGCGAAGACGCAACTTCTATTGGTGTAACGCGGTTGCGCGCAAGTGAAAGGAAGTCGCTGGCATTAGCCTTAATCCCTTTCCTGCGGGGATCAAAGACTTTTCATATAATCGTAAGTCCTCATGACTCGCTTCGAGGATCATCTCTGAAATGTCCATAATTGCATAATGCGAGTCTCAGTGGTCAGCGATGACGACGACATTGACGATTGTGGGAATGAGAATCGAAACAAAAACAAAACCAAAAAGAAAAAGAAATGATTCATTAGCCGACATGTTTTGATCGCTTGGCGCATATGCAGAGGTGGTCAAGTACACAGTACACACGCGCGTATTGCGGAAATCGCATCAATCTGTGTGAGGCAATCCACGCGCAATTATTGCGGCGCTCTGTGGCTCTCATACGGCCAAGCAACCTACATTAATTTCGTATAGCCGCTGATGCGCGCAGCAGCAGCTTCAGTGAATTAATCATAAAATCAATAGAAATACACGAGAATGTGATCCGGCCACAGGTTGCCACAGGATAATTGCAATTATTAATTCACAAAGCGCTCGACGCAGTCTAGCTGCGCAGATCACACTGATGCTGTGAGCTGCAGCTACACTGCGCAGATTAATCAGAGTTGTTACACATTCACATGCTGCTGCTGATGATGTTGTTGGGGGGAAGATGGTGAGTAAACTGTGCGCGATGATGCCCCGAAGAGATGAGCCAATGATTTGTGTGCAAGGAGATGTGTACTTACTCAGTTACTAGATGTAGTAGCATGCGTGAGTCATTGCGCCGCTGATTCAGTGGGAACCAAAAGGTGGATCTAATTTGTGATTCGGGTGTTGCACAGAGCAACTATAGCGCCTGCGGTGGCACACTGTGCAAATTATGAAATGATTGAATCTACTTCGATCGGTTGGTGATAGGTTCGTAAATATGTACCATCAAGTGCACCCCGGGGAGAGTTTTCTATTAAAAAGTGATTTAAGTGAACTAATGGGATTGTCAATTAGAGAGTTGGTAAGAAAAGGGGAACTGTGGTAAGACTTCGATGGGAACAGAGAGCTGGTGAAATTAGCTAGTTGGGCAATGCTGGAGGATGATTTTTTTTATTGAACATCGAAACACTGTCTGATGTTCCGGGTCCGGACCCCCCCTAATCGGGAAAATAAAAGATATTATTTGTAACATTTATCGGCTCCTAATGTAAAAAAAATTTCAAAATTCAAATTTCATTACGGGTCGGAAAAATATAGCATGAGCAAGACAAAAAAGTAAAGGAGAAGTAATATTATTATTTAAAAAATTCAAGAACTTTATTGATCATTATTACATTTCATAAAAAACTGAAGAACATGCTACCACAAACACTAGTAAATTTTCGAGTTTTTTTTGAAAAATTTCGCTAGAATTTCGTCCACGGTAAATTCAATATGGGTATGGATATTTAAAGAAGCAAGACCATTTAGTCGTTCCTGACCCATCGTTTTTCTCAGGTAAGTTTTGACTCTCCTCAAAGTCGAAAATGGTCTGGAGTTGCTGTAGTTACAGGTAGTACTGCCAACTGCCAAGACTCGCAAAATATATCGACATTCTTGAACGACTTGCTATTGATAACCTGAAAAATATTGTCAGATTGATGTTTGCATATGTGTCTCGATCTCGAACTCGAAAATCGGTTGTTGGATCATGATTGATTACACATGTTCTTTTACTGAATATTCATGAAGCGCAATCAGAAATTGTAACATCGCTATTTTTTCACAAAATATAAATTCAGAGAAACGATTTTTTACATTGGTTTGAAAGGTACATCAACGCCTTTCAGAGCGTGCCGTGTAAGCTTTCACTTTTGCCTAAAAAGTGCCTTTTCTCGGATCGCGTCACATATAAACTTTTTTACATGTAAATTTTTGATCGAAAGATACTAACCAGTAAAGCATTAAGCGTATTTTGGACGTTCTGGCCGTGGATTCGTTGCCTCCACATCTCTTCTGACAGAAAATTTTCTTTCGATCAATCCGATATATCTTCGTAAAATGTGTTAGAAGTCAGTGCAGTACATTTTCGTTAAATTCTTGTTTAAGAAACAGTTGCCCGAAACTTTGGAAAATGGATTTGTGTTCCGAAAACCGACTTTTGTGTTGAGAAATGAACGTATCAAGAAACGGAATGTAGGAAGAAATTCTGTAGTAGTCTCCAATACTTTGTGCTTAAACTTTGCAACGATTTTTTTGTTGATTGCAACGGCGTGGCGCGGCGGCGGCGTGGTAATTTCATTAACTGATTCCATAATGTGACAGGCGATTTGGAATTCAACAGTCGAAATCGCTGTCAAAAGATGCAATGCATTTTGCGAAGTATCTCGATATTTTCACGTTTTGATTTCTTCCAAAGATTCAATAACAGCCGGTTGCAATTCAACGTACGTTCCAACTACTTCATGAGACTGAGCCCACTTATTAGGACAAACAGACTTCAACTTTTGTTTTTTTTTCTCACTTTGGTTTATCATTTTTGAAATTTCTTGGTGTAGAACGTCTTGTCTTTTAGGCCAGTGAAAAAATTGCTTCAATCGCTTCGATAGTTCCTAACGCATTTTTGATTCCTGACACTTCGCATGCTGCATTGACTGCCAAACTAAAGCTATGTGCAGCGCAATGTACATAAATTGCCAGGGGGAAATACTATCTCAGATGAGCCTGTGCACCAATGAATTGGACACTCATTGCCGGAGCTCCATCGAATCCTTGGCCATACATATATGAGCATATGAGCAATCGACGCCAACATCATGTAAATAATTTCTGATTGAATCTGTTAAACCTCGTATATATAAATAAAATTTTGAGTAATAGACCCCCCAAAGCCCAAATCCTGGATCCGCCACTGGATCCATTGTACTACCAGATAGCAACACCTCTATTGTTATAGCTTTCCAGATGTTCGTAGAAAATCCAAAAGACGCTGCCATGATAAGGAGCCTATGTTCCCATCTCCCACTGTGTGCACCGAGTATCTGTAACCTCATATGACATTCACAGAGAAATTGTTCCGCGATGTCGTAATCAATAGCATACGTTTAGTCTTTTTGTATTTATTGGAGTCATGCCACCTACGGTTGTGCTCTTCAATCGCTGATTGAAACCCTCACTGAAGACGCCGGCAGACCAAGCGTCGGTTCAGGTCTTTAGAAAGCTGTCTGAGAACCTTGCCTTCGGTGATCTTATTTCCAGTTGTGACATGATGGCCTGAAACCCAAACGAGACGAATTGAGTCTTCCGACCGTATTTAGAGAGATGTCTTTCATTCCTCGATCCCTTTCGAAGTAGTTGGAGGGTTGGATAGGGAATTAAGCACAGCTTTGCTTTCTCTCCAAACACAAATGCTTCTTCCCATCCAGTCATTGTTTGAAACGTATGTAGCTTTCCATTTGGATAACATACAATAACATATAAAAACGTACTCGTATGAAATCGCTCTGCACAATAATTACACAACTTGTGATAACTTTACCAGACTTTTCCGAAGCGTTGGACTGCGTTGACTCTAGTCTTCTCTGACAGATTCTTTACTTGTAGGCACACAACTAATTATGGTCAAAATGAACCATTGTCAAATGCTATGTCATGTTTCAATGAATTAAATAATGTTGTTGATTTTCATTTCTATAGAAATTCATGTAAGAAATTTATTATGAATGCTTTGTAATTAAATTATATCTGTCAATGAAAGTTTATACTTGGTAGAAATAAATAAATAATAATAATAATAATAATAATTATTTCAATTTCTGTGATACAACTAAAAACCTAATTAATTCATACTTCACAAATCGCATGCAAGTTGTATCTAGCAATGGTATACTTTCTTTGTTCCTGACTATACTGGTGTTCCTCAGGGATCGATCCTTGGACCTTTACTGTTTTCTGTGTTCGTTGATAATTTGCCAACTTTTTCATCTTACTGTAAATTGCATATATACGCAGATGATGTTCAGTTGTATGTTATGGTTGAAGATGCTTTAGTCAAAATGAATTCAAATTTAAGCTCGAAATACGATTAGTCTACTCGCAAAGTGCTTACACTAAATCCATAAAAAAAAAACCAATCAAAAAATAAATCCTACCTTTAATACTGTCCTCCCATCCATTTAAACTCCTGCCAAATTGAATATGTCACTCAAGCAAAAAACCTAGACGTAATTTTCAATGATAGACTAACAAGGGACACTCGTACAGTTTCTATTATCTCGAAGATCTATACTTCACTGAGAGGACTACCTATAACCAAATCAATTCTTCTAACTGACGTCAAATTAAAACTAGTCAAATCACTTATCATACCAATAATATCTTGTGTGAGTGTGAGATGTGAGTTATTCACAGATCTTGAATCTCACTCGCTTCAACAACTAAAGGTTGCTTTTAATGCGATTGCTCTGTTCGTTTTCAACCTTCGCAGATTTGATAATGTTTCGTTTCAGGGTCGTAAACTCATAGGCCTATCTTTCGAAGCTTTATTCGACTATCGGTGTTGTTCTTTACTCTTTAAAATAATTGTTAACAAGACTCCCGGCTATCTGTTTACCGCACTTTTTGCACTTCTAATCGAAATTTCTTATTGCGTACGTCCAGGTATACCTGTTTGACATCACGCAGACAGTTTTTCGTTTATGCAATCAGACTGCAGAGTGATCTTCCCAGTCATCTGAGATCTGCTATCGAACACAGAAGCTTTCATACACAATGGTTTGAACATTTTGCGAACTTGAACTGAGACTTACTTTTTTCCAATTTCATATGTAAATCTTAATGTACTATTGTTAAAATCAATAGAATCAGTCAATCAATCAATTATCGGCACCAGATTCATCATTGGTCTTGGAACCATCTGTAAAGATTCGATAACAATCCTTTCCTGGTTCAAATTGAAGAGTGCACCAGTCCTGAACAGACGGAAAATGTACTTTGTATTTTTGACGCAGTTTGAGCCTTGAGATCATCGTGTAGGACTGCATATTCACCAGACGTGGGTCAAAAGGTATACTGCTTTGCAAGTTGCTCAAAGCTCCAGTGCAAATTGTGGCAGACATCACGTCTTTTTAAACCAGAAATGGTCTTGTGAGTATAGAAAGTGATAAAGGTATCAAGCGGAAAATTCAGCGGAAAATTCAGCAGCACCCGGTGTCATGAAGAGGGCCCCAGTACAGCCGAGACATATTGTTGTTTGAAATTAAGCCAACAAAGCAACATAACGAAGATCGGTTAAATACTTTCTGAGATCATGCGTAGCAAACACAATAACTGTTTCAAATTTATTTTCTCTTAAGATGTTTTTTTCTAAAATATTTTCAAATCCATTGAAAAACTGTTTTTTAAACCTCCTTGTTCCTTCGTTTAAAAAAGCGTTTGTTTGTATCATTTTTTTTTTTTTTCTAGCGATTTCTAAATTATTGGGGTGGGGCTACCTTTCGTTTATCAACTGATGCAGGGTTTACTCCATTGTTTTATTTCAAGGAGGGTAAATAAAGTTTAGGTGGCTGTCATAAAAAAGGACCGACGTACTTATACCAATTTATAGGTCTATTGTGATACTACATACTGAAGAATTGCTTCAAAATTTATATCGTTTTCGAGCTTCCTATGTATAAAGCGATAAAGGCTATGAATATCTTTATTTCTAAGATCTCTTCGATGGTCGAAAAGAGTCCTTCCAAATGTGCTCCGTTAATCGTTCATGGTTTGGTGGGACATTGCGTCTGGTGACATGTCTATTTACGAGGCAGTGCCCGGTTACATCATTGATTATGAAATCAAGGTGCAATCTGCTAGGGATAAAAAGCCTTGATATGTTTCTGATCCAGGTTGGGCCAAATCTTTGGTGGTATTTATTGGCCTAGTTTTGTCATATTTGAAGCACCTTGCTATAGAAAAAATTGCACGTAGCGATTGGCATGCCGATGACAATTCGGGTGGGTGACATTGGCATATTAGTTCCTTTTCAGCCGAGTTCATCGGCTTTGCACTAACCCGGAATATCTGTGCCTGGTACGGAAACAGTGAATGAGAAGACCGAAAGTCACGTTACATAGTTTGTGGAAACACTGCCGAGTGGTTTAAGGGCTCCTTGGCTATCAAGCTGAGATAGACCCTCTGTGATCGCCAGTGATGGATTACCGCATAGGCCCGTGAGGCCCGGGCCTAGGGCGGCACGATTTGGGGGGCGGCAAAATTTTCAGAACGTTAAAATTTAAGAGCCGTAGAAATATACCAAAAATTTATTTTTAAATTGGCTCTGTTTTTCTTTTTAAATTCATTAAAAATTTTCTATGGACTATAATATAATTTATTTTTTCATTGACTTTTCAATATGAGGGTGCATTATTAATATTTTGATGGAATCAATTATAGTCTAATTTTATCAAATAAAGTTATAAAAAAGAAACAATCAAATTGATAAGCTTCCTTGCGAATAACTAAATATTTTTCACTTTTGTATATTTGGTGAGATTACTCTTACATATGTACATACTAGCTGTGCCCGCGACTTCGTCCGCGTGGAATAGTGACTTTTGGCAGCACTTTTAATTTTTTAGGCTACTTATTTTGCAAATAAGACACATTCATGCGTTTTAGTAAACTATTGTTATATTTTATTTAAGTACATTCTTGCACACGACGTTTTTACTTTTTCCATTTTTTTGTCAAATAAAAAGGTTTTCAGAGTTCGATACACTCTTTTAAACTAAAATGACTAATCAGTGGGAACTAAAAAAATACGGGGAATAAATAGTTTTCTTATTTCGCTGTTCCAGCCATTATTAAAACTTTTATAATGCCGCATCCCAGATGTGTTATTTTGTTGCTGTGTACAATTCTAGATTAGTCATTATTGGCACTGGAACACCAACTTGCAGCCACTGCTGATAATTCTAAGGAATTGAGAAACTCTATAGGGTGTGGTGTGACTTTCTCAGTGTCCATAATATTGTCTACTGATAGACATTCGACAACATTCCCCACCAAGTCTGACAAAATTTATTAGTTTGTATTGTTAACTATATCTCATTAGTCGGGGCCGGAATCGACTTTTCACACAGGCATTACTGATTGCCAATATTTATTTGAAGATCAAGATAGACATTTCTTCTCAGGTCAACTGTGTAATAGACAATTTGACAGAAATCACCTCAGGATGAAAGAACTTTTGAAATCGGTCCAGTAGCTTCAAGGTTCCCGTTTACGTTGCCGTTACCGTAGCAATATTGGGAAAACAAATACAGACCCTGTCCTTCTTCAGGCTCAAGTCAAGACTATCTCTGCACCAAAATTCATACAAATAGGTTCAATAGTTTGGGCGGTTTTTGATAACAAATAAAAATAGACAGATAGATTTCATTTCAGACTTATGATATTAATAAAAACTCCCATTCCCGTGGGAATATGGTGACCGTTCGCGTAGGAATATGGGGATGACTTACAGTTTATGTTACTCAGGGATAGTGTAGCATTCTAATGGTGGAAGAATTTTTGAAATCGGTGCTGTAGCTTCTAAGTTCCCGTATACGTTCCCATTCCCGTGGGAATATATGGATAAAATATATAGCCTATGTCCTTCCTCAGGCTCTAGACTATCTTTGTACAAAATTTCATTTAAATCTATTCATTAGTTTGGGTGGGAGATGGTAACATAGAAAGCCGGACAGACAGAGTGACTTTCACATTTATAATATTAGTAAGGATTAAAAATTTCAAAAATCGAGTTCTTATCGGATTTTCAAATTTTGAGGTCTTAGCGAGCTATTCTGAGTAGTTTCAGCGTGATGTCCCGCCGTGTGTGTGTGTGTGTAAGCAATATCTCAAGAACGAATCAACCGATTGAGATATCGATTGTGCATTAGAAATTGCGCCGAATGCCGCCAAGCGGATCAATATCGAACGACGCGATTCAAAAATATCGCAATTTAAAGTTTTACAAAATAATGTTTTTTTCGAAAGCGAGTCGCAGTAATTATTTCAGTTTTACGAGTGCAGTTTAAAAAGTAGAAGTCTCAAAGTTGGTTACTTAGTTTCTTACTTTTTGTCTACGACCGGTAGGCGTTTCCATAAGAAATACGCGATCTGAAGCTACATGATTGCAGCGAAAACTACAGCATCTAGAAACGGCAATTTTGGTCATGGTTCATAATGTTATTTTAGATGGTTTCAGTGCTGCAAGTAAGAAGCTTCAAGAATCTCATGCGAATTTATCATCTGTGGTAAGAATTTATGGTTCTTTGGCATTATTTCTTCAAGATATGAGGGACAAACAATACTCTGAATATGAAGAAAAAGCAAAACCACTGTCTGGAGTTCAAGTTAATTATCGTTATGATACAGATCGCAAGAAAACCAGAAAAATTCAGGCAGATGAGTTACGGGTGAATGAAACAATACCTTCATCTGGTCACGAAAACTTTCACACCAATGTGTATTACCGAATTTTAGATACTTTAAGCGTACAATTGGCCGGACGTAAAAGTGCTTATCAAAAACTTTACGAAAATTTTAGTTTTTCTGATAATTTACCTGACATAGATACGATAGAACTGAAAAATCTTGAGAGTAAATTAGTTAAAAAGTATCCGTATCCCTAGCAAATACGCAAGATGGAGCGTACAAGAAATATACAAGAAATATACTCACAGGAAATATACAATGGCATGCATTCTCAAAATCTTCGAGATTGTTTATCTGAAGGTAGACATTGCTCTGCGTATTTTTTTGAGTATTCCCGCTACCAATTATTCAGGAGAAAGATCTTTTTCTACCTTGAAAAGGGTTAAATATTTTTTACGCGCAAGTATGGGCTAAGATAGACTTAATGCTTTTGCATTATTGTCTACTGAAGCTCAACTAGTTCAATAAATTGATAATAGTGACATAGTTGATGCTTTTACTCGGACAAAAGTAAGGAAGAAGAGATTTACAAACTAGGTAATACATTATAATTTGAAAAAAATGGTTACTTTAATTTGTTATGCTAGCTCGAGTTTAATAAACATTTTTTTTGTATTATTTACTAATTATATTTGAATAAAAATAGAGCACTCTCTAATGATTCGCATTATGAGTCGTGTAAAAAATAAAAACTATATTCTAATAACAATTGTGATTCAAAATATATAGAATTTTGTTGATCAAAAAGGGCGGCGTATCAGACAGGGCCTAGGGCGGCAATAAGCCTTAATCCGCCACTGGTGATCGCCAGAACTTCTGCTTGGAACACGCGGCAGTAGTTTGGGAGACGGATTGAGAAACTAATATTTTATTCTTTTGAGTAGGTACACCTCGATGACTTTTTTGCAAGGAACAGAACCACTGTGACTTTCCAGACTCTTTTTTTTATATTCGATTTGCAGTTAACCTTCATATTTGGGAAAGGAATTAGAGATTTCGCTTTGTCTGATAAAATTAGTGAAGTTTCACTTATTGATGGAGTTTCTATATGTAGAATTTTGTATTTCCTTGTTAAGAGGATGAACTCAGTTTTGCGGAGATTTAGATTTAAGATTTCAGTCCACATTTTTTTGTGTAAGTATTATGTTAAGGGGGGATTGCAAGAGCTCAATGAGGATCAAGCTTGTTTTCTTGATAGAGCGGTAGTGACGTCATTAGCTTCCAGGTCCATTACAAGTTCGTTGATGACTCTGTTTCACAGAAGTGGGGTTAGAATTCCACCTTGCGGTGTGCCTCTACTGTCAGTTCTTTAGAAAGAAAGCCTCTTAGGGCAGACTATTTTAGAGTTGATTATCCTGCTATTTAGCATAAGATGAATCAGCTTCACCAGTATGTAGGTTTACCAGTGCCTTTGCAATTGCCGAGTTCCTGATGTTATTAAAGACTAGATGTCGAGGAATTCAGCTATAGTTCATGTTGAAGTAAAGGTGTTGCGCTGGGGAGGAAGGGTTTGATTCTATAGTAGTTTGCAATTGATGCCAATCAGACGTTCTCGCGTTTTCAGATTGAGTGATGATAAACCGATCGGTCTTAGGTCTTTAAGATTATAGTGGAAGCATTTAACTGTTTTGGGTATGAATACTAATTTGACTTTTCTCCATTTCAAGGGGATTTAGTTGATTTTCTTGTAGTACTTCGAGTAAATTAACACAGTACTTAAAAAAATTTTTTGAGTAAGACTAATTCATTTTTCTGCTTCTTCTTTTTGTAGGATCCCACCACCATGTGCATCACAAATCATCATTATCAGCGTCATCATTCTCATCATCGACATCATCGCTGCACAACAATTACTCGCTCAACTCGTCATCGTCGGCGTTCTCCTCTGCTGCACCAGCGTCAGCTTCATCAAAACGCCCAATTCCTCCATTACTAGCCGCTTCTCCCTTTCTTTTCACATACCGTCGCTTTAAGGACGAGACAAATAATAACAACGTCAGCTACACCAACAACAATCATTACGCCTACAATAACAGCATGACAGCATCATCCCTGACAACGTCAACAGCAGCAGCAGCTGCTGCTGCAGCCTCTAGATCAATATTCCACGACTATGATCGTAAGTTCAGCCTTTTGAGTCTCTTCAAAAATCCGTACAAATACCCGGAGCGCCCGCCACCGATCTCACCAAGAACTGCGTCTATACCATCAGCGCTATCAGTTACACCGGTATCATCACGAAGCTACAGCACTAGTAGTCCAACTTCGAATCCTGCCATTAGTAGATTAAGCTCAGTGGTACCCTCGTCGGGGTCCTCATCGTCATCACCGTGGAAGGTAATGGCAGCTGCATCTCAAGCTTTGAGTCCTTCGTACAGTTCGTTTACAACATCGACGGGGAATGCGTGTGGCAATCGGAAGAGTGCCTTCAGTAGTATTGTCGTCGGTGGGGGTGGTGTTCTGGGGAGTGGGGCTTTCAGTCGGGGTGATGATACTAATGCAAATGGAGGTGATCTCTCGAAAAACCGCAAGGTGCACAAATGCGACACTGAGGGTTGTGATAAGGTCTATACAAAAAGTTCCCACCTTAAGGCTCACAAGAGGACGCATACGGGTAAGTACGACACGAAGACTGCTTCCATAATAATTTTCAACCAAAAATCCCATTTCTCTTTATATATTAGGGGAGAAGCCGTATGTATGTACTTGGGAGGGTTGCATATGGCGCTTTGCGCGATCCGATGAGCTTACTCGACACTTCCGCAAACACACAGGCGTGAAGCCGTTCCGATGTAAACTATGCACGCGATCGTTTAGCCGTTCCGATCATCTCTCTCTGCACATGCGACGACACTGACACCAACCAATCAACTACAATGACATTCATCACACAATTATCTCTCTTTCCCTAGTTTTCATGGAAACCCCTTTCTTACTTTTTCAACTCACTGATCTTCAATTTTATAAATTATTTATTTTAGTTAGCGAAATGTTGAACAAAGCTGAAGATTCATTCAAGAATTTTTGTATTTTTATAGCCAGTTGTGCCAGCCAAATCGAGGGGACGAAGGGGCGTGGCAATGATATTATGTAGGTATATATTTTTTATACAAAAAAAGGAACTTAATTGCCAGTATACTATAGCCAGTTAACAAGAAACCAGTTATTACAGGATAGGATAGATCATAAGAATTTTATTTAAAATATATAAACAATTTTTTTTTAAGTTTTAAGAGTATGTTTAGTGTTGTTAATTTAAGACCGTAAAATCTCAATTAGGAGGCCAGTAAAACATTTTGTACATTTGTTTTGTTTTATTTATTATTTTTACACTTTATATTTGCACAGTTATTATTTTAATTGTTAATTTTAAATCAAACGATGGCATTATTTCATTGAAAAATCTGACAACCAGTATATACAATATACACATCTATATTATTTCTGTATTTTATTTTAAGTTTTAGTAACTATAAGGGAGCTATAAGAACTTTTTAGATAAACAAAGAAATAAACAGAAAAATCCCATTTTCATTTTACTATTTATTATTTTCTTTTTATGTGTAAGATACAAACGAAAAATAAATAAAAAATCATTTATTTTAACTGCAATAATTTTTTTTAGATTTAATTTAGCAAATTTTTTGTTCATTGTAAATAGATTATTTTTGTAGTAGCAGTAGTAGGTACTTTTGAAAAAAAAAAAAAAAGAAAACAAAGGTGGGTACTATCGAACATTGCATTAGAGAAAAAGCCAAGAAGCAAAAGCATTCCATTTAAAAACAAAAACATAAAATAAATTGACATTCGAAAATTGTATAAAATTATTTCAATCAAATTTAAAAATGGTGCTAAATAAGAATAATGTTTTTTTAAAGAATTATAAATAAAAAATATATAAAATAAAATTGTTAAAAAATATACACATATTTATTCTATCTGCTTTTAATAAAAATTCTATTTGAAATATTTTTTCTTTTGTTTATTGTCTCACGAAACTTTTTGATTGGATTGGTTATTCAAGCTGAATGGGTAAGCTTCCTTCGGGGAAAAAGATAAAAGCGAAGCACTTAAAAGATATACTAAGGGTTAAGGGGACACAATCATGTTATTAACAAGGTGCCCCAATAGCAAGTCTCATTTTTGAAAAGAGTCGAATAGTTATGAACAAAAATCATCTACATTAAGGAGGTTAATACTCTTCTAATGTCTTAAAACAGTGTAAGTATTAAAGAAAATAAGAAACGATTTAGGAGGAGACACCAATGCACGTTGCTCTTAAAATTTTGTGAATAAAACAGATTTTGGAAAAACATTCCATATACGGGAAGCGGATCTGTAGTAAATATGAATAATCAAAAGTTGAGCTTTAGGTAAGACTTGGGAGTATTTCTTGCGAATCAGGTGTTGCGGTTGAATAGTTACAGAAAAGGGATTCAACTAGGTCTGTTCACAAGAGCACTATTTGTGAAAAAAAGCGATCAAAGAGCCATAGAGACAGTTAGCATTCCGACGATGTTCAAGAGAATCGATAGATTTTACAATTGAACTAACGCCTATCAGTCTCACCGTTCCGTTTTGTACCCAATCAAGAAGACGCATCGATGTTTGAGGAGCACCTGACCAGTTATGAGAATTATACTCCAGTTTAGGGCGGATGTAGACTGTATAAATAGTGGCTTTTTTCAGCATTTTTAGTGAGTTCAGATATGTGGCCATTCCAACGAAGATCATCGTTTATACACAATACACACACACACCAAGAACTGGCAGCTGCTCAGTTTCTTGGATGCAGGTACCATCCATTAATAATTGCAATGGGAAATGTAAGCCTTTTACGAAAGATAGCATTTAATTTTCTAAGCTCGGTTTTTGAAACCCCAAGAAACAATGCTGTCAAGGGCAGAATTCAATGAGCTATTTTCGGATTTCTTAGCCTACAATTTGTGTGATATAATATTTACAAGAACTATAAAATTATTTTGAATTTAAGAAATCAAATAAAATTTTTTAGTTCGTCGCCAATTACACTAACGAAATTTAATTTGTGAAACTAAACAAAATAACTTGAATAAAAAATTTTAAAAATTTTATTGGTTTTTTTAAATTCAAAATAATTTTATAGCTTTTTTTATATATTCAATGAGCTAGTCATACGCAACCGTTCCACATCCACATCCGAAGAGCGAGGTCTTGAATTTGGAAATGACTATTAAAAGCTGAGTATTGAGTTATCAGCAAAATAATTGAAAAATTCAGACAAAAGTTGGTTTTTAATAATAAAACGGAGCCCTGGGTATTTAAAAAGTTTGTATCAGACTTGAAGCCATGCAATTGCAATACAACTAGTATATTGAAAGGTAGTTTCTAATCCAACAAAGAAGAGACTCGTCGATGCCAAAAACACGTATTTTCTCCAAAACACTGTAAGGACTCGTTTCACTTTTCGGTGAGATATGCCATCAAATCACCAGTGGACTTTTTGCAACGAAAGCCGTACTGTCGGTCATTAAGAAGCTTTAGTTCTTCGAGATATTTCAAGGGTTGACGGTTTATCAACGTTTTCATGACCTTGAAAGGATGTTGGTGCAATTGGTCGGCAATTGGAAGTCTTTTTGGGATGAGCTAGCAAAATGCAGTTTTCTATCTACCTAAAAGAATAGAAAATATAGAAAAGCTTAGGCAGTGATTTTTACAGCGTAGAAGAACCCCTCTTCAGAATAACGACGCAGATACTATCTCTCTGGATCTACGTATATTGAGATCTTTAAGGACTATCGCAACCAACCACACCACCAATCGAGAACGAAAAATATAAATTTGATTGTAGAAAAGAGAGTATGCGATAAGCACACAGAAAATGATAATAAAATTTTCTATCATCTACCTACATAATTATCTACATAATATCACAAATTCTATCTTAAAACTCTTGAACCTACTGTAAACTATTTACATAGATGACAAAAAAACTAAAAGTTTTCAATAACCATACTTTGATGTTCAGTTATCATAGAATACATGACGCTATCGAGTAATGTATTCACCACCTCATTTTCAGAAAGTAAGGTTCAATTACCTCGCCAAATCGTCACACGTTCAGAATAGAAAGGTTTCACAATAATTATAATTATTGGATTTTTCGAGCTCCGAATACTACAATTCCGATTGTAAATGTAAGCCCAAAAGTAAAAATTTGTTTCATCACTCAAGACGATTTTTCGATGAAATTTAGGATGATTTTTATGCATTTCAAGAACCCAATCAACAAAAACGTGACGTTTGCCATCAAGTGGATATGACTGAGTTCTTTTGGTAACTGAGGTTTAAAAGTTTTAAGACGTAAGTTCTGATGCAAAATTCGGTGCATTGCCGTTTATGGAATGAAAAATTCTAAAGATCGACGAAAAACTGTCAAAGCTGGGCTTAGTTTAACACTATTTTCTACAAAACCAATGTTCTCAGTTGAGCCAATTCTTCACATCATTCACTTACCAATATTACAAATGAAACTGTTATTGGAAGACTCTTTATTTTGAAAAGAGGGTATAAGTTAAACATGGTGCCTCTTGTGGTTAGCTTAAATTAGCTCAAAAAATTGTAATATTATGAGTGTGTTTTTGTCGCAACTCAGCAATGCAGTTTCACCCTGAACATAAAAAGGAATCAACTTCTGAGCACCTTAAAGTTCGCAATGGATCATAGTGAGTTGAGATAAAAGTGTGGCAACAAATGTGTGCCTTGGTGACGTATCATGCTCTGAACAAGAGAAAAATGAAAACCCGACTTCATCTTATTTAGTTGTGTCATGTGACTAATGGGTAAGGACCACGACTATGAATAAGCAGGGACTCAAACCAATAATAATATTTTTGCTTCTCACAAAATTTCGCATCCTAAACATTTGATAGGCCCCGAGGTTTCCATAGTTTTGTTACGCTACCCTATTCATTTTTCGAATATTTCTAAGGCGTAAGTCGATGGAATTCCAAGGCTGACTAAGTACTCGTATTTTGTTCAAAGAGGCCACTGGAGCACTTGAGTCTAAAAAAAACACTGTGGCCTTCGTCACCTCGGAATGAACGATGACAAATTGTCTGACAAATTTGATGAACCTTTAGCCTAAAATTTGGGGGTGTTTAAAAGTTGTTTATATTATGATTTGGAAGTGTATTAGAATCGATTTACAGATTGTGCAAGTTTGTTTAAGTGCTGGGCTTTTCGCTTTCGACATATTTAAGACTTGAACTTATAGGCTTTTCTGATGTGCGCGTGGTTTAGTAGTTAACATGTTTGTCTGTTACGTTTTACTTTATTTTACCGCTTTTCCCCCAAACAGTGTGAAATAGCCAGTTGCATTCCTTTCTTGAAACAATTCAGCCGCAAAACCCGCGTCGCTAGGAAAGCTCATCAGTTCTACCTTGAGCCCAACTTCGTATGCACCAGTAAAGTATAGAAATTAATATATTGGTCCGAATGTCGAATGCTTTACCTGACCGCATTAAGATTCAGAAAAAGTAAAAACAACGTGCATCGGTGTCTTCTATTTGATTGTTTGTGTTGGTTCTTGACACTGAGAGAAGTAAGACACCAACCAAATCTGCCAACAAAAAGTGCTTATCTGAAAATCAGTCCGAAGAAAGCAATGAGTTTTTGTTCCATGCTAGAAAGATTAAGAGCCAAATCTTTCCATGAGTAACCCTGAAATAAACACCCTCAACTAACAAACTTAACATCACTCAGGTTCATAGTTAATATGACGCTCGTGTAGACGAACAGTTACTTAGGAGGTCAAATATTCAATGTGAATTTTTCGCCATGAGAAACTATGGCAGGTTTCCTAAGAGTGATTGCGCCATGAATAGTCTTCATACTTTGCTGTTCAGAGTCAAAGGAAAAATAAACCGAGCAAACCTTAGGCGTAGCTTCCGAATACAATGCTTCCCGATTCTAGTATTTTTATCATGTCGAACAAAAAATCAATTTACAACAACTGTCTCCCAAGTGAAAGCCTATTTAGAAACATTTTAACCTATACCTACCCTCATCTAAAAGTAAAGTAATCCCGTTGAGCCATCAAAAAATGTCTGTCATAAAAACCAAACATCCTACCCACATAGTATTCCGGATCCTCCATTATATCCACCAAAAAGCACATCAAATACATCTCAATGCACTTTAAAATACAGAACATCATGCACTGATTACCCCAGACCTCTGATGGTGAATACACCAGCCTCCTGCAGACGACTCGCACATCCTGGTCCTCAATGGAACACCATAAACTAAGTAGCCATCTAAATAAAGACAAGCAAAATTATGCTTCCATTTGTACGCTCATTCAAGCCCACAGAAATCTGTCCAACTTTGCACAGTCACAACGACTATGCTCCCAAACTAGGTGCGGCGTTTTCACATATCCAATCCCAGTACCGCTAGCGTCCGTCCAATTTTTCGCATCAATTTGATCCGCTGCCAGTATCCATCGCCATCCTAGGCATTAAAGACTCTTCTCAGGTGAGAATGCGCGTATCAAAACCAAGAGCTGCTGGTCTGCGCTTTCCTCCAGAAGCACCGTAAACAAAACTTGTCGCTGCAGGGAATAGCCATCAGCAGAGCAGTACAGTGTGATCAATGCAAACGACGAACATGTCATCGACACAATAATAATAACAAATGACAAATTTCAATCCATCTGTAATTTGGTTAATGCAATCGATTGGCGCTGCAACGCTACGCTACATTTATAAGAACGACGACGAGCACGACAAACGACAAAACAACTACAACGCTGCACCGCGCCGGACCGAAACGACAACATCAGACTGCGCTGGACTACGCGCAATGAGGAGGTGAAAGATAAATGCAAACATTACCCGGCGAACACGGTAGCGAGTTGGGATTATTTATCAAGAGACGGACATGCGTCTGGCATATTTGTGTTTATGCCTTTCGATCTTCAAAACGGGGACGGACAAGGCGGAAAATGTGCTGCTCACAGAGTAGATTGGACTGTAATGAGGGTATTCGATAAAAATGACTGTCAAGTCAGAGTAGCCATTGGTCTCGTATAGTTGGTTAGTCCAAGTTGATATCAAATCGTGAGACGCTACAAAGTAGATTGGTCACAAACTTTATAAACTGACTCAGCTTGTCAGGGAGAAATTTCTAGCATTTAAATTCCAATTTGATTGGAATCAAACCACATTCTTCTCTCGCTCGCAAACGAATCTTGGACTATACACTTCGAACGTTTCGTAGTAAATTACGGTCAGTTATAGGAGTGGGAGTAACGTGTGAACTGCAATCAAGCGAAACAAGCTTTTTTTACGGCCGGTCGGTGTAGACAGTCATCAGAGGCTAGTCAAATGCTATAAAAGATAATTAGGATTTAAGACTCAATTATAAATAAAGTGTTTTGCCGGACCTCACCTGCATCTGAGGTTTCCAAAAAAACAAGTTATACTACCAATGGCAGAAGAAAGAAGCTACACCTAGTATTTCGAAATGTTATAGGAATGAAATCTGCTAATTTAACGTTCTAAACATTCGAAGTTTCATTTAAATGTTTTAAATGACAATTTGGTCACTTGTTCTTAAAAGCCTTGGACTTATGGAATATGTTTAATTTGAAGTTAATCAGAATCATAGTACTGGGTGAAGAATTGGAAAGAATAAGCTGTTTCGTTTTTTTGTAACTTACGCGCACTTCAAGGGGTTGTGACTACCCTTATAATGTTTTAATATAGTGCGGTTGTTAGAAAATAAGGAAAGGATAAGAAAGGAGATACTGTTGCACATTATTCTTGAATATATGTGCAGTTCAATGCTTGAGAAAAATTGAGTAGGGTAAAGCATTCCACATCCGGGTTGAGCGACTAAAATATGAATCCCTGTACTTAACGGTACGACCGAAATTCGGCTGAAGGAAGAACTGATGTGCACTTCTGCCGAGGCGGATATGAGGCTAAATTGTTTCAGGGACTGGCAACTGGCTATTTCACAAGAGACTCTCTGTAAAAATAGCGATAAAAAAGAGAGAGACATGAAACAGGGAAAAGATGTGATTCTAGAACAGGAACGTGAAGTTTGAAACGAATATGAGAAACTGAGAGTAGAGTCGTCAGCTAAACAATTTAGTGAATTAGAGGTTTCAGACAAAAGATCATTTATAAAGATGAGAAAGACTGTCGGAGATAAAATGGAGCTCTGGGGCACACCAGCGCAGCATGTAGAAAGTGAGTATTAGACTTAAACCGTCCAGAACAACTTGTATTGAACGGTCTGAAAGGTAGTTTCAAATCCAACGAAGAAGAGACTCGTCGACATCAAATTTACCCATTTTCGATAGGAGAGCTTGATACCAAGCGCAATAATTTCACTTTCTGCAAAAAAAAGTGTAAACATTTTTTCCACTTTTCGGTGGAATATGCCATCAAATCACCAGTGGACCTTTTGCTACAAACGCCGAAGTGTCGGTCATTAAGAAGCTTTCGTTCTTCTACATATTTCATGAGTTGACGGTTTACCAACGTTTCGATGACCTTGGAAAGACGTTAGTGCAATTGGATAAAATCGTGCACTATGGGGAAGATAATTTATTTTTATTTTTATTTATTTATTTATTGCAAAGAAAAAGGTAGTACAAAAAGAATTATATTCTTATAATGAGTACTTAAAAATAGTATTTAATTTTTAGGTCAGGAGTGCAATTTAAAAATTTATTTAATTCAATTTATATAAAGCAATAAGTGAAATTCAAAAAATGGTTAGCTTAAAAGGATTTAAAGAGAAAGAGAAGCGAAGAGAAGCAAAGAAAAAGTAATAGAAGAGAAGAGAAGAGAGAGATAATCTAACAGCTTTGTTACAAACTACTAAAAGCATGTAATGCGATCTTGATCTTGATATCACAACAAAACAGAATTGTTAAGATAGTTGTGACGCACAAAACTGGCAATCATGATAAAAAACGTAAACTTTTAAGGCCCGAGATCGCACGCTTCTTATATACAAAAACTTTCCTACAAAACCGATGATAAAAATTTGTAGAAATTGTTATGAACCAAGAGCTATAGCATGAAGTCATAATCTACCAGGGAAGGCTTCAAGGAAATTACCACATAATGGCATCTATCACATGCCCTGTCTTGTCGCAACAATTTCGGATTGAGTTGCCAAAAAGGAGGCATGAAAAACATCCTTGTAATGAATGTTTCCTACGAAATTCGATAACATTACCTACTAACACAAGTTTTAAATATCTGTGGGGAAAAATTGACTACGAAGATGTTTTTAGTCCTTTCTATTTGGCGTTCGTAGTTTCTTTTGTACTTGCACCCATTTTTCAACGAAATCGTCAAAATCGAACTATTTGTTTCTCTGACAACAAATTTTGGTACTTTTTGTGTAGTTTCAACAGCAAAGAAAGACTGACTTGTACAAGTCACTCAATTCGTTTTGTTAAGGCTATCAAAAAAAAAAAATTCATAGAAATAAAAAATCCTTCATCTTCAACAATATTTATCTACTCTTAAAATTTTCTGGTTATGCGAAGGTAACGCTGAGAGAGCTCGTGGCATTAGGTTCTTATCATAGTTGAAAATGAATGTGCTAGTTGTTCCTACAGACTATGCAACTAAGCAAATCTCCTATTTCAATCATTAATTTCAATTAACTCCACTCATAACATTACTAAACTCAAAAGTTAAATGAATTATGAAGAGTTATAGCTTTCGAAATTTTTAAAAGAAGCCTGCGTTACTCATTAAAACGACCGTCATTAGATTTTGGCATTAAAAGGCATATATCAAGCATTTTAAATTATTTGGGTATTATTTTTCGGACGGGTCTACATGCACCCAACACGAGCTAACACAAGTCATTTAAATGCTCTAGTTCTCTCGTTGAACAGACTCGTGTTGATCCGTTTAAAACGAAACTAATGAGCTATTTACGATAAAAAGCATGAGTTATCTCATGCATACACACAACCATGCCTTGTGAAGGAAAGGAGGCGACCTACAATTTTCAGCCGATTCCGAAGGGCTAATCGAATAAACGCTTTTCATGGCAATGAATTTACCTTGGGAGGACTTGTCAATTCCTCGCGATATCCATGGAACTACATTTTTGGTTTCTGTTGGGATTTGAACACACAGGCAAATATGCTAACCATCAGTCACGGGTACCACTAGGTCATATGACTAAATAAAAAAACGATTTCAAAATGAAGAAAAAAAAAACTTGGATCCCTAGTTTTTTCAGCTTAAATTAATAAACCTAGTCTGAACATTTGGTCTTTCGAGACGGATGTACTTCAATGGTTCTGACCATGTTCCAGTATATTGCTGGAAGACACTTATTCCTTATTAAAACCAAGTCACCTGCTTTTGGTACATTTTTCCGTACCGTGGACCGTTGTTTGAAAGTTCTGCGGCTATTCCATTCATCTTCTGAATAGAATTGTTTGAGTTTGAGTTGAAAATATCAAAATTCTAGAGCTCCTAAATCTTATTATTTCTTTTTTTTTTAAATTATCTTTTTGTACTATGAACACCGAATCGAAAATTTCAATAGATCCAGATGTTATCAATAACGAAATTCGACATTTTTTTACATTTAAAGAGTTTTATTCACTAAATCGAGTTCTAATTTAATTGGAACAGCTCAGGGATACCGCTAAATGTTTTCTTTCAATATGTACGTTCTGAAGCAATGCAATATCCTAGAAGAATCTGTAATGGGTCCTGCACCAAGAAAATCTCAAAAGAAATTAAATCTTTTGGATCAGTTTTTCTTTTGCCAGCACTTTCCACATTGTGAAATATATTTTACTATAAGGCATCCATTTCCAATCGTTAAAAAGTCTATTTGATTTCGAATTTTTTGAAATCAACAAACAGGGAAATAGATGAATTGTGTGTAAGGGTTTACCTCAACATGTGTCTAGTATTCGAGTAGTAAATTTGTTTCTACAACGAATACAAACTAGCGGAACTTCAGGCGCCCTAAGACACAATAATGTGTAATGGATATCAATGGCACTATGGTTTTAATCAAAAATATGTACTCGTAGCACTTATAAGTGCAAACTTAAGTAGACATCCTTGCTGTTTGATTTACGACAGTCGAAATGCGAAAAAGTTATTCCAGAAGGATAATAATGAAAATGAAAGAGTTGAAGCGAGAATGAAAATATAGAAATCGTAACAGCCTTACTTGAGGGATGATCACTTAAGTAGAATTGTTATGCTAGTCATCAATTCGCTTTACTAAAGCCTGCATATTTACTCACTTCACTTAAAATCCTTTTATGCTAATTGCCTCCACCCGAGTCTGTGCTCTTCACTGATTCACACGAAAAATAAACCATCCATAGTGATTCCCGCAGCTTCCCAACTCAAATACATGTAGCCATACTTCCACGCAATGGACTCCTGTAATTATGAAGGATACAAATTGACGGACATTATCCGAGCAATGTAAAACGTCCGACGAGCATACAGGACTGCAAAATGAAGTGCTCAATGACGACACGATGGTCATACTGGTGCTTGGTGAGAGGTTTATTGATCGCAAGCATTTCTCACCACGGATTACATTGGCCTATTCATCAGTTGAATGCTAATATCAACCCTCAGCTGGATGCACGGTAGCGTACACTGGGCGATAGAGACGTGAAATGTGGAGGGAGAGCTGCCATTGCCAGCGCCACAGTGGGCAAACGACATAAGCCCAAAACCAGATCTCTATCCAAGATCTACGACAAGCTGGAACTCTGCTATAGGATTCTTCCCGCAACCTACTCTCATGGGGGAACATGCGATATAAATCAGTGACACACAGACTACCAAGTCGAGTCACTGTCTCTGCTGCTGCTGCCATACTGCCGTTGACTAATTTACACTAATCTAGTTTTAGTTTCTGTTTTATATACGAGTATACACATTTTTTTTCGTTTAATATTTTTTTCTTTAGCACACCCCTTGCCTCTTTAGGCTGCTGAGGAATAATAACGTTAGAGTTATTAGTACGAGTGGTTGTCCACAATAAATAACTTTAGCCGCCTCAGTCTGCTAAAGTTAAACACTGAAAAAAAAAAGTGCAAGACAACTTTGTTCCACAAGGGGCTACAGCTAGTAGCTGTTGTCTGAGCTGAGGTCCGCAACAAGTGTTTAACAAAACTTTCATGCTTTCGATATATCTAACGTGATAGAAATGCTGTGTAGAATTAATTAATTCGCCAAAATGATAATGTGCGTGATGTGTGGAACACCATTGAGTACCGTGTCTTATTGGTCTGAGGCGTGTTTTTGACGCTTTGCCTTGCGGTTGCTCATTCCAGAATTACTTGGCGCCGCGTCGCTGCTGTTGTGGTAGGTTTGATTTTAATGAAAGGGTTTTGCACGAGTAAAGGGAAAAATTGGCACTAGTACAATCGTGATAGGCTCTGGGGCTTTTTAAGACACTATTGTTATAAGGTGGACACGTAGGAGATCCCAAATGAGTGATAGGAAGGACTTCAGTCTATTTTTAATTGTCGCTAAGTGGTAAGTGAGATTGCGATTTGAAAAAGCTAAGAGTGTAGACATAAATGTTTTAATATTCTTATCACTTTTTCTTGTGTTGTTTGAATTAGAGGGTTTGTTGAACTCTTACGGCCCTTTTAATGAGAGCACAGTAGACAAGCCCTGATTTTGACCATTCTACGTTGAAGCTGGTCAGGGAACTTAAACCTCTCAAGCAATTGATAGTGAGTTTATTTAGTGCGGGGCTGAAAAATTAAAGCTACTTACACTCAGATAAATGCTTTGAATAGAGTATTTTAGTTCAAAGTTAATGATGCAGGAATGAATGTAAAGACTAGTGCAAACATATGGCTATTTCAAGCAAACAGTTACAAATTTATAGCCCGGTTTCTTGTTTTATTAACTACAAGATTTTGATTCACAAGCAGGTGATCAAGACAGACAAAATTGTCGAATACAGTATTTTAGATCACAAGCGTTCGAAGTCCCAGATGCACCGGGATCAACTTGTAATTTACAACTGCTTTTAACAATAATGTTGAACTTAGTTGACAAAACTCATTATGAACAGGCAAAGCATTTCTCAAATGTCATCTCTTTAAATTCTACCGCTGAAGCCTTCGTCGAAAAGGCTTTCTTGCTATAAATGTGTAGAAGAAGAAAACTTGTAGGAAAAACTACACTTAAGTGTCAACCAGAAAAATATTCCTACAAACTGAACAAATTTACCGAACATAATTTCTTCGATGAAATGTAAATTCACAAATTAGTAACATTTTAACAAGTTCATTACTTGTAAATTACAACTTGAATAAATTTTGTATGGTGAAACAGAAAAGAAAATTTTCACAGAAATTTCCCTTTCTAAATTACAAATGCAAAATTGTTAGCAAATTCGGTAAAACATCATAAATAAAAAAATCACAGACTCTGTAAGAAAACGAAAACTCTGTAAACGCTAGTTACAATGCTGTTAGTTAGTGAAATAGCCCACAGGAATCTACAAACACCGAGGTCTCTACGACTGAGTTTCTAGTCACAGTTTAAACAAAATCCATTTGCAAAAGAAAGCAATTGCTACTTACTATAAATGCATATAACAGGCATTTTGCATTCAAAAATTTGACATAAATATCAGAATCAATAGTCAGAAAGGACTCTCCTCAGCGATAGCCAACGAACGTGTAAATAGTGCCTTATTTCATCAAAGTTACAACCACAAATTCGCACTTAAAACTTATAATTGGGTCATTCTATTGTGACGGGTGGGACATTTATACTAATTTTTTTCTTAAACTTTGCTTCATTTTTGTCAAATGGCAACGATTTACGTACTGAATATGACATTCTGCATACTTGAATAGTCCATCGAAAAAGGTATGAAAATATCATTATAATTATGAGAAATTGATGTTTTAAAAAGTGTGACGGGTGGTACATCAAATTACCTCTCCTTTACGAGTTGACTTATATCATTCGCAATTGGCAAGAAACTATGAAACTTTTGCTAAAGAACCTTATTTTATATGGTTCCTGATATTGTACAGATTAAGTATAAGTATAATTTACACAAATATCTCGTAAAACTGAAATAATATGATTCTCAATGCTTGTGACGGTTGGGGCAGTACTTTTGTGAAGGGTGGGACGAGTAATATTTGGCCATACAAATTTATAAAGCTTTTTTTTTGAATTTACTTTAAATCAGCTCTTTAATGAATTATTTAAATGTTACTTAACTAATCTTTTTATTTCATAAGTATATTATAATGTTCCATTCTCCAGATATAGATTTAAATATAAATGAAGTCATTTATTTTTTATGCGTACGGTTTCGGTTTCGCTGAAATGACCCAATTACAAGTTTGTAATCTAGGCGAATAAATTGTAAGAAAAAATAGATAACAAATTTTCAAAATTCCTATCGCACCGAGATCACTAATAACTTGTAGATTACAACAGTTTTTTCACAATATTGTTGAGCTCTGTGCTAAAAACAGCAGTAGAAACAAGCAGAGCAGTGTTGAAATGTCATCATTGTTTGGCTGCATCATAATCATAGGTGGTACAATAACACCACGTGCGTGGCAACAAAACGGATATGGCCTGGTCTAGATCCAAAACGCACAAGACATTTGTTATCAATTGCCAGATTGCAAGTTAGCTCCGTAATCAATGTCATCACCGGACATTGTCTGATAGGAAGACACGCCATAAGACTTGGCGTTCCCTCAAATGACTTCTGCAGAAGTTGCTTAGATGAGGAGGAGGAGGAGACAATCCCACACCTCCTCTGCTCATGTCCTGCACTCTCTTTTAAAAGAAAGCGGCATCAAGGAAAAAATTTTCTTGATGATCCAAGCGATCTGGCACACACAGATCCCCTGCATATCCTTCGCTTTATTAAAAGCTCCAAATGGTTTTGTTAAGTGAGGTACTCCCTCGCATAATACTTATGGTATCACAATGGACCTAATATTGGTCTAAGTGTGTCAGTCTGTTTTCCTGACAGCCATTTAAACCTAACCTAACCTAACCTAACCTTGGCTGCATCATTGGTGCTGTGCCGTCTTCGCAAAAACATTTTTGTTTTAAAAATGAAGAACAAACTAACTTGTAAGTAAAACTACACTCTACACGTAAATGTCCACTTGTAAAATTTTCTTTCACACTGAATGAATTTGGTAGACCTTATTCCTTTTGTGAAATTGAAATATTAAAATAAGTTTTATTTAACAAGATTATTACTTGTTAATTACAACTTCAATTCTGGTGAAAAGTTAAATTTAAATTTCCCACAAATGCAAAATCAGCCGAATTTCTTTTGGGGAACAAAGCATTTCGCTGTTGTATTTTAACACAGTAAAAACAGGGATGGCATTGCTGTGGATAAAAAGTATCCAGTTCTAAAATGAAGATGTGCCATCATCACCATTGATTTTAAAAATTTTTTTTTTTGTCAGAGTTGGCAGAACTATTTACAAAAAGATATGTTCACTAAAAATGTGAAGGGAGATAGGATCGGAAAAATATTTATCAATTTTTACGATCTGAACACGCCCAGTTAAATAAGATTCAATCCATTTTAGTAAATTAGAATGGAAACCAAGGCAAGCGAGTTTATGAATTAGAATTGTATGTTTCACTCTGTCAAATGCTTTGGCAAAGTCAGTGAAAATTATATCTGTTTGCGAGTTATTTTCAAAATTCGAGATAACAGAGTTGACAAAGATAGACAAATTAGTATCCGTTGATCTGCCAGGCATAAAACCATGTTGAAAGACTGATATGTGCTCTCGGACAACGAAAAGGATTTTTTCACTTATGATTTTTTCAAAAATTTTTGGGATTGTTGAGATTTTGCAAATAGGCCTATAATTGGAAACAATTTGTCTAGAACCTGACTTAAATAAAGGTGTAAGGAACGAAACTTTCCATTCGTTCAGAAACAAACCATTCTCCAATGATCGATTAAATAAAATCGAAAGAGGTTCAGCAATAGAATTTGCTGCATTTTTAAGAAATTGGGATGAGAATCCATCCGGCCCATCTGAAGTATCGATTTGCTTTAAAGCATCTAAGATTTCATCTTCATTGATTCGAAGGGAACCCAAACTAAATCTCTCAGATACATTCGGAAATAGAAAGAAATTTTTCTCTCGATTAAAAATTATATTAAATTTTTATCCTGTTTTTCACTTGCTTGTACACATACCGGATTTTCTGACGTTAATAGCATTCCACGTAGAATTGTTTAACTGCAAGCATAAAACAAATTAAATGTTTGCATTCTCGCTCTTGTATATAAACGTACGTTCTCAGCCTGAGAATTTTGAATTAGAAACCAAAGTGACCATACTTGTGCGTACTTTTTTAATTGCGATTTGTCGTGATTTATCAGAAAAAGTATATGTAAACAGCCGTACGGCTGATATTCATTACTTTATCAGAATACCTAGCCTCGCATCTTTCGTCGCTAAAATAAAACTTCAGTTTGGTCTTAAATTTAACCTTGAGTGGTCTTACAAACAAGCAACGCTTGCAAATTATTGAATTTGATGATCGAAGTGGGTGCTTTGTTAGGAAGGTTGATCGCGCAAAACAATATTCAGCGACGAAGTTCAATTCTGATTGAATAAATACTTGAACAAGCAAAACTTAAGTTTTTGAGTTGAAGAGCAGCCAGATTGCATGAGCTAACAATGGATCCAGAAAAAGTCACTGTTTGATGTGGATGTGGGGCTGGCGGAATCATTGGCCATATTTCTTCAGAGACGATAAGAATAGCAACGTTATTGTGAATTTTGAGCGCTATCTTGCGATGATAACAAAAAAATTTCTGCGCAAAATGGAAGAGCTTGACTTTCATGACACGTACTTTCATCCACATATCAAACATCACGCTTAGCAGATAGTTATGGATAACAAATATCTGGTCCGTTTTAGATCTAGCTATGCCCATATCTGTTTTGTTGTCACACTTAGTGATATTGTTCCACCTATTATTTGTTCTATCCATTGCCTCTTGCTTTAGCATAAGTTTACATGTAGCGATTGGTATACCAATATTCAAACTGCTGGTGGAGATCGGTAGAACGGTTCCTTTTTTGGCGAGTTCATCGGCTTTGCAGTTATACCTAGGATATCTCTGTGCTATGTCCCTAAGAGATAGGCGACAGTTGAGAGTTACTTAGTTTGTAGAAACATCACCGAGTGATTTGAGGGCTGAGAAGATCCGGATATTCGCTGAGGATATCAAGTTTTATTTTAACCATGGTAGGACTTCTTTGATCGCCAGAATATCCGCTTGGAACACGCTACAGTGGTTTGGAAGGTGGCATGAGAGACTTACATTACATTTTCAGTTTTTGAAACATCTGTAAAAAAAATGAATAAAATCATCATTCAAGAATTCTTCATCTTCCCAGAATTTTATGATTTTTTTTTTTTTTCAAATTTCCCTATAGTTCTTACAAAATCCATTGTTACCAAGCTGTATCAGTGTAGGTGCTATCATAACAGCAGCTTTTTTTTGTGCTGCAACAGGTTGAAAAATAAGGTGGTTGCTATTTAACTAAGAACCTCAAGAGCCGCGCAGAGTTGAAATTGGGAGACTGGAAGAAGGTATTTAAACCCGACCGTTCGGCCTATCGATTAACCATTATACCACTGCACCTCGCCTTAAACCTCAAAGTCTCAGAATTATTATGGCGCTTTGCTTGTAGGCCAAAAGCTTGCGTAACCTGCCATATTTTAGGAACAATCAAATCTCATTGAAATAAAATGTTGGAAACTTCTAGAAAAAAAATCAAAAAGTACATTGAGCTCTTACCTACACGGCTGGTCTGGTTCTCGTCAGCGTTTATCTTATGCTTAAAATCTAAGGTACGGAAGCATATTGGTAGCTTAATTTGTTTATCGTTGCTCCTAGTATATTAATATTCCAATAATGATATTGAGTTCAACCTTCATTTTGAGGATACTTTCACTTTTGTTTCAGCAACTTCCCGAGATTTATTGTGAACTTTAAAGTGCGTGCTCAGTATTGATTTGTTTTAGTGGTCAGTCATAGAGTACATTGCTAAGCTGATTATAGGATTGCTGATTTCCGACAGAAGCGCCTATCAAAAACCTTTGAAAAAACCTGTCGTCTGAAGGTATTCTTAGTGGTTCAGATCCCCGGGAAAGAATTCATTTAAAGATCTCAAAGCCTAGTCAGATTTTACAATGCTTAGAACGTACCTCAACGTACCTCTTCAATTAGTCATTCGAAAGACATTTGAGCTCTTCTGAATTTTCAGTCTACACGTTAAGTGCATATAGATTATAGACACGTCAGCATCACTTCCAAAGAAAATTTTTCCTTTAAAAACGAGCTCACCACTCGAACGATAACAATTCCCAAAAAAATGTTGTTTACTTCGTTACTTACGAGATTACTTGGTGGTAACCTCCACTACTTGACTCAAGCGCCTCGTGCGGAAATGCTAGAGAACCAACTTATTGGCTCGTGTATCGGATGCCTCCAGTTCATACGTAAACCATTTTATTTTAAATATACTCCCCACTATCATCGCTTACTCCCCAAACCACTTTTGAACGCTTATTCCCCACACATACATTAAAAAGAGACAAGCAGAATTCAACCGTCCCGCCCAATGCGCCTCTTGCACCGCAAAAAAAAAAAACAACCACCCTAACACATCATGCTCATTAATGGCTGTTATTAAAAAATACATTGGCTTTTTTTTGTTTGTTTTGCTAGCTCCATAAAAACAATTTCCTGCTCCCCACTCTGTTGTGTATTTGTGCCATCGTCGGGTCGTTGACGATTGTCGAGTTTCAGTGCACCTACGAAATCCAAAAAATAAAAAAAAAAACAGGCAAAAATCATAAAACATTCAAAGCTGTTAAAAGATGAAAGTGTAAACTGAAGACATTTACGCATTTTTTACAGCAATTACAATGTTGCTGCTCTGCCCTTGTTGCATAGAAGCATAGTTGCTCGTTAAAATTGTTGACAGAATGCGTGCTCAGTATCTGCAACATTCTTGCAAGGAGAATAAAATATATTTAGAAATGCTGCCTTACAAAAATAGAACCAGACATAGAGACGACAGCCTGAGGTTTGCTATGAGGGATATCCCAATCCCAACCAGAAAACCCGCCGTATAAAAAAGATCAGACGTAAATACCACTGCCTAAGGATGCTTGGGGATTCCTTGCAATTTAAACCTAAATCAATCGATCTCAATCGCTGCGCTGTTTATGCTCGCGTATCAGGTAGGAAAATGGCCGTAAGTAGGACAAGGGAGACAGAGAGGCATCTGCGTAATTAGTGATTATTGCGGGTATTTTGCAAACGTAAGGAAAAACCGCTGCGCCGCGCCAGCCGCCATTATCCGCTATAGAAAACAGCTTATCCTGGAAATAACCAGCATCCGGAGAAGAGAGGGAGAGAGAGAGAGAGAAAAAACACAAAACAGCTTACTGATTGATTTGGTTAAGCAATTGAGGATTTCTGCTGCACTAGGCAAACTGACTTCAAAGGATCACGACGGAGATCACGAAAGGCGAAAGATAATATTTGATAAGGGAATTTCCTACTTACATAAACATTTTTTGGTTTTACAAGGACTAGATAGTAAAAATCCATACCTACACTTTGATATATGGTCCCATAAGAAGTATCATCATGTATAGGAAAAGAGTAAAATTGTTGCATGTTTCTTCCATCTGCAGAACAAAAAAACTTAGCTCAAGTCAAAAATAAAAAAGTAAAGTCAATTGTGTGGAATATGAAGCAAGCTACTTAATTTGGGATTTTCCGTATTCAGCGACTTTGTTTTGTTTTTAATTTGGAGCTCAGATATGCTAATGTGTGTTGTATTCTATTTGAAGTCGTTTCACAATAAAACTCAACCAACCTACAGGGACGAAATAAAAAAGTTTTTACTCATTTTATGATCCTAAAATAGAAAAACACTGCTGATTTACATACGAAAACTTTTTGAACTAAACGGCAATGTCTGCAGCTCAACCTCATTACCCGTGTTTTACTTTTTGTAAAAGATCTGCTTATTACTCGGAAGTTTGAAACTCGAATTCCAGAAACTTAATAAGATGCCTCAATTAATAAAACTTATTTTCGATCTTCAGACAACTTAAGCCTATTCCATTTCCAAGTCTTATTCTGCCTTTAAGACGCCACACGCTTTTACGGTAAGAGAAAGTAGTATTGCAGAGTTATCCCATTTCGAGAGTAAGGGGGTCCGGAGGAGTTTTTCAGTTGGTTTATGCCTTGAAATATTTAATTAAAAATTCTTACTTATAAACTCGTGCATAATCCATAACGAATTAAACAAGATTTTCGGTCAGTACGGTAATTATCCCTTGTGGTCGCATACAACGCGCTAATTTATCTTTGTGATTTCTATAAGAGTCGTATAGGTGCAACTTATATTTTTTCATAAGGCAAGCAAAATTACTTGAGAGTCCTTTTATTTTTGAAATTCACCTTTATCGGTTTCTTGGAGTAATTTCCATAAAGATGCGAGTAGTCTGAATGTATTTTTGGGTGGCGCTTACGTAGCTACCTCAGCTCCCTAATATGACGATTTTTCTTTAAAAAAAAACTTAACATCCGTTTTTCTCTGAATGACGATTTTCGACGGCTTGTTCATAAAATCTCCGAAACTTTTCAACCGAACCATACCAAAATGTAGCCAAATATTTTTTAGGACTATAGCTATAGTACATATCAGCCGATTTAAATTTTTTTTTGCCGAAAAACGATGAAAAAAGACTTGTTTTTCGTAGTTTTTCGAAAAATGGCGGCCATTTTGTCATTTTCGAAAAAAATAATTAGTGTCCGACCGAAGCTTCGGCTTCGGCCACATTCGGCTAAAAAATTTACAATCGGCTATACCTTCGGCTTCGGCTAAAATATGCCGAAGTTTTGGCCGAAGCCGAAGGTTTAGTTTTTGGCTGTTGTGCGTTGTGGTAGGGACTGAAAAAAAATTCAGTTTTTCGTAGAACGTAGAACAGTGTTGAGTTATTTGTTGTTCTTTTCCTTAATTTCAATAAAATATTAATACTAGTTCAAATTGTTATTATTTTTGAAACGTTAATTTAATTTATCCCGTTAATTTGGTTACGATGTGTGCATGCACATTAGATTCGTTTTGAGCTTTACCCAGAGTTGACCCAGGTTACCTTGAGAACTCTATGAGTCCTCAAAAAACACTAAACCACAAAATCACCACAAATCCCTGTCATTTGAATAAAAATACATGCCATTTAACAGCCCTCAACTCGCCCTAGAAGAAACCAAGGGCGAATCTTTTTGTACCAAACCCAGGTCAACACTGAGGCTCAAAAAACACTCAGTTTGACATTCAGGGCAAATTTAGGTTTTTCAAAAAACGCTTTGTGGCGACCACAGAGTGACCTCAGGGCTTCAACTAACGAACCTATTCTAGAAAAAAATCATATTTTTTTTCATTTTTAGTCAATCTGGAACGAAAATTCTTCAAGTTATTGAAGCTTCGGCTTCGGCCGAAGGTTAATGTCAAGCCGAATAATCGGCTTTGGCTTCGGCTTCAGCTACAAATCGACCTTCGGTCGGACACTAAAAATAATAATAAAGATATTTCATCAACAGCGCACGCCCACCTTTTGTTTTCCTTTTTTATATACAAAACCTGAATAAAATAAATATAAAAAAAGAGTCTTGTTTTTTTAAAGAGGAGTATTATAAATCATTAAAACATAATGACTTGTACCGTTGAGAAAAATTCGTGGAAATAGCCTTTTTTCCTTGTCCTTTGAGGCTAGACTACTTAAATTAAAACTGTTGCACTATTGGATAATAGAATTATTAAAAATGTATATAAATATTTTCCAAAGGTAGAAATTTAGTCCTGTAGTAATTCTGTCACATCAAATTGCTGAGCTTCTTTTTATGGGAATCTATTTACTTTAATCAATTTTAAACTTAAGTTTGTAAATACATATTGATAGATTATCGCGAGAACCAAGTTTGATTATTACTCCAAAGAAAAGATAGAGCAAAGAATGAATGCCATTGAATAAGTACTTAAAAAAATTTTGTTTTTAATTAATTTTTAAAGCAGATGCTTGTTGCTGATTAGCGTTCAAAACTTGCTCCGATCGGATCAAATTTGTTTCACTTTTTAAGAAAAAATAGAATCCACGACGCTACGACTTTGTTGGGATTTACTCCACTTTTTCGACAGAGACAAATTAGGACAACTTAACTGCAGGCAAACGTGGATTGAAATTGAAATTATATCTAAAAAAGAGCAATATGGGGCGAAAAAAAATACAGGGTAGACCTCGGGTGAGACGGTACTCCTCATGGCAGTGTGGTTCTCTTGACTTGCTAGCTCCTCATGAAAAGCAATACGTGCTTACAAAATGTTGACATAATATCGGTTCTTCAAAGTCCCCACAAAAAAATATCAATTGACACAGCCAAGATGGCTGATAACACGATTTGGCAATTTAGAATGGAAAAGATTGATTGGGGCATAGGCTGTGTGGCATGGTGCATGGATCGCCAATCTGCATGAACCAGAGATTGTCCAAGTCCATGTCATCGATTTCATAAAAAAAGTTGGTTATTCTTATTATTATTGTTTCGCCCATTATTATGTAACGCCCACTGACAACCGCTGGGTTGAGTCGCACACTCGGACTCGGCTGCAGCAGCCACATTCTATTGTTTTCGACCGACTGACGCATAGTTTGGTAGTTGTCCACTAGCATTCTCTTTTGCGCAAACTGGGTGCTTCATTTCGGACAAAACTTCTTTCAAAAGAAGCACTTTTTGGGCACACGCAGTATTTCCCAACTTTATTCAGGCGAAGAGCAACTCTTTTCGTTCTGCGGAGGTAAGATATTGACCTTTTGTCAAAAGTTCGAACGGGAACCAGCTGTCAGTGTCAAAATAAGCTGTAATTTAAGGATAACCCATCAGAAGGCCCACACTTTTAATAAATAAAGAAAAACCCCGGAAATTTTGCATTTACTCCACTTTTTTCTAAATTGCTCCGAAATGCCAATGACTGAGGTTTGAACCGTGGTGTGGTATGCTGACTACATCGTTAACAAAGTTCCTTTTTTCATCACGATTTTTATAATCCCGTTTTCATAATTGTGGTGTCCCTGGCTTAGTGGCTAACATCTTTGACTGTTACTTGGGAGTTCGAGATTCAAGTCCCAGAAAAATAAAATTGATTTTCAGCGGGTACTAATTTTCGGAAAGATTTGGCAAGTCATCCGAGGGTAATATCAATGCCACGAAAAGCTTTTTCTCACTCTGCCATTTGAAATTGGGTTAAAATTATAGGTCCATGTAATGCCTTAGGCCAAAAAGCTTCCCCAGACTCATTGCGCCCTTTTATTTACTTATTTATTCATATTTATTAAACTAGTTTTTCGAGTCAACGAGCACACATAAAAAAAAAAGAAATTTGGTCATTGTTTTTCCATCTTTCTCAAATTTTGGTTTGACACACGCATATTTTTTAATTATGATTTATTTTCTTCGCCAAACATAACACAATCACTTACAGCCATATTATTGAGAATTCGTAAAACTAGAAATGAAACTAGTTTCAGGTGAAACTAGTTTCGTTTCAAGTTTTGCAAAAAATTATCAAAACTAGTTCTAAAATAAAATTGGCATTATTCATTTCTGAAGAAAAACTAGGTCGAGTTTTGAAAATCGTTTCTCGTTTTGAGTAACAAAACTAGTTTTATCAAAGTAGCTGCTGTGATTTTGACAACGAAATAGAAAATTCAAAAAAAAAATCTGTAATTTTCAAAAAATTCAATCGTTTGATTGTTTGTACGAATATTATTCGAATCTTGAACGAGAGATATGTATGTAAAAATAAAATAAAGGTAGGTATGGTGTTTATCAGTCTTAAGTACAATCTTTTTAAATTTTCTATTTCATAAGGATACGTACATAGATATGTGTCGACCACAGAAGCTCATCTCGAATGAAGGCAATTTCAATAAAGAAAAGAAAATTAAAAGTGAAGAATGGAAACCCTTGCATCGCTATGTAGAAGCCGTATTTTGTCCAAGGAGACAACCAAAGCGACTACCACAAAAAAGGACATTCAATAGATTGCTGTCCAATCAGTGTTCAATTCGGTAAGTTCGCATTCTGTATCATCTACATATATCTGGAATCGGTATCAAAAAAATCTTCAAAGAGCCAATCTTCTTTTTCCAAAAAGTTTTCGAACTATTTGATGACGTTTCAAAATTTATTTTATCTTTGTTCACTTTGATGAATAATACAAAAAGCCTTCAAAACTAGTTTTGAAGTCCTTAAAACTAGATATTTCCAGTTTTATGAATTTCTAGTTTTATCAAAAACTAGTTTTACGATTTCTGGTTTTATATGTCATTTTTGTTTTCAATAATACCGATTTGCTCAAAACTTGAAACTTGGAAACTTTTCAAAACTAGTTCTATGTAAAAACTAGTTTTGAAGTGAGTCAATAATATGGCTGTTAGGTTAATCACATCAAGAATTCTGGCAGATAGTATTTATAGAAACGGGTTGAATAAAACAAGAATTTAAAAAAGCAGAACTTCAAGAATTTAGATTTTGATTGAACGGAACTTATTGAAAAACGAGATTTCATTACGTCGGTCGAGGGCGAAGCTTTCAAATTTTTTGTCAAGATTTTCAATGAAATTTAACAAAAAAGCGGAATACCAATATATGCTCCCATTGCTCGTCCACACAATGTGGGTCAAAAATCTTCAAATATTTGACTCAGTTTAGTCTCTTGTGACTTTTTGTAAGAATTTGGCACCCAGATTTGCAATTAAGAGTTAATGCACTCACAAAGACGAGTAAAAATTCGCAACATTTGCAGGAATAGTTTTAAAGTTTCGAAAGCAGCCCTATAATGATTTCGAAGAAGTTGACTATTTTGGGGAATTGAGGGCAAAAATCGATTTTGCGAGAATACAACACATCACGACTATTGTTTACTACACAATCAATGTTGGAATTTGAGTTTTCGTTGTCATCCCAAAAATAATTTTTGTTCAGCTACAGGGCGCTAGATGTTATGTCTTTTCTTTCGCAGCTTAGAGTGAAAAAGATCTTCATCTGCCGACTAGCATTAAAATGTTGCACATAAATAAAAGATTAGTTTAATTTTGAACAGTAAAGTGATTTAATGATTAATCAGATGATCATTTTAAACTACTTTTGGTAATACAAGTGGATTTTCTCAGCTATAAGCTTCATGAATCAAACATATCGTCTGTTAAAGTTCAAGTCCTCGTAAGTCAAAAATATCAACAAAAATAAGAAAAATCAGACACACCTTTCAGCATTTTCAGTGTAGGTACTTATGTTGTCATATAAACATTGCGTAGTAAAGAAAATAATCCAAAACTAACAGAATACCTCGCGTCAGAAGTTAAGCATTCATCGTTAGTCTCATACTCTCAGAGTTCATTCTTGGATGTTCAATGTCTACATAGACGGTGTAAGGTTGTATTCAAGTGGTTTCAGCTAATTAAATTCTGTTTTTTTTTTTTTTCAAGACGAAGTTAGAACAAGTGTTAAAGTAGATTTTTTGATAAATATCAATAGAGTGTCTCCCTGCTTTCACATGCTTTTTGCAGATTTAAATTTGCCGCATTTAACAACACGAAGTCCTGCTTTTGATCGAACTCACTGACGATATGCAAAATCAAAATTCAACTCTCTGATTGGACGCCATATTTACTAAACTGGGAATCCCTTAACTGAGGACCCAAATCTGTGGATAAATGTATATTTAACCTATCCACAAAACCACTTTCCATAACTTCACTACCTATTCAAGCAGCATAAAAGAAATTGAGCATATCCACATCTGGTAGCGTAATTTCTATCTTTATTTATGTTGAAACATCTGAACAAGACTTTTCGAACTCCCCATTCAAATAAAGCAAAAGTTAGCGTGACTATAAAAACTAAATTATTTAAAGTGCGATAAAACAATCAGATTATTTGAAATTCAATAAAACATTCACCCGTCACACAAAACCATCCAATCCATCCACCGATTTGCAATTCAAAATAAAAATCAACAAGATAATTCCTTTGAAAACTCCTCGCGCCAATTCTAATTCCCAACAAATGCTTCCATTCCCATCATAATTCAACTCGATAAAGAAAACAGAACAAAAAGAAAATTATCCAACAAAGGTCACCGCCAATCCAAAAGATACACCATCAAAGCTTTGTGATCTTCCCTCTAATCCAACACAAATCCTATATCTATCCCGTTTCATCTCCCACACTACACTCTGATTGGTTGGCTAGCGAGAAATACTAAAAATATCACCCCAACACATGCATCTCTTTCACTCAACCAAAAGAAATTCTGTTCTTCTCCCTCTAGCAGCAATTAGTTAAGATGCGTAAATTTTTAGTACCTATAATAGATGCGCAGCTTAGCTATTTTGAGGATGCGCGCAAGGATAATCAAGTCAGTTTGAGTTGTTCCGTTCGGTAGTGATGAACACGTCGTGTATAGATCGCGGATAAATATTCTGTCTAGCAAATAACCGGTCTCAGAAGTTTTACTAAAAAAAAAAAAAGAAACTATAAATAAATTCAGTGAAGAAACAAATTTAAAGAAAAAAAATATTTGTGTAGATATAGAAGAAGTGAGCAATGTCGGTGCAGTCTGCATCACCGAAACTGTTACTCGATATCAGTTACAAGCCCCACGATCATAGTGCTAACATAATGAATATCAACTCGAACTCGATCAAAATCGATCATGTGGAAGGAAGCTATTTGCACATGCAGCACGACATGCAAGGATACGTACCAACGCATGTCTACTCAGCCGGACCCATGGATCATGACCACGATGGCGAATTCAATATCCCGAGCAGTGAAATCTTAAGCTCGGCCAGTACTACACCCAACGAAACGCCCCCATTGCAGAAGGAAAATGCAAACAACAACAATAACACCTACAACGATATGCATCACTTTATGAATGAGAACGGAAAACGTCGACAGAATTTTGACTGTGGTGCGGAATTGCTGCAGAACAACAAAAAATCACTTTTGTATCCCGATGAGGATCACTTTCATCACATTCCACGGCAAATTCCGACGGCTATTGGGAAGTTCTTCGTTGAGTATTTGCCGACAACGGTGGACGAAGTCAATGGCGTTGAAGCTCAACCTTCGAATCATACACCGCCCTTTGATTCGTACAGTGGGAATGACGAGGATATCTTAGAAACCAGTGCAGATAACTTCAAGTATCAAGGATTTCATCAGCCCCAGGATATGGCACCACACACTGTGAATCAGAATCAAGTAGCACAACACCCGCCAGTTCAGCAGCAAGGGATGTTCGATTTCGAACATACAAACTCCCTTAACGGAAGCACCTACTCTAGCTCGGACAGGGATGAGATGGAGTTCCGGCAGTCTGCCTACATGTTTCACAACGACGAGGATATTCAACAGATGGCATCCGTTGCGGATCCATCCAAGTTTCGCAAGCCTCGTCGCCGGACAAAAAGGAAACCTAGTAAAACGGAAGAAACTGAATTGGAATTTCAGAACCAACGTGTAATGGCCAATGTCAGAGAGCGCCAACGCACCCAGAGTCTCAATGACGCCTTCAAGTCCCTGCAACAGATCATTCCGACGCTCCCAAGCGATAAACTCAGCAAAATCCAAACGTTGAAACTAGCCACACGGTAGGTATTTTCACCATCCCCAAAAGTTTTCCTTTCCATTTGTATTTGTTATCCCTCAAGAAGGGAATATGTCTGGCATGTTTAAGCTCACTATTATTTATTCTCATTGCAGATACATCGACTTTCTGTGCCGAGTTCTATCGACGAGCGAGATTTGCCTTCTAAAGGCTTTGGACAACCACGGCGTAACCCAGGGCAACACAGGGAATTTAGGTGGCTTTGCACTAAGTGCATCTGCGTTGAATGACGACTCAAAAGGACGCCGCAACGAACCAATGGTCCCGCTTATTCCGCCAGAGAAACTTAGTTATCTCTTCGGAGTGTGGCGGATGGAGGGTGACGCCGCTCGCAACAAATCCTAGAATCACACTCCACGTCAAGTCAATAATTTTATTGAAGATCTTCCAACTCGCATTTCCATTCTAGAACATAAGTGATTAATTTAAACTCTTTTTTTATAACTGTAAATTATGTTGATAATTATTTTATTATTATTATTCTATTTAAAATATATTTTATAGTAACACTGTAAGCGGCTGCTTTCTCATTTCAAAGGGATTTTCCTTTTTTTTTCTTTTTTTTTCCACCGAGTTGAGAAGGGAGTCTGCAAAAGAAACGAAGGAGCGACATTTCAGTCCAGCAAACGATATGTTTTATGTGCTGTGACATTTTTATTTCGCCGGATTTCAAACCGAAGGACAAAGAAAAACAGTTGGATACAAAAGGGAGTGACAAAAAATTAAGCACACCAGAGAGATAAAACAACAACAACGACGAAGATCCCCAGCCATTACTGCGGAATGAAATGATGTCTTCAGTCTGTGTGCATCCGGTGGTGATTTATTAGTTGGTGGGAATTGTTTTTTCTCTTTTTTTTTTGTTTTCTCAAACTCCAATTTTCTGGTATTGAATTCAGGATGGTGGAGCGTTTTATAGATTCTGAGAAAAAGTTTTTAAATTGGTTACTTACATGAACGTGTATGCGCCACTCGTTTTGTTGTGCGGTTACGGTTATTAAAAAGCACTTCCGGTTTTATAAATTGCATTGCATTAATCTGCTTTAAAAGCAAATTTTATGATGGAAGACAAAATAATTTACCTGCTGGATGGGTTTTCTCAAACATAAAAGGTGTGGGTATTTGGAAGGTAAATTATTAGTTTTTTTATTAGGCTAGTTATGATGGGACAGGACTTTCCAAAAGGCTGGGAAATACTCAGGAATTTCCATAAAAAATAATCTAGACTCGTGAGATGAGATTTGACTTTGGCAAATGACAACAAGGAATTCAGTTTACTCAACTGAAACTCACTTATTCCACTAGAAGTTTCACATAAATTACCAGAAATTGTATAAACATATTGCTATTTACTAAAGTCAGCTCTTGTTTGAAAAAATTAAATCTGATTGAAATTTAAAGGAAAAATTAGAAATTGGAAAAATTTATAATTTTGAATAATGTTAATTTTTTCTTCGACCGACAAACAAAGTTTTAATTTTTCGAAACTCCTTCTGTTTGTGTCACAGGTTGGTACTTCTTTTTTACTTGGCAAAGGATAAAAGCTCCACAAACGATAAGTGCCATTTGAGGGTTGCTATCGAAATACCGAATGTCAAAAACCCGATTTTCATAATCGAATAGTTTGATACTTACTTCTTTTAGGCATTTTTGAGAGTGCGAGCGATTTTGTCAAAGACCATGCATATATTCTATCATTTCGCAAACCTCGAATATATACGTACCTACCTACAAAATATGACTAAAAAATAGTATCGAAAAACTAATAGAAAAAGGAATCATAATACTGTACATACGAAAAACTGTATTAAAAATTCAAAAAAAAAATAAAAAAAATTGAGGATCTTTCAGTTCAGCGGATCAGGCGGATTTTTATGGACGAGGTGGATTGTTAGAGATCGCACTCATAAATGCAGGTAGGTTAGAATGATTTACATCTTTTCCCAGCTCTAAAAAGAACAAACCGCTTGCTATTTGATTGCACATTGGCTCCGCAATCAATGTCATTCCGGACATTGCCTGATAGATAAACACGCCATAGACCCCGGCGTTACTTCAAACGACTTCTGCATAAGTTGATGAGATGGGGAGGAAGAAGAGACTATCCCACACCTCTTTTTCTCATATCCTGCACTCTCCCTCAAAAGAAAACTGCATCTAGGAGAATACTTCCTTGACAATCCAAGCGTTCTGGTGAACACAGACACTCTTAAACTCTTTCGATGGTTTAGTTAAGTGAGGTACTCATAGACATAGACATAGACATAATATTGGTCTAAGTGTTTCAGTCGTTTTTCTGACAGCCGCATTTAAACCTAACCTAACCTAACCCAACCTTTACCAGTTGATTTTCAGTAGTACTTTCCTCAATGAACTTTTTAATATTGAAATGAGGTATCGCCCCACCATATCACTTGCGGAATGATTATATTCTTAATTTTACAAAAAAATATTAAAATAAATGCGGGATGCTAGAGCATTGATATTTTCAGCTCAAGCGCAAATAAAATGGAAATAGCTTTCAACATTATATTCTCCCTCCTCTTCCCCATTTTGGGCTATGAGAAGCAGCTGTCTGTCAGTCCAGAGCCACATCGATCGAATTGTTGAGAGTTAGATACTCATTTTTGAAGAGTTCGCGGCAATGCAAACAAAAGTAGAAACATGTCTCAATTCCAGACTCTTGTGTCCATTGACCGACAGCGTAAACGATTTGAACTTCTTAATACCGATACATACTCTACCACAAGCTGAACTTAGCAATAGCATGAGCCATCTAAAACGACGAAAGGGAATTCAGGTACTGCCTAACCAATTCTGGTAGAAGTAAAAAATAAACAAATTGGGTGGCGCGACAGAGCGAGAAGCTCCAGGGTCTAGCGCGTTTCTTACAACCATTGCCTTCGTGAGGGAATGGAAGAGACCTAGAATTTTTTACCGATTGCAAAAGGCTAATCGAGAAAGCGCTTTTAATTGCTATGAATCTAATACCGGAGACTTGCCAATTCCTCGCGAAAGGCGGTATTCGTGGAAAAATATATTTGCTTTTGTTGGGATTAGAACCACGAGCCTCCCGGTTAACAGGCAGACTTGCTTACCATCACGCCACTGGTAGGTATTATAAAAAAAATTTACTTTCTTCAAATTTTGCTGCTTATTTGAATTGGATTTTAGTTTAAAAAAGATGCCAATGTTCAAAAATTAGCCAATGTTCAATATTTTGGAAGATAAATAAATAAATTGAGGGTCGTATCTTAACGCATTTTTCTTTACCTTAAATTGAGATTAAATGAACGTAAACCGATTTCGATCTTGATCTTCCATACTCACTTGGAAAACTTTTTCGATCACTTCATTATTCAATCCGTGATTAAAAAGCGAAGCGATCTAAAAATTCACCCGAACTGGCCGAACTATACAGTTTTAGCATAAAGTATGAAACATAATTCTTTATGGATATTTCTTCTTACTAACAAACAAGTATACTATTTGTGCTTTTTGCGAAAAATAATTACAGCGTCATTTGGGTAGCATATGGCACCTCTGAAGTTCGGGATATATGTAACCCCATTTAAAGAAACTGAGTTAGCATCAAATTATAAAATTAAAAGAAAAAAATCAAATGAAAGGGAATAATGGTCACACAGCCTTGAATAAATTGTCGAAACGAATAATTTAGAAAACATCACCAGGAAGGAGAAAAATATTTTTATCGTTAGAAATGTTGAAATGTTCTCCAGAAAATTAAAGAAAAAAGGTAAACACTCATGCATGCGTTCATTTTTTAAGTACAAAAAATAAAGTCAAAAAGAAAGTTACATGCATTGCTAATATAAAAGCATAAGTTCTATAGCTTAGTACTAATTACACATTTAGTGTCGAATTCGACTTCAGCCAGTTTGGCTTAAAATCTCAACTACTGCAAAACACTTTTAATTTCTATTACTGATTACAACTTCTTTTCGCATTTTTGACAAAGAGACCATTTGACAACTCTTTCAAAAAAAAAAAAATGTAAAAGAAGAATAATAAAGGGGGGAGACAAAATGAAAAACTTAAAAAAAGCGTAGAGGTAAAAACACTATGCATTTTAACAAAACTAGAAACTTCTAATTAAATCCTTAAACCTGAAGATCACCTTTGGACATAAAGACAACTAATTCAGTGACTGATGATGTGACTTTATTGGGTTGAAAATTGTGTCTTTTTTTGAAGATGTTTTTCAGATGCAAATGTGATTGCTATAAGATACCAATTCTTGAACGAAATAAAAGGAAGATCATTAGAGGAAAGTATTTTCGAGTGACTGTTTTTTCCCCCCCAATTGGATTCTGTATTGAAAGAAGTAGACATTTTCAGATGTGTTCTGCTGTGACTGACATCACACAAGCTTAAATATTTTTTATTTGCAGAAAATCAGAAATCACTCCTTAGATGGCCTAGAATCTATACACGGAATAACGAGAATATACAACCGGCTCGCGGCTGTCAGATTAAAAAGTGACAACGAGAAAAAGGAAGCTAGAACACTTTTTTTTTAACTATTCTTAATTTCAAATAATTCTAGTTTCTAGCTCATTCGCTATTCAATGGTTATGAAACCCAAAATGGAAAGGCGGAACAATTACCCAGTCAAAATGTTATTGCAGGTCTGTTTTTGAACATTTGTAAAACATTGTAAGTTTTGGCTACATCTCCTCTAAATATTGCAACACCAGATCTAAGATGAGTGTGGGAAAATGTAGGTGAAGAGCGCCCTTCTGGCATTGCTTCAATGACTGCGGCATTAATGAGAATACCTAGATTGTTTTCTGTTTCTATCAGATTGTATCCAAATGTTTTTGAACTCAATTGGTTTAGGCATTCGTCTCAATCGTAGATGCTGGCGCTGACTATTTGCTGTTTCTGTTGACTTCGAGACTTTTAGAGCGAGGAAATCGAATATAATCGCTACCAAACTCTTAAAATTCGTTTTTACTTTTTTTTCAAGCTTGGGTGAGTGGCAGTTTGCTGCGAAGCTTCGCAGTAGCGCATTCCGTCAATCCGTCACCTCCACGACCTTGTTGAGGGCTTCGAACTTTAGCTCATGGGTTTCTTTGATAATATTATACTCAAGTGCTTAAATCGGTTCCGAATAGTTGGGATAAGTGTAAAAAATGTGATACAATACAAAGTTGTAAGTTTGCTTGTTTTTCTACAAGTGTAATGGACATTATCTTACAAGAGGCTTTTGACTTGTAGATTTTGCAGCTTTTTGTTGAAGACCTCAAGCGGTCTATTGACATATAGAAAAGACGGCTGGAAATTGATGCGCAAAAGATCGACTGTATGTATTTTGCTGTGTGGCGTGGCGAGTCATCCTCATGAATTAGAAGTCGTCCAAGTCCATGTCATGAATTTCAAAAAAAAGAAAGGTCGATTAGTAAGGCTCTGAAAAACCCACTGATCATGGATTGATCTCGGCTACAGCAGTCCCATTCTCGTCTGTACCTACGCACAGAATGAAGATGAAAACTATGAGTGTTGCGTATGAAAACGACTTTCAGTCAAGATTTCGAGTGGGAAGCAATAATATAAATAAATAATAAACATATAAAAATAATAATAAGCAGTATCAAAATAGCCTATGACTATAGAAACCTCTAAATGACACACCCCATAAAAGTTAAAACTGTAATGAGAAGTTAAATGAGCTTACAGCTAAAAGCTTATGAGAAGTTCAATGTTTTCAGGATGATTACTTGATGGACTTAATCTCTACCTAAGCAAATAGTGAATTTCCATTTTTTATAGTTTCTTTTCCTCATCAAATACCTATACTAAGGATGCAAATTCGAGAATTGTACTGAAATTCCAATCCTTTGTGAGTGGCATCATCGCTTAAAAATTCACTTTAAATTACACACTATCATTCCGCTGTTCATCCATCGAATCAAATTCTGAAAGTAGTAAAAATTAATGGTAATCCAGTCACGTATAACACGGAAACGTTTGCGGTTATTCGGTCCATAATTTTGTCTTTGGCTGTGTCGTGCTTTAACCTTTTCAAATCAAATCTTTTGGGTTGTCAGGACATTTTAAGTGCTTTCATTTGATTTTGGTAAGACACATACATCGGATTGGCATTAAGTAAAAAATAAGATAGAACCTGAGCCCACTCGATGAATGGTATTACCGAAAGCATGGGTATGTGAGCTGTGACTGGATCTATTCCTTCAGAAATATGTTTTATGGCAAACAAACTCAATGTCTTGACATGGTAATTGGATAGGATAGGGCCCACAAGCCAAGAGGGCACAATTTTGGACTTTTTCTTCACCCAATGTAAAAAAGAATTAAAATCTAGTTGTTGTTTTTTATCTTCAATTGCAGTTTCAAATGAAATCATCAGACCCTAGTATGAAGGGGACATCGGTTTTTCCTTTAAAAACATTTTTGACATCCTTCTTTGGGGGAGGTTTTGAGAGCTGCTTACTTTTCAAAACCATAATGAAGTGAAGACATATGTACCTACAACACAAAGTATTACACAAATGATTAAAGAACCTACTTACAATCCGATTGGGCAAGATCACGAAAATATTTTAAATGTGTAGATTCCTAGAGGCAATGTCTTTCGACCAGAAAAAAAAACCTGAAAGCCATAAAAATGTATTCCAAAAAGCAATGCCAATATGTATTTCAAGTTTCTTTCTCATGATATTGCTTCAGTTTAAAACTATCATCGCCTTTTTCTTAGATATTAATTAAACAACAAACATCAAATAATACACACTTTAGAATTACTCATCTCAGTTCGCACCAAAGAATTCCACTGTACGACTGAGATGCTTTTTTTCATTTTTGGTCCAACTAAAAGCATAAACAAAGACCCAGAATACATGTCATGGAGTACCGAAGTAAGGAAAAAAAATCTTTGTTTGTAAATAAAAAAAAAACATTGCAAATGGCGACCATCCAAAATCCGAGTAATATTTTTCTTTTCATCTTTCATCAGTCCATTGAGCATTCCCGAGCGGAGACTATTCGACGCACCCCACCCGAACCGCGTTTCATTTTATTGTCACATTATATCATCCGGCGTATCCGACCATTTTGCGCCAAGCAAATTCAACTTGGCCCTAAGACGCAATCTACACAATCATACAAATGAGCAGCAAAGATAAAAAAAAACGAAAAAAAAAATAGAAAAACGATGAAGCTCCACTAACTTGACAGTGCAAATGGTGTTCTCTGTCAGATTCAAGACTCGAGAACATGGCGTCACTAATTCAAAACAGATAAGTGTATTGAATTTCAACACGCACAGCAACCGAAGCCCGAATCGGAACGGAAGGCGCACGATTGAGGCCGCAATATCTACCCCTCCCTTCATCAGTGGCAGTGCTCCACTTTGAGTTTGGATACCAGCTACTGCTCGAAGAGTTAGAAGAGGGCACATAATACAGTATTTACAGTAATTACGATATAAATTATGAGCTTCACAAGAGTTCCCGATTATGGTGCTTATAATGGTGAGATACTATGGATGTAGAGGGTGGATGTAAATTCAGTTTTTTATTTTCCCTCAAGTGGCAGTTTCTTCTCGTGATGACACATTTTCTATGAGCTGACCCTGGATTGGATGAGCGACGCACAACTGTTGCGTTCTTTCGATTTCAATCAAACACTGCCACGATTCTTTCAAAGAGGGTGGCTATTTTTAGGGCAGGCAACATTTGTTTCCGTTTTTTCCCTCTTTTTGCAGATGTGCAGACTTTTGGCGGATCAATCGATCCCTGTTCATTAAGAACACCATGTTCGAGGAAGTGTTCGTTGTAATAATTTTGTTTTTTTATTTACATCAGGCAGGTTTCTGTTGGGCAGATGCATCCCTTTGATCGACGTCGGCGAGACGCCAACATAATTCTCCGACAGGGTTGCAGAGTATGAATTTTTGGTTTGGTTAGAAACCATCGTAAGACGCACCAGAACATAGACTCCCGTGGAGTGATGTAATTTCTTTCTGGCGCTATACTTTGTTTCAAAAAAAAAATGGTTTTTGCATCCAGCTAGGATGTCCAACACGTGCGAATTTATGGCAATGAATGGATAACAATAGAGCAGTGGTGTTCGTTGTGAGTAGTATGAAAAAAGTCGGGTTTTATGGCTCCGTAAAGACAACAATCTCACAAGAGATTGGTAAAAACAATCGACAACACATGTGGGAAAAATGGTGCGTTCCATATGAGTAATATTCGGTGCGAGTCCTTTGAAAACCCGTAGGCATTTTCTGAATTTCCATTAAGGCCTGCTAAAGGGACAAGAGATTCGAGAAAAAAAGGACTATTCGAGGACAATGATAGTAAATTCTAATTTGTATGTCCGAGGAAAGTTCTGGAGAAGAGCTAGAGATGCCGAAAGTGTGAACTGAAGATCTTGTATAGCGCCTCTTTTTCATTTTGTTTGTAAAAATAAGGGATCAGTAATTTGAGGCGCTAAGTTAGTTTTTCAATTTCACAGTCGCAAATCCGATTATAAAAGAGATGAGTGTGAACAGCGAGGTATATGTGTGTACTTGGAATGTGTGTGGTCATGTAGTTTATTTTGGGCTTAAAAGCAACACTTCAATAACTCTGTTTGATTACCTGCTCCGGATCAATTTAGAGCAGAAAATGGTGTTTAATGGCTGATTTTCTGCTCCGAGCAAGAATATTTTCTGTTTAATAACTCACCCTACACCACTTTTGAGCAGCTTTTCCAAACGTTCTTTTAAGGTGTATGTTTTGTGTTTAGTAATCAATCCGAAATCAAATTAAACAAACATCAATTGTTAGATTATGTTTGAGTCCAAAGTTTGCAAATATGAAATTTTGCTTTGACAATGTGACAGCTCCACTGATTAGCAAAATATAAAGTGAGAGTCCATCAAGCTTCAGTTATAGGTCACTGTGTCAACTAAAATAAATAAATAAATTGTCACAACAGAGCGGGGAACCTTGAAGCCTACCGCATTTTTCACAACCATGTCTTTTGGGTGAATGAAGGTTACCTACAACTTTCTGCCGATCCCGAATGGCTAATCGAAAAAGTGCTTTTCATGGCAATGAATTGACTATCGGAGGATTTGCATTTCTTATTTCTGTTGGGGTTTGAACCAACCAACCAACCTCCCGTGAAACAAACAGACATGCAACTCATTACACAACGGGCACCACATGCCTGCGTAAGCTTTGCTAAGTTTTTTTTTCCAATGAAAATTTTACGAGATTTTTATTTCAAACATTCCGTGAACCTTCGTAATTTGAAGAAATGATTAAGCGCCTATTATGATTTTTATTTGAGCAAAGTCAATCTTTTTTGTACTAAAAACAAAAACTCAAATAAATGGAATTCAAGACTTCTATTTTCAAGAAACTGTCTTTTTAATTCGTCCAATCAATTATTGGGGCGAGGTACAGTGGAAAAGTTGTTGATTACCACGGAAAATACGCTAAAAAATATTTTGGATGCCAAAATATGTACCAGTACCTGTTTAAGGAAAATCCAAAAATTTTGGAAATCATAGGACATTAAACAGTTTTTTTTTAGCATTTAGTGTAAAATAATCAATAGAGTTACCAACATCAACTTCGGTACTTGATTCTTTGGAAAATTATTCTTGCTCATCGAATATGCAAACTATTTTACTTCGTTTTGGTTAGATAAGTACCCGTGGGGTGATGGTAAGCTTGTCCTCCTGTAAGTTGCTCAGGCATATCATAAGCAAATCACTGCTATATATTCTTGATGACATTCTTTATGGTAGAACGTTTCTCGGTAAAAGTGGCAACGTAACTTCTACCATAGCTTTCAAAATCAAAAATGGTCTACAACAGGGAGCGGTGAACTCGCTTACCATGTTTAGCATTTACACCAGCGATCTAATTGGTTCTCTCCAACACGCTATAGCGTACACCAATGACCTTATTGCGTTCAGAACAGGGCCCTATTTCATAAACATTGACAATTGCGATAGATGACAGGCGACAATTTGTAAATGACAACTTGGTAATTGTCTAAATCCTGTCCCATAGACAAATTGACAATTTTGTAGAATTGTCGGGAAATCTGCGACAGTTGTCGTAATTTCGGATTATAAAGTCAGGGATTTTTTTAAAATTGTCATAAATTCCCCGACAAATTGGTAGTGACAACTTTTATATTGAACAGGAAAAGTTATAAAAATTACAGTTTTTTCAGTATGTTATTGACGATTGTGAATAGTTTCTCCTAGGAGTTTTATGTGTATTAATCAACACCTAGGTTGGTAGTCAAAGATAAATACATAATATTGTAGCTAAATTCAGTCTCTCGTGTACATTGCAAGAAATTTGTCAAAATATGACAGTGACAAAAATGTCACGATAATTATATTATTATCTGACAGTGACAAAATTGTCATGATAAATTTATCACAGTCTGACAGCGACAAATTATTACCTGTCAACACGATATGAAATAGAAATTTGTCAGATAACTTCGATAAATTTGTAGAATTGTCACTTGTCAATGTTTATGAAATAGGGCCCAGGTCCAAACATCGAAGTCATCAGAATTCTTTTGCAGCATCTTATTGAAGTTAAGATTCAGCAATATTGCGATGGTTTGAAGTTGAAAATCAATTTTCAGAAATCTTAAACAATTGTGTTTATAACCTCGTAAGCTCGGGCCTCGGGCCTCAAAGGTTACGAGAAAGAACTGGCGAAAACTGGTGATCGTTGATCTACATGACCACCCACTGCAAAGCAAAATAGTAGTCAAATACCTCGGCCTCTATGGCTACTACCTCAGTATCTATATTTTAACAAACACATGAATGCGGTTCTGACCATGGCTAGAGAAGCTTTTGATCTGACATGGAGACTGTTTCACAGCAGACAACTTGATAGTAGAGTGAAAGTAATTTGCTACAGACAACGGCCTTGTCAACCGAAAAGAGTCGGTTCCCATTAGAACACCGTAATTAAGTCGGAATGAGCGCTGTTAGTGACAAGATGGGGGACCGTCCGTAACTACTGCGTGCTGTTGTCATGTGTTATTTGTTCCATGTAGTAGTACTACACAAAGTAGTTAGTCTTGTGGTGTATCAGCCAAATGGTCTTTGTCGCCCGGCTGCAACCCCCCCTACTCCGCAGATTTATGTGTGGAGTAGGTTTCATATAAATAAATAAATAAATAAATAGTAATTTGCTACATTGCCCTTATAAGGCCAATGATTTTCTATGGGTACCCTGTGTGGTTCAACGTCTCAAATGAAAAGTATTTAGGTGTTTGAGAGACAGTGCCTGCGTACCAATCTTGGATTGCACAGAACACCATAGTCGGAGTACATCAAGAAATATTATCCTAATGGTGTCCTTTACAACGGGGCTCAAATAAGCTCAATTGACAATTTCATTATTAAACTGACTCGTGGTCACATTTCAAGAATTCGACCATGGCGATCGTCTGGAAATTTCAAATTGGGCAAGTACTGATGGTTGTCACATTACTACAGCTCAGAAAGCAACCGAACACAGTGATTGCGAGTCGCCAATGGCTGGCGACAAAACCAACAAGAGAAAACTACTGTGGTTGCTCTAGTTTTAAGTAGTTTTAAGAAAAAGTGTTGAAACGTTCGAAGAAACTGAGTTTTTAAAAATTTTCTTATTTCTAACTTCTTCTTTCCATTTCCGGCGTTACGAGTAGTGATCTTGAAGCGATCACAACTCTCCCACTTTTCTGCTTCACACTAGTGATCCGCCTGTGGGGTACGCCGCGTTGACCTCAGAAAGCGTCGGCAAGCCTCCCGGTTTTGGATTGCTCCATGTCTGAGGCCAACCAAATGCTGCTGTTTTTGCATTTGCTTGTACCAGGAGTGTTTTGGCCTGCCTTTTCTTTTCCGTCGCGAATTTGTTGAAACGTTGTACGATATTGCCTTTTGGACGGGGTTCTGCGGATCTCTCCTTTGAACATGACAATACCAACTGAGCCGGTCGTGCTGAATTTTGTCCAAGATGGTACTTTAGACATGAAGGCTTCCACGGATCTTAGTACTTCTAATTCGATCAAGCTTTGTTACTCCTGCTGTCATCCGAAGCATCTTCATTTCGGCTGCCGTCAATTTGCTCTCATACTTTTTGTACATTGTCCAACATTGTGAACCGTATGTCAGAGCTGGACGGACAACTGCTGTGTAGAGTCTTCCCTTCAGCTTAGGGGGCATTTTTCGATCACAGAAGATAGCGGAGTTTTCTCGCCACTTCATCCACCCTACGCTTACTCGATGATTGATGTCGTCATCACAAGTTGCTTCACTATTGATCATAGATCCCAGATATTTAAACTTTTCACACTTGGGAAGCACATTTCCATTCAAATAGATGTCTGGAATAGGCTTGTCTGGATCAGAAAAAGGGCAGCACAGGTATTCAGTCTTTTTAGCGCAAATACGGTACCCATTTCCTTCCAGAACATCAATCCAAACGTCAAGTGCTCGTTGCAGGGATGTAGGATCCTCGCTTATGATTTCTTATTTCTAACTAGTTATAGTATTAATTAAGGCATCAGCATTAAGTCATAGAGTAATTTAGAGCAACCGTCAAGGGTCAGTATAAGTTAACTAAGTTATCATTTAAGCTAGTTTTATACATTTTTGTAAGTAACCATGTAAATAGATATAAAGTAATCTGAATAAAAATGAGTTAACAAAAAAAAAAAGATGTCCGCCTGTTAACCGAGTGGTCCGTGGTTCGAATCCCAACAGAAGCAAAATTGTTTTTTATGGGTATTAACGTTTGCGGGGAATCGGCTAGTTCTTCGATAGTAAATTCATTGCCATGAAAAGCGCTTTCTTGTTTGGCCTTTCGAAATCGGCAGAAAATTGTAGGTCCCACCATTCAGTTGTGAGAAATGCGTATGCCCCGGTGCCATTTTATAGATATAAAATCGCTCCTCCGTTGAGCTTTAAAAAAAGTGTGCACTAAGGTTGTTTTCTACCTATAAATTGACGGAATTTTTTGGTGGAAAACAAATGTTTAAACTTTAGATGGCCAACAGCAGTTTTTAAATGAAAGAAAAAAAAAGAGGGAATGTGGGGGGAGTTATTATTTGATGTTTAACTAAACTTGGTTAAATGATTTTTCATTTTCGAAAATTTGGGGCCAGATAACAGTGTACACCGTTAACTGTTTTTATAAGCCGACCCGAGCGAAGCTCTGCAAGGTGGAAGGAGTAGGAAAAGAAAAAAATTATTTCAATGTAGTCTTTTTTAGAAGCTAGTCTATGATACAACTACCGCCACAATATGCACTTTTACTCAGTTCTATAACACAGGTCAACAGCATTGAGTATGGGTTAAACATAACTTATGTTTTTGCTTTTTTATCTAGAAACTAGCTGAGCCACCCGGCGTTGCTCGGGTCTGTAGTTTTAAGGTTCCCGTTCTCGTTCCTGTTTCTGTTCCTATGGGATAATAGGGATGAAATCTTTGCTTAGTTACTAAGGAATTATGTAGCATCCCAGTGCTGAAAGAATATTTGAAATCAGTCTAGTAGTCTCTAAGTTTCCGTTCCCAACCCTGTTCCTGTGGGATCTTCCGTTCCCATGGAAATATGTGAATGAAATGTAAATCTATGTCACTGAGAGATATTGTAACATCCTAGAGTTGAAAGAATTTTTTAAATCGGTTTAATAACTTTAAGGTTCTTTTGAATTTTAGATGAAACATTTCGGAGGGAACATGTACTATATAACATGTACTATATTTTATCCGCATATTCCCACGGGAACAGAAGGATGGGAATCTTAAAAATACAGACCTCAACAACGCCGTGAATGTCGAGGGATAAGGGGTATATGAGTATGCCTAAAGCAGCCCAGGGTGTTGAGCGAAGATCTCCGCTGACTCATTAACTTGCTGATATTTGGACTATGCACGCTTAGTCTGACACGATAAGTCAGGTTTTTTTTTTTTTTTTTTTTTTTTATAGAACAGTGTTTTGTTTATAACGAAAGCTAACGCATTGCATTGATGTCGTCTCCGTTTACATTTTATGTCGGTGTCGTGATAAAAATGTTTTAGACGGGGTCGTCTCCTTGTCCTTCGAAATTGGTCAAATAGTTATATAAGGTTGCGTTCCCAATCACGTTCGAGCATGATCCTTAATTGGAAATAATTTTTGAAATCGGTCGAGTAGTTTTGAGGTTCATGTTTTCGTTCCCGTAGGAATATAGGGATGAATTATAATCTTAGTTACTGAGGGATAATGTATCATCCCAATTCTGAAAGATTTTGTGAAATCTTTCCAGTAGTATCTAGGTTTCCGATCCCAATCCTGGATAAAAAAAATATATAGCTGAACCTTCTGGCGTTGCCCGGGCCCCGTGGGAATATGAGGATGAAATAATCTATGTAAATGTGGGATATTGATGATGCACCATCTTAAAGTTGAAAACATTTTTGAAATCGGTCATGCGGTTTTAAGGTTCCCGTTCTAGTTCCCGTTTCTGTTCCCGCGAGAATATATGGATGAAATATAGTCTATGTTATTGAGGGATAATGTAGCATCCGAGAGCAGAAAGAATTTTTAAAATCTGTCCAGTAGTTTCGAAGTTTGAGTTCCCAATTCCGTTCCCGTGGGAATATGGGGATGAATTAAAGTTTATATTACTCGGTGATAGTGTAGCATTCTAACGGTGAAAGAATTTTTGAAATCAGTTCAGTGGTTTCTAGGTTCCCGTTTACATTCCCGTTCCCATAGGAATATAGGGATAAAAAGTATCCTATGTCCGTCTCCTGTTCCTAAACTACCTCCCCACTAATTTTCAGACAAATCCGTTCAGCCGTTCTTGAGTTATAATTAGTGTAACTAACACGACTTTCTTTTATATATGTATATATAGATATAGATAGATAAGTACTCATTACACATATCGAGTTTTCATTGTATTTTAGATGTATTCTGCTATTCGGGGCGGAGACAAATCCAACGAATCATTAACCATGAATATTGGTTTAGCAGATCTCGAGTTATAAGTGTTGTAACAAACCCGTCTTTCTTTTATATATTAAGATAAGAATAAGAAAAAAAAAGATAGTTCTAAATTTGCTTTAAGTAAAAAAAAAATTTAAAATATCAAAATAAATGAAAACACTTTAAGAATTGATTTAGAGGTAATTTATTAAAAGATACCGAGCGTCCATTGAAGATTTTTTTTACAACATAAGTTTGAAAAGAGAGTTACAATGTTAAAAAATATTTAGTTTTATTTTTCCTATCACGTTCCGTAGAAGTTTCTCTCATAACCAGTTTTTACACAAAAATAAGAGAGAGAAAACTGGTCCAGAAAAAAGGTGGGTGTGTGCTGTTGATGAAATATCTGGAACGGATGATCTGAATCTCACCAATATTTTAGAAGATGTTCTTCATGACCATAGCTATATCCCAAATCATGCGATTTTTGTTTTTTTAATGATAAAACGGCAGCCGTATTTCCAAAAATACGAAAAAACAAGTCTTTTTTGCCAAAAAAAAAGTTACACTCACAACTACAAAAATCGTAAGAAATGCTATAGTGACTATAGCATTTCTTACGATTTTTGTATAGTATAGTCAATAGGAACATGTGGTAAAATTTTGGAAAGGTTCGGTTGAATAGTTTCTTAATATTAAAAGTTCTAACTAGATCAGATGTTACTTACCTCGCACACGGCATGGTTCCACGATTTGTTGGAGTATAATCGAACATCTTTCGAGTGAATTTCGACAATAACTGAAAATTTTAGAGTGCGATATGCAAAAAAAGTGGTTGATTCCCATAAGTAAACTCAGCCATTACCTGGAAGAACAAATTAAATAGAACTAAATACCCATCAATAAAATTTACATATGAAGAAGAAATTGAAGGGAAACTAAATTTTCTGGATTTAAGTATAACTCGGAATGGAGACAATTTCGAATTGGATATATACAGAAAACCAACGAATACTCTGAGATACATTACATCAGACTCGTTCCATTCCTTTGAACATAAGATGTCAGCTTTTCACTCAATGATTTTTAGAGCTCTAAATATTCCAATGACTATAGAAACAAAAATAAAAGAATTCCAAAAAATTAAAGACATAGCCAAAATTAATGGATATACTGAAGAATTGATTGAAGATTTAACAATTGCACATAGAAGAAAACAAGAATTGAGAAATTATACAACTTTAGATCTAATAAGGAATGAAGGAAATGACGAAAAGAAATATTCAAAATTTTATTTCTATCCAGAAATAACATCTAAGATAAAACCAATCTTAAATAAATATAATATCCGTATGAGTGAGTGCAGCGAAATAAAAATAAAAAATCTGATTGGAGGATCTAAGGATAAAATTGAACAACTTCAAAAGTCAGGAATTTATTCTATCGGATGTAATGATTGTGCAAAAGAATATATAGGACAGACAAGAAGACCTATTCTAAAAAGATTTAAAGAACATTTTGCACATCTTAAATATAATGAAAAAGAAAAGTCAAGTGTTGCAGAACATATGCTAGAAAATAGTCATAGCTTTAGTTTGCAAAATTTAAAACTAATAAGAAATGTAAATAGCAATTATGAATTAGATGCTTTTGAATCATTTTACATATTTAAAAACAAAAATAATCTAATGAATAGTGATGATGGACCAATCAAAGATTCAATATTCAAAAAATTTTTTAATAGATTCAACTCAACTCAACTGTAATTTTTGTTTAGAAACATTTTTGTTTATTATTAGTTTTTTGACAAATAATTTAATTTAATTTAATTTTATAAATCTCACTGACGATGGAAGCATTGCTTCTGAAATGTACATCTGAGGAAATAAAATAAGTGTTTTAACTGTTAAAAACTTTACTAATCTTTTCATTTATTAGATTAAAAAACACGTGGAATATCTCAACTAAAAAACTCATCAAAAATACTTTCTAGTTCGTTAGGAAGTATCTGGTTGTCAAAGATTTAATGACGACATCATCCAAAAAGGATAAATCATAAGAAGAAGACATTTGAAATTTCACAAAAAAAAACAACCTTTTGATAAACATCAAAACAATTGCTATACACTATTTTCTTAGCTTCTCATTTTGAGATTCTACTAAATTTTCAATTCTTATAGAAAGCCCAGTTACAGAAAACTAAACACGCAACCAAATGTATTGTCAAGTTTTCTCATGGTTGGTTTACTGCAACTGATAATTATGAATAACGCAAAAAAAAAAAACACTTTCGGGCCACTCGAATATAAAATTTCAAATTGTTGGAAGATGGCCACTTGGCAACTAAAAAAAAATGAAAAGCCGCAATTTCTTCAACTTCAGAAGTTGTGACGCATCTTACGCCCATACCCAATTCATAATTTTGCCATTCTAAGGATCACTTTTTTTCAATAATCAGATCTCTTATTAATTTTTACCCAACCACAGAAAACTGAATGCGAAAATCTTTCTTATTTTTTGAAAAATTAAATAAAATGCAAGCTACTTTGCCACAGAAAACCAAATTTGGTGGGTTTTCCACTGATTGGACTTTATTCTTGAGCAAAAAGTTATTCTCTCCCGCCTTAACGGAGTTAGTAAGACCGACTACTTCACATAGCATTTTTTTTCTTGCCTTTACCCAACCCAACCTATGTTTTGTCGCATCTCATGTAAAAAATTCTGTACAAATAATGTGAGATTGCAACATTGCAAGTGTCAAATTTAATATGACAAACTTTATGATTGTTCAAATTTATGATTTCCTGAGTTCCAACAAAGCAAACGTGCATAGAAAATCATGTAGAGAATATTATGTCATAAGCCCGACATATAATAGTTTTATTTTTTATACGGTTTCCCCTTTTTACATTGTAACAAGTGTTCCCAAGTTCCCACATACCACAAATATCTAATGAGTGAATAAAACTTCGAGACAACATCCGCCTGTTAAGCACTTCCAAGATACATTCCCTGCAACAATAATTTTGTCATCTAAAAGATTTATTCCAAATAAATGACTACATTCAGCACAGCATTCCCCATGCAATTTCAAAAAATTCCTCAGTACTCCATCCGCACACAAACCATAAAATGCAACAACCTGCAACTCAAACACCACCTTTTGCCCGCCACCACTCACCACCCCGTGCGAAATTAGAATTCTTAATGGCCACTATCAGTGAAGACACAAAGTTGACGTCTCGCGTCGCTGCAAGGCGCTTAAACCCCACCAAACTCAAAACACATGTCGTCTTTTGTCCATTGACTCAATAGTCAGAACACACTGGCTGATGATGCCGACAAACATGGACTATTTTGTTGGTGTTTTCTTTTTTTTGCATTTTCGAGAAAGCAATTTCGCCGACTTGTCTCTTCCAATCGACCGACCAACGTTGGCAGACCCAGCCGATGAGAGCGTTCCAAATTTAGACCAATAGACAAACAGCAACGCTTCGAGGTATTCCCTTCTCGGCGCAGTTCGACACAAAAACACACAACCCGATAAACAAAACAAAAATTAAATTAAAATAATAAATCTCTGTGTTCCAAGAGTTGCTGGTGCTGCTCGGTACTCGTCCAAAAGTCCATTTCGAATATGTCAGTCAAATTGATGCTGACAAAGAACTGCCTGAGCCTAAACACATCCTCAGGGAGCTATCCTTCTTTTCTTTCAATTTTTGTATCTGATTTTGAAATTCAATATAATTTAGAAGCTATTTTTAAAAGGCATCCCTCTTGTGCAGCGAATGGACGAAAAATCCTTGAGTCTCAAAAACAAAAACAAAAAAAAAAAGAACAAACTCCATCTAAAGTACCTCTCGATTGCGACAGCCATTCATTCATTCACAAACGGAACCCCTTTAATCACTTCTCTATACTTTGCCTTAAGTGGATATTGTGTATGATTTTTGTTGTTGTTTTTGATTTATGCCATTTTTAATTGCTTTACTTTTCTCCACTTTCTTTTAGTCGATGTTTTCCTTCATTTATCATCGTAAATCTCAGTGAAATTAATTCCACCAAAACCACAATACGCCACGGATTGTAGGTGATGCTATTGATTGGTCTGATGTTTGGAAGGCGAGGAAGAATATCCAAAATATCTAAGAAATTATTTAATAACTCGTCGTGTTGACAGTGTGTTTTTCAGTTTCCACACTTTTGATCATCATTAGAAGTTTTTCGGAGGGGCGATAGTGTTAGAAATGGGGCTGATACAGAAGATAATAGGTGAGGCTTTTGGGGGAGAGAAATTTTGACAGGTCCTATCTGTTCTTTATTGGAAAGGCTTTACTCTACAGGAATAGGGGGATTAATGTAATTGTAGATGTTTAACAAACTGAAGTGTTTATATAGGGTCGAAGTTTGGGAAAACAAAAATTAATCGTTAACAGAAAAGAAAAAAAAACGTATTTGAATCATAGATCAAAAATCTATTCTGAAAGATTGCATCATAAAAATTAATTAAAATGAGCTGTTTTGAGAGTAAGCACGAGTTAAAAACTTACTTTTATTATTCTCCTTAGCGAAATTCTATGCGAAATCAAGCAAATCATGTTTTGACCGAAAGTAAACCTACATTAATCATGAAAGTTCGCATATTGATTAGGGCTTTCAATTCCAAATCCGGTTGAAGAGTTTATTGTGACAATACGGATCGGCTGAATGCCATCACACTAGCCTAATATGCGTTCTTGCTTTTATAGAATAGAAAGACTATAGTTACAAAATGTTTCAACTAGCTCTGCGACAAAACATATAAGCAAAGCCCTAGACATGACGTACCCGTGCTTTTTAACCCAAATGTTCGTGGTTCAACTCCCAACAAAGGCAACAATGTTTTTCCACAGGTACCGCCTGTCGCGAGGAGTTGGCAAGTCCACCGTTTATAAATTTATTGCCATGAAAAGCGCTTTTTCGATTAGCCGTTCGGAATCGGCAGAAAATTGAAGGTCTCTTCTATTCAATAAGAAGACATGGTTTTGAGAAATGCGAAAGGCCCTGGGGTTCCTCGCTCTGTTGAGCCACACTATTTATTTATTTATTTAGACTTGACGTGAAAGTCGTCCTTGGCAGTATAAAAAAAAAAAAACGCGGAAAGGCAGACATCTTTGGAAACACAATTGGAATGCATGACTGCATGAAAAAACCTCTAAGCCAAAAATCTAAAAATTCGTAAAGGAACATGGCGATCCTCCAGTAAATCAACTGTCTACCGAATTAACCCTGCTGCTTTCGAAGGAGGACACTATTCGACCTTTGGCCAGATATTTCCAAGAAAAAAACAGAATTTCTACTCCAGCTAAGCAGACCACGGCTCTCTCTGTTGATTGGCATTCTCACGGGCCACAACTCGTTGGGTACCCACATGATGAGAATGGGCATTAGCACATCTGACTTATGTAGAAGATGCCAAGATGAAGAGGCAGAGGAAGGATCATTCCACTTCCTCTGTGAGTGTCACTCGGAAAAAAACACTCGGAGAGTAGTTCTTCGACGAACTGGGCGAAATCTCTAATCTCCCATTGAGTAACGTCCTGAAATTTACTCAGGGCTCCAAATGGTTCAGTGGGGGTTCCCTACCCCAATAAACCAATTATCAACCCTCTCTTCTCCTCTTCCTCTCCAGTCCTTCCACCTCCTCATCCTCTAATTTTCCCAGTAAGCACAATGGATCCTTGAGATCCGAGTGAGGTGCTGCCACTTGTGGCTGCACCCCCCATGCAACCTAACTTATTCGACTGTTACAGATGTTCGAACTTTCCGAGGGGGCAACATTGACTCGGACCATTACCTTTTTGTTGCTAAAATACGAATGAGGATCCTGTACACCATCCGTGCAAGCTAACGCTTTGAAACTATATAACGTCGAAAGCTACAACTGCAACAGATAGACAAGCCATTTGCAATCGAGTATCCTTTCAACTATCTCTGATTTTTATGCTGCCAACATTAAACATTGGAGACCAGTTGCAGAAATCCCAACAAGCACTCAGATATACAGCCTCTGAGGTTCTAGGTTTCACTTGGCCATGGCCATTGGCCTCAAAAAAAAAAATCATGCTTAGATGAAGAATGCAGGCAGGCAAATGCAGCCAAACAAAAAACACGATAAATGTTGATGCAAAAGAGAACAAGGTTCGACCAGTATAATGAGATTCACGGGGAGAAGAGTAGGGAAGAACATCAAATTCTGAAGCAGCATTAAAAACACTCGTTTGAGAAAATTGAGAAATCCCATGAGAGGAATGAAGTTCGGAAGTTTTACCAAAAAGTAAAAAGATCTTGACTCAAGCCTGTAAAGACCAGTGATTAAAATTGCAGTCGCTACTGACGATCTGCAAGGTACACTTCTGCAGACTGCTTAACGGCGATGAAGACACTAATTCTGCATGATATGGTTGGAAGAAAGCATGATTCACTAAAGGAACATTGATCCCAAAAAAAGGAGACCCTCATAATTGCGCAAATTATAAAGGATTAACTCTCCATTCCCTTACAAGGGACGGTTGTGAGAAATGCGCTAGGCCCAAGGGCTCCTCGCTCTGTTGCGCCACCCTATTTATTTATTTATTTTATAACTCTCCTCAACGTCACGTATAATATCATATCTGTAGGGTAAAGTCGGATGATATAACCCCCCGGGTGATACTGCACCACGTGTGATACGGCATCCATTCAATATGCTCCACTTAATGATATCTTTTTAAAATGAAAGGTGCAAAAGATAATTCAATCTGACGTTAGCTTTCAGTTGATCCATTTGGATCCGCGGTAACCATTGAGATTTAAATTTTAAAAACCGACAAAAACAGTAAGTGCATTTTAAGAGAAAAGTTCTTTTTTTGTGTATAAATGATGTGCGTGTGGTTTCAAAAGTTTTTAACGTCAGGGGTTCATTTCAACACAAAACGAACAATAACTGTTGTATTTTTGTGTTAGCTTCTGGCAATAGCTAAGCAAATGTATTTATTCATGTTATTAAAGAAAAATCCTAAGTCAAAGGGCAACTAGAAACCCTGGGATATACGGCACCGGTCCCATTTCCCCAGCTTCTTCTTTCGAACCCATTTATTTTTTAAATGACCATTGTTCTTATAATTTTCTTTTAAAAATGCTAACAGTTTATAAAGAAAACTTCAGTAAACCGGCCCAAATTAGCTCAAGATTGACTCCCTTCAACCGTTGAAGCTGTGCGTGAAAATAAAATGACACACATAGCTGCAGTAAACCATTTTGTGATTCCCTTCACTACATTTAGAAAACTTCTTAAAGGACCAGACCTTTAAATACAAAATTCGAGATCCGTGTCCCTGTCCTGTCAAAGAGAGCAAAGAGAAGAAAAAGTAGTTCTCCATACAAAAAAGTTTTAGGTACGCGGACCAGCTCCGTCCAGAAAAGAAGTTTGTCATATGGATAAGCTGAAAAGTGCGGGATAAGGCACCAATTCAATCACAAAAAAGAATCTGGAAAATACTATTTAACTTTGTGATTCATACCGCCATTCATCGTCATGTCACTGCATGATGAAAACACTCTCATAAAAAGGCGAGGAAAATGATCAAAAAACGAAATGATGGATTAAGTGCATTATATGTCGCTTTATATTTCATCATTCGTCCTCCAACGGCACACGCAACAGATGTGTCAATAAAAACAAATATCAATAAGAAGTAAAGGGTCATATCACCATCGATCAGGTGCCCTTTCACTCTTCATTTTTTTTCACTCATTTTTATTTTAACGTTTTTTACTAAAAGGTCCGCCAAATAACCTTTTTTTCAAAAACAGGGCGCAAAACATCGAGTGTAGCTTCGGCTGTGTGGCATGTAGCGCCGTCCTGGTGAAACCAAATGCTGCCAATATCCTCCTTCAATTTTTCTTCAATTTTTGTGAACGAAAATTCTTTCAACATGGCCAGATAACGATCGCCATTGACTATAACGGGCAGTCCTTGCTCCTTTTCGAAGAATGCCTCTGGACCAAAATCCGCACCAAACAATGACTCGTTTTGGGAGTATCGCCTTTTTAATGATGATTTTTTTGGCAAAATCTGCATCGGATTTTCAAAGTAATGTCGCACTATTTCCCAGCGTTTTTCAAGCGTATACACAACCATATTCATTAAGCGGAAGGATAAAACTAATTATCTGTCAAATCAAACATGAGCTAAGTGTTACCATTCACGAAATAAGCACTAGTTAAAAAAAAAAAACGTTAGATGGGGTACCCTTTATTTCGCCAAATAATAGGAATAATTTGTGAACTATTTTCGTGTTTCTATTTTGTATTTATTTATAAAATAAAGTTGTTTCTGTTTGAAATGCAGGCCTTGTTTATTTTTACTAGTAATAGCAAAAAACCAAAATGGATGCCATTTCCCCCGACTTTACCCTTTTACTATGTGTATATGAAATTAGATACACTTTTTCCTTTTTCTTACAAGGCGATTCTAGATGGTAGCCGTGGTAAGTTGTTGCGGTAATTTTTACCACAAAAAGTTAGACCTTTAGTTTTTTCCTTTTTTTCCCGTTTCTACCCCTCTTTTTGTTGCGGCTTCAAAGTGCTGACAGAGTACAAAGCAACTCTAGTCAATTAGCTAGTGGCGTACTTCAAGGCATCTTGGAAAAGCAACCTAACAAGGTACCCTTTCATTGACATTGGAGCAGAAGCTTATGTAAGTCTTTATACAACAAAAGCAGTCCAAACAATCCGACTGACCGACGCGGCGCGGCGGAGCGTCAAAATAAAGGGTTTTCCAATAAGAGTGATATGATTTCTTTTTAAAAAAAAGACACACTTGTAGTTATGGAAATTCAAATTTTTTTTATTTAATATGCAGTTCAATCAATACAATTGAGTTTTAAACAAAACGTCATTCAAATTACCACCACGACTTCTTCTGTTGCAACAAATTCGATGAAACCAATTTTCGAGCACTTTTTCCACTAAATCAATACGTATATCAAGAATGGGACGTTCAATATTGACTTGTAAGGCTAGAAGAGAATCTGCTTTATCTTGAAAAACCAATGACTTCAAATAACCCCTAAAAAAAAAATGTCTAATGGTGTTCAATAGCAACTTCTTGAAAGTCATTCAATATCACCATTTCTTAAAATAAAAAAAATCGAATCTCCAAACTTTTCTCGCAATAATTCAATTGTTGCATTTGCTGTGTTGCACGTGGCCCCTTCTTGTTAAAAACAAATGTTGTCAAGATCAACTTCTTCCAATTTCGGCCATAAGAAGTTGGTTATCATCGATCTATACCGTTCTCCATTGACAGTAATTGTGTTACCATCTTCATTTTGAAAAAAGTACGGACCGATGATTCCACCAGCCCAAAAACCACACCAAACTGTCAATTTAGGTGCATGTAATGGTTTTCCATGAATATTTTGTGGATTTCCATCGCACCAGAATCGACAGTTTTGTTTATTTACCGCACTTGTCAAATGAAAGTGAGCCTCATCGGAAAAGATGATTTTCTTAAAAAATCGTTGTCGTTTTCAAGTTGTTCCATAGCAAAATCAGAAAATTCACAACGTTTACGGCGGTTCAATGGTGAAATTGTAAACACTTCTGAATGCAATAAAAAACAAATGACATATCATGACATACTACAAATGGCCGAAACGCCACTGCAAAATCATATCATACCTATTGGAAAACCCTTTACAACAGAATTGAAAGCTGAGCGGCGAGCGATGTCGCTTAGTTTTCAGTTATGTTCTAATTTTGACACTCCGTCACTCAGTACGTATCTGCGTCCTTAGACCTTAGGTCGACCACAAAACTACAGTTGCTGCTGCCAATACACTTGATTGCAACGCGCTGCGATAGGGGTAAGATTCTTTCCTTTGCTCTGTTGTTCCAAGAAAGTTCTTAGTGAAGAGAATCTCTTTTTTTTTTTTTAAAGCGGCTAGGCCTCGTCTACAACATATGATACTCGTACTTAATCATCACCTGGAAGACAGATACAAGCAAATTTAAAAGTTCTTCCACAAATATTTTGCCCAATCTGTACAAATAAACTAAAACTTATTTTGAATTCGCTTAAAGCAACAAAGTTTAAATAAAATACTCACGTCGGTCGTCTTCGTCGCGTGTCGGTCGTTTGCCCTGAAACGTTTCTGTCAAAGTCAACAAAATATAAACTTTAAGCAAACAAATCCAAACTTTGTGCAACAACATCTCTTGTGGTTTCACTTTGATACTCAACTCTGACTCATCCAAAATCACATAACTATACGTACATTGGCACCCGAAACAAAAACAAAATACACTCCCTTCCAGATAAGTTTTTCATTTCCTTCCAAAAAGCAACAAACCTCCTAAAAATTACTATTTGCTGTTTTATACAACCATAAACATTCAGTTACTCGGTCCATCAAATCTCTGACTTGGCTGTCTATTAAAAATCTCTTGAATGCATCGTAAAATTGACGAACCGTTCGTCCGTAACTCTTTCCACGGGTCATGCATGCATTTCCACCGAAACCAAAGACCACGTCGGAGATGGAGGAATCCTTTTATTTTCCTTTCCCAAAATCCTCCCTCCGGCATTGGAACTAAATAGTTTTTCAGTCTTTTTTTTCTTTTGTTTTTGTGGAAGACGTTTCGTGTGTGTTTATGTTATTTTTTTGAAATCCCTAATGGAATTCTTAATGCTACTAAAGTTACCATATATACAGAGTGAGAGTCCGCCTCCACCACCTTATTTCGTGTTTGGGACCAAACTAAGTCATTAAGTCTTCGCCCTGCGGAGTGCAGATGCACCACTGGCGGACTCATCATAAACAATGGATTAATGTGTGTACTTCTAAAAAAAGAACCAAGTATCCTAATCCAACCACAACATAGAATTCAGAGTCTAGAAGTCGCCGTTTAAGGATACTTTTTTGATTAAGAAATACATAAAATGCTGTTATTGTAATGACCCTGTGTAGAATCGACGGCCTCTTGAGGCATCAATGAGTGTCAAGTTACAAACGGGATAGAGATTTTTTTAACATTCGTCGTCGATCTTAAATCCATCGATGTTAGCTGCCGCTCTGTGACAAATGAATTCCTTTTTAAAGGACCAGCAAGCCATTGAAATGATTTATTGAAACATAGGGCGTTTTGGGAACTGAAGGACATTTATGTTATTTTGTCTAGCATTGCTGATGATTTTTGGAAAATGACCTTTTGCTAAGTCCTTCTGCAATGACAACTTCGATCTCTTGATATAGAAAATTGTTATAGCTCCAGTGACGAATTTTTAGTTCAGTTCCCAAGACACTGCGTACCTCCGACCCATTGTACGTCGATGAAAGACATTTGAGTTCGTTTTCCATAAAACTTTCAGGACGATTTATGTCCTCCTCCCCTGTTGCATTCCTCTCGCGGTGATGGAATTCCATCAACAAAGTCTACACGAGATTCCAACATAAATTCAATTTAATTGTGAACTATACGCTCGGTAGTCGAAAGACTCTTCCGCGCCACCACCCATTTAAAATGTAAAGCAAGTGCGTTTTCCACGAATCCCCTTGGTAATTCCCGCTCCCAAAACTGTGGGAAAATACTGAAAATGTCTCTTGGCATTGGCAGCAATGAACAATTTTCAGACACACAAACAAAAAAAAGTCGCTCCACATAGCTGCTGAGATCAATCAACGTTGTTTGTCCGCCTTCGTTTCTTTTCCCTGCTCGGTGTCATCTGCTTGGGTGCCAGTTCGGGAGATCTTACGAAAGAATCCGCGTACTCGGATGAAAATGATTGTCGCGTTTCCCCTCTGTAAGCAGATGTGTGTTTCTCTTTCTCTCTCTCTCTCGCAACGCCCTATGTCATGTTGTTGTTGTGGTTTGTGGATATGTTTAATGAGCATTACTGTCGCGAGAGGAACCACAAAAAATATATCGAAGACCACATCAGTACAGTGATCCTGATTTAATTAGGAACTCATCATGGCATCGTATTGCTCGGTATTGGGGTAGTGGATTAGTTTTTAGATTCCTGTAATCACGCAATGCCACTCTCCCATGACAGGTAAGGCGACTAGGCGTTTCTTCAATTCTCTGACAAGATTGAATCCCCACTGCAGGGATGCAACAGTCTCTAGAAAGGGAAAGCCAAAACGCTATACGTTTTCTTGATTCAGCAACATGTGTTGTTGAAAAAAAAAGAAGAATACTTTTTGCGTTGTGTAAACAAACATTTTTATTGACTTACAAAGAAATTAAGGAAAAGAAATAAAAAATCATTTTACTTGGGTGGTTTTTGTTGCCCAACTGGGTCGCAATGTTTACTTGAAGCGATCGTTTGCCTTTGTGTAGGTCAGGCAAGCACGGGCAGCTTTGTTTAAAATTTATTTTTCATTCTGAAATGGATTTTTTTTGTCTTTTTAGTTACTTACTGAAGAAATAATGAGAATGTGTAGCCTTAGAGCCAACTATTTGTTAGCTATGAAAAGACAACCTCAAATCTGCAACTTTCAGATTCATTCAATAGATATAGAATTCGAGTAATGCGAATTATTAAGATTAGACGTCTCAATTAATAGCGCTATTCGATATACTTTTATGACGAGGAAAGATATTTTTGTTTGTATTGTAAAGGCTTCACAACTATAGTCGACCGATTTTAACTTACAGTGGAAGAATATCGCCGACCAAAAGTTCTTAGTTTTGAGTACCACAACGTTTTGTTTGACGTGCACCATACCTTGTCTATGAAAGAACATTTTCAGTCCATGCTACAAACTAAATCATTATAGATCCCGTGCTACAACGGACGAGTCAGCAAGCCTACTTATTAAGGCATCCCAACAATGACTGAATTCAGCAACATCAGACGGTGTACTGTTTCGGTCATACTTTGTCGACCAGGACTGAAAGAAAATCGTTCAAAATAAGCATCAGAATATTTTCAAGTATATGACTTATTTTGATTGTGATACAAATCAGTGGGAAATTTTGTGTCTAATCTTTCTGTTCTTATAAATGCCCCTGCAATTTGCATAACGTAGTAGGCAAAACCCATCTGGGCACGCAAAGTGAACTGCTCAGGCAGTAAATTCAGTTTTCGTGCAAAACGACCAAGGGTTTCCTTATCCACTTTCGATTAGGTTCATGCCTCTGCTCCGTTTGCAAGACGCTGAAGACTCAACCCTCAGCTTTTCATATTCGTTTCCAAATTCACTTCCCTGTTTTTCGGATACTCATTGAATTCTGGCCTTGACAGCATTGTTAAATGGGGTTATAAAAACGGAGTAGAATTCAATGCTTCGAAAACTTATGTTGTCTCTTGTCGTTGAAGCTGAACATTCCCCCCCCCCCCCCCCCCCCCCCCCCATTGCCATTATCTACGAACGGTACCTGCATCCAAGAAACCCAAAAGCTGCCAGTACTTGGTATGTGTACGATGATCTTCGTTGGAATGAGCACATATTTGAAGTCGCCAAAAATGTTCCTAAAAAAATTTTCACCCTTTCTGATCTAGCCATTTATAAAGCCAACATCCGCCCAAAACTAGAATCTAATTCCCATATCTGGTCAAGTGCTCCCCAAACATCTTTGCGCCTACTTGATAGGGTACAAAATAGAGCGCTAAAATTGACAGGTGACAGTTCAATCGTAGAATCAATTGATTCTCTTGAACATCGCCGTAACATTAGTTGCCTTTCTCTCTTTTATCGTTTTTTTCACAACAGGTGCTCTATTGAAATAGCCAGTTGCATTCCTCCCCTGAAACAATTTAGCCGCAACACCCACCTCGCTCGGAATGCTCACCAGTTTTACCTTGAACCCAACTTTAGACGTACAGTCAAGTATAGAGATTCATATTTTATCGCACCACACGAATGTGGAATGCTCTACCTGACTCTGTTTTTCCCCTGCATTACGATTCACAAAAACTCAAAAGCAAAGTGCATCGGTGTCTCCTTTCAAAGCCTCTCCTATTTCCCTTAATGTTCGCACTGTGTTCTATAATATTATATAAGGGTAGTCACAACCTCTGAAAAAAAAAGAAAAAAAAAACGTGAATGATCAAGGTCTTATGAAGGGTTGCTTTGGATTTTTTTTTGGAGGGATTATTTTAAATCTCAATTGTCTTCCCAGCCCAAAGTAGCAATTATTGCCACGACTAATTCTCCGCTTGATCTCCGTTTGACTTTCCGTGTCTATAGTTGATCCTACGCAGACGAAGTCCTGTACTACCTCGAAATTATGTCTGTCTATTGTGACCCTTTGGCTAATTTGCAGATATTCTCTGTCCTTGTGTGATAACTGCATATACGTCACCCTCATTAACGATTAAACTGATTTTGTCTCTTCTGTTTGAATGCTCGCTAAAGCACCTATGGCATCACGCATACTTCTTCCCATTTCGTCAATATCGTCAGCGTAAGCGAGTTATTGTAAAGACTTTTGAAAGATTATTCCTCTGGTGTTGGCGTTAAGGCCTTGGTGAGTTCTTGACGGAGCAGCGTCTAAAGTCATCCTGCATAGTCGTACGAGTTTTGCAGGGATGCCGAAAATAGGCATGGTTATGTACAGCTCGTCTCTGTAAATACTGTCATACACGGCCTTGAAATCGATAAAAAAAAAGATGGTGTGTTTCCATATTATATTCCCATGTTTATTCCAAGATCTGGGATAATGCGAAAATTTTATCGATTGTGGACTTTCTGGTCTCATTTCTTATTACTCAAGACTTGTCAAATCAATCGAATCGCCGTAAGGCCATCTGGTACTCAAGTATGCAAGTAGAACAAAAAAAGGTCTAATGATAAGTTGGTCAAAAGTAATTCTTTCTTCGTCTTGTGCTTCAGCACAATCATACACCGGCTAAACGATCATCTCAAAATATCAAAGCTTTCTTGTGAGCTTTGAGTGTGAACCTACTCCAAATCTCACTCAATTACTTAAATAGCAAAAGCAACACCTATCCCCCTGGTGTTGGTGTAATTCCACCCTATCACAGCAAAAGATTAGATATCGTGGCCAGTCTTTCAGATAAGGGTATGTAGAAAATACGTACAGCCAGAAATGGCTTAAAGCAGTATTTAGTTTCACAAAAGAGTCCAACGAACCAAGTTCCCTAATCAATATTTTCTGTGATAAGCAATTAACTTAAGTATAGAGTTATTTTTAAAATAACTCCAACAGTTTTAATAATTTAAAAACAATAAAATACTTTTAAAGGTGATTAATATCTCCAGTTCCGATAATTGAAAAGATCTTTAAAAGACTTTTGCCTTAGAAAAATATATAATATGTGCAATCGAAAAGTAAAATTGAACCTGCTATCGCTCTGATAAGATATTTTGATAAGAGTTTCAAAGTGAATCACTTTTTTCCCCAAAAATATTACTGAAATACTCAAAATGGACTATAATAAAGTTTCACAATTTGCAGGTCGAAAATATGAAGTGGAAAGTGTGTTTTGTGACGCTATTTGGAGCTGTTCTACTATCGTCGTCTGCATATGGAGCGGATACCAATGTAACAGTAACTCCAACAGCCGCACCAACTACAACAACAACACCTAAGGTAAAAAAACCTCAAGTATTTATCTTTAGACAAGTGGTTAGTACTTAGTAGGTATGTCGCTCTGTCACGTATGGATTGACTTTGAAAACTCTGAGTAGCCGTTTTGTGTTTTTTTTTTTTCTGTTTGAAAACGAAGAGAGTAAAAGCTCATTCAACCTTAAAACTAAAACGCATTTAGTGAGAGAACAACTTTGACTCAATTATAGGTGTTCCCTGCATTCACACAGGTGTCAATAATGTCAGATTGAGATACGGCTTTTGAATTTTGAAATACGTCATTTTTTCATTATCACATTAAGTAAATAGCAACATTTGAAGCGCAAGTGCTATGAGGGAAATAATTTACACATCTTTTCATTACCAAAATGTTGTTAGTTGTCATATGATTACTGTCTGTAGTGTGAGGTAGATATTTATATAGATCATGCCGATGAGTGCGGCCCTATTATCTATATTTTGAGATGATAGTATGGCGGCATCAAGCTGATGATCGCACCTTTCCACTTTGGAGTTGAGGCCACTTGTATGTAGATGACTTCGATTATAATAAGAAATGTGCATGCAGATGTGCGGTATATTAAACAGAAATAAATTAGAAGCTTCAATAAGTGAATGCAAAACTTTTATTTTTGTATACAGCTTTCGAGACATGTCAGTTTCATGCATGGTATGGTGACTCACGTTCCAAACCAACTCATACTTCTAAAATAGCTCAAGTCAAATTGATTTCGTTGGTACTAAAATGCTTAAAGAGAAGGCCTCCTCAATACGTTGGGTAGAGCTAATCTTATCTTTAAAAAAATTTATTGGTTGATTTTAAAGATTTCCCGATTTTTTTGGAAATGGTTTATGAGTCTCACGTCTTCCTCCCTTAATTAAGAAAGAGAAATGGAACAGTGAAGTGATAGGGTATAGGGATGATCTATAGCCAATAGCGCAAATCTATAGTCAATGTAATTTTAAGTATCTACATTTTAAAAGTTCAGGCAAATGAAGTGAAGTAACAGATATAAAAGGTTAAAAAAGCTTGAAAACGAAAATTTGGAATAAACAATTTAGTTTTTTTTTCTCTAGAAACAGGGTAAAGTCGGGGTTATATGGCACCCATTTTGGTTTTTTTTTTTTTTATTATTAGAAAAATAAACAAGACTTCTATTTCAAATAAAAACCACTTTAACTTAAAACTAACTCTACAAAATAAGTACAAATCAGGAATAGAGGGACAATTCACAAATTATTCCTTGTTTCCTTTTTTTTTTGGCAAAATAAAAAAGCGTTAAAATGAAAATGAATGGAAGAAATGGAGAGTGAAATGGCAGCTGATCGAGGGTGATATGGCCCCCTTCTTCTTATTGATATTTATTTTGCCAAACTGCCAAATTTTTGCGTGTACTGTTAAAGGACGTAAACGAATTATGAGACCAAAAGCGACATATAATGCATTTAATGCATTTATCCGGTTTCGTTTTTTTACTATTTTCCTAGCCATAGCCGCGAGTATTTCCATCATGCAGTGACATGACGATGAATGGCGATTCATACGTAAAGTTAACCAGTCATTTCCAACAACTTTTTTATGATTAGTTTGGTGCCTTATCCCGTACTTTTCAGCTTTTCCAAAGTCCATATGACAAACTTGGTGCAATGCAATAAGCCCCGCGGCAGCAAGACCCGTGGGTCTTATTGCCCAAAAAAATGGAAATAACACCCACGGGATTTGTTTCCATTTTGAAGAGGCAATAAGACCCACCAAAGAATAGAATTAAGGCCCATGTCATTTGTTGCCATTTTGAAGAAGTATTTATATGAGTCTGATGCACATGGGATCTTAAAATAAAGTTTTCCTTCTTAGAAGGGATTACGAATATAGCGGATGGGCTAAATGCATATATTCTAGTTTCTTTTTATTTGAATTAAACAACATTTTGAGGTACCGAAAAACAAAGCTCCAAAATTTGGAAACTTATTTCAGCTTTCCATGGATATGAATTCATAGCTCACGTTGTCTCCCACTTCGTGACATAGGACATAGGATGGAAGCTCAGTCCACTTTGTTATGCGCACATAATAACTAAATCTACTTTCATAATGTTTGTTTTGCTCTTAGCTACATTCTCCTGTTCTGTTCGTGTGAATTTTTTATGTTCAATCCCAAGCCCGTACTACCCGAAGGGAAATTTCGTTCGCTTCGCTTTGCTTTTTACTCACGGATAGAATAATGAAGCTAAAATCGAAGCGAAAAAAATTTTCTCAATGGAATATGGATGTGTGTTCTACTATTCTATCTATCTGTGAGTAAAAAGCAAAGCGAACACAATTTGCCTCCGTGTAATACGTGCTTGCGGTTGAACCTAAGAAATACGCGCGAATTGACCGCACTAAACTCATAGTTGTATATGATTCATAGTTCCATAGATATTTATTATGTACGTGTGTTCCTCTTTGGTATGTCATAATCCACAATCAGAGCAAGGACTTATGTCTAGTGGAGTTACGTCCCTGTGCAAGTTTATTCACATTGAAAATAAGTTAAAGTGCAAACTTTAAAACTGCAGGTATTTGAGTTCGCAGAAAAAGGAACTAAGGCCCGCAGCTGTTACTGCCATTTCATCATGGAAATAACCCCCGTGGGCCTTACTTCCAAAACAAAGAGGAAATAAGACCCGCGGGTCTTATTGCCGCGGGCCTTATTGCACTGCACCGACAAACTTCTTGCCTGAACTTTTCGCTCATTATTTTTGACTATTTTTAAATTTTAAGTTTCAATGGTTACTGGGGATCCGAATGCATCTAACGTCAGACGAAAACTAACGTCAGACTGAAATATCTTTTGCTTTTTTTGATTTAAAAAGAAATTATTAAGTGGCAGATATGGAAAGGTTTCATATCACCCGTGGTGTCATGTCAACCGACTTTACCCTATTCCATTCAGAACAAAGATTAGGTCAAAAACAAATATCACAAAATGTCAAGCAAACTACAAACGTCAGATGAGTTAGAGCAAGGGCTTCAAAATAGGGTTTGCCTGATTTTAAATTTAGAGTAATTTTATGAAAGTCTGAAGTTGAAATGATCTTTAAATTAAGTGAAAACCCAGTGCAACTAAATCTCATTTTAAGGCGATATTAAGGACTCATAAATTTGAGCTATTACTTTGAAAAAATGCCTTTTTAGTATATAGATATATGAAGGTTCTCCCAAACCAAATCGTTTTTGCAGTTGCAGCAGCGGCATTTTTAATCAAGTAGGTACCGTCGAAAACTCATTTCAAAAGCTATAGCGTTAATAGGCCAATTTTTCCACGTTTTTACTTTTCACAAAAGCTTACCTATTTTAATAGTAAAATTGTAGTGGTATTTTTTTATATGCATCAACTCCCCATAAAAATACTGCATTTGTTGTTGTAAACAAACGTAGTATGGATTTCATAAGAAAGCCGCATTCAGTAAATAAAGTGAAAGAAACCTCAAGCCACTACTGTGTCCTTCCTCAAATGTAGCCAAGAGCGCTCCTTTGCTTCAAACATGTCGAATTGAAACCTGCTAAGGCAGTGTCAATCTTCGCGCAGTACAAAAGGTCTTTTGGCATATCCATGCCGTGCGGTACAAAGATTTCAAGGCAAAAATACACGGCCACCTTTTTTTCGGATCAAAACTGGATCACTTTGGAATTTGATTTTAAAAAAGATTATTTGTGATTACACGAATTGTTTCAAAACCAAATACGTATATGGAACTGGTGTTTACGTGACGAACAATGACATACAACTGTAAACTTCATTTGGCACATACGAGTTCGTCTTCTAATCAAAGGCGTACGGTACCCTAATGGCTATATAAGCCACGTTACGAAGAACGGCTGGATATTTAGCAATTGTATCAGCAGTAACAGCCAAGCTGAACTTAATACTCTTCCCAACAGTCGGAAGATTAAATTCTGTGAGCCTCGTTTAGATCCTGTTCAACTTTACATAAAACAAAGATCTCATACAGTTTTCTCAGTATCTGAACAAGTACTTTGTTTGCCGAGGATCTCAGTCAGGGCTTCCACCAATGACTGGGCCTGTCAAAAGCACAATGTTCATGCCTCCGTTGAATGCAGACAAACTAGACGTATGCTCCTTAACATTGATGAGAAAGCTGCAATATTTGAGCTATCCCATGGCAAATATAACTGCCAAACACTTAACACTTAACTTTCGCCAAGCATTTAAAAGTGCTAGACATTAGCCATTCTACCCTCTGTTTATCTTGTAGAAAAAATTAGGACACCGTGGCACACTTCCACTGCGGATGCCCTGTATTTTGTCAAATCAGGTTACAGAAACTTATTGCAGCAGCGTTTTGAAGCTTTTTCTACATCTCCAAGCTACTCGTATAGAAAAAGACGGTTGCTACGAATATACGGCACTGAAAAAACTGTCTCGACTTATTGTATATAGCTAAATTATTTAAAAGTTTCTCAGTTAAGTAGTTTTTTTTTTTTAAGTTACGAAAATAAATTTTTTCTCACTAAATCAAGATTGCATGAATTACAATCACGCTTCGTCTTCGGCATAGACGCAATTACTTGCCAGAGCATTGCGTATATTTGGTTGTTGTATTTACTTTCCGTCTCGGAATGGTAAGCATAGCAGCCTGTTGCGTGATGTGAGGACAAAGGTTCGATTCCCAAACGAAAGTAAAAAATGCTTTTCCACGGGTATCTCCTTTCGCCGCGAAGTATTGGCAAATCCTCCGATGGTAGTTTCATTGCCATGAAAAGCGCTTACATTATAACAAACAACAATTTTCGACTTTTTCTATTGATATTTCAGTAACGATGAGCGATCGGTAATAGGTAAGAGATCTTATTTGTAAAGTGTACAAAAAGCAACAAGAAAGCATAGAGTGAAATTTTTCAAATGAACGGTGAATCGAGTTAGTGTTCAAAATTTGAATTCAGCCCTTTTTTCAAGATAGCATAGCGGAAAATGCATATAGGAAACCTTAGTCAACAGTTTGAAGTTATTGTTTTCTAGCCTCCCCTACGTGATATCCAAATTTCAGCTTTGTCGGTTCATTTACATTCCTACGATGTTTTTCCGATGTAATGACTGGAGTACTACTTTGTGGATTCTTCAATTCATAGATTCTACTAGATTTCATACCAATAGCAAAAAATCTTTCCATTTTTTGACAAATGTTCACTATGAATTGTCTCCCTTCCAAAAACATATAAAAGTGATCAATTCAATGAGTTTGCTTTAAATTTATTTGTTACCGCGCAGCGCGTAATAAATAAGAATAACTAGTTAAAAAAAAATATACAAACATATCTTTTTGAACACGACTGTAATGTTATGTGAGACTATCTAAACTACCTAAAAGTATGCAACATTATTTTCAAATTTCAATTTCAGCCCGTGGTCATAACAAAAGACAGTGCGCTCTGTAAAAGATGCTCATGTCTCTTTGATGTTCTCGAACTGGATTGTCGTAACAAATCTATGACATCTTGGTTCAATGATGACGAATGGAACACCCTTGTCAACGGTTCGGTTCAGTTTATCACTATCCGTCTGGAAAACAACAATCTAACCAGCATTCCGGTATTGAAACCAATGGCAGTGAAGAACCTCTACGTCAGTCATAATTCAATTGAAAAAATTGAAAATGCTGCATTCCGCAATCTGCTGAATCTGACCAAATTGGACTTGTCACATAATAAATTTACAACAAAGCTCCTACGAGCAGAAGCTTTTCAAGGAAACTTTAGTCCAGATAGCTATGAGCCATTACCAAATGTTATCGAGTTGAACTTGAGCCACAACGATTTGCATTCTCTAGATTCGGATTTCTTTGAACATTTACCAAAGATTGAGACTTTGATTTTGGGTTCAAATCAGTTTCATGTCATTGACCATTCAGCAGAGATAGCTATCGGAAATTTAGTTAATTTGAAGGTTAGTTTTATTTTTTTTTACTTACTTACTTTTATATCTGCATGATGAGATTCTTTTCAGACTCTTGACTTGTCTTACATGGAGTTGGATGATTTGCCAGATAATTTGTTGCATTCACCAAGACAAATTGAGACACTGATTTTGACTGGAAACCTTTTAAAGGAGATTCCCGATGGGATGCATTTGGCTGTTAATTTGAAAAGTTTGACTTTTGACGAAAATCCTATGGAGAATTTCGAAGGAGAGAAGTAAGAACATACTATAGAAGATTTCAGTTTAAGAAAATAATAAATTCTATTTTTCTGACAGTTTGTTTCCCAATATGTCGAAGCTCGAGTACCTCAGCATTTCGGACTCAAATGATTTGGTGAGAGTGGAAAAAGGAACATTCAGCAATTTGCCAAGTGAGTAGTTTTTGGGAAAGTAAAATAATAATAAAAAGGAACTCTGCACTTTTCAAAAACAAAGAATTAATGGTGAGAAGATGATGATATGTCTCATAAGAGGGTGTTTTTTTCATAAAGGGTGTTTTTTTAGACGTGTGGTTTTCAAGAAGAAATAAAACGCATAGCATTTGATTTCATGGTTGAGAACTTAGCTTTATTATTAAGATAAGTTTTTGTCGTTATGTTTCAAAACTGATTTTGCGCAAGTGGCTGGCTCGAGTAAATTTCAGGCGAGAGGTCCAATTATCAACCACTTTTTTCAGCATTTGGGGCCGTAATACAGCAACAACGTACCGAATACTCTTTCCAAGGCGTCAATCGTCTCGGGCTGATCTGCGTAAACAAGCAACTTCACATAACCGCACCAGAAATGGTTTAGTGGTGTTAAACAAGCCGATCATGGAGTAGTTTAAGCTTGTGAGTTAGCTCACCAGTAGTCGTGCAACTTCAATTCTTCCAAACTGAGCATAAATCATGTGACAGCTGTCAAAAAGGGCAACTACGAAAATAGTATTGCCAGATTGAAAACTACACGTCTAAAAAAAAAACCACCTTTATGAGAAGAGTGGTAAAAGAGACTGATATTTGAAGGATGAGTAGGCAAGCAGCCCCTTGATGACTGAAAGGAAAAGCGTGTGGAGAAGAATGAAAAATTAGTGTGGGGGAGGGAGGGCTGTGAGATAAAGAATGTATGAACAGGTACATATGAGATAAAAAAAAGCGACAGAAGACTGGTATTGAAAGAAGTAGAGGGAAACAACTTACAAAAAAAAATAGAATATCAGCAAAAAAGGCAATTGGTGTATATTTGTATTTAAATATTTCCTCTTTAACTTTTTTAAGGTTTGAAGACACTTGTTATGGCAAACAACCCTAAACTGTCATACATCGACCCTAAGGCTTTTGCAAGAGCGACTGTCAATCCGATGATTTTCGATTTCCCACCAATCGAAGAGGTAAAACTAGTTCAGGACTTTTACTTTTCAATACTAAAAACCTTTTTTTTTTAAGCTTTATCTTCATAACAACAACCTGACACTGCTTGACCATGACTTAATTGAACGTTGGGATAAAGTAAAAAAAATCGACTTGCGTCAAAATCCTTGGAAGTGCGAATGTGAAAACAGTTGGCTTATTAACACACTCATGACACAAATCAATGAAACTACACCCCAGCTTGTTCATGATGTCGTATGTGGCTCACCATCCGCATGGTCATCAAAGAGACTGTTGGACCTCCACAAAGAAACGAAAATCCTTCGATGCGATGATGACAGCAGTACTGGCAATGATGGACATCTACTCATCGGTCTTCTCATTGGGCTCCTGGTTGGAATACCGATTACTTTTGGTGTTCTTCTTGCATATCGGCGAGGCTATTTCAATGGTTTGTTTGTTAGGGGCGCTGGCAGACAGTCTCTATACAATCGAGCAAGCTTCCAGGATGATTTCCACATTTAAGTCCACAAAATAAGAACAATGTTCCTAGCCAAAGAAATTTTCCCATTTTTTTTGTTTTGTTTGGTTTTTTTTTTTTTTAATTTAATTTTTATTTTTTCAATTTCAATTGAATGAATTGAAGGCTACGTTGATGTTTGTCATGTTTTCAATAAAAATGTACAAAAAGACATAAAAAATACTATCGCGTAGAAAGCAATTAGCTAATTTCAAGGTTAGCTGGATCACTGTTTGGTTGGTTGAAAACTGGTTGAAAGATGTTGAACAGCGGCTGAATCAGATATATTAAGGAAATGCCCACACCAACTAAGACTAAAATCCCACATCCGGTAACACAACAACCAATTATCTATGAATAGAACAAAAATCGGATTAGCTTAAATTTTACAAATATGTTTTGATGAAAAGAAAAAGAAAACGTAGAAAAACTCAGAGTGAATGTTTTGAAAACTATAACATCGCTTTTAAATGCATTATTTTATTTTAAATGGTGGTGCCCGTGGAGTAATGGGTAGCTTGTCTGCCTGTTACGTGGGAGTTTCAAGGCTCTAATTTCGACAAAAAAAAAAACAAAACAAAGTTTTTCCGCGCGTATCGCCCTTGGAGAGAAGTTGGCAGGTCCTCTAATTGCCATGAAAAGCGCTCTCTCGATTAGCCATTCGGAACTGGCAAAAAGTTGTGGATGCCCTTCGTTCTTCACAAGGTATGGTTGCGAGAAATGCGCTAAGCACCTGTGCTCCCCGATCTATTGCTCAAAGAACTCAAATTCAGTAAAAGAATTACTCCATCACGTGAGGTCTTTGACATCAGAACAATTAAAGTTCAAGACATAAATGCTTTATTAGTCGAATTTATCTCGAAATCGCAAGCCGTTTGGAAAATTTTTGGGTTTAGATTTGGAAACGCGAAAAAAAAACCTTTAGGGAAGTGTAGTTTATTTTCTGTATCAAAACCATTGTCGACGAATGCTATTTGCTGTATATTGTACGATAGTTAACAATTTGACTAACAATAAGATTAGTTCACTTAGTAGTTTTCTCGGAGCATTCTTTTCCGTGATTTTAAATTACATTACTCTTCATTTGAGCAGAAAGACGGTAATTTATTACCAAGTACCGAGCAGTCCAACATTTTCAAAGGCTACTACGAAATGGAAACGACATGTGGGCTTTGAGTTTATCAACAATATGGCAAGTATTAAACCGTTCATCAGCAACGATTTCCGTTATGATAGCTTGCCAAACCATTAGTTCCGATAAATACAAATGTTCACCAACAAACTCTTATACCTACTCGAATTGTGGATGCATTTAAAACCAAAGACTTCATAATGGAAAAAAAGCTGGACCGAATTGATGGCCTTCTGTGTCCCCAAGTTCCGTTTATTTGTCTGTGGGCCATACAACGGTTATGATGATGATGAGGCCTGATGGGCACTAAGCGGCCAGCGAGATCTTCTACGGAACATAAGTTCACGCATTAAGCGGAAAATGGTAAGCGGCAATGTGGCCGCATGTCAATGTAGTCCTAAACAGAACTCTCCTTTTTTCTCATCCGACTTTCTCATTAATGGCTTGAGTGCATATGCCAAAATTTGAAAAAATTATTTTTACGTTTTCAAGAAAAAAAAGACTTTTAGGAATTTGTTATTCAATATAATCCAACTTTTTAGATTTTAATTTTTTTGATTCGGGATTGCTTGGTAGCTTAAAATAAACTTTTGAAACCTTGGAAGGTTTTATTCCTCTTATCTTTCCATAAATCGGTGCTTAGGTAGATTCCATAACTGCGGCATACTGTTTTATAGGAAAGGATAGCAAACAAGGCGAGAAATTATCTCAGAAGATCTCTGCAAAGGTATATCCTCTCTTCAAACGCTCAGCTTTACTATACAATATACATATCAGTTTCCTACGACGGCAAACCCGAGCTCTTTCTTCAGACAAATTAGATATGAAATTTGTCTTACAGTTACAAAACATCTCTTTTTATGTTAAATCATAATTTTTGATTCATGGTCACTAATGGTCGAATTTGTCGTTGTGAATCTGAGGTTTCTTCTGTAAGGAATTTTTAGATCACATTTAGACAATTGACATCAAGGTGAGTGCAGTTACGTAACGCCTTTAAACTTTCCCAGAAGTGCGCATGCAGATCTAAGTGTTAAGGAAGATCACCGATCTAGTAAAAGAGCAAAGATAAAACTCGAAACATAGAATATGAAGGACTAAGTGTCGAAAAATGAAAATGTGTTTCTCGAAATCTAGTAAAATTTCCAGCTTTGTGTAAATCTTTGCAAATATGTGGCACTACTCTGCCAGACAATATTACTGCTACGCGTGGTACTGATCTTAAGCCCAGCAGAAATAATCGAGTAGAGGAACACGGATTTCGGGGGCCAGCAAAATAATGCGACAGATTGAATTAAGTTTAAGAGTCGTGAGTTCGAACCCAGTCGAAACTCCGACTATAACTAGTCGGATTTTCAAACTATCCGATCCGACGTTTGAAGTTTGAAGGGAACGAATAGATATTTTACATTCCAAGAAACGAAATGGGAGAATACAGAAAGCAGGGCCCGTTTTTGGATGTAACTATCAACCAGATCAATTTAAACTAGGTTTGATCGGCTGCAACAAACTTACTTCAAAAGGACCAGAGGTCTCATACAACAAGCCAAAGACAAATGGTAATGAAATGATGAAAAAAAAGAATGGACACGACTGGATCGCACAAACTAGCGACGCTAAGTACAATACAAGGTTTTAGTATTAGTTCTTCAAAATATATGTATAATTGGTGGTACAGGGCTGCCAACGTGCCCAGTGGCACATTAACTATGAAAATTAAAATAAATCACATAAGATATTGGAAAAAATTAAATTAATATTCCAAAAGCTTTAAGCGAAATTATAAGAAACCCGTTTTCTACATATAAACGCTTAAAATTTAATCAACTTCTCAAATTTTTCAAACACCGTTTTTTATTTTTCACTTTTTCAAAAAAAAAAAAGGTTTTTGAAAAGTTAAGTAAAAAAATAAATAAATAAATAGGGTGGCGCTACAGAGCGAGGAGCCCCTGGGCCTAGCGCATTTCTCACAACCATGCCTTGTGAGGGAATGGAGGGGACCTACAATTTTATGCCGGATCCGAACGGCTAATTGAGAAAGCGCTTTTCATGGCATGAATTTACTAACGGAGGACTTGCCAATTCCTCGCGAAAGGCGATACCCGGGAAAAAACATTTTTGCGCCTCTGCTGGGATTCGAACCTCGAACCTCTGGGTTAGCAGGTGGACATGCTAACCATCGCACCACGGGTACCGGGTTAAGTATCCAATGTTTTAAGGTCTTGCCAGAAAATGTTTTGACAGAAAATTTGGAAAAAGTCAAAGATATCGTTTTGAAAATACAAACGGAGTTCACACAGAACAATTAGTTGGCAGACCTCGTTTGATAGATGTTGCATGGTCGGATGTAGTTTGCGTTCAGACTTATCAGACTTGTCGTCCAACATTATGTCAAATATTCCTCCGCTCCAACTTAAAAATTTTCAAAAATATTTGAAAACAATCCGACAAGTGGTCGTTTGAGGGTTCACATTATCCATCGTTCAAAGTCTGTCCAACTAACTGTACTGTGCGAACTCCGCAATTCAAATAAATCAATTGTTTTTATAAATTTTGATAATGAGTCTTTTTTAAATAACCTACGACATCTTAAATGTAAAATTTCATCAGAATCGTGCAGGCCATTAACGAGGAAGTAAATAGTCTAAGAGCTAGAACCAAATTTTTGGAGCAAAGTGACAAGGCAACCAAGATTCTTGCACAAAAACAAAACAGAAAATCTAATATTCGAAAGAAGATCTTATTTAGAAAACGTTCTTTGTTTTGAAAAGTGCGGCTGAAAAAGTATTTAAATGAGTCTGGCAAGCATAATTCTGAGACCAAATCGTCCTTTTTTGTAGTCCGAAGAAACTTTTTGATGTTTTATGTATCATTCTCATGGTTTCATGTGATACTAAAAAAGTTGTCCGTGTTGAAAAATGCATTAAAAAAGTGTTAAAATGCGTCTGACAAGCAGAAGGCTGAAAATAAATCATCTGGTACATAGCTTTTTGTAATCAGGCGAATTTTTCGGATTTTTTGAGATATGTATCACTCAGGTGGTTATCACTTCGACCTCAAAATCTGAAAAATTACTATTTTGGAACGTCCATCCCGGAGACGGTTAGATTTGATATAACGTGGAGTATGTCTACACATACAAGTGCATAAATTTTGGTTATGACTCCAATCCAAACATTTGCTTCCAACTCTTGGTATAAAAGTAAAGTATCTACTAATTTTTTACAACAGAAGAAAGACAGTTTAAAAATAATCCTTCACTTATAATTTTGTCGAAATCGTTAGAGCCGTTTTCGAGAAAAATAAGTATTATCATAAAAGTTGTATGGCAGGTGCAGTAATTTCAAAACGTAGAAACCCAATTCCATTTGTAGGCTGCCCAATAGACCTTAACTGCAAATTTTCAGGCTGTAGACCCATATACATATACATACAGACAGGCAGACAGAATTGTAGGACCCACTTTTTTCGTAGTCTCTATCGTGTCGTATCTTGTATCTATCATCGTAACGCGTCATATTTAACTGTTATCTCAAAATTATTTTTCTCCACGATTGCAAAACTTGAAAAAAATTTAAAAAAAAAACTGATAAATAAGAAGAAAGCGTATTTCAAAACTCATCAAATAATACGAGATGAAAGAAGCGTGGAGGAAGTGCCCCTAACTCCAAACACAGAGCACGGATAGCATGTAGCGAGAGCTGAAAGATAATTCTCCTGCCCTTGCTGTTGACGCAAACCAAGCAATTCAAGAAATACAAAAAAAAACAACTTGAATGAATGGTCAACAATCTTCAAAATAGGCGCTCAAAGATGTTAAAATGCTCTGCAGACGCACTGTCCGCCCTCACCTAGAACACAATCAAATCTTGGCTTTGTTTTCCCCCTTCATTAATTCGCAATAGTAGAGGAGATAGAGAGTAGGCTTTGCGTTGAGTTTTCTCTTTTTTTTTTGCTTTTGTGAGTTGCCAAAGCGGGTAGAAGTTCAACTAATCCAAACTATTTGCTCTGATTTTGAGTAACGTTACGTTATCTTGTACATAAACCACGACGACGTGGTATTGAAGTCAAATTACAAATGTTATAGGATGAATTAATATTCTCTTTTTGAATTGATAAAGGTCAAAGGTGTTTTAAGGCATACAACTTAGACGGTTTTAATTTTTAAAGTTCAAACAAGTCTTTCAACAGCTTTATACCAAATCACGTCCCAAAAAAGGGGGAAGCACACTGGATCACAAAAAAAAACACATGTCAAAGAATGACATAATGTCTTACTTACACCTTCATTTAATATCTGGTAATCCAGACTAACTCCACTGCCTTGGGCTCCTCCTAAAGCTGAATTCGTATTTGGATACATGTTGCTATTGATATCAAAAATTAAATTCCGTTTGATTCTGTTTTTCGAGCATCTCTTCAAACTTAATCAAAACATCGTTCTCCTTTTCAGATTTCAGCAAAGTTGAATAATACACCAGGATAAAAATTGTAACTGCCGCAGCAAATCCCAGAACCAACCCAAATATCTGCACAAAAATTGTTGGTAACAGAAAACTTCATACACAAATGTCAGAAAAGAAAACAGATTACTTTCAAACACCAGTTATTTGCATTCCTTCTCGGTTGTGGTGTAGAATCCTCTAACGGACAATAGTACATTTTTCGAAAATATGAAACTACTGTTTTCTTTTTACAACGTCACATTTATTCGGAGGCAAACTCGATTCCCGCAATCAATGAGAAAGAAGTAGTGTGTTTTTGTTTTTCATGCGAGTTCATGCTTCATTTGAGCTACACACCAACGCGCATCTAGTTGGCCCTGTTTCATGGCTAATGTGCAAGCACCAGTGCATAGCAAGGTTTCCCCGAGTAAATCTTTCAAAGCAGACAGCGGAAAATTTCATTCCAAGGGCCACAGATTCATTGCAAATGCACTTTCATTTCCCATCTCAATCGTCTGCGTGAGCAGAAACTGCAGATGCATACCCACCCATACCCACCACACTATTCTCTAAACTAATTAAGGGAGAAATCGGTTTTCGGTTTAGTGTCGACTGTCGACCAAACACGAAAGAACTTTGAGAATGTCTTCAACATACAAAAGCTTAACATGCCATCGCTAGATCGGACTTACTTATTGCAATGAAAGCTTCACACTGTGAGGTGCTCATACTGATCGTGGCTTACTTCCAAACGATCCACTAAAGCGGTCGGTTGTTTGCATTTTGGACCGGTCGATGGTGCTGGATTGACACGTTGTGTCCGCGAGACAAGCCTAGTGATCTTCGGTTATAAATTCGAGTTTAAATTAAGTCACTCATGACCGGCATTTTAGAAAAGTCAGTAAAAATCATAGTTGATCGGTTGTTGGCCTTTTTTCTGAAAAACTGAAAAACGAAACTGAATTCATTGTTGTTATTCGTTTTTTTGTGTTCTCCCTGGTGGCATTGAGTGATTATTTGTGGGATTTAAAGAAAATATGCTGCTTTTTTAAAGAAGAAGTGGTTTTGATTTAGTTAACCTTACTGTGTTGTTTGTGAAAATATAACCACTTTCATTGCTAATTTGGGATTTAATTGGATTACCTTGTGCGGAAACATGGCAGACGACGACAACCAGGTGAGCAAAAGATTCAAGATAAAGACGTCGCATTTTTCTCTTCTCCGAGGATTGGGCAATCTCACTAATCGCAGTTTGATTATTTATTTGAATTTTATTCAAGTTTTTGGTGAATAAATTAAAATTTTAAAGGTTAACATTTTTTGCATGGAATTGATTTGATGGAACATTAAAATTCGCCTTGAACTTAGCCTACTTTCCGGGTGTGATGTAACTAGCAATGGATGATAACCTTGCCGAAAGGTTTCGACCTTTTGAATATTTGCATTGTGAGGAAAATATACAATCGTTTTTTATAAGAGATTAACAATTTGTTTTGATTCATTTGGTCTTTATTCAATTTTTCAATCGATTGATTGCTTTTCAAATATGAACTTTTTAGAAACTTGTATTTTGCGAACCAACCTGAACTGTCTGTGACTTTCGTCATCTGGTTAGTATCCAAAAAGCAGTTTTTCGAGAATTGAACAAAAAAATTATGAGATCGCATCACAGGTATAACTTTATGGTTTACTGAATTGCTAAGTTGCTTTTAACATCGATCGTAGGCCAAAAAAAAGAAATTTCCAAGATGACACCACACACGGAAAACGAATTTCAAAACTAGCGTTTTTGGTGTTAGTGGGTTCAAAAAAAACTTAATATCTGAACTTTATCAAACTAAATAAAAATACATAGCGTTTCGCAACTGAGCGGATACCCCTGGAGTCTATCGCCTTTCTCTCAAAAATACCTTGTGAGGAAATGGCTAGTCGAGAAACGACGATGCGAAAAGAGTTGCATCTACAAAAGTTGAATACGGTGCTCATGCTCATACGATGGAAGGTCATAAGGATCAATTGTAGGTAGTCCCTTGAGAGCAAATCTAATAAATCTTCGTGGTACCTATACTTTCCATCCTTGAAATGTGTGAGAACTGGGGTGCCAGCACGTAACTTGATACAATCGAGGATTGTCGATCGTCGCCGTCGGTCAACTCGAAACAAATTATTTTTGACAGCACGTACTTTGAAACGAGTTTCATTTTGATGTCAACTTATAAAATCCATTGTGAACTACGAAGTGAAATTTCAAATTGGTTATCTTCAAAATAAAGTTCTATCGAGATAAGTTGAATTCCATTCAAAAATCATATTTTTTGATTCAGAGAGGGACGGTGAGGAAGTATTTAACGCAAAAATCAAAAGACAATGCCTCAGGGATAAAAGTAATACATTAGAATTGCGTGACAATGAGTAAGTGTTCATATATGTGTATGTACAAAGAAAATAATTAGACTCGAAACAAAACCATTCGTTCTTTTAGTTTTATACAGCAGTTCAGATTGAATAAAGAATGTTCCCTGACAGTACTAGGCTGCTTAAATGTCCCAAATAACGTTTGAAGTCATCGGTTTCACCAGTTCTCTAGCTTTGCGCCACTTTGTTTTTGTGGAAGACCCTCTGTATTTAATGAGTCAATGAGTTTTTCCCCAATCAAACTACTGGTTTTCCTGCCTTGTGAAGTTTTGAGGGGTCCCTTGCTAGGTCGGCGACTTTTCATAAATGTGGTCAGTAATTGATTTTGTTTTTTATCAATTGACATATTTCTAGTTTTTTCTATTTTATTGCCTAGGTCGACGGACGATAACAATTTTCTGTCGAGTGAAAATTTTTGTTTCAAGCATCATTTCCAAGTTTATGTGCTGCCAAGAAAGCAGATACAATCGAGAAAACTCGATTGATTCAAAATAGGTGCTGGCAACATTCGATTACATCGAAAATCCTCGATTGTAACAAGTTACGTGCTGGCACCCCGGCATGATTGGGAGACTATATTTGAGAACCATATTCGAGATGGGGTCGAACTTGAGAGTAATACAGCAAAAGAGCGACGTAAACTCCTTAGCACATCTTTTAATGAAGCCTAGCATTGAATTTCCTTTAAAGAGCCCACAGACACAACATTTGTGTCTGAAATCGTTGTCTGACATCGAAGTGTCGTTCCGCCACACACGCCACACCAAATCATACACACTTTAGATGTTAAAGTGATTTCAACGAGGATTTAAAAAGCTCCCGTCGCCGTCGAGACTTACTGCACAATAGGTAATAGTAAATGTTCCGGTACATCCCCACACACATCACACTGATCGAGACACCAGCACCAATAATCAAAAATTTTTGATTTTTACTCGCTCAGTGTTGAAACCGAAACGTGTCAACGCGTACCAGCGCACACACACACCGCTGCAGAAACAAGTATTGTGTCTGTGAGCCTTTTAATTACAATGAAATTTATATGTGGTGCAAAGTCTAAATTAGAACTAAAGTAAACACTGATGTCCTTAATACTGGACACCATGCATAATATTTTCTGAGAAATCGAGTAGTTGTACAAAGTAGGTGTACATTTCTTTGAAAAAGTTATACTTTGACATTTGCTTGGATTAAAAATCAATCCATTTTTTTTACATCATGTGGGAAAATTTTCAACATCAGATTGCAAAATAAGAACGATCGGCTGCGCAGTCTATTCTCTTGAAAATTTTCGTATAAATCAGCGAAGGCCAAAATTTCACTTGATGACAAGCTAAAAGAAACAGCAATATGGAGTAGAATAAAAAGGATAGGGCAAAGGCGACTGCCTTGTAGTACACCTGAGTAGGCCTTAAAAGAATCTGAAATAATTCTTCGAAATTTTACTTGATAATGATCTTTGATACGATCTGATCCAATCGAAGAAAATCAATAGGAATCCATATGCTTTCAGTTTAAACAATATAATATCATGAGACAGTTTATCGAAAGCCTGAAAAAAGTCTATAAATATACAATCATACTCTTAACACTTAAGCGCCCTACAGACGATCAATGTTACTTGACAATATTACTTGAAGGAGCTTCTGTTCAAGTAAAATTGATCGTTTGTAGGCTCTTCAATTTTAATGTCAAGTAAAATTGAAACATTGACGAAAATCAAATCTGATTTGGTTTTCATCAAGTTTCACTGTCACTCGTGTCGTTGTGTAGTGCGATTAGGAAACTACAGAAGGAAAAAATTGGTGTGGTGGCGATTGTTCATCAATTTTACTTGACAAGAGAAAACCTCAATAATACTTGTCAAGTAACATAGATCGTCTGTTGGGCGCTTTATAAAGAAAATACATATACAAAGTCGCAAATTATATTTTTAGTATCAAATGCTAAGCTTTCACAAACAAATTGTTCGAATAAATTAGGGATATTCGAAGGCTTTGAGATGGGTTTGTAGTTTAGGATATCCGATTTAATACCATTTTTAAATACAGGTAAATATTATAAAAAATCTTTTGCGCATTAAATAAATGATGAATGGGTAAAGCAATTTGGGATCTTGATTTTTTTAATTATTGGAAGAATGCCGTCGAGACCAGCTGAGTAATCATCGTTCAAAGAAGAAAGATAGTGAAGCACTCATTCAAGGTCAATTGGTATACCATTGAAATTGACTCGAGGACAAATATATAGATACTCGAAGTAGCTATACGGACTATTTCAACAATAGAAACAGAAAAGGAATTACAAAAATGATGAACAAATGCGTTCCAAATGTCCGGCGGTTTTGTTTAAACCATATCTAAAGTTATCTGGGTAGCCAATGGCTGTCCATATCTTTCTTTAGTTAACCAAGTTCCAAAGAAATATTTTGGATCATCTTTTGATGAGTTGCCCATTTTATTAACATAACTCGAGTACTCGATAGAGCTTTAAATTCATCGAAATAAGAGATATAAGAATGATGATCAAATTCCGAACTAATTAATATAGGTCCACCAGGCACTATTTTTTTTGTTCCATAGTGTAACATGGGTGATTTTTAACCTCTTTATTTCTTTGTTTCTGAAATGTCTTGTTCGGTTACACACTGTCTGTACTTCTCAAAATTTTGTGAAAAATATACATCTATAAAAAGTATCGCAAAACAGTGCTCTAGTGAAATAGCTAGTTGCCTTAAACAATTTGACCGCAACACCCACCTCGCTAGGAATGCTCATCAGTGTTTCATTGAGCCCAACTTCTGACGTACAGTTAAGTTTAAAAATTCATGTTATAGTCGCACTACCCTTATGTGGTATGCTTTACCTAGCTCTGCATTACGATTTGAAAAAATTCAAAAGCAACGTAAATCGGTTTCTCCTATTAAATTCTCTCCTATTTTCCTTAACCCTCGCACTTTCTTTTAAACTTAAGGGTATTCATAACCGTGAGCGAGTTAATTATAAACTAGCAATACAAATTTGGTGTTTAAACATAGATATGAAGTAAAACTGACTCTCAGCCTTTCAGCTTCTCAATGCTCTCTCCTTGAGCCTGGCTGTCACAGCGGCCAGAGTATTTTTTCAAATTCAAAATAGGTCCGTTTCTTTACTTTGTGGTGCACAGAAATTCACAATCTCTCATTTTTCAAGGAGTGGGGTTGGGGTAAAATTCTCTCAATAGATATACTGTGCACAAAGTAAAGAAACGACTTTTGCAAAACATTCACAGCAACTGTGTTTGTTAGTTGTTGTATTTGTTTTGGCTATGCACGATTTCAATTCAAACAAATTTCCGTGGCGAAAATTCGCAAGGTGGGGTAATTTTTTGCTCTTTCGTGAGCACTCTCTTTTGTGTACAAATACGAAAAATCGCTGTGCTTAAATCGGATTAGACTTATTTTCGGCATTGTAAATTATAGAAAATTTAGTAAGTTCAAAACGAGATTTAACAATGTTATGGACCGGATGAACGCGATGGCGCAGCATTCGCTTTCCTACACACACAATGATGAAACCAATAGCTTGGAACGGAGACTGCTAAGTTGGACCGGAAAAAATCGCTACCAGTCCAAAAGTCTACATAATAATACAATAGTTTCTATATACAATGTTTTCGGTGAATTTCAGTGCATTTCGTGATAATTTACAGTGTACGAACACAGCTAATAAGATTCATAATCTTACGCTCACTAGTATCGATTTGTTTACATTTTGATTCGAACATATGTATGTTTGTGTTCCGGAATTTATAAAACCAGCGCTCCTGATGCAGAGTAAAAATTGTGAACAATCAAAGACCGAGTATTTGCAATAAAAACTGTCCAAGCCAGTTTCAACTTATTTTGTAACGAACTGTAGGTCAAAATTAATTTTTATCCTTGAAGACAGCACGTTTTCATTCGTTGATCCGGCAAAAGTTTGTAGTAAACCGTGTGTGGATAAAATAATCAAATTTGGCATAATATCTTTCTCATATGAGCAAATCTAAAAAAATTAATGAGAAGCAGAACCCTCAAATTTTATTTAGCGCCTGTCGGGAAATTTAAGTCTTAGTTTCAAGCACAGTGTTACTGGTATGCATTTCTTTTAACACAATTAAAGTAACAATACTGAAAGGACATGAGTCGCCATTTAGATAGAGTAAATTTTACGAGATAGCTTTTTAAGAAAACGAATCAAAATTAAACCAAAAAATACTATCGAGGTATGGCAGACCATTTCAAACCAAGACCAAACGTCTTTTATTTTATTTTATTTTATAGAAATGAAAATAAACTTAAAATTAACTAACACATCTTGAAAGTAAGCGGTAAGTTAAGCGAGCCTTGTGGACAGAAAAAAAAATGTTTTGAAGAACTGACCTGGGGTCGAATTACCGCATTAGTAATTGAGTGAGTGAGTATTTTTTTTCTTTCAAAACTCGCTCTACATTAAACAAAATCAATTTGCTGTTCGTTTATCGACTTTAAATTCGTCCAAATACCAATGAAAGAATGTCAACTTGTAGCACTAAAGTTCTCGAAAACGTGAGAAGTAATGCCAAAAACAAATAATACAGTCACGTATTATTCAATCACGTGTACGGTAATTTGGCCGCTGTTGTAATTCCTTCAAGTTTTTAAAAAAAAAGTATAACCAAATACTTGATATGACTTTTTTATTGAAATAATTCAAAAAAACAAACGGTAGATTTCCATTTTCTAGCCCTCGCAAATTTAAAAATGAAGTTATCCTCTTCTGGTAGATTAACACAACGAGCTGAACGGAATAATTCAAGCACACTGTATTTACACTTTCTTCGAATTAAAAACTGGTTAAAACAGAATGTTTGCATTAATTAACTTTTCACTTGCTTTTAGATGAAAAATCACGAAGGCTCATTGAAAATGATTCAATCTGAAAACCAAACTATCTCCACCCAGGAGGCTTTGCTTTATGAACAACGTGAACGTTCTCTTGAAGCTATCATCCTTCTAGTGTTTTTGCAAATACAATAGTTTTCTCATATAAATTCAATAATGAAAAAACAACATACAACTTCCCACTCCTCAATATTGAAAACCGTTAACAGCGAAGGAATGTACACAAAATAAAAACATCAATAATGTTGTACAAGACACGCGTGTAGCCTTGCCGGCAGTTAGTTGATTGCTCCCAAGTAAAAACGTCACAACAATCTAGATTACTATTCACAACATGTTACGTTTTTATTCCGTTGTGAGTTCATCAACGACACACTTAAACATAAACATTTCAATCAAGAGCAATAATAATGACCACAAGAATGTTCGAAAGAGTTTAATAGTTTTCATGATTCAGAACTGAGTTTTTTTTTTTTAGATATATGTGCTGATAGTAAAAAAAAATTAAATACCTTAAACGCCTTCATAATCGGAAGTTCTCACAACAGGAAGTCAATCGATATAATGTCGTAAAGAGTTTGGTAACTTTTTTAACAAAATTTATAAAATCAATTTTAACTAATATCAACTGAAAGGACTGAAGGTATTTCAAGAATAGTTTGAGGAAACTAAATTTCGTCGTTCACTGCCTTTGCCACAAAGCCCTAAATAGATGATTAAGTCATCCTTTCGACGGTTTGTATTCAGTCACAGTAAGGCAATCGAACGGAATGTGTATTTTGGAAGTTTCTACGACTAGTCGGACATTTGTGTATACATCAAACAAAAAAAAAAAAAAGGAAAGTAGGACACTTGGATTATTTTGTTAAACCAATTGCACCCTCTTGGCGCCCAATTTTTCCATTGTTTATATAATTACCTCTAAGGGCGCCAGAATAATTTAAAAGAAAAACAAACACAAAAAAAACACTTCCAGGTCGTTATTTTGTGAAGATACCCTATTCTGATTGACTTCGTTTATAATTATCTTTGAAGATATTCGAAATATCTTCAAAGATTGTTCGTCTGATTGGTACTTAAGCAGAAGCAGTCAATAAATCCTTTCATTAAACATCCCTGCTGGTAAATTACTTCATGGCACTTATCTACTTTTTTAACTACCAAAATGGGAACCCGGAACTGAGCTCTCATATCTTCCAAGCTATCTCCAGTTGTGTACTTCAAATCGGTGAAGTTTCCTTCCATCGGATTGCTCGACTCAAGATGAGGCTTTCCCCTTCAGAAAACTGTCTCTTTCTCTCTTCTTTTTTTCGAAACCGAAGAGTTTGTGTCTATTCGTTCTACACGTCATGTTGATAGTCTGCCTCAATGGCTTTTCTAGCACTGCTGAAGATTAATACTTAGGGATTTTTATAGTAACAAAAAATGAAGTTGATGAAGTGTTTTTGCAATAATTTGATGAATCGCACATTACTTGCATTAGATAGCCTTACAAAGATAGCCTTCAATTTTGTTTTACGAAAGCAGATGCTAAACGAATTGTTCATGATTCTTTAAGGACTTTAAGTTTTGTCTCTGCGCTCTTCAAAGTATACTAAACACAAATCACCCTATTAGACGCACGCACTAAAAAACTATGTGGCTGAAAGTATCTCCAACCAAAATCAATATTTTTCCTCCAAACGAATAATAAATGAGTGAGAGACTGTTTCGCTGGCTTATCACACAATTAGAAGTTTGAATAGCGAAGCCCATAGCGCGCATGACACACGTATCAGCTTGGAACAGCCAACACTGTTTCGAATCATGTATTCATGAATGGCAACCACTCCAGTTTTAAATATACTTGTCTACCGTCATTTAAAAGTGTTTAAGTCATAAACAATTTTAGAAAAATCTCTCCCGCATCATCGGCAAAACTACTATTCACTTCACCCGGATTGTTTGTACCAATTTAAAATTCTGGTCAGCAAAACTTGTCACAAATGTCATTCGTACTATTCTCCGACTGACAAAAGATTAGAGGAGGTTTTACTTCTCTCTGACGAGGTTAGCCAGAGTAAAACTTCCATTCATTTCGTCATTGTTTATCTCCCTATGATGTTACCCCCCAAAAAAAAAAGAGACACGCAAACGTCTATAATTGCATGACTTCGTGATGGCCCATTACTCATACCATACGCCAAAGCGATATTTTATCTTTTGTCAGAGTTAGTGGCAGATACTTTGTGGTAAATGGTAACACAAAAGCCCACGATGTTGTACAAAAAAAAAAAAAAAACAATTGCATGCTAAAAGGTCGACGGACAAAAGAAAAATATTGAAATGTTATAACCACTTGAGCAAGCATGTAATCAGCAAGCAGATACTTTTGTATTGAAAAGCCTGTACACACCTTGGCTCATAAAAGTGTAAACTCTTTGAATTTTGTGAACAATGTTCCGAAGACATTTCGTACATCACGTTTTTCTAGATGCAAACAGAGAGTATGGCTTTTGAATATCAATTAAGTATGAGCATCTTTATTTGCCGAAGGAGTTATAGCTTCTTGTTCTGTTTGTTAACTTATAGGGAAAAATTTCGAAACTTAGCCATTGGTATATTTTCTTACAATATTATGCCTGTGAAGAAAGAGAAATATAATCAAAGCAACACCTACAGGAATTTGAGCCAAGAAGTTGGATCAGTTCCAACTTTGGCTTGATAAGCGTTTTGGTGCTTATTGTGTAGTTAGTTTGCTCGCAAATTTGGTATAGCCCATCAGAGTGGATTTCTTTGTAGTTATGAGAATTTTTGTATTAAGTCAAAGCATATTGTTGACTAGTGTCTACTTTGTTTCACCTTGGATTTTAAGAAGAAAAAAATGTTCGGTTTTTGGTAAATGTGTTTGCGTTATGGTTATATGCATTTCAGAAGTAGGAGTTGAGCAATCCCACATTTGTTTTCACGTTTTTCTTTCATATTTGATCAATTAAGCTTTGAAGGTCATGCGAGAAACTTCCAAATAATCATGATTGATGGTTCGGCTTTAACAGAAATTTGTCAAAACTTTGTAAGCAAATCCTGACGTCCGTCGCCGTTGTGTGTTTAATTCTTCGGGAGTTAATTTTTTATTAATATTTAGAGTTCACAGACGAAAACTTTTAGACTATGTGTACATTAATTTTAAGTGATGATTATTGAAACACTGCTTTTGTTGAAAATGATTTGTTTAATATTTACAGTCGATTTTCAAATGGCAATGTAATAAACTTATCTTCAAATTCCTTGTTGTAGAAGTAATAAATCTTTATTGATTCGAGCTTGGAAGAAGATTTAAAATGAATTGAGTTCTCATATGAGATACATATTTGGGAATTATTACCTGTTATAGTTATAACACTTCAATCCATTCATTCATTCATTCACTCGTTCATTCACTCGATCATTCTTTCATTAATATATTCATTCATTCGATCGTACATTCAGTCATTCATTCGATCACACAATCATTCATTCATTTATTTATTCATGTAATCATTCATTCACCCTTTCATCAACTCATTCACATTTTTCATTTCATTATTCAATTCATTCATGATTTAATTCATTCAATCCATCATACACTCACTCATACATTCATTCATTCGTACATTCGGTTTTCAATGCATTCTGTCATTTTTACGTTGGTTCGTTCGTTCTTCATTCGTGCATTCAATCATTCATACAATATGAATATGTATTTTTTATTCATTCATATATTCAATTATTCATTCATTTATTCCTTTACTCATTTATGCATTCATTCATTCATCTGCTCATTAATTCACTCATTTATTCATTCATTCATTCATTCATGCATTCATTCGCTCACTCAGCCATTCATTCATTCATACATTGGGTCCTTTAATAATTCGAATATTCATTCATTTATTCAGTAAATTATTTAATTAATTATTTACTCATTCATTTCTTTGTTCATTCATTCACTCACTTGTTTACTAATCCATTCATTTAGTTTGCCTATTCCTTCATTCACTTACTTATTCATTCCTTAATTCATAAATTTACTTGTTCATTCATTGATTCATTCATTCATTTGTTCATTCATTCATTCATTCATTCATTCTCTTATTTATTCACTTACTCATCCATTCGTTGTTTTATTTCAATCAATCATTCACTCATTCCTTCGCGTTTTCTCATATTTATTCGCTTGATTACTTATTCATTCAATCTTTTATTTATTCCTCCAATCACTCATTAACTTATTTATTTATTTAATTACTCATTCATTCATTCAAATAAATGATACAACGAATCAATACCTGAACAAATGCATTCCAATTTCCAAAGTATAGTTTTTAATACAAAAGCTAAAGTACTTTGTTAGGAATCCTAATGAGTTTGCCACTTCCGCAATATGATTCTTTTCAAACTAAGTACACATTTTTCATCAAGTTAATTTCCTTGATTTAATCCAATTATCACTAAACCCGTCAAAGTTACGCATGGCTAGGATTGAACGGAAATCAAGTCGCATTGCGACCAATATTTTCACAAACAACAGAGGCAGTATGATTTAATGATCAAAGAAAATGTCACTTCTTGACTTGTCTCACGCTTCAAAAAGTGGTCTTTTAACTAACACACCACCTTACCTCTTGCCCTCTTAATCATTACATGGAGTAATTGACTTCATCAAAAGAATTGGTACACGTAATAAATTTTCAATTACACATACGTATAGGAAAAAAAGTTGTTGTTTTAACAGAATTTTATAAGTGTCTCTTTATATTTTACCCAATTTCGAATTTAGTTTGTAAAAATTATATAGTCATACGTCATACCCATTGGAGCTGAAACTAAAAAACAAAAAATAGTTACTTAGTTGCTATAGTCAATTGTTGACTCTGAGCGAATTCAACTTACCCATTGGATTCAACTAAAGTTAGACTTAGGTAAAGTTTCAGTTGTGTGCAAAAAGATACTTAATTGCTAGTTGTCTTTCCGCATTAATGCGGTCCGTTTTGCGGAAGAAAAGGAAAAAGAAAGGCTTCAGGTATTTGGTTGGTTAAAAACACTTAAGCAATAGAAATGTGTAATTAGCAAGATAAAATATGCTAATTAAGAGACCAACAATGCGCAAGTAATAATTAGCCTTTTGGAAGAAGAAAATAAGGTTAGGCAAATAGCTTTTGTTTGTGGTGTCGAAGAAGTGTGTATGACAGAGTTTGGCCAACTAATTCGGTAATTCGGAAAGAAGATTTATGATAGAGAAAACTCGAGCAGGCACTCCTTGTCTTTAGCCACTTCAACACCGATGCTATCTGCCTCGGAAGCTATTTATTCAGAAGAAAAAAATCTTACCGTGAGAACTGACCTAAAATAAAAAAGGTTTCACAAAAAAGGTATAAGGTATTTGTGATGAAGTACGAAAAGTATTTGTTTTCAACGAATTAATGGACAGAAATATGTGGCAATGAGTATACCTACAGCGCCTTTTGGGTGGAGGTAGGGAAAGAAAATTTGACCATCCGCGATATTAAGTCACATAGTTTGCATTGGAATGCATGAAGTTGATAAACTAGTTTAAACTTTCTGTAACTTCCATGTGTTCGATATTCATAGGCAACAGAAACAAAGCTGACTATTTGAGAAGCAAGGTGTACTCAAATCAATTACTGACACTGTTAAATTTTGGCTCTGTTATTTAACTATTTGGTATATACGCCGCGAAAATGAAAATTTATTGTTTTGATCATCGAGAATCATTCTATAAAATCGAAGAGTAAGCAAAACGTTGACAGGATTCATTTTGATAAAAATACCGCACCAACAAATTACATAGGCGGATAAAGTTTATTCAGGAATGGAAAGCTTAATATTGTACCTATCTAACTAAAGGGAAAGACTTGGAAAGTGAAAAAATCAGTTCATTAAGTCCGAACCCAGCTTCGAGACCAGCAGTTGTTTTTAGTTTTTTTCTTTTTTTCATTTTGAAATCTAGAAAGCTATATAATGCAAAAAATATATGTTTTATGGCGTTAATAGAAATAAAATTATTTACATCAAAAAGTTGTTGCCGAAAAGTCTTAATTTCAAATTAAAAAAACAACATACCAAATTTCACTTTACTAAGATGACGGCAACCCGTGCCGACTTCGTTCCGGAAAATATTTTTGTACACTTGTTGGTAGATGGCAGCTTATCACATTTCGAACGAAATCCAGAGCTGTTTTTGACAGTACAAGGTTTTTTAAATGACCTCAAACTCAGTTTTTCAGTTACCATTTTCAGATGAAATTGAACCAAAGCAGCAGTTAAGAAAAACGTCAAGAATCTGGGGCACTCTAACGTAGATCATTGAATCGTATAAAACATACACATATGTACAAGCCATATCAATTCTAAGTCAGCAGCAAAATTTCCACAGAAAACAAACTTTACAACACCCTGGCAATAAAAGAAAAGTCTAATAAAAAATTTAAACTGTAATTGAATTTGTTCATATTCTCAAGCCTTATGCTATTAACTTAATGGCTGGAAACAAACATAAATTGCGGCTGCTCCGCACGATACCAATGTATCAAATCAATACTTAAAAACGCAATTTAAAAACCCTTCTGAAAGCTGATTCATATACCCAAGAAACAAGCTTTGAACAAGTAGAACGGCATACAGTCGCTTATTATAAACAAATAAAGATACCGTGAATTTTTATTTCAGCTTGAGGGGAATTTCCAAAGTTATAAATTTTATAAATTTTAAAGAAAAATATTCAGAAGGTGTGTTTCAGAATTCTCAGCTAAAATACTACTTTTCTCAAAACGAAATGGACTCAATAATTTACCTTAAAAATTGTCTAAACTAAATAACTGAAGTACAAACAGGGTGTATCATGATTGAACAAAGTCACAGTGGGGCATAAAAGTAAACAAACAATACAATTTTTAAATATTTGCGCATTTGCGGATTAAATTTTTAATCAAGGTATAAGGAAAGTATGTAAAATGCAACATAATAATAAAATTAAAGAAAATACTTTATAAGGTGCTACAGAGTTTCATATTTAAAAAAAATTACGTATTTGTACAAGGAGTTTTGCATAAGATGCGAAAAAAGCTCAAATCACTCACAAAAATCTTCTATCTTCATCCGTATAGGCAGCAGAGCCATTTTATAAAATATTGAGCAAATTAAAAAAAAAAAAATTTAAAATCAACTAAGCCACTTACAACCAATAAATTCTATATAGTGGAGGGCCGTTAGACATCCTGAGTCTTTCCAAAACCGTATCTAAAACACCCTACATAAATAAAAGAAAATTCCAAAAGTTAATAATTAAAAAATAAAAATTGAGAGCGGTGAACTTTTTTTTTTTAACTTTTTTCTATACGCCATACAAAAAAAAAAAAAAAAAAATCATGAAAATCCATGGACTGGCCCTGGATTCCTAGGTAAAAAGCTTACGGCCCTCCACTAATAGTGTTTTTAAAAGTTAGTACCTTGTTCTTTAATTAGCATTTTACTTCAAGTTGACTAAGTGGATGGTTTTCGAGTAATTCAAAGTCAAAATTTAAAAAAAAAAATTGTGTAATATTGCCTTTTTAAGCATTCCTTTTTTTAATAGTCAATGCTTTTATTAGTCCTAACTCCTAAGTCAAAAACAAAGAAATAAACGCAAAAATTTTTTCTTAGAAAATTAAGTGAATGCCCGTCCTGCCTTAACGCAGGGAGATAGAACCCCCTTCGACACGAATTTTTTTTTGCATATTCTTAACCTATCTGCCCTGAGCTTTTGTCGCATCTTATGCCATTCATATGCCATGACATAAGAAAATGGGCACGACTGGCCCGCACAAATTTTGAAGTTGAGTACAAGGTTTAAGTATTCGCTCTTCATAATTTACTTGGTGGTATAGAGTTGCCAGCTACACATTAATTATGAAAATTGAATAAAATCGCATAATCGAAAATCTAAAAACGCCACTTTTTAGCATTTTCCAATAGGTACATTAAAACACTGAAAATTTAGTCAAAATCGTAGGAGCAGTTTTTTTTAAAAAAAAGCTGTTTTTATTTTTCACTTTTTTTAAAAATGATTTTTTTTTAATCAAGTTAATCAAGTCTTAAGATCATGCCAAAAGATCTTGCGACAAAAAATTTTGAAAAAATCCAAGATACAATTGGGAAAATATTTATAAAAAAAAATCAAAATGTGTCTAAAGCTTAATCAAAATTTTTCAAATGTTGCTACGCAATCGGCATAAGAAATGTAATTAAATTAAAAATGTAAACTAAAATACCCGAAATCGTTGGAGCCGTTTTCAAGAAAAATAAGTAGTATCAAAAAGGTTGTTATTTCAAGACCTAGATAATCAAATCCAAAAACCCTTCTGAAGGATGATTCATAGATTTTAACCGCAAAATTTGAAAAAAGTCGGTCTACCAGTTCAGACTGTAGATCCATATACGGACAGTTATCTCAAAATTCTATTTCTGCATTACTGCAAAACCAGCCTTCCTATAATCACAAGTAAAATCCATAAATAATAAAAACAACCATCTTTAGTACCTACAATCTGTCTAAAACGCAAATAGGCAAAAGTGACAGATAAATGTCTTTGTAAATGTTTCGGGAATTGTTAAGGATTAAGTTTCTGTTAATTTTAGACCAAGGACTTTCAAGACATGTGTCTAGATTTTAACGCCGAAACTCTGAAAATTTGCATAGAACAAATAGTTTCTTTTTTATATCAAAAATAAGGAAACTTTGACCACCTGTACCATCCGAATTCTTCAACCAATTCCTATGTATTTTCTCGGCTTTTGAAGGTTTCAATATCACCTTATCCAGTTAATAAATTATTTCTGGATTTTAAGAACACACAGAAATTGCATTTTGCCAGCACTTATGCAAAAATCGCCACATTGGGGCAGGACTGCCATCCCAAGTTTTTTCTGCACAAATGAATAACTTGCCTCATATTTCATATAATTGCAGTTAAAAATCTTTTCAATCGCTTTGTACGATTAAGCAACTAACGTCAACGGCAGGTACTCCCTCGCATAATTTCTATGGTATCACAATGGACCTAGTATTGGTCTAAGTGTGTCAGGTGTATTCTTGACAGCCATTGTAACCTAACCTAACCTAACGTCAACGGCAAACAGAGGATCAAGAACTATATAAGAATATGGATACGAATCACTTAATTAAGGACAAAAACGATAAGTCTCAAAAGAAACTTATCATTTCAACGTAAAAAGAAGCGTTGAGCTAAAGGCAACAATATTTCAGGACCCAATAATCGAATATAAAAACATTTTTAGAATGATCCACACATGACATATTTCAAAAAAATTGGCCAACCCGCTTAAGCTGGTATGGTATCAATACCTACCACAAATAGAATTTAAAAAAAAGAAACTCTTGCATTTTTAAATGATGGGTGTTATCATCTATTTGTGCTAACGATAACATAATAGCATAGCATAACTAATTTAACCAACGGGATGGTTACTGCGCATACACACATTGTTAGTAAATCTGCTTCTAAATGTAATCACGTTTTGCTTGTCCCCATTGTGTGGTATTTTTCTAAGATAATTTGAAACATATCGAAACTCAACTATTTATATGAGCAAGAAACCTTAAATCATATGAATATACCAACAGCTAAGTTAAATTAGTAAAAAGTTCTTCAATTTTTCTTTTCATTTTTTGTTTTTGTTAACAAGAAAGCTATTCAACTTCTCAGTACATTTTGAACTTTTCATTACCTTCGACTTCGACTTCAGCTGTAGTCATTATTCCATAAAAATTGTAATTTTGAAGCCGATGATAGTCTACAGACTGACGGGTTTGGTGTAGATCAACTGGTTTCTCGCTGTGTTCTTTTAAATTTTCCTTGAAATGTATTTAAAGCAATTACAATTTACATAACCGGCAACCATACTAAATAATTAAACCATTGAACGCTCTTCAACCGCTAAGTTTAATTTGATGGGCAGGCAGCAACAAGTTAAAGGTTCTTTTTTTACAAGTTCAACGAGTTTTGTATGTAACTTTTTTTGTTCATTTATTTAACAGCATAACACTACGAGAAAAAAAATAACCAAAAATATTAAGAGAAAGATGCTATCACAAATCGCTACAGCAACATGGCGAAGGTCATGAACCTTTGATGCTGTGGAGATGAGCATAACTCACAGCTACATACAATGAAACATAAAAAAAGGCCAGTTATCGTTAAATTTAATTTCATATATTTGAGGCCTCCTCTCCATATAATGGCTTATTTCGTGGCCCCTTTTCTCATCATCTCAACGCTGGAACAACGCTGAAAATCAAAATCATCCACAATGCATTCGAAGAGTTAACGACAAGTCGTTTTGTAATCGTTTTGATCGCTGCCGTCTCGAGGTTTTACTTAAAATTTAACTCAGATGCAGTAGGTACTCCGTTGAACAAAAAGTACTTAAGCTTATGTTACATGACTTTAAACGTTTACCATTGCATAAAGAACCTAATGCAAGGCACTTAAAAAACTTACCCAACGATCTAAAATCATGAGTTTATTTACCTTCTTAAAGCAAACGTCAGTCAGTTAGCTGACTCAGAAAACAACTCATGCATCTATAGGCAGTTCAATCAGATTGCGTTTATTTGTGTTTGGCAATTTGGTGAAACGAAACAAGCGCACTGAACAGAATTGCGTGCCGGAAGTTCTGGCAGTAGGTTAGCGTTGCTGTTAGGCTGTTAGAAAAAAGTGAAGTAGGTTAGGTTACAAAACACTTCATTTAACTTTAGCCACTGGAGTTAGGTTCTAAAGACGAGCTTTTGTTTGTCATTTAGTTTAAATGGAAATAAAGGAATAGAAAGTCCGGTTGATGCTTGAAGAGAATGGAAAGATCTGAGTTTTATTTACTAACTAATTCTTGCAGCAGTTAACACTTTTTGGTCATACTGATTTGGTGGATTCTACGGTATTCACATCTCTGAGCTTTATGAAAAAAAATATTAAACACATTTTAATTTTAGGCTTGTGATTATCGATTTTATGAAAAGAAAATCTTTTCCTACAAATGGTTCACATCGTTTTGGATAAACCAACAAAATGTTTCTGATAAGATAATAAGCGTTTAAGATATCACGATAATCGTTATCCACGAAGCGATAATTGATTTCGATAAAATGATAATCGTTTTTGGTAACACGATATTCGCTCTTTACGAAACCTGTAATCGGTTTTCACAAAATGATAATCGTTTTAAGTAAAACGACAATGTTTTTTAGTGAAACGATAGTTGTTTTTGATAAAACGATAATCTTTTATACTAAAAGAATAATATTATAATTATAGTAGAACGATAATTGTTTTTGTTGAAGTGATAACTGATTTTAGTGGAAGGATAATAATCGTTTTTGGTAAGGCGATAATCGTTGTTAGTAAAAATAAAATCATTTTCCGTAAAACGATAATCGCTTTAAGTAAAACGATAATTGTTTTTGATGAAATATAATTGGTTTTTATGAAACGACAATTGATTTAACAAAATGATAATCGTTTTCGGTATCACGATAATCGTTCTTCACATCGGTTTTTGGTAAAATGATAATCGTTTTTGATATAATGTTAATGGTTTTTAGAGAAACGAATATTGTTTTTGATAAGACGATAATCGTTTTTTTTGTGAAATGATAATTGTTTTTAGTGGAAAAATAATCGTTTTTAGTAAAATGATAATCAATGTTTGTAAAACAATAAACATTTTTACTGAAACGATAGTCGTTTTTATAGAACGAAGATCATTTTTAGTAAATCAATAATCATTTTAAATAAAACGATAATCGTCTTAAGTAAAACGATCATTGTTTTTGATGAAATAATAATTGGTTTTGATGAAACGATGACTGTTTTTGATAAAACGATAATCGCTTTTGACGAAACAACAATCGCATTTCTATGAACGGTATAAGGCGACTACCATTTTTTCAGTTGTATTAAAATAACTGGGAACCGTTCATCAATCTAATGCTTGAACCAATGAAAAGGGCCCAACACTTTTCCCTTTACCTGCAACATGTAACACATTTTTATCGTGAATTGTAAAGTGCAATTATTTTCAAAAACATAGCTTACTTGAACGGGCGAATCACTTGTAGGTATGAGGAAACAATCTGCCGTAAATAGATAAGGAGTAAAAAACATATTTTTCCAGATCTTTTGCTTACAAACACTAAAAATAAACCAGAACATCAAACACCTGCCTAACAGACTAATGCCAAAAATTGCAAATTTGTGATTCCCTACTCGCTCCATATTAACCTTGTGTTTACTCATGTTAAACATCTCGTTCTTCAGAGTTACAAACTTGCAAATAAAGCTTTATGAATGACAATTCACAACCACTCGACAATATAATTACATCGAAATCGAATCTTGTAATACTAAGTACTATCACGACTGGGATTGGACTTTAATCGCATAAATGATTTTAATCATATACTTCGTAATTCAAGCCTGACCCCTCGGAATAGGGTTAATTCAAAAATAAAAAGCACGACTAAGTTAGTACTTAAAATGTGAAATGCCCCTCCTCATTCTACTGACAATAGCACTAAATAATAATTAGTTTTTTTTCTGCTGAGTGCATATAGTCACGACTTTGTTTTCCATTTTGTTCCGCCGCACTTGACGTCTTCGTAGAGCAAGTAACATTTTGCTGACCGATTTGAGTGGTGATTTATTGCGAAAATAAGATGAAATCACTGTGTGGTGTAGTCTACATAAATTCCCAATAAGCTAAAACACCCGAAAACAAGTTGGCATTGAAGCGTTCACTAACCCAAAGTGAAGTCAACTACTCGCCGCATGTATTCAAGTTCATAGCGAAAATGTTTTTATTGAAATCAGTCAACTAATCGGATTCGAAATTACAGCCACCGCGAAAAGTATAATTTGCGGTTTATGGGCCAATGGTTTTGATCATATTGATTGGCGCGTAATAGCTAGGCTAGTGCCAAACACTTACATGCAATTCCAGTTCAAGTGGAACAAAATCTAAACTGGTAATTTGAAAGTTCTGCTTGGAAATAGGTTTATTGCACTCGAATGGCTGTGTGCTGAAACTCTTCGTCTCCTTGAAACTCAACGAACAAATTTACTAAAATGTATGGGTCTGCAAACCTTGTTGTGAAGAGTAATAAGACCGATATGAGCCGCAAAATAATTAGTCAGAGCTGTGGATAATTTGTACCTACATACTCGTATATAGGTACGCAACTATTAACAACAGTTAAAGAGGCGAAGACTATACTTATCCCCAGGTTATTAGTGCACACGCTTTGAATTCATATTCTTAGCTAAGACAGACACTAAAATTAGTGCTAGTCATGTGCACGTAACTGTCGACACAGAATAAAATTAATTTTGCTGCGCTAATACAAGTGTCAGTAAATTGTTGACTTTTATGAAGCCTTAACGTCTAAAACGTAAACATTTTCTTATTTTAAATATGATGCTTGTTTTCAGTTGGGATCACAAGCTAAATCGTTCTGGGTCTAAATCAAACAGATTTCAAAATTTAATTTACTGAACGATATAATTGATATAATCATTGATTCTGAGGATCTCACAAGTTCAAACCTCATGGCGACTTCATTTACATACAGCAAAGGTTTTGACTCACATATAAAAAAAATCAGAAAAAACAGTTTGAAGAAAATGCTTAAGCTAGAGCCCCAAATTCCGTTCAACAGTGAAAATATTATGAATATAGAGATTTTCGAATCAGTGTGGCATGCCGCTGCGCAAACGGGTGTTGCAAAGTTTCACTGACACTGAAATATCAGACCTTGTGTCCCTTTAGTTTCAGAACTTACTTACTTACTTAAGGTGGCGCTACAGTCCGGGTCGGACTAGGGCCTCAACCAACATGCTTCTCCAGCCAGCTCGGTCCCTAGCTTGGTCTTCCTCTACTGCGCCGTCCCTCGGGATTGGATTCGAAGACTTTCCGGGCCGGAGCGTTGGTGTCCATTCGCTCTACATGACCCAGCCATCTAAGCCGCTGGACCTTGACTCGTTTGACAAGGTCAGTGTCGCTGTACAGCCCGTACAATTCGTCGTTAAATCTTCTTCTCCACTCTCCATCTATGCAGATGGGACCAAAAATCACCCGAAGAATTTTTCTCTCGAAGCATCCTAAAGCGTTCTCGTCTGCCTTTGACAAGGTCCATGCCTCTGCGCCATATATAAGAACCGGGATGATAAGTGTCTTATACAGGGACACTTTAGTTGCTCGAGAGAGGACTTTACTACTCAATTGCCTTCTTAGTCCGAAGAAACAGCGATTGGCAAGAGTTATTCTTCGTTTGATTTCAGCGCTGGTGTCGTTGTCTGAATTAATAGCGGCGCCTAGGTAGACAAAGTCCTTAACTACCTCAAAGTTATAGCTGTCAATCGTGACGTTTTGTCCAAGACGTCGGTGTTGGGTGTCCTTTCTTGATGACAGCATATACTTGGTCTTGCCCTCATTTACCACTAAACCCATCTTCTTCGCTTCCGTCTCAATGCTCATAAACGCGCCATTGACATCACGCTGCATTCTTCCAATTATGTCAATATCGTCGGCATATCCGAGCAATTGAACGGATCTTTGAAAGATTGTGCCTCTTGTGTTGACGTAGGAGTTTTGCACTATTCTTTCAAGAACGATGTTGAAGAAGTCGCATGACAGTGCATCGCCTTGCCTAAAACCTTTTTTGACATCGAATGTATCGGTGAGATCTTTTCCGACCCTGATGGAGCAGCGTGCGTTCTCCATCGTCATCCTACACAATCGGACAAGTTTGGTAGGGATGCCAAAACTAGACATGGCTCTATATAACTCCTCTCTATAGATGCTGTCATACGCGGCCTTAAAATCGATGAAAAGGTGGTGGGTATCGATTTGAAGCTCCTGGGTTTTTTCCAAGATCTGCCGTAGTGTGAAGATTTGGTCTATGGTGGACTTTCCTGGTCTAAAGCCGCACTGATAAGGACCTATCAGGTTGTTGACGAATGGCTTCAGACGCTCACACAATACGGCAGAGAGGATCTTATATGCGATGTTAAGAAGACTGATACTTCTGTAGTTGGCGCAGTTCAGAGGGTCTCCTTTCTTGAGGACCGGGGAAACAATGCTAAGGTTCCATTCATCGGGCATGCTTTCTTCCGACCATATTTTGCAAATGAGCTGGTGCATACTCCTGACCAGGTCATTGCCTGCCGCTTTAAACAATTCGGCAGTGAGGCCATCAGCTCCAGCAGCTTTGTTGGACTTTAGCTTGGATACTGCTGTCTTCACTTCGTTCAGGTCGGGTTGGCGGAATTGTTGGTCTACGTCGCCTAAATCGAATGGTTCTATCTCTCTAACAGCGGAATTGGGTTCATCATCGCCGTTATAGAGCTTGGAAAAGTGGTCTTTCCATATCCTCAGCATTGACTGCGGTTCCACCACGATGTTCCCTTGGTCGTCTTTGCAGGCTTCGGCTCGGGGCTTATAGCCCGAGGCTGTTGTTTTTACCTTTTGGTAAAACTTCCGAACCTCATTCCTGCTGTGGCACCCTTCTATCTCCTCGATCGCGCGCTTCTCATGCTCTCTCTTTTTCCGTCTGAGAAGCCGGTGTTCGTCTCTCCTCTTCTGCTTGTAGAGCTCGTAAGCAGTTCTAGTCTTTTTGTGCAGCGCCGCTTTGTATGCTTCCTGTTTTGCTGCATGTGCTTGCCGGCATTCGTCGTCAAACCAGGGGTTTCGTTGTGGTGGCCGTGTGAAACCCAGCACTTCAGAGGCGGCATCTCTGATGGCTGATTGGCAGTGCTGCCACTGGTTCTCTATACTTGATGCTGGCGGCATAGGACTCCTTAAGAGGTTGTAAGAGACTCGATCGGAAAAGGACTTGGCGATCTCTTGCGATTGTAGTCGTCCAACGTCGAATTTTCTCACAGTATTTCCTTGTGTTGGCTTGGATCGGGATATCCGCAGTCGTACCTTGGCTACAACAAGGTAGTGGTCCGAGTCAATGTTGGCCCCTCGGAATGTTCGGACATCCTCTATACTGGAGAAGTGTCGTGCGTCGATCGCAATGTGGTCAATCTGATTGACGGTTGATTGATCAGGAGATTTCCATGTCCCTTTGTGGATATTGAGGTGCTGGAACCTCGTACTAGCTACCAGAACATCTCGCCCCGCAGCGAAATCGATCAGCCTGAATCCGTTATCGGAGGTGTTGTCGTGCAGGCTGTATCTTCCGATTATTCCACCAAAGATATCCTCTCTTCCTAGCTTGGCATTAAAATCTCCTAGAACAATCTTAATGTCATAGCCAGGGCACTGCTCGTATGTTTTGTCCAGGAGCTCGTAGAATACGTCTTTGGTGTCTTCATCCTTTTCCTCTGTGGGGGCGTGTGCGCAAATGAGGCTAATGTTGACGAATTTAGCCTTGATGCGGATTGTTGCTATGCGCTCGTTCACATAGTTGAAACTCAAGACTTTTTGCCTGAGTCTAGTTCCAACAACAAATCCACATCCAAACAATCGCTGCTTTTGCTCTCGGTAGCAATCGCCGTAGTAGATATCGCAGTCTTTTAATTTGCGTCTGCCTGGTCCATCCCATCGCATTTCTTGGATAGCGGTAATATCTGCTTTGTAGCAGTTTAGGGCTTCCGCTAATTGTTCGGCTGCACGTGGTCTATTAAGGGACCTAACATTCCACGTACAGATCCGAAGTTCGTTGTCCGTTTTTCGTTTGCTTGGTTCGTCATCAGTAAATCCGTCCGTATCCGAGGCTTGTTGGTGCTTCGCAACTAACAATTTCTTTACGTGGCCGGGAAGTCACCCCGACAGCACGACCCCCAACCTGGATGGCCAGATCCTTGTATAACTCCAAAGATGGGGAGCCGGATAAACCGCTCCTTATAGGCCTGAGCTCCAAATATGTTGTAGTAGCCCTATAAGGTGTTCACTAAGTAGTTCAACCTGACTGGAACTGTAGACGCCACCGTTGATTCCATCTAGGGAATTCCTCCGCTGCCGTCTGGATGAAAGAAGAGGTGCCTTAGTGGGAACACCTCTCCCCCCCTCTCTCGTTTGCTGCCACCAACAACCTTCCACTGGGGTTGAGACCCAATCTCCAGTTGAGGTACTAGGCACCCGATGTTCACCACGTGGAGGTGAGAGTAGGAGTTGGTAGACAGAGGTGGGTTTTAAGAAAAACCTATGAACGCTAGGGTCCTCTTGGGTGCACGTGTCTACCATTTAAACATCTTAGTTTCAGAACACTGTTAGTTTTTAGTGCCAGAGACCTGTAGCAATTTAGTGTCACAGTTCTTGGGTCAGTTAAGGATCGGAGTCCTAAGCCGCATTAGTGTCAGAATCCAGTGATACTTATTGATGACAACACCTTGAGTTACTTTAGTGTCAGAACTCTGTCGCTTTACTACGAAAATCATGTGACACTATAGTGTCACACTTAAGTCTCACAATTAAGTGACACGCTTGAATGTCATACTTTAGTGTCACACTTAAGTCTCACAATAAAGTGAAACGCTTCAATGTCACACTTTAGTGTCACACTTTAGAGTATCACACTTTGGTGTGTAACAAATTAGTGTCAGACTTTAGTGCCCTTTTTAACCAATAGTTATTTCTTGGCATATGTCTAGCATTTTACGCTATCACTTTCGAGTTTTAATGGCACATCAAAGCCGTCTGATGCTCAACTTTTAAATGCCCGTTCCATGTGAGTTGAAAGTGCTAGAAACTTGTTGCACTAAGCTGTAAAATCCTTGCGACACAACAATGAATCTATCAAATTACATGAAAAATATTATAAATTACCAAGTGTCAAAATCAACTGTGTACTTTATCAGACCATATCCATATAATTAGAAATATGTCGAAAATATGAAGCCAATGACTTCAATCTAGTAATTTGAAACATCGTGCGATCCGTGTTAGTTCGTTCAAAACGAAATCAATCAGTTATTTATGATAGAAAAAAACTTCCGATTGGTCAATCTAAAATGAGGTTATTACAGTCATATGAGTTGAAAATCTCATAGTGTTGTCAGGATTCACGCAGATTTGAAGCTTTTATTAGATTTGTCATTGAAAAGTGGAAACATATTCTGCGAGAAGTTGGTAAGTCCTCTGCATGCAAAAACACCGCCGTAAAAAGCACTTTCTAAATTAGCAGCTCGAAATCTCGGCGTAAGATTGAAGTTACTTGAAGCGCATTAGGCCCGAGGGCCCTCAATCTTTGTTGTAGGTCAAAAAACACAATCTAGATGTCGAATTGTCGAATTTTCAAAACTAACCAATTCACACGATTTTCGACAACTAATTTAATAGCTAACTATTTTCTATTTGCAAATTTACCATTTCTGGGTATTCGTCAGAAGCAGATTGACACTTAGCAATTTAGTAAAATTTTTGCTTATTTTTGCTCTGCGGTGCCAGCAATAAAACAAATGAATAAATGATATTGAACACAGCATTTTTGGGATATACCAGAGCCAAATGCTTTGTTCTCTCTCAACAATATCTGTGATTACTTTTACTAATTTACGTCTGAGCTAATTTCATACTCGTATTGACAAAATCAAAATCTGGTAACTGGGCGAAACGCATAAGGAGTGAAGGTCACTTGAACTTTTCATTTTGATTTTAAAAATCAACACTCCGTAAGAAAACAATAAATTCTTTTATTATTTTCTTTTTTTCAAAAAATCAAAATTAGTCTAAGAATTCTAAGTATCATTCGAAACCAGAACAATATTGTCATTAGGACTCGAAGAATGTATAAATGAATGATTCATACATCCGTCCAGTGTGACAACAGATTGAATGTTTTGATTCGACCAAAACCAATATCAAACCAGAAATTCAAGAAATCTTAATTGACTTGGATGAATCTATCATAACAAATCGCACAGAGTAAACAAATAACTTGTACCCTATTTTAAAGGTCAAACATTGAACCGAAATACATCAAACTTAAATTATTTTGTTGTATAAATTACTTGTTATGTGTTTCGAAGTGAACACATCATATACCAACCGTAATTAAAATGCTTTCCAACCTGTGGGTCACTTTATTAACAATGCAAAATGCTTTAGGAGGCACTTAGTCACTTACACGTACCTATATGGGCTTTAATCACAAGAAAAACAGTTCTATTAAGTGCTCTGTGGAATGCAGGCTGCAGGGCGCCTTATGTAAGACTCGTTCAATTTCTGTCTGCAGAAAGTAAAAGCACTTTGATAATATGTAATCCATTGGCAGCCTTTAGAATATATGAACAGTGATCAGTCTAGAGACATTAGTGTTTGGTCAGTATGTCAGCAAGCAACTACTTTTTCAATGTTTATTTAAATACTGATTTATGGATTTTTTGTGGGGCTCTTGATCTGAGTTAAACGATCATGTATGTCAAGGACAGGAAAAAACAGGTCTGCGATTACAGTTAAAGCACAACTAACAAACATTCATAAAAAACTGTGATAATTTTTATAATCGTTGCTTTATGTGTGAGTTGAAAAACTGTTCAATGATATGAGCTTTTAGATGTAAAATGAAAATTAATAAGCCCAGGTGGTGAGCCCAGAGCAGGGAACCGCGGAACCTAGCTCAATATTTTTTTATATTATTATTCGAGTTGATATAGATTTGGGTAAATGATTTTTACACCTTCCAGACACGATTGACTACAATAATTGGTGATCGGCTCTGGGCTTCACATTTCACAGAACTCATCCCTGCATTTTTTGAATTACTTTCGATTTAGAATCAAATTCTTTTTTACAAAATTTTCCTTTACTAATGGTTTGTGCTCTTATTAGTTTTGAATCGAACACAGACAACCGAAAGTAGGTAATTTGTCCAGAAAACCTACAAAAGTCTTATCAACGGAAAACTTACAAAACTCGATTTTCTAGACAGAGTAGGTGTCTTTCGGTTTTCTCTTTTTAATTTCCCAAAAACTAGGAAAGATTTTCTCGTTCGGTTTTCAGTGTTTGAATAAGATTTATTTCATGAGGCGAAATTCTATATTTTGATTTTTTTTCCTCAAAATTTTGACTTTGTGATTTTAGTACTCAAAAACTATTCCCTAAATAAACTTGAACTAAAATTTTAATGAATGAACAAAGTAAAAGCTCTCAAAAAGAATGTGGTAGTAAGTGGCTTAGTTAGTAAGTGGCTTAGTGGTAGTAAGTGCCTTTTCATGGCATGAAATTGCTATCGGAGAAAAGGTTTCTGGGAAGCCTGCCACTCAACAAGCAGACACGCTAACATTACGCCACGGTCACCTCATAAAACACACATAACGATAAAAGCCCTATTTATAAAATTGTATGAAAAAGTATTTAAACAGAGTTCTTTGAAAAAATTAAACCGAGTTGCCAACAGAGGGTATTGTATTTATTGCATAGATAGCTGACTTCGAAAAACCGTCGAGCGGGAGCGCTCTACATGGCCCAACCATCGAAGTCTCGCAATGCGAACTCCTGTGGCCATGCCCGTGTCACGGTGCAGCTCATATACAGCTCGTTCTTGTATCTTCTTCTTCACACATTGTCTTCGCATACGGGACCAAAGATCATGGGTTTCCTCATCCGCCTTCGATGAAGTCCACGCTTCCACACCTTACAACAGGACTGGCATGATTAAGGTCTTATAAAGGGTTAGATTGGTTTTTCTAGGGAGGGTTTTGTTTCTCAATTGCCTTCTTAACCCAAAGAAAGAAGCAGCTGTTGGTAAGAGTTATCCTCCATTTGATCTCCACACTGATGTTGTTTTCCGTGTCTATAGCGAATCCCTGGTAGACAAAGTCCTGTACTACCTCGAAGTTATGTCTGTCTATTGTGCCGCTTTGTCCGATTCGTCGATGTTCAGTGTCATTTTTTCAAGACACCATATACTTCGTTTTAATTTCATTAGCCATCAAACCCATTTTTGCCGCTTCTGTTTCAATGCTCGCAAAAGCACTTACGACATTACGCCTCCTTCTTCCCATTACGTAAATTTCGTCTGCGTGCGCGAGTTATTGTAGTTGTGTTGACGTTTGAGTTTTGCACAATCTTTTCAAGTATGGTGTTAAAGAAATCGCATGACAATTGGTGGCCTTGTCTAAAGCCTTTTTTCCCCATTTATTGAATTTAATGCAATTCAATAGACAAACTTGCTGACTATTGACATTGCAAAATTCCCTTATTCCATTGAATGATAAAATGATTCCAGTCTTTTCTGAATGATGATAGTTTTTAAATTGATCTTTGAACGAACCTTAAAATGAGAAAATTTCAATCTTCCACTCTTGCGTATACGTGCTCTTTTTTAGTTTACAAGTTGTATTCAATAATGTATTTATTTATTTAAAATGTATATATTCCGAAAACATTTGTGTCATGCCTCAAAATGTATTCTTTTAAATAAAAATGTATATCACAAATTTTTGGAATATTAAACAAAATAATCTATATATATATATATGTATGTATAATTGTCTGAGATAAACTACTAAACAACGGATTTTTTTGATATGTTTAAAGGGACGAGAACCTGAAAGCTACGGGAACAATCTCAAAAATTCTTTCAGCATTAGGATGCTTCATCATCCTTACAGGTTATATTTTATCCCAATATTCCAACGGGAACGGGAACTGGAAACTGAAAACTTTCAGGCAATCTTCAGTTAGGCACAGCGAGTGTTTGAAATGTTGGTTTTCGTCACTTTTGTGTGAACAACGCTTTATATATATTATAACAGAGAAGCGCCGCGCCGGCGGGTCAGCTAGTTCTTAATAAAAGTTGGACATAAGTCCAATGTCCATAACTCGATTATAGACTCACAAAAAGTTCTGAACTTGTTTCTCACTTAATTTTTTGTATTTAGAAAAAAAAAGGATTGTACCTGAAAAGAGTCTACCATTTGAAAAAAAAACCGTTGTTTTCGACCACAACCGTAGCTTAAATTTATCTGAGTTTAAGGTCATTATTAGTTTTGTGATTGAAAATTGAAACTATATCATCATTAAACTAAGAATAGCCAAAAATCAGCTCGAACTTTAGACTTTTATTAGTTTCGTCATTACAAAATGTCAAAGGGTGCGTTTTTAGACGTGAAGAAATGAAACGCTTATAATTTTAATATAGCCAAGAATTAAGCTTCATTATAAAATAAGAGTTTGCCATTATGTTTTAAATATTATTTCGTGCAAATGGCATTCGCGAATGACTCGAATAATTTCCAGCCGAGAAACCCTATTTTCGATCACATTTTGCAGAATTTAGGGGCCGTAAGTCAGCAATAACGGGCTGAATATTCTCTTTAACGCCGTCAATCGTCACTGGCTTATCTGCGTAGACAAGCGTTATCACAAAACTCCACAAAAAATAATCCAGCCGTGTTAAATCAGCTGATCTTGGAGGTAACTCAAATGTTCGAATTGATGTAAAAATTGGCTTCAACAGCGACTTCGTTTAGAGACAATCTACCGAAAGTACGCAGTACCCAATGGTCGTGCAGCTTTAGTGTTCAAATTCCACGATTCAATGGCAAACCAAACTGAGCATAAATCGAGTGACAGATGTCAAAAGACCAACTTACAAACACGTCTAAAAAAAACATCCTTTACTTAGCAGTACTTTGCAAGGGCCAAGAAAATACGCCAAATGTTAATTTTCGAAAAAAAAAAAATTGCTAAAATATTGCCTCTGTAAAAATACTCAAATCAGAAAAATCGACTTATCCCTATTTCAAAATCCAAAAGATGCTGTAGAATTGGATGCGAACTTCTAATTCAACCGTCAGTATAACTTGGTCTGAAATTCGCCAACTTCTGTTTGCATCAACGCATTGCATATCCACAGGCAAACCAATAAATTTAGACAATCATTTTTCCCTCTAGATGGCACCCTGAACTTTGTTTTTTTCCTTTCGCGCAAAATCCTTCTTTTCGCTCAGCTCCTTAAACAACCGGGAATTTGTGCCACGTCAATATTGTGCACCCACTCAGTAAACACTCTTCATTCAATTCCGATGCATAAGAAAATGCCGACAAGTTGAACTGGTTGAACTACAATTTTCTAACGTTGATGTCATTCTAAAAATACTTTTGGCAATTAACTTTTCCATTCAGGACGTGTTGTGTGTTGAGTTCTTGGTTCTTGTTGACCCAATAAGTGAATCGACCTCTGCGGGTGTATAACCTTTCCACTGGTGCGGATGCCATTATTGATTTTTCCCCCAAAGTAAACATAAACATTAACTGCAATTTCTTGAGAGGAAAAGATAAGTTAGAGAAAAGTTTCTTGCGTAGATTCACTTTGAGTTTAGAACAAACAAACAAAAAACCGCCATAAAGTATGCTAATGCGAAACTTCATATTTCGTTCGAGTTTGCCCACGCGTTCACCACATTTCATATTATGACGTCATTTATTTGAGCGTCACTATCATAAGTATCGAAATCGTTTATTCAATTCCACTTACACTACTTCTTATCGACAGCAACAGCCTGGGAACCAACATCATCATCACCACCACCACAATTCATCGTCAGGAGAAGGTGAACCCAGTCGTGTGGAGCACGTTTCGATTGACATCGAAAAAGCTTCCAACGGAGACCATCACAAAATCAATGGAAACTCTACATCGGAGTCTCCGCATCTCATAACAGCAACAGTCGGAAACGGAACATCGCCAACAGGCGGCAACAACAACCACAAAAACAACCACAACCAGCAAGAAAAGCTTGCCAAACGATCGCGAGCAGCAGTCTTTTGTCGTGCGGCTTTCGCGTCGGTTGGTTTTTGTTTTTTAATCGCTGCTGTTGTGCTCCTTTGGTACTTCATGGGTTGGGAGTACGGTTTTCCAGCATTGCTGGTTGCTTTTGTAACTGTTGTCCTGTCAACGGTCGGCTGGAGGTGGTTCTACATCGCTGCAGTTACCAGCAAACGGGATTTAACGTAAGTTTGTTTATTTTCTATTTCAATTTTCAGTTCCACTGTGTTTCAAGTTATTTTCGTGGACGTTGATCACCTATCGTGCAATTATGGACGCGGCACTTCAGCTGAGTGTGCTTAGTTCAGCAAATTGTAGTGCCGCTTGTTGATGATACATAAATCAGGTGGATGAACGATGCCCTTAGCCTTAGCAACTGACTGGGTAGACTTGTTTCATAAACCATCCAGACAATTGCTTCTGACAAAATTTGCCGCGTGTTGTCGTTCGTCTGTCGTTCGCCAGTCGAAGAAGGAAACCGAGACTCAATTTACATTTCTCTATAGTGCTTGTCGTTCATAAACCGGGATTTGTTTTTTTTTCGTGTTTGTTCATTTTTATTGGTGAGCGTAATTAGGTGAATGAAAGCGAGCTATTTTGTGAAAGGCGAATACAAACAGGGTGTAAACGCCAAAAATAAAATGTAATAAAACAAATAAATGGAGTGCGTGTTGTGCATTGACGGAAATCGCCGCTCGCAGATGTTCTTAAAATGTCAACACTGAAGTTACCTTTGACCTGGTTCGGTTTTGTTTGCTGTGTTTGTGTGTTGTATATGTTTACGAAAACAACTTTTATGGTCAACTTGCCAAGGCAAACAAACGGCTAACGTATTCGAGGCGCAAATGGAATTTTTCTTAAAATTGTTCTTCGTGTTGGTTGTAGTAGAATGCTAACAGGTTTCTTCCAAAATAGTGTGAATAGCAGTTTGACATCATGATCAGTTTGGACTTTGGAGTTGATTTTTTTGAGGTTTACTCAAACCAGTGTTTTGTATACATTTGTGTGTGTCGCAACTCGTAAGCGTCGTAGCCCAAGGTCATTTAATGTTATTGTCTGTCCGAGATTCATCTACCTTCATCTGGCATTGAGAGTTATTGTTGCTCTTTTAACAAAAGGCTTAAAACAAACTTTGTTTGGTTTTCACTTTTGCTGGGTCAGGCAGTAAAAATTTAAATGGGAATTACCGACAACAACAAATGAAGTGTCTTTGTACACATTTGCTGAATTATTTTTAGTTTTTACTTTGGTTTGCTAGCCTTATACTTGATTTGAAATTTTTTCCTTAATGTGTTGATTCAAGTGATGGGCATGTTTGAAAGTTCTACAAAAATTTATTCCAAATAGTTTTTTGTTTTTATTTGCATTCGATTTATACAAGGAGTTCGAAGGTCTTACTTGATTTGCAGTCAGGCTTATGCAATGTCGATTGTTAACAAAAGCTAAGGTCGATAGGAAGTTGTTGCATTTTGAGATTAATCTTCCAAGTTTTGATATTTTTTGTTAGCAGTAGAAGTTCAAAATATGCTCAAAGATTAATTTGACCTTACAAAGAAGCATAGTTTTTGACTTACATTGAAACAAAAACTTCCAAATTTTCGAGCATTGTAAAAAAACCCGTATTCTCGCTGTTTGTGACTCCAAACGAGCTGATTTTTCTCTGCCAATCACAACTCACAAGACAGTGTAACTCACGGGCGGATCGATATTGTGAAGCAAAGAAGTGGAGGAGATGTGATCCCTTCGAGAGCACGGTGCTCGTAACGTCGAAAAATTAAGAAGACGAAGAAGAAAAATCGCAAATCACAAGGACAAATATCAGATTGACCTAAGAGCAGGCTTGCGACTTTCACAACGCTTAGGTGCTCCTTTTATCGAATCATGTCAGAAAGTTTGAGGTGTCGTAAATTGTTTAACCTTATTTCCCTTAAAAATTGATTTATAAACAAAAACCTCTATGTGTTGATATGTCCACTTATTTACTGAATGTCATAGAAAACAAACTCTACTGCCTGGAATTGAGTAAAGAATAATGAGAGCGTATTCAGTCTTGACATTGATCTCATTAACTGCATCTCATTTCATTAAATTTTTCTTCGTTTTCTCTAAGGGATCACAGCTCCTTCACTTAAATGAAGTTGCACAAGTGATCCGCCTCTTTTCACACGCTGTTTTCATTCAATCAAATATAAGGTTTGTTCTTTGAAGCCCTAGGGTCGCCTTGGGGTCGCCACAAAGCGTTTTTTGAGAAACATAAAGTCGCCCTGAATGTCGAATTGAGTGTTTTTTGAGCCCTAGGGTTCACCTAGGTTTTCCATAAACTCGCCATCCCATGTCGGCTGTCAAATGGCATGTATTTTTTTTTTTTAATGACGGGATGTGTGGTGATTTGTGGTTTTGCGTTGTTTGAGGACACGAAAACTCAGGTTTTTTTGACAAGTCATAGGGTTGTCAAGAAAACCTGGATCAACCCTGGGAAAAGTTCAACGAACGGACCTATAATTAGAATGAAGTTGCACCTGGTGATAGTATTCACGTAAAAATCGTTTTCGTTTAACGGTTCTCGTACGAAAGTAGTTCTTTTTAAATGACTGGCATTTGCCTGTGCTTTTTTCGTTTTAATTTGATTAAGTCCAATAATTTTGCTCTTTTTACAAATAAATGTTGACCCTTGTTGTGCTAAAATTTTGTTTCACTTAATCGTCTTACAGCCTGGCCATTTTTTAGTAGGGTATCGTGCGTTCTGTTTTGTTGAGTAGATATATGCACTACTGGCGCTTTACTAGTCTTTTCTATCAAGACCATAAATATATTTCATTTCTCATTCGAGTTTCTCTTAAGAGTAGTTTATTTTAAAGTTATTGGTTACTTGTGTACGAAGAACTCATTTCCACGAACTATGGCAATCGACCCAAGTGCGTTAACGTCCATATGTCGGATACAACTTTTAACTTAACCAAACCTAACCTTGACCGATTCGATAACTTATCTAATTTGTTTATTTAAATGTCGTGTGCAGCTTTCTGATATTGAAGCGTAGCGAGTTTCATTATTTCCATTCTACTTCATTATCATAAGCCATTAAGTTGTTTGTGTTGTTTCAAAAAGCGTTAGAACTTTACCATATTCAGATCAGCAGTGGAACGAACTTGTTTATCTTTTGTCAACTAAGCACTGTTAATAGCAACTGTAATCATCAATTAATAGCAATAAAGTCGTGTGAATTTTAACACAAATTATAATTTGCTCATTAGTATATTACCTGTCAAAGTTATTAGTTTCCTCTGTAAACAATTTGACACATTCAAGGAAAATAAAATATCAACACCCACCATAGCACTGAATCTCTACTAGAATTAAATGATAATGTGTCATGTAGCCAGTATTTCCAGTGGAGTACTCTTGTTTTTTATTGATCGATATAAATGTCGGGGCCTCCATTGGAAATATTCGCTACATTTCTTGGTGAAGGCGTAGGGCCATTGAAAACCGATTGAAAATTATATGTGGTTTCTATTGCATTTACCTGCAGGCACAAGGCAATGGCTCAGTTTACACCGAGGACTGTATTCAGATTGGCTCTATTCAATACCATGAATAGCTCGTCCCTATTCAAAATGTTTGACCCGTTGGATTATAGTCTCTGTTTTTCATTGATAGCTTCTTTTTGAATGCCCACAACATCTCTCTCGTTAAGTTTTTATACTCGTATTATGTTTTTATCACGGCCGATATGAGTTTATTTTGGAAATGAGGTAATTTTGAAAATAAGATATTTTGGGATGTCAACTTCTATGAAAAACTTAGATTCAAAACTATCTTTTCAAAATCCACAGTTTTTCAATAGAGGATCATCCTGTGGTGAGTACCAATCTAGAGCTAATTCAGCCAAATTGGTGTGTTAACCTACATTTGATCCTAACAACTATAGGATGATCCTCTACTGGAAAATTGACCCATATACCCTAATCAAAACATAATATTAAGCTTTTAGAAGCATTTTCGGACTTTTCAGAGTAGGTACTAAACAGAGTTACAGTTACCTTCACAGTTTACCTTATGATTTGAGACCTTATCGCCTATTCATGCAAAATGAAACATTAAGACAGAAAGGTTTTGTAGTGACAGCGACAAATTCAGCTGTCAAATTATTGTGGTGCCCGTGTATCGCCTTGCGCGAGAAATTGGCAAGTCCTCTGGTAGTAAATTCATTTCAATGAAAATCGCTTTCTCGATTAGCCACTCGGAACCGGCAGAATATTGTAGGTCCCCTCCATTCCTTCACAAGGCATGGTTGTGAGAAATGCGCTATGCCATTGGGTTTCTTGCTCTGTTACGCCACCCCATTTATTTTATTTATTTATTTATAAATTATGTCTACATAGCGATATATGAGCGTTACACTTATTATAAGTCTGTTATATGTAACCGGTTATTCATTTCGTGGTTTCAAGTCAGTGGAGACAGCTGTCTAGCTAAGCTAACATTTGATGTGTCATAACAGGTTCGATAATTCCACTTTATAACTTATTAAAAATACTGGGTTTTCGGTTCTCAAAAACGCTGAACAACGAAATCATCTCACGTCCCTGTCATTTGATGAAAAATATATGCCATTTAACAGCCGTGTTTGTTAGCATAAACCTACTTTAGAGCGAGTTGAGGAAAAACCCAGAGCTCAAAACGCACTCAGTTTAACATTCAGGGCGGGTTGAGATTTTTAAAAAATCGCTTTGTTGAGACCACAGGAAAATCTAATGCCTTAATGAACAAACCTAATATGAGTTGAATGTTTCCCATTTACGATAAGAGATCCCTTGATAATCGAACAACTTGTTAAAATTAACAAAACGTCAAAACCTTTCACGTTGCCACTTTTCGCGCATTAAACGGTGATTATGGACGTCATACTCAACCGATTATGGTAGTAATTGGTAAAATTTTCAAGAAATTTGCAGAGAGTGGAAGCGCGTTACTGATGTCGTAAGGCCTGTGCAATTTTGTAATGTCGAAAATATTCCTGCTGTTAAGTGCAAGTGGTTCCCTCAGCCTCAACATTTGAAACCAGAAGTTGACTAAACCTCGCTTTTGACCAGCGATTTATGAGATAATGACTTCGACGATATGTGGTTCCAACAAGACGGGGTAACAAGCAACACAACACCACTAATTATGGCTTTATTGCGTGAAAAGTTTCATGGTCGCATTAATTTCACTATTTTGGCGGCATCAATTACGCACCAAGATCATGCGATTTGACACCATTTTATTTTTTTTCTGTCGTAAAATCTACATTATTTATGTCACTACGCGAATAATTCACAAACTCGAATTAACAACCAATATTTCTCTAGTTATGGCCGAGATACTGCCCAAAAACTACGAAAAATGTAGTTAAAAATTACATCAAAAAGATCGCATGCTGCGAATTTTCCCCAGCCCAGGCGGTCATTTGTATGATATTGATTTTAATCCCAGAGGGTTACTATCAAACAAGTTTCAAAACAAATCGTCGACATTTTTCTGTTTTTAGTTTCCTAAAGCTTACCAATAAAAAAAGTTGTGAAACAAAGTTCTTGTTTACTTAGCTAGGAATCGATTAACAACTGAAGATTCTGAAAACTTTAGTCTTCTCTGTTCAATCGCAACTCAGATCAAATTTTAGATTTTAGATGAAGGACGAGTACGAGCACATATAAAGTTAAACTCGTTATGTTATTTTCTCCAAGCCAGTCTAAGTTATATCTTCAACACTTGTTGAAAAATCAATGAGATTTGACTTTCATGGTTCAAAGTCAAACTCGTTATTCTCTCCAACCTCCAAGCTAATCTAAGTCATTAATGTTATATTTTTAACACTTCTTGAAAAATCAATGAGATGCTATCGAGGATCAATCAGTAATAAGCTTTAGAATCAAATTTGATCAGTAAATTAATTGGTCACTTGAGATATACATATGCCTAAAGATCAACAAGAAGTTGTAGTCTAGTTTTGCCTTTCAGTCACAACATGTGCTGCCATCTTTTTGCTTCGTTATCACATCTGCATCTATAGGTCTGTATCTTTACTCACCCGCGGGATCGCAAAACGTGTATCTTTACTTTTTTTTGACGTAAAAATGGCAGAGCTTTTGCTTTTTTGTCACTTCCCCTCCAGTAAGAATTTACCCGAACAATTTGCTCGTGCACTTTCTTGCTTGTCAAATCGGCTGTTTGTGAAATCAGCTGGTCGAAACATTTCGATTGAATACGAATCTATATTTGAAATTATATGAAAAATGGAAAGCATAATCTCTCTTTGTTGGTTTGAAAATTCAAAATAATGTTAAGTACGCTATGCAATATTGCTTTGAGCTCATTTTAACACGTTTCTGAAACAAAATTGTTTGTATGCTTTTTAGTATCTCTACTGAGAGTGTATGATAAATGTCATTCAGCAAGAAACATCCCAAAGGCGTATCTTTACGTTTCATTTTCGGATGGAGATTACAAAAACAACATTAAAAAGCTCGAGCCCAAACTTTTCCCGGGCTTTTTCCCAAACCTTACACAGAAAGTAAAGAAACAGACCTTATGTCTCCAATCGCATTGTGGTCGAATGTTATTTACCTTATATGTTAATCTAGATACTGCAATCAAAGTCAGTGGCATCTGGTCTAGACCGTAATGTTTTAATTTTGTGATTTTTTATTTTACTTTTCCAATCTCAATCTGTGAACAAAATCAGACAACAATTTCAATCAATTTGTTTTTCAAATTCGAAAACAGTTTCATAGCTCAATGTGTGATTTAGTTTGGTTGATAGTATTTTTGATTAGGTACTTTATTTTATCAATATTGTATGTTTCAAGGCCTTACTTAACTACTTATTCATTTCCACTGATGTTTTCTAATCAGAATCACTATAAGAGATAATAGGTTTGTCCGTAGAAGTTCTGGGATTGCCCTGTGATCGCCACGTTTTTTGGAACACTTAAATTCGCCCCGAATGTCAAACTAAGTTTTTTTTAACCCTGAGTTTGCTATCAACTATCAACTCGCTGTCAAATGGCATTTATTTTCCTTCAAATGTAATAGATTTTTTGGTTTCTTTTTTGACAGTTCATAAAAGAAACTTGTGTCATCCCTGGGAAAAGTTCAACCAGTAAAGCTAATGACTGATACAGATGTTTGATAATCATAAACTTAAAGGCGAAAACAGTCATCTATGGAAACGATATCATAAACCGAGTTTTATTGGGAATTTTTATATTCACTTCACTAAGGCGCTCAATAAAACGCTGTACTCACTTATACAACTTTATTTCATAAACTCCATTTACCAGCCATCCCCGTTGTTCACTTCTGCAAGTGACTTATTTTTGTCCACTTACGTTGTTCACTTTAGAGTTGTTGTTTTCCTTGGGCGATGTCTTGCGATGTTTTGCTGAAGTGAATATGAATTCTCAATGAAACTCGGCTTTAGTTAACACTTGATTGTCTTGGTTAACAAATAAATAGTCCTGTAATGAATATTTGGTTAAAAAATTGCAAAGCGTAAGAAATGACACAAATTTCTTTACGAGATCTTTCTAAAAGAAGTTTCCATAGTATTTATTTTTCCTTCATGGGAAACAAAGCTTCTAGGGCTTTGTTGAGTATACAACTCAATCTCGTTTTTGCGACCATTACTTAGCTTTGTTCACATACGCAACAAAGTATTTTTCTTGGGACAATGAAAAAAGATCTCCTGAGCGGAAATATATACACACCACGAATCTGTTTTGACGACACCTTCTAAAAATGTCTTTAAGCTGTGGAGGAAACTTATGTCGATTTCCTTTGCAAAAACAAAAGCACTCTAAAAAAGTGCTTTTTTTTCGTGCTCACTGGAACAGAAAAGACAAAATTCTTTTTTTATCATTGTATGTGTGCTATTTTTGACAACCAACTCTTCCCGTTTGTTTTGTTCTGCAATTTATATAGAAAGAATGTTTTCGAAACTTTATTAATAAATGCACTAGGAAGAAACCTCCTCATCCGAATAATTGTACACAACACTTTGAACAAAATTATTCACAGAATGACTTTCGTTTTGTGTAAGGAATTTCAGAATTTCAAACACTTCTTCGTTAGAATCAGAACTAGATGACGACTCATATATATTTTGATAATTTCAGCTAAAATTGAGCGATCCATTTTCACAAAATAGTTTATTGTTTATTTTTATAATCTCTCTTTCACAGTCTTTTAACCAAAAATGCAAAATAATCAAACTGCAAACTGGTAAACGTCAAATGTTTTGTGTTGGTGTACGTGAATGTGCGTGTAAATCTTGCCTCTGAATCGAGATTCGTAAAAGTGCTTTTTCGGGGCAAAAAAAAAGTGATCTAGTGCCTCAATGTAACATATTTCGAGCGAAAAAGCACTTTTAAAAGTGCTTTTGTGTACCACTGGAAATCGACATTAGGTATTGTAAATTTACAAATGCCATGTAATACAATTACAAATACACATGTAAATGACTATTCATTTTGATCACTATAATTCTAGCTACAAGCTCGTAAGTTCACCAATTTCAACCCAACAAGTCATTGAACCCTGAACTAACCCAGACAAAAATTTTATCGCATTCGATTCACTGAAAACATAAAAATACATCTTTTCATTAATGCACTTGCACACACAGCAAAGCAAATGTACAAGATCACCACCCGGATGGCGAGAGCTAGTACCTATCTACCTGACAATCCACAATTGAATGGGACAAAATATAGAAAACCCAAGTGCAATTGAACTATGCACACAATTCAACAGACGCTTTTATATCATTAAGAAACGATAATCGCACGCATTCGCAATATGAAATCCGAGTGCTAAAAATAAACTCGAACCATTAAACCAAAAATTATAAGCAACCCATCACTTCCAAAACAACACACAGTTTCTGGTTTTAAATGTCAGAGTTCCGCGTGTATCTCTACTATACAAACAACGGAAGCGAAGAGACAGTGACTACGTACAACATAGCAAACAGTTGTGACCTTAAGTTTAAGTAATCGCAGCTGCCGCCCGCTGTTGTCGTTCCCGCCGATTCTCACTAAAATGATAGCCTAAGCTGTTTGGTTGACTAGAGATTGAGGTCAATGACTCGTTACTTTCATGCAGAGATTTTGGTCCCAGACGCTGCGTTAGCTGGGAAAATGAACGCAATGAGATTGTTTAGTTTTGTAGGATTGTAACCACACTCAAGAAAGTAGCAAAGATGCCTGTGAAGTAAACCACATCTAGCGCTTTCACCTCTTCAGATCTTGCGCGGCAAGAGCGTGATCAGTGATCACTGATGAGTAATCATGATCGGTGACAAAAGTGCAGGAAATTAATTGCAGCAAGGGCAAAATACCGTCATTAGGAACTGGTAGAACTGGTTTGAATCATTGATAGCAAGCCACAATAAATTGAAAACTATAACGTTTACTTATCAAAACTCATGCCCTGGGCCTTGAACGTTACTTCGATTCATCTCTCTTCAAGCTCAAAAATAGAACCTCATAATTAACATGAATAAAACCACAAAACCAGTTTTGGCAATTTGAGGGATCTCTCACATCAAAGTCATAATTATTGTTTAGCAGCTTTCAGTTTCGAACGACAATTCCGCATTGGCTTTGCTTTGTGGAAACGAGTATTTTGCATAGCTAAGCTGTCGTCGTTGATTATTTAGCTTGGTCTGCGTATATGATGACGACGCGGACGTGAATTGAATTTGAAAATCATTAAAGGCACATGGGGAAGACTTACAACCGTCCGTCGGGGAATTAAAAAGTAATGTTCCAATGAAATCGAAAAAACTACACGTAACATTTTTGTGTTTAGCTAAGTTCATTCGACGACGCGACGTTCCAATGCCAATGTCACAATGAAAACAACAAAAAAAAACTTAAGTGCATTGTGCTTTTTTCAAGCCCAATCAATATTTTGCATCCCACATAGCGAAAACTAACACGTGCTGTAAAGTAGGTGAACGCTATAAACTGGATGTAGTTAGGTGTCGTGTATGCAAATCCTGGCGTTATCTAATCTTGCATGAGTTTGCGAATATTAGCGAAGACATATCTGGATTCTATCATAAGCATTCTGAATAGAGAAATGATTGCCAATAGGTTTATCGGCCATGTATAGGCAGGCGACTTTGGAATTGATATTCTGATTGTGTGTTGGTTGGCGGGCAATTCCAATACGATGAGAATGTGAAATGGGAAGATGATTCTCGAGCTCTAATTTACTTGAATTCTCAGGTTCTTATTGGCCTTTGCAGTATGCAAATGTAATTAGTTCTAGATTAAGTCGGCCGTGGTAGTTTTTTTTTTATTGTTTCAATAAAACTAAACAAGATTTGGATTTCTACTTGTCCCAATTATAGTTTATGAGGTATTATTGAGGTGTGACAGCAAAGCAGAGAATTCAATGAGGCTTTTTAAAAATAAGGTAGCAAAATTTAAGACGACGTTATTTATAGCTAATCTTCTATAAAAATTTAACATAATGTCGCTGTTACTATACGCCGCGTCGCAAGGGTTAAATGAGAGAATATGGAATAACAGAAGATTGTGACGCAAACAGTTTCTATAGCCGCTTGAACACGCGAACTACTTTCGGTCAAATCCAAATCGCTGTTCAGCTGTGACTGTAGCAAATGATACACACACGAGACACGATCATTTGTTTTTACAACAATTGTGTGTCAAGAATTTGGGAAAGATGTATTGTTTCAACAGGATGACCCAAATTTAAAGACTACTCAAGTGGAATTGTTTTATTTTTAAAACAACATTCGGTAGGCGGAATTGGGGCGAAACTATAGAAAATTGGATTCAACGGCCATGCTCTCTGAGGAACAGTGAATGAAAATGTTGTTGAGATTGAGATTGTTTTTTCTTGTAAACAAATTTAGGCGCTCATTCGTGCAGACGAGGGGAAGTCTTTTTTCGGAACACCGAACACGAGAATCTAAATAAGTTTCGCACTTATTGTTTTTGTTTTAGTAGATAATGTATTTAACTTCACGTTACATGTGCGCATACGTCAACTCAACTTTTCAGTGCTTGTGTTATTTGTTTTCCAATTTCAGAATTCAATTTACACATATTTAGCTTAATTCACAAGAGCCCCTTCAATGTGCCTCCGAAGTGGAAGTATATGTTATATTTGACAATTCGCAATTCCACACAATTTAGTTCTGATTTTATGACTGAATATTTTACGAATTGAATTTCAACAACAAACTGCGGCCGCCCCACACGATACCAATGTGTCAAACCCACTTAATATTTTACGAATTTGTCAAACTATGTACATAAGTTTTGTAAATAAACGAAAAATTTGGGAGAAATTGAAAGATCTCTTAGCATACCTAACAAATCTAAAGGAGAATACTTAAATATGTACGGACAAGTCGATTAAAACAAGACAAATATTCGTTGAAAGACCTTGATTATTAGCTAAGTGTTTTTTTAGACGAGTGTTTTTCAATCTGGCAATACTTTTGTCGTAGTTGGTCTTTTTGACTTGATTTATGCTCAATTTGATTTGCCATTTCATAATGAATAGGCCTACTCCGAAACAACGTTGGCAAATTACATAATCACCCAGCAGAGTCATTAATTGTGAATTTCGCACCACGTTAACTCTAGTAGATAATGCGCATCCTCAGAGTACAATGCTGCTGTGGAGCAGATTACACAGGTCTGCAAAGAAAAAGCTGTCGGGATGCTATCAACTGATTTCTACGTACATATTTAGGTGTTCTGAAAACTATAATAAATACTCAAAAAGTTCTAGAACGTCTAATTATAAATAATTACATTTTTATTTTGTTATTACTATTATTACTTTTTGTGTCAATTGGTTAGTAGAGACCCTAGAGACTGGACCAAAAAGTGTTGGCCTTTGAGGGAGCTTAAGGTTGGCGAAAAGAACGCCCTGCACATAACTTTGGTGTCTCGTTATAAAATTCTTTTACCCCCGCCTCATATAAAACTGGGATTGATGAAGCAACTTGTAAAGTCACTTCTAAGACATGGAAATTGCTTCAAATATGATATTAAAGTTTCCAGGCCTCTCGGAGGCAACGTTGAAAGAAGGTGTTTTCAATGGACCAGATATTAGACGATTACCTACATATATTGTCAGAAAACGTGACGTTCTTCGAGCAAATGAAAGTCATTTTCAGATTCAGCCCACCCAAAAAATAAATGTGTCACAAAAAAACCAGAACAGCTCTCAAGTTTAATTTTTTCGCAGACTTGTGTATCCAAGAAGACCCGAATGAGTCCATCCGCCATCGCGCTCAACAATTGGATCTGTGCCCATCCACTTTATGGAAGATTTTGAGGAAGGATGTTGGTTTTCTGCCTTACAAAACCCAACTCGTTCAAGAATTGAAGTCAATCAACCAAGAAAAAACAAGAAGGCCATTGATCTAATTGAAAATTTTGTTCAACGATGAAGCTCGCTTATGGTTGAATGGGTACATCAAAAAACTCATTTAAAGTCATGATAATTCAAATGCCATTGTTGATATACCGCGCCGTTACATCCTCAAAAATGTACTATAATGCCCTATACGATGATAGAGAATACGAAAAAAGTGGTTCCTGCAATTCTGTCTGTCTGTAAATGGATTTTCTTCAAAAATTGCAGTTAGGGTCTGTAACGCAGCCTTCAGAGGATTTTTTGGAGTTGAGTCTCTAGGTCTTGAAATAACGGTACCTGCCATTCAATCGATATGATAATACTTAATGTTCTCGAAAACGGCTCCACCGATTTCGATAAAATTTTGTGGAAGCATAAGTTTAAGATTGTTTTCCTTGCAATTTAAAAAAAAAAAATGGAAAAAGTCTAAAAACGCTAACTTCCATAGTACCGACTTTCTCGTTAATGGCTGACACTTTTGACGAAATTTCACATTTAAAAAGTCCTAGGTAGTTTTAAAAACATTGCATAGTTAGATTTGAAAAATTTAAATATTTGAAATTTTTATAAAACTTATAAAAAAATGTTGATTCTTTGAAATAACTTCAAAACCGCATTTTTGATTTTTTCAAATTTTATTTCAAAAGAACTTCTAGCAAGATCTTAATCTTTGCATACTTGGCTTTTAAAAAACTCGTTCTTAAAAAAAAGTGAAAAATAAAAAGCAAAACTGGTCCAACGATTTTGATTAAATTTTCAAAGCTTTGGCGTGTTTTTGACTTTCGTTTAAAACCTTTGGAATATAAAATATAATTTTTTTCAATACTTCGAGTGATTTAATTCAATTTTCATAATTAATATCAAGTTGGCAAATACTTAAACCATTTTTTCAGCCCTAAGATTTTGATAGGTATCGCATTTAGCACACAATCGCAAGTTTGGCGACCCAGTCGTGCCCATTTTTTTTAGAATCCACTCTGAGTGTTTGCTGACAAATTTTAAACATTTTGTCGAAGATCCACTGGTTTCCAAAAGATGCCAATGTTTTTGTAATGGGACTTAGAGCTGCAATGCCAAAGTTGGGAGAATGCGGCCGACTGTCCAAACAACGTAATGAAAGTATTAAGCCTAAGAAGTTCGAGTCATAGAAACATACATATTTTTTTTCTTCATATAGTTTTTTTCACGAGTAGTTGGTAGGTCCTACGAGAGAAATAACACTGCCATGATGTGATTAGGGAGTAGCCCATCAAAAATAGCAAAAAAAAAAAATGCTTAAGGCAAATCAACCTTAAATGAAGCATATCATGAACTCTTGCCCGATAGCCCTTATTCAGACGCGTTTGTAGAAGTAAATAACAAAAAAAAAAAAAAATAGGGTGGCGCGACAGAGCGGGGAGCCCCGGGGCCTAGCGCATTTTTCACAACCATTGCCTTGTGGGGGAATGGAGGAGACCTACAATTTTCTGCCGATTCTGAACGGCGGATTGAGAAAGCTCTTTTTAAGAAAGCTCTTGGCAATGAATTTGTTATCGAAGGATTTGTCAATTATTCACGTGGAAAAACACTACAATGTCTGTTACTTATATCATTAGCTGTACTCTCACGACCATCTTCCATTTGAACAAAAGAAATCTCTGATTTTACAAGCAGCACATCTCTAAATGAACGTCAACTACGATGCGATAATTTTCAAGGTTCAATCTTATTCAAAAGCCAATTTTATCTCAATTTCACAGTAATCTGAATTAGGAAAATAAATCGAATATTACGGATATGATGATGACTCTGGTGTTGGAGTCTTAATGGAGACCGGCAACAAGACTGTGCCAACTCGTTAGCCTACTACGCTTTAGGTTACCTTGGCTATTTAAATGACTAAAAACTAGGTGCGATTGAACTCCTCCTTTAGTGACCCATGGCCATGCGGTATATGGACTGTGGACAAATCTAAATCTTAAACTTATAGACAGCCTGAGCCTAGCAAAAGCTCTTAATGTTGATATATTTAAAAAAAAAAAAATTTAAAACAGTTTTCAAAATACATATGTCAATATGCCATACGTATGGCATTAGGTTATATGAAAATTTCCTTATATCGCGGCGTTTGGAAATTATACGTTTTTGCCTGAAGTCGGCTGCCTCACCGCATTTTAGTAATTACTTTTTTATAGAAGTTGTAGAACTTATCTTAATTTTCTATCACTAACTTGGTCAAATATGATAATAAATCTTAATAACTTTTATTTACTCAACCTAATCCTATATACTTTTCATTTTATTTCCAGAGGTGTTCTCGCTTACATAAGAATCCTGATTTTGACCAAAAAATATGAAAAGAAAAACCTCACGATTTCGGACATTTTTCACATAAACGTTGCTAAACATCCCGAAAAAGCAGCTATCTTGTGTGACGATCAAGTTTGGACTTTCCGACAGTTGAATGAATTCTCCAATCGCATTGCCAACGTCTTCCACAGTCATGGCTATAAAAAAGGTGACGTGGTTGGCCTTCTTCTCGAAAACAGACCCGAATTCGTTGGAACCTGGCTGGGTCTATCGAAACTAGGAGTCATTACACCACTCATCAACACAAATCTGCGAGGACCTTCCTTGCTACACAGCATCACTGTGGCAAACTGTTCAGCTTTCATCTATGGTGAAAGTTTTGCCGAACCAATTGAAAGTTTGTCAAAGGAATTGCCATCCACATTGGCACTATACCAATTCAACAATCAAGAGAAGTCTCCAGTAACTGGGCTAGCAAAAGATCTTACCACTTTACTGCAAAGTTCTTCCAAGGATAATGTGCCAGCTTCAGTTGAGCCTGCCAACCATCATGATAAGCTTGTATACATTTATACATCAGGAACCACTGGTCTACCAAAGGCAGCTGTCATCTCACATTCCAGGTAAATGAACTCTATCGCTTCTTCTTGTAATGTTCGGTTATGTGGAAACATTTGGTTTGTGGTTTTTGTCTAGATATTTGTTCATCTGCGCTGGTATTCATTACACGATGGGTTTTTCAAATGACGATATATTCTACACCCCACTGCCACTATACCACACCGCTGGAGGTGTCATGAGCATGGGACAAGCTATTCTATTTGGAGCAACAGTTGCCATTCGTAAGAAGTTCTCGGCATCGGGTTACTTTGCGGATTGCGTCAAGTTCAATGCCACGGTAAGTGTTTCTTCTTTGGCGTTAAAATTTAATGCAAACATCACTAACGATGATGATTGTCCTCTTATAGATTGGACAGTATATAGGGGAAATGTGTCGGTACATACTGGCTACTCCCCCATCGGAGAACGATAAGAAGCACAAAATTCGAGTTCTCTTCGGCAATGGCCTCAGACCACAGATTTGGCCACAGTTCGTCGAACGCTTCAACATTCCAAAAGTTGGTGAGTTCTATGGTGCCACCGAGGGAAACGCGAACATCATCAACAATGACAATACCGTTGGAGCCATTGGCTTTGTTTCACGAATCCTCCCAACGATCTATCCCATTTCCATAATAAAAGCCGATCAAGACACCGGAGAGCCTATTCGGGGCCCAGATGGTCTTTGCCAGCTCTGCAAACCCAACGAACCGGGTGTTTTCATTGGAAAAATAATCAAAGGCAACCCATCCAGAGAGTTTTTGGGGTACGTAGATGACAAGGCCTCTGCCAAGAAAGTCGTCTGCGACGTCTTCAAGAAAGGCGATGCTGCTTTCATATCTGGTGATTTACTGATGGCTGATGAGCGGGGATACCTCTTTTTCATGGACCGAACTGGTGACACTTTCCGGTGGAAGGGCGAAAATGTTTCTACCAGTGAAGTAGAAGCCCAAGTAAGCAACGTCGCTGGGTATAAGGACACAGTAGTGTATGGGGTTTCAATACCCCACACTGAAGGAAGAGCTGGAATGGCCGCTATCTATGATCCCGACAGATCTGTAGATTTGGAAAAATTCTCAGAAGACCTGAAAAAGCTTCTCCCTACCTATGCGCGACCGCAATTCCTGCGATTCCTCACTAAAGTCGACCTCACCGGAACTTTCAAACTTCGCAAAGTCGATCTCCAGAAAGAAGGTTACGATCCGAGCTCAATGCATGATGCTCTTTATTATCAAACCGCCAAAGGCCGATACGAGCCTCTAACTGCTGAGATATACGAAAAAATCAACAAACAAGAACTTCGTTTCTGAGCACGCCCCTCTTCCTATTTTGCCAACACTTTAGTTTTCCAATTCCTTGGAATGTATTTTTTATAAGATAAGTAATGTTTTTTTTTTGTATGGATGTGATGGATGAGGTGATGGATGGCTGCGAGGGTTGTTATAGATCACTTTTTTGGATCAGTATAGTTACAATGTATAAGACTTGTTACAAAACAAACAAACACACACAATAAACACACGACGATAATGAGTAGTACGGATATTTATAAATAAAATTTTCATTTCAATGCATTGGTCCGAACAGGTTTACACTGGCAACCTGAGGGACAATTTATTGTAAATATACTCCGCATATTGTTCTTGTGTTAAGTTTTTAAGACTTTTTCTAGAAGCTAAGGTAGGTTATTGTCTATTATCGCCTCTTTGTTTCTTTAAGACCTTCTTATAAATAGTTGTAAATGATTATTATTTTATTATCGATTTGTTAAATTGTTTTTTATGTACATTTATTGTGTTTATAAGTGTTTAGTTAGAAAATAGGTAGAAAAATTCACAAAACAAATAAAAAAAATACGAAAACATACACAAGTTTTGTTTCACTATGTTGGTGGGACCACAATCAAGAAGCAATTACTTTTCTATTCTGTGAAGGGATGTTTTTCGATTATATTTCAGGACACATTTTCTCTGTAAAATATCTTTAGAGACTTTGACGGAATATTATAGTTCTTGATTTTTTAGTCTTCGTTGTGATTTGAAACTCTGTGAAACGAAAATGCGTCACGATAAAGAATCAAACACGCAAATGCATAGGATTATTGACCCCACTGTCGTCTACTTAGCATTGTACATGTGTATGCGACTTCAGTAGTGGGATAGTGGGTATATCTACATACATATATCTACAGCCGAGCCTCGTTTGTTTAGCCTTCCGAAGTCGAATTGTCGTTTCTGAAAACTCACTCCTGCCGTGTTTGAATTGCGAACACACACATTTTTGACCACACAGCAGGCGTTAAATGGAACAGATATTTGCTCAGGAGTTCACCTAAAGAAAATGAGTGGGTAGAACGCAATTTTTCAGATAGTCTTACTTAATTTGGCCCCTGATTAATCAGACGGCACCTTTCCAGTCAACGGAAAATCTGAACTTCTAAACAATCAGAGGACGGGTCTAAATCGATTTCTTAAGAAACTTAATGAGTTGAACCTGCACAAGGCAACATTTGTACAAGCACCTTAGGTAACACCACAGGTACTCCTGTTCAGAAGTGCAAAAAATTGTCATCTCGATTATAGAATCCGATAAATGGGCTCGGAAGCAATCCAAACCAGTTTTTTTAAGTTTTTGATACCGAATCTGTATCGACTCCGATGGTGAAAAGATTGTCGGTAAAACGGGTTGAAAAATTCGTATTACCAAATCCGCTATTCATCCGCACTCTATACAATTTTTGAAATTTCCAATCTGCACCGAAACAGTTGCGGAAAGAAGTAAAATGTAAAAATAAAGTTAACAAAAATTTATTTAAAATAATTATAAGGGTTGACATTTTTGGAAAATTTCTGTCTTTTCTTTAGTTTTTAAGGCTGGAAGGTCGGTATCCAAAACCAAAGGTTAACAAAATGCAGTTTTTTATTAAAACCCTAGAGAGCCGTGGTGGGTTCTTTTTACATAAAAAAAAAGATACATTTACATTTACATGAAACCTACTCCACACATAAATCTGCGGAGTAGGAGGGGTTGCAGCCGGGCGACAAAGACCATTTGGCTGATACACCACAAGACTAAGTACACAAATACTACATAGAACAAATAACACATGACAACAGCACGCAGTAGTTACGGACGGTCCCCCATCTTGTAACTAACAGCGCTCATTCCGATTTAATTACGGTGTTCTAATGGGAACCGACTTGCATTGGTAAATGTCCGAGTGGTAAGCTGAGGACTTTTTAGAATTTTGGTAAATTTTTTAACAATGTTTCTTTTAAGTAAAAAGAATGCACCAAGAACCAGCAAATATTGACAAATTTGGCAGTCTTGTTAACCAGCCATAAATGTTTAGAATAAAACCAACCGTATGGGTAGTTTAGTAAAATGGTAAAGTGGTTTCGCGGATCAATATAACAGTTCATCCGCCGGGTACGATGCGATAATTAAATTTAGTGCGGATACGGATGCCTTGTGGATCGGATGGAATCCGCAGGAATAGACTATTGCGGATTCCATAATCGAAATGAATAATCAATTTTAATTTTTTAAATAAAAATATTGAAATAATTTTTACTAAAGCTAAACTCCAATGTAAATAATAAGCTCTCTACAAAAGAGAAGGCCAAAGCTACAAATTGATAAACATTTGAAAGAGCTCCGGATTGAAGCACTTTTGATCCATAGAAAATCTCAACACTCTACGAAAAACTTTTATCTTAAGATCAAGACTAAGAGCTGCAATATCAGAAATGAATTACAATTTCTCGACAAGTTTTCAGACCATTAAATTAAATTGGTCAAACGCCAAAACACCAACTTAAATTTAATCACACTGTACTTTGATCGAGTGAACTCAATGTTCCGGCACTATTTTTTTATTATATGCGCCTATTACTTTGCGCACAACTCAGTTACACGCAACGCGCTTTTGTTTATTTTGAAAGCACATCAAGTACCTATTTATGTTAGTATGTACCTAAATGCCTGCTTATGCTTATCTTATTCGTAAATAGTATCAGAGTTCAACCTGGAAATATGGCACATAGCACAGTAGCTAAAGTATGTTCAGACAAAAAATAAACCTGGGAGGGAAAAAGCTAACAATATATTGGGCTCGATCAAAAACTTACGAATAGGCTCTCTTGGAAACCCGAACATTACTCGTAGATACCTTTATGAACGATTCAGATATCTTTATCCAGATTGCTGTCGACAACAGCAGAAATACAAAAAATACAAAAAAAAACAGAAAAATATTCAAAATATCGCTACCGACGTTATCGAACGACTGGAATTTATTATTAGGTTCGATCGTTGAACTTTGCTTAGGGTTGACCCATGGGTTTTCTTGGCAACCCTTTGAGTTGACAAAAAAAAAAACTAAGGTTTCTAAACTAAGCTAAAAAATCACCACACATCTCTGTCTCTTGGGCTCAAAAAAAGCGCACATCTTGGAACGACTGGCTCAGTAGGTATATTTTCAATATAACATATTCAAAAGAGAGATCGCCTCAGGCCTGAAATAAAGAATTGGACCCTTTCAGTTGATGGACGGCGGTATAAATGCAGCAAGGATGGTATCATCACATCATTCAACGAAGCTGATAAGGAATACATTGCAAACCTTTTGAGCAAATCCAACTTGGTCTACTCTGTCATTGTGGCAACAGCCAAAACTCATCAAAACAATATTTTTAATTAGCAACCCATTGCCTGTCAGGTCTTATTTTACAATATAGCTGGTCTTGCAAATAAATCTTTATTATGTAATTTTTTTAAATATATTTGTAAATATGATATTTTCTTTTTATTTGAAACATTTGTACTTTCTGAAAATTTTAAAAACTATGAAAAATACTTCGTCGGTTTTAAACTAAAGTGGATTTCAGCAACAAAAACATTCAACTTTGGCAGAGCCAGTGGAGGATGCTTGTTTGGGTACAAGAAAATCATCGAACCTGTCTATAAGCTTAAGTTTGTAACCACAGATGAAATGATCACACTTCAAGGTTGTTTCTCAGAAGTCAATTTAAATTTAGTACCCTTTTATTTGAATTGCAGCCATTGGAACAGAGATTTCGCAATTCTCAAAAACTTTTTTAGTAGTCTTACATCCACCAATTTTATTCTCGGAGGCGATTTCAACGTAAGAACCGCCACAAAAGGAACAGTGGACTGCAACTCGGTTCCTCCCACGTCTGTTTTAGAAATGAGATGCTCCAAAGATTCAACCTGCGACAGCAACTGCAAAAGTTTCTTAGAATTCCTTGAGGACATTGGTGCTTACATTCTTAATGGCAGAGGATTTAGTGACAAAGACGGTGAATACACTTTTGTAAGCAGCAGAGGCTCATCTGTGATTGACTACTGTTGCCTTTCATACTCAGCTTCAAATATTGTAGAAGACTTTAGTGTTGGTTGCGAAACCTTCTCAGATCATATGCCATTAATCTGCTCCATAAAATCCACAGAAATAACAACGAGTTCTAGTAGCAGAAGTATTCCTCGACTCAAATGGCACGATAACCGATGTATCGCCTACAATACTAAACTCGAGTCTATTGTACCTTCCATGATGACACCAACAGATTCTATTGATGATCGTTGCAATGCGATCAAAAAATGTATCTATGAAGCAAATGGAGCTCCTATACGACAAACTATTAAGTTTGAGCCCAAGAAGCCTTGGTTTGATTTAACTTGTTTTTTGGCCCGAAAAACCGCTTTCAAACACCTCAAAGCCTTTCGGAAATTAAACCTTGACGTCTGCAAGAAAAAGTATAATGATGCCAACAAAAAGTACAGGTGCTTATGTAAAACTAAAAAGGAAGTTTATTTTCAAGACATTGCCAAAAACCTACAGTTTGTTTCTTCGGCAAAAGATTGGTGGAAAATTGCCAAGGAGATACGTGGTAACAGTTTTAGTACAACAATAGGAGTTGAAGTCTGTGAACTTAAGAATCATTATGAGAAGTTACTAACGCAGTCAATTGATACACCTACTATCTCGTATGCTCTTCCTCACAAACAAGTACCTGAGCTGGATTGCCAAATAGAACTTCACGAGATATATTCTGCTATAACTACCTCAAAAGATCACAAAACTCCTGGGATGGACGGAATACCTTATGAGTTTTATAAAAATGCTAGCCCATCTCTGGTTATGGAAATATATAAGTTATTTAATGAAATCTTTGAATCTGCAACCATACCATCGTCGTTTAAAAAATCAATAATATACCCGCTATTTAAGAAAGGAGATGCTAATGTGGTGTCTAACTATAGAGGACTGTCTTTCCTGGACACGCTTTATAAGTTATTCACTACTGTTCTCTTAAACAGACTGACGTCTTGGCTGGAAGTAAACAACATTATAAACGAGTTTCAAGCTGCTTACAGAAAGAACTACTCTACCGTGGATCAAGTTTACAATCTTTCATGTATTATACAGCTTCAGCTATGTCAAAAGAAGAAACTATACGCTTTTTTCATCGATCTAAAGGCTGCTTTTGACAATGTTGATAGAAATGCTTTATTATACAAATTATCTACTCAGGGAATCTCTTCGAAGATGATTGCTATTATAAAATCTCTTTATGTGGACACTGCTGCTGCTGTTTGGGATGGCTCTAGCTTGTCAGATTTCTTTTTCACCAACAAAGGTGTTCGACAAGGTTGTGTACTGAGTTCGCTTCTCTTTGTCCTCTTTTTAAATGATCTACATGATGAACTACCTATTGGTCTGTTTTTAGATGATCTTCAGATTAACGCCCTCTTATATGCCGACGACATTGTACTCTTATCGGATAATCCTGCTTATCTACAACAACTTATTGATAGCTTTAGTACATACTGCAAAAAGTGGAACCTTGAAGTTAATCCTGGCAAATCGGAAGTAGTAATTTTTCGAAATGGGGGGCGAAGAGCAGCTTGTGAAAAATGGTTCCTCAATAATGCCGAGATAAATGTGTCAAACCAATACAAATATCTAGGTGTAGTTTTCAACCACAACATGTCTTGGAACGAGCATCTAAATAATAGATTGGGATCATCTAAGAACTCCATCAATTCAACATGGTGCAAGCTACTGAGAAATAAATCTGTCCAGCATTCAACAAAATTTCAAATATATGATGCTGCTTCTAGAGCTATAATGCTGTATTGTGCTCAGGTATGGGGATATCGTGAACACAACCAAGTTGAAAAATTGATTTTTTATAAAAAGATGTTTCCTGCTACCGGATAACACGCCGAACTATGCTTTTCACATCGAAACTGGTTTACCTAAAGCTTTTCTTACGTCTCTTAAGCTTCATTTTTCATATATAAGAAGAACTTTATCTCTTCCAAGTGGTAGACTACCGAAAATCTTATCAGAAGCCATTATTATGAAAAAAACCTTCTGGGCTAAGGAATGGTTGGATCTATTTCATAGTGGGTCGATTGACTTTTCTTTCGACGTAAGTTCGCTTGATTGGCATGGAATGCATAGTATTCTACTATCAAAGCTTAAAGAAAAACACTGGATTGAATTTACCACCAGCGCCACACAGTCCCAATTTCATGATGAGTATTGCAACCTGCTTTACTCCGAAGTACCAAACTATTTTGATGACTCGAACTCCTGTGATGTGATTTCAATCATCTTTAAAGCTCGTTGTGGACTTCTCAATCTCAATGGAAGAGCGTTCCAGAAAGATACTGATGGTATATGTACAGTTTGCAACATGGATGCATCGGAAAACACTTTCCATTTCGTCGGAACCTGTCCAATCTATAAAGGCTATAGAAGAGCATTTCTGGGCAGCGACGTGCTCTCCCGCTCTCAACTTCTAAACGTTTTGAATGGCAACTGCTACCTTAACCTATACAATTTTCTAAAAGCTGCAATCAAGTATCGCAACCTAATTTTAAACGAATTTTCGTAGTTAATAAAATTAAATCTACTCACTAAACTTAAATTTTAATTTACCTCTTGACCTGACAGGCAACTTAAAGTTATTGTCTTAATTAATTTTTATACCAGCATACACTGTTTTTTGTAAAATCTTTTTGAAATAAAATTATATATCTATCTATCTATCTATCTAAGAGAGATCCAGGGAACACCGTCAAAAAGGCAATCCTCCCGTTCCCACTTAGCATTGAATCACATTTAAATTTGAATTAGTGTCAGTGTATACCCAGATCGAATCAAAATAGGATTGCCTGATCTGATACGGCTTTGGTAGCTAGATGTGGTAGAAACGGTGTGTGTATACCTAGATGGAGTAATCGGTTGATCTAGTGTGTAACTATGTATTTTTGTTGTCTCTCCACCATTTGAGTTGATCTGCCTGTCCCAGTCAACGAATCTTTGTACTTATGCGATTGTCTTCCTTTTTGCGGTTATTGCTGAATGAGTTTCAACAGAACAAACCTCATCGTCTGAGGCTTATGTAATTGGATCATTTTCCGTAATTTGAACTTCCTGCAAACTTATACACCACCAGGGAAATCAAATGCAATGAGTTCCGACGTGTGGATACGTCCTCCAGCAACTTAAATGGGTTTAATTTGCATTGACTTCTTTGAAAGGCTACAAGGTTTCCGGTCGCCGTATGCCTTCCCTTAAAGTATCCGATTATGTGTTTTACTTTATTGATAGTGCTCAAAACTTCTTCCTTTTTAAATCCATTATTCACAACAAGATTAATCATAAAAATAAATAAATAGGGTGGCGCAACAGAGCGAGGAGCCCTTGGGTCTAGCGAATTTCTCACAACCATGCCTTGTGAGGGAATGGAGGGGACCTACAATTTTCTGCCGGTTCCGAAAGGCTAATTGAGAGAGCGCTTTTCATGGCAATGAATACTAACGGAGGACTTGCCAATTCCTCGCCTTCCTCTACCTTCAATTAGATTTAGTTTTTTACTTCTCACTTTTTTTTTTTTTTTTTAATTAAATAGGGTGAAGGTGAAAATTACTTTTACAAGCACGTCGACCTGAAAGATCTTTTGTGCTGTTGCCTTAGGTTTAAAAACACGTAGTGTATAGGTTTGTTCATTCGAAGCTGAGGTCATGTAAGAACCTAAGAATCTTCGAGGAAGAGGTGTTTCTGATATCAAGGGGACAGGGGAACCCTTTATTGAATATTTTAAGCCTGGATCTAGCTAAGGCAGGGCATTTGCATAAGATGTGTTCAGCTGTTTCTATGTCTTCAAGACAGAGACGACAGGTGTCATCTTGGCTGATGCCCATGTTTTTAAGATGATACTTGAGAGAGCAGTGTCCAGTGAAGAAGTCCGTAAGTAACTTTGCGTCACGTTTGCTCATGTCAAGAATTTCTTTCATACGTTTGTGGGATAAGTCAATGAATAGTTTTGACTGACGATGGCCATTTGAGTTGTTCCAGGTGCTGATCATGTTCTGTCGTTCCCAGGTAGTTAATTAGTTTTTAAAGCTACTGATTGGGAGACCACAGTAGGGTTCAGGGCCTTCGAATTGGGACTGAGAGCCAAGCCTAGCAAGGCGGTCAGCCTCTTCGTTACCCGGTACACCTTCATGACCAGGCACCCATGAAAGAGATATTTTATTGTGAGTAGCTAATTGAAATAAACATGTCAGGCAGTTCCAAACTAGTTTGGATTCGATTTTTGTCGAGGACAGAGCCTTTAGTGCTGCCTGACTGTCAGAGCAGATTAGTATGCTTGATCTTCGGAGGTTTCTTCTAATGCATTCCCTAATACAGAATTCTATAGCCATTACCTCTGCCTGAAAGATAGTAGTTGTGTTACCAAGGGATGTAGATGATTTAAAGTTGGGACCATAAATCCCTGCACCTACACCGTTGTTTGTTTTTGAACCGTCAGTATACCAGATGTATTGGAAGTTATTAGTAAGAGTTACAGGGTTCTTCCATGCTGAGCGGTTTGGAAAGATTACTTCAAAGGGGTGGTGTAACAGTATGCGTTTAGGCATAAAGTCCGAGGAGTGGGCTGCAGGCGATTCCAGTATTGGGAGCACCTGCAGAATACTCATATGTCCTTGTAAGTTTTCCTTTCTCGAGTGGTTAGTGAGAAGAAGCTTTAGTCCGCTTAGTGCAGCAGTCTTCTTTACTCTTTGATGTAGTGGAAAATTTAGTAAACTTTCTAACGCTAAAGTTGGGCAGGTGCGCATTGCGCCTGTGATACCTACACAGGTTAGTCTTTGTAACTTTTGCAAAGATTTGCGGGCATAAACTTGCTCTGTTTTTTGCCACCAGATCAGCGAAGCATAGGTTATGATGGGTGTGATAATAGTGAGATAAGTCCAGTAAATCATTTTTGGCCTAAGTCCCCACTTTTTACCAAAGAGTCTAGAACAGGCCCAGAAAGCATTTGTTGCTTTTGCTATGGTTTTGTCTAGATGTGGTTTCCAATTGAGTTTATTATCCAGGGTTACTCCTAGATATTTGACCTCTTTGGAAAAATTAATTTGAACATTATTTAGGGATAGTGTTTGGAGATCGATTTTACGTCTCCTGGTGAATGGAATGATGACTGTTTTGGTGGGGTTGACCTTAAGCGAAGCCCTTCTTTATTGCACCAGTCATTAACTTTGTTCAGGGCACTTTGCATACGGTTTGTGACCTGTGCTTCTTGATTGCCTTGAATAGAGATGACTAGGTCATCAGCGTAGCCTTGTGTATCAAGGCCCAGCTTATTGAGGTCGTCCAAGAGCTGATCTATTACAATTGACCAGAGTAGGGGAGATAAAACACCCCCTTGGGGACAGCCTTTAACAGCATTAACTGTTATTAATGTTTGACCTAGTGTGGTGGAGATGATTCTGCCACTTAACATAGAGTCAATCCATTTAATGGTTGGTGTGTCAATTCCTTTGACAGTTGCAGCGGTTTGAATTGACAAGTACGTAGTATTGTCAAAGGCGCCAGAAATATCAAGAAAAGAGCAGAGTATGATGTCTTTCTTAGCAAACGCATTCTCAATTTTGCTGACCAGCTGATGGAGAGCTGTAACTGTGGACTTACCAGTTTGGTAAGCGAATTGGTTAGCATTGAGAGGATTTGCTATTAAGGCCGTACTGCGAATGTGTAAGTCAATTACTTTTTCCATGACCTTTAGGAAGAAGGATGTGAGACTGATTGGTCTGAAGGATTTTGGGTCTGAGTTTGATCTATTGCCAGCTTTTGGTATGAATACTACTCTCACCTTTCTCCAAGTTTGAGGAATGTAGCTTAATTCAAAACTAGATCTATAGATAAGTGTGAGTGAGCAGATTATGGTATCAATTCCATACTGCAAGAGAGCAGGAAAGATACCATCCTCCCCGGGCGCCTTGAAAGGCTGTTGGGAGGATATTGCCCATTTGATGGAGTCTTCGTTAAAAATATTTCTTGCTAGATTTCTTGTTGTGCTATTAGGTGTAGTGTAACTCACATTTGTGGTTAGAGATTGATCAGTGGTATGTATACAGTCAGAAAATGAGTGGCCAAAAGTAGGCTCAGAGTTTCACTGTAACTTTGGGTAAAACTACCATCCGATTTTTTTAAGAGACCAATACCGTTGTTATAATCTTTAGCTAAGGCTTTTTGAACTCTAATTGAAGAAGGCAAGTTATCGATACTTTCACAGAAGTTTTTCCAGGTAAGTCGTTTTTGCCTTCTTATCAACGAGTTGTAAGTCGTTAGAGTTGTTCGATATTCGCTCCACGAATTGGTTCGTTTAGCTTTGTTGAACATCTTTCGAAGCTTTCTTTTTAACTTCTCCAATTCACTGTTCCACCAGGGAACATCGCGATTTGAGTTGGACTGTCTAATACGACAGCTGGACTCGTATGCGCTTGTGATTTGTGAGCTTAAGCGTGTTGCTTACCTTTCAAGTTGATAAGGAGAGTCAAAGTTTGGATAGGATGGTTCAAATTCACAACGAAGTGTCTCTGTGTAGAGATTCCAGTCCGTGTGTCTTGGTACCCTATATTGTTGTGATTCGGCCTTGACAGATCAAATCTGATGTGCCGGTGGTCCGAGAACGATAACTCTTTCGAGACATGCCAATTGAGAATGTTGTTGGCTATGGCAAAACTTGCCACTGTCATATCCAACACTTCTTTCCTAGTGGAGGTGACAAAAGTAACAAGTAAAGCTAACAAGTTTTTTAACCTCTTCAGGTGGTGCGGAGGTAGTATCACCCGGGTAGTAGGCTGAGGCTATTACAATGTTTTGTAAGCCTCTTGCCGTGGGGATCTCAGCTAGTACCGCAACGAGATCATTTGTTATGAATTCTTCTCACTTAGAAAGAACCATATCAAACTACTATGCGAGATAAACTGACTGTGACAAATTTGCACACTGTAAAAAGGAGAAAAATCAGCTCAAAACAGTGACATCCATGTTACTGTCCTTATTCATAGAGGTCTAGCAATCAATGAATATAACCAATAGTGTAAAGGCTTCAAATCAAAAAGTTTCATTATAACAAGAGTGACGAAGCCTCTAAAGATGCGGTTTCTACAACTTTCAAGATTAAAAGATTTTCATCAAAAAACTAGTCGAGCTTTAAGGACCTCCCAAACCGAAGAGTTTTAGCAATCGCGACAGCGACAGCTGCAGGCTTGAGCGATTTCATACAGCTGCTGCAGCTGCAAAAAAGCTTTGGTTTGGGAGAACCGTTAAGCCTTGGCAAACCAGTGCGATAACGTCGTGCGATGATTGATAAGGATTGTGAGTCTGCCAGGAAACGCTCTTTTGCGCTATTGCATTTGCATCAAAACTTCAATGCCATTTCGCTAAAAAAAAAAAATTACCTTGAAGCTAATCGAGCTTTCAAAAGTTTATGCCAAGCAAAAAAGGCAAGACTTTTAAAACGCAAGCAGAAAGCTTATCGCTTATTCTCAACAAAAGAATTCTTAATACACCTCACAAAAGTGTATAATAATATCTTCAGTACAGGAGAAACAAAAGAATTAAGAAAGTCAATTATATTCCCTATATACAAAAAAGGAGATAAAACGCACCCGTCAAACTACCGAGGCATATCCTTCCTCAACACATCGCTGAAAATTTTTATGGAAATCCTTAGATGACGCCTCACAACATGAATCGAAAATAACCACCTTCTTATCGAATTTCAAATTGGATTCAGGGAAGGATATTCCACCGTTGACCATATATTTAGCTTGACCAATATCGCAGAAACGTATCTTCACAGACAAAAGAAACTAAGTATACACTTTTTTCTTAGATTTCCGAGGTACCTTCGATTCTATCGACAGAAAAGCTCTAATTTTTAAATTGTTTAGAGATGGAATTTCGCTTTAATTTGGAAGGATGATTGAGAACATATATAATGAAACACTTTACGCAGTCTGGTACGAGCAAAGTCTCTCAGATTGGTTCTCCGCGTCCGTAGGGTTGAAGCAAGGATGTAATCTCAGCCCATCCATTTTTAGCCTCTATATCGAAGACCTGATCATAGACTTTCCTTGTGGCATAATAATAGATGGATTTCTGATTAAGGTACTAATGTACGCAGATGATCTTGTCCTTTTGGCGGAATCAGCGCAATCCTTCCAATTAATGATAAACAAATTACGCAATTACTGTTTAAAATGGAATCTCAGCGTTAATTTAAACAAATTTAAAACAATGGTCTTTAGAAAAGGAACAGGTCGTTTGGCAGCAAATGAAAAATGGTACTATGGAGGAGAATCGATCGAAACCGTTAGGGAATACCAATACCTAGGTTTTACTGTGTCAAGCAATCTTAACATAGAAAAGCATCTGGTCATAAAGCTGTCTTCCTCGAAAAATGCAATTGGTTCTGTGTGGCAAAACGTTTACGGAAATAAAAACTTATCATTTAGCGCAAAGTACAAAGTTTTCACTGCAACTTCCGAAACAATTATGCTTTATGCGGCAGAGTCATGGGGATGGCGTCAGTCTGAAACCACGGAAAAACTGTTGAGGTTCTTCTTAAAACGTCAATTTCGGCTGCACTTTCAAAGTAAGAGAAGACTATTTGGAACAGGCAAGTTCACTTCATAGGGAAATCTATTCGAAGTTGCAGTACGACCAAGGCGACAAAAACTACTTCAAGGACCGCTTTAGCACTGAAAAAATGTCGAATCTTTTCCGAGCAAGAGGAGAGCTGTTACCGCTCAATTTCATATCGCATCGTAACGATCTAGCACTAAAATGCTCCTTGCAAAACCGAGTTTTCAGCAATTTTGAATGGAAAGGACTGGCAGAAACTATCAAATTTCATAAAAACAGCTCTAACTTATAGAAAAAGAATAATACGAGAAGACTTCTAAATTCAAAATAATATCAAAACAAAGTTAACTTACAACACACTTTTTTGTTTTGTAAAGCTACATAATCATCTGGCTGACGGCCCATTAGGCCATGCCTTTATAGATTTAGTTTCAAATTTAATGGTGGATTTACATGCATCTGCAAGTGCAGATGAAAAACGGAAAAAGACACAAAATGTATAATTCATACTTGTTTGATAGAGAGGGAACGCACCATCTGCACTTCCTTAGTTATGACTGCAGATGAAAAATTATGGGTGCAGATGAACATCATCTGCACACATATTCGTCTCTCTTTTTAACTTTTGTGTTTTATAATCTTCATCCGTCCCGCTTTACTTTTCTGCACTTCTGCAGTTGCAGATGCATGTAAGCCCAGCATTACTTACGATATTTTAATGTATCCATAATTTTTCTATTGTGAAATAAAAATCATAATCTAATCAAAACAAAAAATCATTAAGGTTTTTTATTTTATGTGTGGATTAAATTCGGAGCCATTTAAGTGCTAAATGTAATTACGATGTGCTTACGTCTTAAGAATCAATAACCATCCTCATCACTAGATGTCTCTTAAATCAATTTAGTACAGTCACCATACAAACTACATCCAAGTTCACTCTGAAACAAGCAATGAGTGACAGATGGTCGAGTAGCAGAAAATAGACATTTTTAATTTGCAACAAACCAAGATCTCGAAGCGGAGGCGTTGTAGTTTATTTTTAACTTTTCTACACAAGAAAAACTTACTCAATTGAATGGGATCCGAGGTGAAGTATTTCAAACATTCATCACGACTAATTTTAAATAACCAAAATATTTCCAGTCGCAAGATGATCGTAGAATTTGGGTTGGAAATCTGGACACACGTCTCAGCGAGTAAGTTTGCTTTGTTATTGATTTTTTTATTTCTTTTGTGACAAAGAAGTGCCCACTTTCACCATTTCATCACCATTCAATTTGTCAGCATTTTTGTTGTATAAACTTTCCAAGTGAAACTCAAAAACTAATTTTTTCATTTTACTTTTTAAAATGTTGGTATCAACTCTTAAAAATTGTGCAAAAATGCGGTCCAATCGAAAAGTTCGATATGCTGTTCCACAAGAATGGCCCGCTCGTCGGCCAATCGCGGGGCTACGCATTCATTACTTTCAAATCGGTGAGTTGAACACAGCAAAATGAATTTTTTTTTTTACTGAAAATGTAAATTTTAACCAGGCTGACTCCACTGTAAAGGCGCTTCATAAACTTAATGGACAGTACGTGGGGAAGAAACCACTGGCTGTACGATTAGCCAAAAATCTCAATTATGTGAGTTATCAAACGCAGGTAAACGATCTTCAAACGTCAATAACAAAACTTTCGCTTTTTCAGGACGAGCTAGAAAAGCCAAAACCGAGAATAGAAATTCCTGCGCTTGGTACAAGACCCGTCGATTCGAAAATTAGTAAAGCAGACACGATAAGAGCGATTGAAGCTAAACTCAGTGTCCTGGAGAAACGAACCTTAGACGAAGAGATCGACATAACCAACAACTCATCCTGCCAAACACCAATTATCCAGAAATACCAGTTCAACAAGAACAACGACGGTAACAATGGACAACGAGGCTTCAGCTCTCGAATGCAGTTTGTCAAGCACAGAGGCTCTTCCGGGCCGTATAACAGAAACCATCGCCCAAAAAGACGGTAATGCCAACAGCAAACGACTTCTACGCAAACCCTCGTTCAAAATTAAATTTTTAAGAAATTCCACTCCTCCCTGTTGTGTTCAACGATCGTTCACCGCATGCTTGTATTAAGTTGTCGATTAGGCAAATTATTTTTGAAAATAAATACTTAGACGTAAGACTTGTTTTGTATTTATTGGTTTTGTATTTACTTGGGCTGGAATATATGCTTGCCACGCATATGCTCTGGCACCGGAACCGTTCCTGAACAGGGAACTTGTCCTGGGATTTCGCAGATGCAATGCCTGTCGCAACCAACGCCGAAGTTAGCAGGATTGTCCTTTTTTTCTGCAAGATGAGCCTCGGCTTCAAGTTGTTCACTGAAAGTCGTACTTAGGAAATCAAATTCAAAGAAGCGGACAGACAACTTTTTACCTCGATTTCCCGATTACTTTGATAAGGTGATCCAGAATTTGTTCCCGGTTTCTGTTTTCTATGTCGACCAAGATGTCCCTGCCATCCTCGAAGTAGCACCGAATAAACGGCGAAGGGGTCATATTTTTAAATGTTACTACTTGAACATTGGGGTTTCTAAATTGCACCTGAGGTATATTCCAGAAGACGAAATCCCTGTTTTGAACGGGGTTTTAAGTCATAATTGGACATCAATTCTTGTGTAATGAATTACATACCTAGCACCGAGATGGTGCTCTCCGTAGGTGTTGTAGTTGACACTGAAAATTTTCACTTTTTCCTTAAGAACCAGCTTGCCAGCATTTAAGAATTTGAGTGTCCTACGGACTGGTGCTGGTCCTTTCATGAAAGGCATATTGTGTGAGTAATAGCGAAAGGTTTTAGTTTAAAAAATGCAGAAAGAAGCGAACTTTTTATTGGTGTTATGGAAGTCTTGACTTTGACAGATGAAAGAGAGGTTATGTTTTCAATTTTTCCTAATATTTTGAAGGGATGTGTTCAAGAGAACCAATATTTCGAAGAATACATTTTCGAACAATGTGAACTTAATGGAAAGATCACACTTGAACAATTCACCAACACCAAACTTACCCTGCAGCTACACGATCAAGATATGGTAAGCCATCAGCCTACATATACACCATGTCAAATTCCTGTTCGTGTTTCGGCTGTGACGTAGGCGACTTACAACTTGCCAGGCAAATGGCTTTCAATCGACATGTCATTATATATTTTCAAAATGGCACCCACAAGAAATTTGAAATTCAAAGTTTTTTTCCAGGCACTCTTTTCTCTTTTTGAGGGTATTTGACGAAGCTGTCAATTTCATGGCTACTGAAACTGCTTCTCAGGTGGCTTTCAATATTCCATACCAGTTGGGTTTCAATTTCGAAAAATTTGGTTGTGTATGTAAGAAAGTTCGAATGTATTGTAAATGGCTTACCATATCCTGATCGTGTAGCCCCGGTTAGACCAAGACTGTCAGATTGAAAAAAGACTTTCTTGTCACTCAAATGCAACTCAAGCTATTAAGCCTTGCGCAAACCAATGCGGTGAGTGCGTGCGATGCGATTTCGATAAGTCAAATCCTTATGCATTAAGTCAAACGTCCATAAGATTACATAGGGATTTGACTTATCGCAATCGCATCGCACGCACTCACTGCATTGGTTTGCGCAAGGCTTTAACCTTTTCAATTACTTAAAACGTTGTTATATTTTAGTTTTTACCAAACAGAAACAAAATTTTTTAAGAGCCTAACAAGTCACCTTGAAGTTCATAAAATAAGAAATAAAAGCTACTTGTGGTGGATTTACATGAATCTGCAAGTAGTGCAGATGAAAAAAGGAAAAAGACACAAGATGTAAAATTCATATTTGTTTGATAGAGAGGGAACGCACCATCTGCACTTCCTTAGTTATGGCTGCAGACAAAAAATTATGGGTGCAGATGAACATGTTCATCAGGGGCTAGATTCCGCAAGAGTGAATTTTAAATGTGTACACGAAAAATTGTGCACACACTTTAATTTGGATTCCGCAAGGGTGAAGGTGAGTTTTTTTGACAGAAGACGTGTACACTATCTTTCAAATTTACTCACGGTCTTTCAGAGCGTGAGTTTTCAGACGGCCGTGAGTGTGAGTTTTTTATACTCACTCTTGCGGAATCTAGCCCCTGATGAACATGTTCATCTGCACCCATAATTTTTCATCTGCAACCATAACTAGGAAGTTCGTTCCCTCTCTATCAGACAAGTATGAATTTTACATCTTGTGTCTTTTTCCGATTTTCATCTGCACTTGCAGATGCATGTAAATCCACCATAAGCCTTGCGCAAACCAATGCGGTGAGTGCGTGCGATGCGATTGCGATAAGTCAAATCCTTATGCATTAAGTCAAACGTCCATAAGATTACATAGGGATTTAACTTATCGCAATCGCATCGCACGCACTCACCGCTTTGGTTTGCGCAAGGCTTTAACCTTTTCAATTACTTAAAACGTTGTTATATTTTAGTTTTTACCAAACAGAAACAAAATTTTTTAAGAGCCTAACAAGTCACCTTGAAGTTCATAAAATAAGAAATAAAAGCTACTTGTGGTGGATTTACATGAATCTGCAAGTAGTGCAGATGAAAAAAGGAAAAAGACACAAGATGTAAAATTCATATTTGTTTGATAGAGAGGGAACGCACCATCTGCACTTCCTTAGTTATGGCTGCAGACAAAAAATTATGGGTGCAGATGAACATGTTCATCTGCACCCATAATCTCTCATCCGCAGCCATAATCCTATTCGTATCTCTTATTAACTTTTGTGTTTTATAATCTTCATCCATCCCGCTTTACTTTTCTGCACTTCTGCAGTTGCAGATGCATGTAAATCCAGCATAAGAAGTAAAAGCTACTTAGGTCACAGAATATGATAATAGATTTTTATAGCAGATATTTTAACTGTTTTAACGTAGATATTTTTTGTGGTTCAACTATCAAGCAGATCTCGATTTTCTTGACAATACATACATTTTATTACAAACAAAGATGAGCAAAAAGATTCACAAAAAAGCTTTTTAAAGAGAAATAGTTACAGATTAGGATAACATAGACAGTTTTCATTCAACCGCTATTTTCAATTAAGCTAAGAAAGATATGTGACTTACCAGTCTTAGGAACAGTTTCTTTCACGGTCCATTAAATTCTGATGAAATATCTGAAAACAAAAAAGAGGAAACAATAACGTAAACAAAGTTAAGCCTTCCGCAAACCAGCGCGATAACGTCGTGCGATGCGATTTCTGTCAAAATGAAATACATTTAAGCTTATGGAGGTTTGACTCAACGCAATCGCATCGCACGCACAAATCGCACTGGTTTGTCTTCTGAGGGAATGGAAGGGACCAATACAATTATTCTCTACCGAATCCGAACGGCTAAACGAAAAAGTGATTTGCATGGCGATGAATTTGCTATCGGAGGACTTGCCAATTTTTCACGAAAGGAGATACAAGTGGAAACATATTTTAGGTTTCTGTTGGTATTCGAACCACAAACATCACGCGTAGTAGGCAAACATGATAACCATCACGTGTATCACAGCAATTCAAAAAATATTAATTAGGCAAAAGTTATGTTCTCCTTTTGTTGTTTCTTTAATAATGTTAATAACCCGATACAAGGTTTTCTGAATACCACTTTTATAAAATTTCGAGTTAAATATTTTTACTACAATTTATTATGCGTGTGCCCTTCACCTTAGTTTCGAAAGCAAAACTATCAACCGCAACCAACTTAACGCACTTCATCGTCAAATTGTTGCCTGTCATTTTCAGCTTGAGAGCCGCTTGTCGCAGGAGAGAAAATCGTAAAATCATCATTTTCCGAAATATATGTGCATTTCTTCTCGAAAACAGCCTCCTTTGTCTTGATTGTGCATTTCTAAACTCATCAATAAACTAAATTTCATAAATATGCCTTCCGTCGAGGTCACCGTAAATAAGGTCATTGTACACCCATTGGTGTTACTCAGTGTAGTTGACCATTTCAATCGTATGGGAAAAATTGGCAATCAAAAACGCGTTGTTGGGGTGCTCCTCGGTTGCTGGCGATCCAAAGGCGTACTGGATGTTTCGAACAGTTTTGCAGGTGAGTTTGAAAATTTTTATTAAGTCTTTTTCTTTAAATGAGTCATAATTTGTGATTTTGATTTCCAGTGCCATTTGACGAAGACGACAAAGACAAATCTGTTTGGTTCCTTGATCATGACTACTTAGAGAACATGTATGCCATGTTCAAAAAGGTAAACGCCCGCGAAAGAGTAGTCGGCTGGTACCACACTGGGCCAAAGTTACATCAGAACGATATTGCTATCAACGAGTTGGTACGCCGATACTGTCCAAATTCCGTGTTGGTAATCATTGATGCTAAGCCCAAGGATCTCGGCCTACCAACAGAAGCATACATTGCCGTCGAAGAAGTCCATGATGATGGAACACCAACCAGCAAAACATTCGAACACGTATCCAGTGAAATCGGAGCCGAGGAAGCGGAAGAAGTCGGTGTTGAACATCTTCTTCGTGACATCAAGGACACAACAGTTGGAAGTCTCTCACAAAAGATTACGAACCAATTGCAGGGTCTCAAAGGGCTGAATGCTCAACTGAAGGACATAAAGAATTACCTGCAGAAAGTCGGCGATGGTAAACTTCCCATCAACCACCAGATCGTCTATCAACTGCAAGATATTTTCAACTTGCTTCCCGACATCACTTCTGATCAGTTTACTGAAACCATGTACGTCAAGACAAACGACCAGATGTTGGTCGTCTACTTGGCTTCTATGGTTCGGTCCATTATCGCTCTGCATAATCTGATCAACAACAAACTGACGAATCGTGATGCAGAAGAGGGCAAGAAAGAAGACGGCAAAGATAAGAAAGATAAGGACAATAAAGATGCGAAGGAAAAGGACAAGAAAGAAGAGAAGACCGACAAAAGCAAGGATGAGAAGTCCAAGAAGTAATTAGATTAGTCAGTGGGTGTTTTTTTTTCTTTTTTTGTGCTTCGGGAAGAGCCTTTTCTTTTCCTCATGTTCAACTACATTTTTGCTTTTTGTATCGATCTGAAGTAAAGTATAACACACGAAATTAAATTGTCCCTTTAGGAATTAATAAAATAATAAAATTACATGATAACAACTACGTGTACTTGACTTCGTTAGTTCTTGAAAGTCCTCTTAGTTTTTCTGACGTCGCATTGACTTGGTGTGGAACAAGCGATTGTTGGGGTATAACTACCTTAAGAATGCTTCAGATTTGTGAAAACCGGAAAAGTTGTGTTATAGCAAAGATTCAATGTGTTTATTATCAAAACTCAGATCTTTGAGGGCAAGAAAGATGCTGGCTGCAATATAAAAAAAAATCGCAGTCCATAAATCTGCAGGGTTTCCAACAACTTCCGCAAAGGAGTTATCAATTAACGTCAGGCAAGAGGCAAGGTAGACAAGGGATTTTTGTTAATAACTTCAAAAAAAAAAAAATGCTGTCGATGGAGTTATTTGTTGGGCTTTTTAATTTAAAGTTTCTTCTCTGCATGCCTCGCAGATTGCTGATAACAGTAAAACAACTACAAATCTAATTTATGTAGTTCATTGGTTTTCAAATTTGCAAAATAAGGAAACTTTGACCATTCTTATTAAGGTGCATGTAAAAGAATAAACATTCCATTTGAAAACAGAATATAAAAAAAAGTTTCCCATACCGGGAATCGAACCCGGGCCTTCTGGGTGAAAGCCAGATATCCTAGCCACTAGACCATATGGGATATATATTTTGATTGTGTTAAGGCTATTTATAATATGCTCAAAACAAGTTTTTCCACAAAATGAAAGACTAAAGTAAACAAATTGAACTTTGGGCAGAGGCCACTATCACAAGGCTCTTCGTAACATTACGCAGCTCAGAATAGATATAAATGCCAAAAAAGGGAGCGGAAATCATAATAGACGCCCTTGTAGTGGATGTTTTGCGCTGAATCTGTTGCAAATGCATTCATTACGAAGATGTTTTTAGTGCTTTCATTTTGGCTTCGTAGTCCGAAATTTTTACGAAGGACTTTGTGTGATAGAGGCGATTATTTACAAGAAATGCAAGTGCAATCTACAGTCACATTACTCACGTTTCACCTAACATTTCAGGGACTCTAGTCACTCCTTAAAATGCGAAATTAAATTTTGCACTCAATTCTGTAGCGGTAAAAAATTTTTGATTCTCATACAAATTTGATTGGTTAAGGGTAAGGCTAGCAAATAACAAAAGCGAGTTGTATGTATAGTATATGGGCAATGTTATTTCGATTTTTGATACCTACCCCACCTACCCCGCCCACTAAATCAGAGCAATGATGATAGAAGCAATTTTAACAACCCATTAGAATGGAAACTTAAAAGAAAAAACTCTTAAATACCTACACAACGGCATCCTTCTTGAAGCTGATTTTGTAAACACTAAACACTAAACTCAAAAAGCAAAAATTGCACACACATTTCACGAATGGCACTTGGATTAAAAACTTTTTCATACGTTTTACTTAAAGTAATCTTTATATTTATAGAGGAAAGCTAGTTTTATTGTTAAAGTGCAGACCAGAGCCTTTGGCTAATATGTTGTTATAATTTTCACGAACATAGCGGGATTGAGATGTCATGGCGTCTGTCAATATTCCGCTTAAATGTATGCAATGGATTTCTAAAACAAATTTGAATGTGAATTGAATGAGGTGAATAAAAATTAATTTGAAATTGAGTCCTACTAATCCTACTAATCCTACTAATATTATAAACGTGAAAGTTTGTATGTGTGGATGTATGTTTGTTACTCTTTCACGCAAAAACTACTGAATGGATTTTACTTAAACTTTCCAATAATATAGCTTATACATCAGAATAACACATAGACTACAATTTATCCCTAAATTCGCACGGGAACGGGAACGTATACGGGAACTTAGAAACTACAACACCGATTTCAAAAATTTTTCCACTGTTAGAATGCTTCATTATCCCCGAGTAACATAAAAACTAATTCATCCCCATATTCCTACGGTTCCCTATATTCCCACGGGAGCAGGAACGTATACGGGAACTTTGACACTACAGCACCGATTTAAAAAATTCTTCCACCGTTAGAATGCTACACTATCCCCGAGTAACATAAAAACTAATTCATCCCCATATTCCTACGGGAGCAGGAACGTATACGGGAACTTTGACACTACAGCACCGATTTCAAAAATTATTTCACCGTTAGAATGCTACACTATCCCTGTGTAACATTAACTTTAATTCATCCACATATTCCTACGGGAACGGGAGTCCTTACTAATATAATAAGTGTGAAAGGAGCTCTGTCTGTCCGTCGTTCTATGTTACCATCTCCCGCCCAAACTAATAAACCGATTTAAATGAAATTTTAAACAAAGATTGTTCAGAACCTGAGGAAAGACATAGACTTTATGATTCTATATTATATTTTTTCCCTATATTCCCACGGGAGCAGGAACGTATACGGGAACTTTTACACTACAGCACCGATTTCAAAAATTCTTCCACCGTTGGAATGCTCCATAATCCCGGAGTCACATTAACTTTAACTTATCCACATATTCCTACGAAAACGGTCACCATATTCCCACGGGAACGGGAGTCTTTACTAATATTGAAAATGCGAATGTAGCAATGTCGGTATGTTTTTCGTTTGTCTCCCGTTCAAACTGCTAAACAGATTTTATTAAATTAGCTACAGAGATGGTCTAGAACATGCGGAAGGATAAAGGCTATATATCTATCCTTATGTTCCCACGGGGACGGAAATGGGAGTTCAAAAACTACGGTCTCAAAAGCATTTTTAACAGGGCTACAAGGTCTTGAAATAGGGGTTGAATGTTTTTTTGGAAATACCGCCATTTTTAAGGCTAGAAGTTTTATTTCCTTAAAAGTTAAAAATGCTGCTGAAAGTCACTATTCCACGCGGACGAAGTCACGGACACAGCTAGTATTCAATAACACTGGTCAATAGGGGTTTTGTTTCCAAAAGCAAACTACGTATATTATTTTAAAAGTTTTTGCTTCGCTGAATCTAAATATGAGCTTAAGACCTACCTAATAGCTCGCGTTTCTGTGATATTAAGCATTCAAGATCGAAAAATCCAGTTTTTGTTATTTTTCAGCCTCTGTTTTAACATGAAAAATATTTTAACCCAAAAACAAACCATTGCCGCTGAATCCATATCTGGTCTCAAAATGGCTATTACATCAAGTTTTTGAGATATTTGGCTTCAAAAGTTGCAATACACCATCATAAATGGTAACAAATTTTCAAAATTCTAGCCGCCGTATTAATAAACGCGGAATAACTGGGAAATACTTATTCCATGGATTAAGTTACCATTATACCATTTTCCATTTAATTAAAGCCATCATTATACTATTTTCCACTTAATCCATGGAATAAGGCTTAGCCCAGCTATTCCGCGTTTATTAATACGGTGGTAGAAGTTTTTAACCAAAATATTCTATGAATTTATGGCGCTATAAAAGCAGCGTGGCTTCTCTTAGCTATGAGAGCTGATTTTTGATTTGGATCTTGTGAAAAAGATTATTGGATAAGTTGAAGTTGGTCTCAAAAAGCTCAATGCTTAGTTTACGCCTTTTGTGGCACGAACATTTGCTCCCTGAAAAACAAGTAGGCACTTGAATTTTTAATAAATGTTTTAAGGTTCTTACAAACCAAATCAGGCAGTCTCAGCTGCGGTAGCGACAAATTCATGCGTCAAACCACATTGCAGCAAATGGAACGACGAGGCGTTCTCATACTTTGGACACTTTCAATAACCTATCGGATAGGCTATCCCGGATACCCGTATCTTAGACTGCTATTATACGGTGAAATTTGTTGCACGAAACTGTTCGAACACCATAAGTGCAAAAGAGAACGAAAGTTCGAAAAAGAGAGATAGACAATGAGCTACCCTGTGTCGCATGGGTTATGGTTTCGTGAAACAGCTTTGACGTTTCTCTTTGTCCTTGTTCGTGTTTTTGTTTATTCTGTTCCATTTGGTTCAATAATAAGTAATAATACTAATAATAATGACTTTCTTGTTTTTCAATTGCCAATAAAAGAGGTTTTGAAGCAACCAGGCACTACAAGATAGCTATTTTTCCCCAAAAATAAAAACACCGAATGAAAGATAAAGAGAAATGTGAAACTAGTTTCATGAAACTGGATTCCATCGTGTAATAACACTTGCGACACGGGATGACAGAACAAAGAAGAATTCGAAGTAGTTTCGTGCAACAAATTTCACCGTATTGTAACGTGCGCTTAGTTCGAAAAAATAAAACTTCACTTTTCAATTTATTTCAACCACTTTTATTCAGTCTCTATACTTTATTCGATCTCAACTCGACTTTTGGACTATCACTTGTATTTACTCTTAACTTTCTCACTCTATAAACAAAACTGCCCTCTGGTTGTCTCGGGCGGGCTATTTATATCGAATGACATTTCATCTAGAACTCTCCAGTAACTTCCACATGGTCTGCAACTCTCCACTGTTTTGGCTGTCAAACATTTTCTCTCCTAGAATTTCTACACTTACACTAGTGCTCCCAGATGTGTTTTTCGGCTGAACGTTTTCGATTAGGAAATTGGTATTAAATGTTGGGTTCACGTTACAGTATAATAGCAGTCTTAGGTACCTATTTGAACGATTCGGATATCTTTTTCCAGATTGCTGTCGACAACAGCTGTGAATAGATAGATTTCTAGAAAAGATGGGTTTGTGACTCTGCTAAATGTTTAATGTTTACGTTTAAACAACAGCAAAAATCTATCCGGATACGATTATTGAACGCCCCCATTCGCAATTGCTGCGACGACAGAACTCCTTTCAACAGCGGTTTCAGCCGCTGCTACAACTGCAGAATCGCTTTGGATTGGGAACATCATTGAGTTTAAAATTCTTAACAGAAATCTTGATAAACAAACTTTGTTATGGATGGCTTCAAGTCTGATACTCACCTTATAAATGCTGGTGTGTTGTGTCTTGTGTGCCCCAGGGCTTCGTTTTGTCACCGACCCTCTTCCTTATTTTCATAAACGATCTCTTGTCTGAAACTTCTACTCCTCTCATTTGTTTTGCTCTAACAACTCAACCCTCAGATTTTCATATTCGTTTCCAAATTCACGTGCCTGCTCTTCGGATGTAGAACTGGAAAGGTTGAGTATGATTAGTATACATTGAATTCTGACCTTGACAGCATTGTTACATAGGGTAGTAAAAACAGAGTAGAATTCAATGCTTTGAAAACTGAATGCTGTCTTTTGTCGCTAAACCTTAACATTCTCACATTGCCATTATCCGTGAATGGTACCTGCATCCCAGAAACCGAAAAGCTTTCAGTACTTGGTATGTGTGTAAACGATGATCTTCGTTGGAACGACCACATATTTGAAATCGCCAAAAATGTTGCAAAATGCTTTGGTTTCTTAAAACGATGTAGGAAATTTTTCACCCCCTCTGATCTGGCAATTTATAAATTTATAAGGGTGGTCATAGCCCCTTGATGTGCGCTTTAATTATAAAAAAAGATTAGTCGAGAAGTCAGTTTTATTTTTAACTTTTTTTTTATCAACTTAAGTCTATTCGGTCTCAAAATTTTATGTTGCCCTGATTTCACAAGCACTGAAAGTTCGACTGTTGGGTTATTGTCAATGGAGTGATAAAGGATCGGCATTGGTTGGTCACATTTGCTCACTTGTGAAACGTGTCACGTATGCAACGTAGTATTTTTAGCCCATCAAAATCGTAAGAAAACATAAAATGCCAGGATCAACTTCTTTTTTCAGTTTCCTGTTGGCGTTCCTGTGGACACAATATAGTATCGTAATGTTATGTAATGTTTTTCAAATCCCTAGAGCAGTTTTTAAGTTCCCGTTCCCGTCCCCGTTCTCGTTCTCTTGGGAATCTAATGCTTTCAATAGCTACTATATTAGAACGCTAGACAAACACAAATACGACTGGACGAAAACTAATACAACAAATCCACAAACCATGCAAAACGGCCCACCCGTTCTCGAGTTATAACAGTTTAAACAAATCCGACTTTCTTACATGTAAGGTAGATAGAAGTTGTGATGTCTTTGAAATCACGATGCTCGTATATCTTTCATTTTATTTCCTGCAAGATGTGTAAGGTTTATTTTAGAGGGTTCTTTTTTTTTATATTTCTGAGAGTAATTCCGGAATATTAAGTTTGTTCGTTGAAGCGTAAACAGTAAAAGTACCTGAAAGATGATCAGGTACTTTTACTATTGGATTTATGGGAATTATGGGAAGAACGTTAATATTCCACTCTTTTGTATGAATCATCGCACGCGCTAAATGTGTTTTATTATCTTGACTGAATTTAATCGACATTTTTCGGCCTTAACTCAAAAAAGCATTTTTTATCAACAGCGCACAAAGTAGCAGCATGAAATATAGCGCCCAAGAAACGTATTCACAAGATCATGTTCATTTGCGAATGATCCACTCATCCAAAAGTCTAAATTAAGAAAATAATTGCCCTAATTGAGTGCCAGGCTTTTATCTGAAATCACCGGTTGTCACCCTTTCAGAGCAAACTAGGTACCCAATCCATTTGTTTCCCGCTCAGCTGCTCCTCTCACCTACAGACCTGTGTGTGTATATCTCTCTCTGAATGCATGTTAAGTGGACTTATCATAAAAAAACACAAGAGCGTCGTAAACTAGAAGAAAAACAAAATGTATTCAACACCTTCCAAGTACCATCTCTCTTCAAGTTACAATCACAACGTGTAAACAAGACAATAGAGTAATCGGCCAAAAACCCAGCCGAACAACTACTGTCTCTCAGTCAATCATTGCTGTACGATCATCATAATTGGTAACCGACCAGGTGAGAGCCACTTTATATTCTGTACCCACCTGTGGTTGATTATGACCCAACAACACTTGATTATTATTTTCATTCGATGAGGAGCCTTCAATGAACAGGAAAGAGGGTATGAGGATAGGGAAAAATACGTCAGTCCATTCATTCTTCCCATATAAAGATTATCGTGCGTTCTGACTTAAAGGCAGTTTAAGCCTTACCACGCGGGAGTAAACATTACTTCTCCCTTGTTAAAAAGTGTCACTAGTGCGTGTCTTTAGATGTACACAAGATGGACAAACTAAAGATACAGGTGTTGGGATTAACCTGTGTGCTTATAACAATGGTGCGCAGTCAACTTCTTCCGACTTTTGGAATACCAAAGTTCCCCTCGGATGGATATACCTTACAAAAAAGCGATCTTGAAGATGGAAGACTACTACTGACCCCGTACATTGAAGCTGGTCTACAGTCGACCGCCAGGAAATTAGCAAGAGTCGAAAGGAATGTTTTTCTTAACACGACAAGTTATGCGGGTTAGTACTGACTCTGAGTTGAGATGACTTTCATGGTCATTACTTTCATTCATTTGGCATCTTATTTAAACAAAGGCTACCTTACGGTGGATGAAGAACGAGATTCAAACTTATTCTTCTGGTTCTTCCCGGTCGAAGCGCCGCAGCGAATGCTATCGGCTTCCGAAAATCACCTTGATGATGAGGCGGATGCAGGCGAGGCTGAGGACACTGACTTTGATCATGAATATCTGAAGAAGCTGTCTGCTAATGAAACCGTAAACTATGGTGCCGATGGAAAACCAGTTGTATTATGGTTACAAGGCGGACCAGGAGTATCTTCTTTGCTGGCATTGTTTACAGAAAATGGGCCTTTCTTTTTGGATGGCATGGAGTTGAAAGGTTCGTAAGTGTTGTGTTATGTCAGAGCTTTTAACTGGTCGTTTATTTAATTTATGAAGATAATCCCTATTCGTGGCACAAGAAATACCATATGTTGTATATTGATAATCCAGTTGGGACAGGATTTAGTTTTACTAGATCGGATGGATATTGTGAAAGGATTTCAGATGTGGCACGACATCTGTACATTGGTTTGGTGCAATTTTTTAAACTTTTTCCAACGCTGCAGACGAACGATTTCTTCATAACTGGGGAATCATTTGCTGGAAAATATATCCCAGCGATAGCTGATCTGATCTACAGGCAGAATAGTATACCGCAGAACTATTTGAAGATAAACTTGAAGGTGAGTTAAAGATATAAAAAGAAAGATCCTACTAATATTATAAACGTGAAAGTTTGTATGTGTGGATGTATGTTTGTTACTCTTTCACGCAAAAACTACTGAATGAATTTTACTTAAACTTTCCAATAATATAGCTTATACATCAGAATAACACATAGACTACAATTTATCCCTAAATTCCCACGGGAACGGGAACGCATACGGGAAATTAGAAACTACAACACCGATTTCAAAAATTTTTCCACTGTTAGAATGCTTCATTATCCCCGAGTAACATAAAAACTAATTCATCCCCATATTCCTACGGTTCCCTATATTCCCACGGGAGCAGGAACGTATACGGGAACTTTGACACTACAGCACCGATTTAAAAAATTCTTCCACCGTTAGAATGCTACACTATCCCCGAGTAACATAAAAACTAATTCATCCCCATATTCCTACGGGAGCAGGAACGTATACGGGAACTTTGACACTACAGCACCGATTTCAAAAATTATTTCACCGTTAGAATGCTACACTATCCCTGTGTAACATTAACTTTAATTCATCCACATATTCCTACGGGAACGGGAGTCCTTACTAATATAATAAGTGTGAAAGGAGCTCTGTCTGTCCGTCGTTCTATGTTACCATCTCCCGCCCAAACTAATAAACCAATTTAAATGAAATTTTAAACAAAGATTGTTCAGAACCTGAGGAAAGACATAGACTATATATTTTTTCCCTATATTCCCACGGGAGCAGGAACGTATACGGGAACTTTTACACTACAGCGCCGATTTCAAAAATTCTTTCACCGTTGGAATGCTCCATAATCCCGGAGTAACATTAACTTTAACTTATCCACATATTCCCACGAAAACGGTCACCATATTCCCACGGAAACGGGAGTCTTTACTAATATTGAAAATGCGAATGTAGCTATGTCGGTATGTTTTTCGTATCTCTCCCGTTCAAACTGCTAAACAGATTTTATTAAATTAGCTACAGAGATGGTCTAGAACATGCGGAAGGATAAAGGCTATATATCTATCCTTATATTCCCACGGGAACGGAAATGGGAATTCAAAAACTACGGTCTCAAAAGTATTTTTAACAGGGCTACAAGGTGTTGAAATAGGGGTTGAATATTTTTTTTTTGGAAATACCGCCATTTTTAAGGCTAGAAGTTTTATTTCCTAAAAAGTTAAAAATGCTGCTGAAAGTCACTATTCCACGCAGACGAAGTCGCGGGCACAGCTAGTTGTTTATAGATTGATTTAATAGTTAAAGTGATATTCGCTCGCTTTCATTCAATTTCCTTTGCGCACAATTATTATCCTTTACTTTTATTTCCATGTAGTTCATTTTCGTGGTTTAGTTTTGTGTGGGAATATGTGTAGGTTTGATTATGTTGCATTTGAGGTTATATGTTGACTTGCACAGTTTAACACTTTAATATCTACTGAAAAACAAATTTTCATCAAAATTTTCTGAAGTATTTCTTTTTGCAATTGCAAAAGGTATTCAAACACTTTTTAAAAGCAATTTAATGTTTGGAAACCATATCATAAACAACGATCGCGGATTGTTTGTAAAATTCCAGTCAGTTGTTTTGCTTATAAATATTTGCCAGAGCCCAGATTTTAATTTTTCATTCAAAACACGTTTTTAGACCATAAGCTTTCCGAATTTATCTCAGTCTAATTCTGTTGATAAAGGTCAATCAACCTGTTCATATCAATGGTAGAATTTGCAACGAATATTTTGCAGTTTAAATAGTTAAATTATGGCGTATTTCATTTGAAATAAAAGAAAAAAACCCCAATTGAATATATAAAACCATAAGAAACGTTGAAATCACATTATTATTTTTTGTTAATTATTTTCTTTTTAAAATAACGAATATCAATTAGAACGAAACAAGTATGCTATGTAGGTCTTTCGTAGTGCCCGTGGCTTAATCGTTAGCATGTCTGCCCCTGAACATCAAATTTTTATTTATCAGGTATCGCTATTCGCGAGGAATTCGAAAGTCCTCCGAGGGTAATTATATTGTCACAAAAAGGACTTTTTACCTAAGCTTTGGAAATCGGCAAAAAGTTGTAAGTTCCCTCCAAATGCTGACAAGTTATGGTTGATATGAATGTACTTGGCCCTGGGTGTCAACGAGCTCAGTTGAACCATCATTTTTATTTTCAGTTCTTCGGACGCATTCAAACAATTCTTTCATTTTAGATCCGATCAAGAACCGATCAAGAGCTTAACTGTAAAAAAAGATTATTTTATCTATTTTAGCGACATCTTAACGGTGAAACTGTTTTTCTGTTTCTTTCGGAACACTTTCCAAAAGCGCTCTATGTGCACTGCAGCCAGCTTCGTCTGAAAAAATTTGAGAGTCTAACAGCCAAAGGGGGTATGAGTTCAATTTCTGTGATTTAAATGAATGAGATGAACAAAAAAAAATTTGAAATTCAATAATAGAACCACAGAGTAGGTCCAGAGAGTCAACTGCAGCAAAGTTTTTCCATTTAGCCATTTTTTGTCGGTTGTTCCCTATTTTTGGGTTTGTTAAAGTTGAGAATGTTGAAAACTTGATTCAAAACTGCCGCAATAAACATTATCTGCCATCAAAGCGAAAACTACGATAGGAAAAGCGAATATAATGAAAATCAATAAATCAATTGCAGCCCTGGATACAACCGTTAATTCAAAATAGACGCTATCTTTGATTTAACCACGAAAATAATTTAACGGTGTTTCTGGCAAAAGTTCGAGTTGACTCTCTTTGATACCAACTCTTTGAATAGAACTACAGAGTAGAACCACAGAGTCAATTGCGCCAGTTTTTTCACAAGCTAAAATAAACTGGAAACCATCGTCGCCATTTTTTTAAACTTTGTTTTGAAAAAAGTTTAAAAAAGTGAACGTGTTTTCGAAATTTTTGGGTTTGTTATTGATAAGCATGTTGAAAGCTACATTTAGACCTGCCACAATAAAAAATAATTTCCATCAAAGTGAAAACTCCATTAAAATGGAAACAATGAAACTCAATTGCAGCCAGATATAGCCGCCAACTCTAATAAGACTAAATAAACATTTATTTAACCACAAAAGTAATATGAGGGTGTTTCAGGCAAAAGGTGTATGATTTGACTATCTATATTATCTTCTCTGAGGTTCCTGGTCTAATATGGCTTGTAGACTTTCTTGACGCAGTTGACTCTCTGGTTCTACTCTGTGCACAAAATAAAACAAATGAACGGCACGGCTCGCGCGGAGTAGCTAACGGAGAAATTGTGGAAGACACTGAACACACGATCGATCTTCTTGTTCAATCTTATTTTATTACTTTTTTTTTTAAATCTAGTTCAATTCCTGGTAAAAAACAATAACAAAAAATGTTTGTTATTTTACATTGGCTTAGAAATATAAAATTAACTGCATGTCAATGTTGTGAATTTTATAAGTGTCGGTATAATCCGACCACCTTAGAAGGGTAGGTTTCATTTTAATTTTTGGAGTTGAGGTCAATGGATCTCTAGATAATCCATTTCTTTATGACGTTTTTTAAAAACTTATTTTAATGTTAGTGCCATATTCGGAGCTCAAAAAGAAAAACCATACTTTTGTGGATTGCTTTAGGGGTCAGGCCGTTCAAATAAAAACAATGCTAATTTTATATGTTTATTCTTCTTTTAGCATCATTCACTTAATTAACAGCTTGTGCACACTTACCAATCTCTCTCCCTATATAGACTTTACTATTAATTGGTTTTTTTTTGGCATGGTGGAAACTATTCCTACGTAAAGACTGATTGCAAAGCATACTTCATAACTTTTTCGTTAAACTTTTATTTGTTTCAAGGCACCATAAATCAACAATAAGAACAAATGATTTTGTTTACACAATTTATTTCCAACCTAATTAAAGTTACGGGCAAATAAGTATTACCAGTGCCGGATTTACTTTTTTAGGGCCCATATACGGAATTTTCGTGGGGGCCCATTTAAGATGAAAATTTTTCATATGAACGGGAAAATTACCATTTCATTTTCTTCTATCTCTTAGGGAAATAGCAGTTGTTGATGCAGTTGTTAAATATGATTGCCAGGAATAGCATCAGGACGACATGGGGGAACCTTCTTATGATGTAGTTGGAGATCATGTCGGGTCCGGATGATTTTTTAGGTCGTCCACCGTGAATCATTTCTACTACTTCTTCTGGATTTGTGAAGTTTTCTGCAGGTACCGGGTCATTTGAAAGGTAATCGTTGTTGAATAACATGACTTGATTGTCCGTTTGCTGCAGTTGTCTTAGAGTTGCCTCAACTTCTTCGATAAGCCCTGAATCGTTGTGTGGTTTTGGTACAAAGTTTTCCTTGAAAAAATTGGCAAACGCATCTGCTTTCTCTTGGGTTGTCTCGACTTCTCCTTGACCGGTGCTTATTTTTTCAGGCATATTTGGTTTTTTCCCGATGATGTTGTTGATGGCTTTGAATGCGTCGGGTCCAGGCTTGATGTTCTGCAGCCTTTGTTGGAACAGGCTGTTGTTGTGATATTGAAGAGCGTTCCTCAGCATGATGTGGGTGCATTGGAGCTCACTCTTCACCATTTGGTAGGTGTTGCTCACGGTATTCCAATCTCTTTGCTTAATCCTTTGCAGTTTCTTCCTCCGCCTTTGGCGGTGTTCGTATAGCCGCACAATTCCTTTTGGGAGGTGCTGGTATCTGTCTCTGGATGTTCTTGGTCTCTTTTGTTCATCTCAGGCGTTTGTTATTATGCCCTCCATTGATTTAATAGCCTCATCGATCTCGTCGTTGGAGAGGTTCCTGTTTGCTTTCGGCAAAGTGATTGTTTCCTCGATCCTTCTTTGGAAATCTTCAGTATTAAAGCGGCTGTAGTTGATGTACTCCTCACCTGTCGTCGGACTAATCGAGATGATTAGTACCGCTCCCAGTGTACCTTTTGGTTAGGATCCTTGTTTTTGTATATACATCCGCTACGACACAGGTTTTGTTTACTTCAACCACAAACGAGTTGAAGGTTTTGTTCTTGGCTTTCCTTGAACGGAAGACCGTGACTTTGGACGCTGGAATACCTTCTATTTGGAGCTCATCCTGTACTTCGATTGTTGAATATGAGTGATGGATGCCTTTCAGTAGTAGGAGCACCTTCCTATCTTCACGAGGTAGAATGTATGGTTCTGAACCTTCCTGGTTTTTAAGAACGTGGTGGTCGATAAATCAGTTTAGTAGCTCTTGGCTACGGGGGTTTCTGTACTCTGGTTTGCCGATTATTTATTTATAAACATTTACACGCTGGGCTACGTGGTTTACTGCACTCTAGCTTACAGTTCAAGCTTTTATTAATTATTAATAAATATTCGCGAGCTGGGCTACGTGGGTTACGGCACTCTGGTTAGCAAAATATAATTATAAACAATCTCACGAGCTGGATTACGTGGGTTACTGTACTTTGGTTTGCAGTATTCTATATTTTTAAATAATTTTTCTGAAAAAATTTCAATTTGGGGCGGCCCCATATTTTGTGGGGTCCCCTAGGCGCCGCCTAGTCCGCCTATATGGTGAATCAGGCTCTGAGTATTACCACACTGTTTGTATTGGTACCGGACATTTTTGTATCACATTTACATTGTTCTAAGGCACTCAGCAATGCCAAGATCAGAATAGCTAAGGTAACATTTTTTATTCCGTTGAAAAATTTTGTCTTATTAGATGACCGGAAAGAAAAACATACCCCAAAATAATGTTCAAAAGTTCCGAAAGACCAACTTTGACTCGGACCACTACTTCGTTGTAGCCAAGGTACGAATGAGGATATCCTCTTCACAACTAGCGCGAACTAACGCTGTGAAACGATATGATGTCGTTAAGCTACAATCGCCAGAAATTGTCAATGCCTTTTGCTACCGAACGTCTCTCCTACTATTCTTGAATACCATCAAACATTGAAGACTAGTGGGAGCAATGCCAATAAGCCATCGGAACCGTAGTGCTAATCAAAAAGCACTACAGATGTTGATGCAAAAAAGAATTAGAGCTGCATGTGAACGATACAAAGAGATTTACAAGGACAAAAGCAGGGATGAACACTGAATACAGCAGCATGAGAAATACTCGTAAAGAAATTGAGGGGTGTATGATAGGAATGTGATTCAAAAGCTTTACCAAAATGTAAAAAGGTCATCCTAGGGTGGCAAACCTCTAACTGTACTGAGGATTTTGAAAGAAAACTTCAGCAGGCTTAACGACGATGAATACACACAAGTTTCTCTGTATGGCAGAGCGCCCCATTCAACTTGGACAATGATCAGGAATGCCGCCCTCTTGACCTAGAAGTAGTTAAGCTTGCCATCCGCAAGCTCAAACCAAATGAAACTCAAGGTAGAGTTGGGCCGAACTTTTCAAAACAGCTGGAGATAAGTAGGAAAGGATGCAGCAGTTAATCTACATGATATTTTACTTACTTACTTAGGTGGGCATTATTGTTCGGGGTGAACCTCGACCTCCCACCAACATCGCCAACAATTTCGATTTCAGGCGATCTCTCCAGTTCCACACTCTAAGTCGGTTGAGGTCTTTTTTCACTGCACCACCTAAGACGAGGTTTTCCCCTTTAGCGATTTCCCTGCAATGTGCTGTCGAAAAAGCACGTTAAGTCTGGAACAGTAAGCCAGAAATTGTAATAATTTAATAATTTGTTATGACGAAAAATTAAAATTCTTGAATTCATAACTGGGGTCTGCTTTACCTCCCTTTGCACAGAAACTGTAGGCCTTACACAATAGCAGCGCAGAAGCATCAATTAGAAAATTTCATTAGCCAGCACGCATTTTTTTTACTAAACATATTCCGTTTACAAGGAAATCTGCTCTCCCTATTTTTATTATGAGCAAATGCCAATTTACGACTTTATATAATTTAAGGGACTAGCTTTGGGAAATGCTTTTTCCGATCCCTACAATATGGTGGATTACTCGGACTTTGCCTATCAAATGGGACTGATAGGTCGACCAGGCTACCAAGAGATGAAGATCACCGAAAGCCTTATTCAAACATATATCAACCGACCAAAGTTAGCCAAAGCCGTAAGATCCATATTTTCTAACATTAGGTATATGAATATAAATACGAAGTTGAATCATTTTTTTTTTAGTACTGGGATTCGACTCTTCATTTGTTCACTGTGCATAGCAACTACAGCAACCTATACAATATTCAAGAACCCGACGCAATAGATTTGTTTCCGTTTAAAGCTTTCATTGATCAACCACACGTAAGTTTTTTTGTTTCATTAAAATTTATTTCTACAAACAATTTTTCCACATTAGATTCGTGAAGCTCTCCATGTTGGCAGCCACCCATTTTCCGGACCTAACACAGTCTACACCCATCTCATCAATGACTTTATGACAACAGCCATGCACTGGACTGAAAATCTCCTTGACGCTGGACTTCGTATCATGTACTACAATGGCAATTGGGACTTCATCGTAGCCTATCCACTGTCCGAAAATGCCTTCCACAAAATGCAGTGGAATGGTGCTGAAGAATATAAAACCGCTCAACGACAACCATTCAAGGTCAATGGAAAGCTTCATGGCTATGTCACCAAGGCGCGAAATTTCTATGAAGTTTCAATTTTAAATTCGGGACACATGGTTCCAACGGATCAACCTGTCGCATGTTTGACGTTGATAGACAGATTTTTTACAAACAAATTGTAGTTGTGTATGAAGGAATTAAAGTATATAAACAATGAAACACGTGTTTACAATTTCTGTGTTATGGGCTCAGTCAATGCCCCTTAAAGAAATGTCAAATAGTGTTTATATCCAACATCCACCAGACACCAGTTGATTGGGTAATCAGTAATCACAAACACTAAAGCGATTTAAAGGACTTGCGCAGTATTTAGTCTAGCCAGCAGCTGTTTGAAAAAACTGACAACGTAGTTCTCAAATAAGCAGGAAAAGTGTTTCAACAGTTTTTGTCTTCCTAAAAATGGCAGTAAAATATCAGTTCTTTGTTCAACTTTTAAGTATTTAAATTTTCTCTCATAGTCTTTTGGAGTCAGGTAAAGTGTTTTAACGTTGTAAGTTTGTTGAAAGTGAATTTTTTAAGGAACAACATATGCCAGCTGTCTGAGTTACAAGTTTTTATAAAACTTCTGAAACAGAAAATTAACATTGACAAAATATGAAAGTTTACAACAATTGCTTGAGAAACTATAAACTCTTGTGCCAAAAAAGAGCAGAGAACTAAAAAGTGTAAGTTATTTTGCTGAAAATCTAGTGTCTGAAAAAAATCGATATGTTCTACCATTGAACTCGATGATTGTTGCCAAGTCTGGAAAAAGGGAACCCGTCAAAGGTTTCTATTCATAAATTGTGTGTAACAAATAACCTTATCTAAGAATTTTGATTAAAAAGATTTCGTTTATGTCAAAGTAATCTATAGCCGGTAGTAATGGAGGGCACTTGAACATTTTAGGCACTAGTGTTCAAAGCTTCCGTTTGCCAGTAGCAGTTCAAGGACAAACCTGTAAGTGGGCAAGTGAGTCATATGAAAGTATGGCGTCAGCTGATTAGTTAACCAATTGAGAAAATCAGTTGACTGTTTTTTGTATTTTTTATAGCGTTTTTCATTGAAACTTTTCGATGAAACATGTTTTCACATATTTTCCTAATATTGGGCATGTCACCTTGCCGTTCAGAAATATAAATTTTCATATTTTGTAATTTTGATCTACAGCGAAGTAACGAACTCTATAACGTACCTGTTTCCTCACAATTTATTGCATTTTTTTGAGCCTAACGGTGGTACAATTAACAATTTTCCATAACTAATGTCTTTGCAAGTGTGAGTGTGAGTGAATTTAGAAAAGACCTTTCAACCAAATCGGAGCAGATCTTTCGGGTTGAGACTTGAGAGTAACTCCAACTATTACACTTTTTGTTTAAAAACATCTGAGATTTTAAAGCAGTAAGATCTTTTCCCCCTTTTCGTTAGTGCAAAACCCAATTGTCTTTGTACGTACGGCCTATATTATAGCCTATGTTCAATTTACAGCCGCTTTGGACTTCTCCAAATTTACATTATTATCGTTATGGTTTACCAACCAGTTCCTTTCTTTTCTATTTTTAACTATATCCTCAGATTAATGAATCTCACGCTAAATGTAGTCTCAAGACGTTTTATTCCGTAATTCAGGTTTAGAAAATTGAGAGAAGAAGGTTTACTTCGTAATAAAGTGCCTGATTTACCGAACTTTACCGAAAACGAGCAATTGTTTTTTTTTATGGAAATTGTGTAAATGCCATTGCAGAAGTTTTATTTGTTTTATGAACTTGCCCAGAAAAACCTATGTCCACGTTATTTTTCCTCAAAGACACTGAGTTTGTATATCTGCTTGGTCTGCAATGTATGAACTAATAACGGATATGATTTTGAAGTTTTAGGTCATTTGGAGAGTTTTGGTAAAACTATGGTAGTTAAAATATTCCAGTGCGACCGACATGCGCCATGCAGTGAACAAAACTGCCAAAAAGGATATGATGGATTTTGAATAAAAATTACTAGATCGGGTTGAAAAAATTCTTTCACCTTTAGAACGCAACATTAGTCCTGAGTAACCGAGTCTTAAAAATTTGTGACCGGCAGAAGATTTGTTTTAGTTTGGAGAGGTAACGGTTAAACCCCTTTTTATGACAGCACAAATCGACTTCGGTGCGCATTACAGTTTGGGGTGAACATTGGTGTCAACCAACACCTTTCGCCAATAATTTTGCTTTCGGGCGAGCTCTTTCCAGTTTTGGACTCTAAGTTGGTTGACGTCTTCTTCCACTTGATTGCACCAGTTAAGACTAGGTCGTCTCCTTACGCGATTTCCCAGCAATGAGCTGTAGATAACTCTTGCCAGAGCATTCGTGTCCATCAGCTCTACATATCCCAGCCATAGTAGTCGCACGATGTGTAATCTTCCACATAGATAGATATGGCCATGTCGCGGCACTGCTCATACAGCTTGTTGTTCTATCTTCTTCTCCACATATTGTCTCAATCACCGGAACAAAAGATCGTTCGGAGTAATTTTCTTTCAAAACGACCAAGGGTTTCCTCATTTGCTTTCGTTGAGTTCCATGCTTCCGCGCCGTAAAAGCTGGACTGGGAACATCAAGGTCTTAATAAGGGTTACTTTGGTTTTTCTAGCAATGGTTTTGTTTCACAATTGGCTTTTAAGGACAAAAAAGAAGCAGCTGTTGGAGTTATTTTCCTTTTGATCTCGATTACAGCATATACTTTGTTTTCCGCTTCTGTTTCAATAATCGCATGTATGACATCACGCTTCCTTCTTCCCACTACATCAATATCTGCTTTACCGAGTAGCTGTACAGACTGTTGAATGATTATTCCTCTGGTGTTGACATTTGAGTTTCGTACAATCTTATCAAGTATGCTGTTAAGGGGCTCGGCTAGTTTCTCATTTTCAAAAAATCGATTTTTTTTCATTTTTCGATAGGTAAACATCTCAAAAATGATGTCCTAAAATATTGGAATGATATCTTTGATATTTTTGAAATGGCAGAGTACAGAAGAGAAGCATCTCGGGCGCTCGAACACCACCCATCCCAACGCGGCGGGGCGCCCGACAGCTGCCTCGTCCTTAGTGTCCTACAATTCCTTGTATTGCCTGCGGCTTAATTTTTTGAATGCTCAAGGACATCTAGATCCTTTGTACTCTTTTCCTGTTAGTTGAATCGAAAACTGCTGCGAAAACTTTAAACGCGTTTTTCTCAAAACTGCATTTTTCAAATTTGCCGTAGCTGTAACTCACGCAAATATTAACGAATCGTCTTGAAATCTTAACTGCATACTCTCCATATATATTTACATACAGCAATCTACAACTTTTACGATCGGATGAAAATTGTAAATTTGGCAGCCATCGAAAGACGATTTTTTTGACGAAATTGGGACCTTTTTCTTTAAATTGCGGCCATTTTGTCAATTTCCAATTTTTCACTCCAATTATAGATGGCTGTGTGGGAAAAAGTGTCTACTTTAACGCCATTTTTTTATTTTCTTGTTACTGGTACCAGAAAAATTCAAAAAAATGCGTCAAATTGACGTCTTCCAATTTCAAGAAGTTCAAGACATGGTCCATACTCCTCTTTTATTTCAATGTTTTAACTCGAACTTTCCTGACAATTTATATATATTATACTCCTAAGATTACAGAATATTTAAAGTCATATTTTTTTTTACATACGCCTTCAAAAATCACCTCCATTTGAGCTCGAGAAACTACCCCGAGCCCCTTAATGAAATCGCATGATAGTTTATCGAAAACCTTTTTCGACATCAAGGATCTGGGTGAGTTCGTTTTCAACTTTGACAAAGCAGCGTGAATTGTCCAAAGTCATCCTGCACAGTCATACGAGTTGTAGGAATGCCAAAACTGGACATGGCTCTGTCTAGTTCTAACAGCTAGTCTCTCATACGTAGGCTTGAAATCGATAAAAAGATGGTGTACATCGATATTGCATTGCCGAGTTTTTTCCAAGACCTGCGGTTATGTAAAAATTTTGGCGATTTTGGACTTTTCTGATCTCTTTGATAAAGACCTATCAAATAAAGGAGGCTTATTCTTCTATTGAGAGGGTTTCCATTTCTTAGGATCGTATATACGATTTTGAGGTTCAATGCTTTCTTCCGACCATATCATGCAGATCAGATGGTGCACGCGTCTTCCCAACTGATCTCCGACAGTCTTGATAAGCTCGACGTCAAGGTCATCCTGCAATTTTATTCAAAATAAGTTTACATAATGGCAAACTCAACTTCTTCTAGGCTAGGCGGACGGCATTATTCATCATCATATTGATCCAAGTTGAATGGGGCATTCTGTTACAACCGCAGAATTTGTGTTTGTCTGCAGAAGTGGTCTTTCCAGATCCTCAGAAGCGATTGCGATTCTGTCACTATGTTTCCTTGGTGGTATTTACAGGCAGCTACAATTATGAAAAAAAAAATAACGGTTTCTTGTATCCGTCATGAAAGCACTGCAGTATTTGATTTCAGAAAATAGCTGCCACACCGTAATACATAGCCCCACATCATTTTTTGATGGGTTGTGTACAAATAAGTAGAAAATACCACCGCCCTGCAAAATTCATCATTTTATGGTTTGGTTATTTGATGATATGTTGCGACAATGTCTCATTCTCAAGCAACGCAAATCTCCAAGACTTATCGTCTAATCAAGCTTACTTTTATAACTTTCTCTAAAATAAATGAGATAGTTAAACGATTTGAGGCTTACTCGAGACATTCTACGGCAATCTTTGTCAAATTCAATGTGCGGGGAATTAAAACTGGTGGTACCCGTGGCTTGATGGTTAACATGTCTGCCATTTACGCGGGAGGTTTGTGGTTCGAATCCCAACAGACACCGAAAAATGTCTCGCCTTTTGCTAGGAATTGGCAAGTCCCCTGATACTAAATTCATTGCCATGAAAAGCGCTTTCTCCATAAACCGTTCGCAACCAGCAGAAAATTGTAGGTCCCCTCCATTCCCTCACACGACATGGTTCTGAGAAATGCGTTAGACCCTAGGGCACCCGCTCTGTTGCGCCACCCTATTTGTTCTTTTTATTTAAAATCAAAACTCTGCACAATACATACAATTGCTCAATAAAGCAGCTACTAAATTCAAAAACCAATTCAGAGGTAATCTTTTGTCAGCAAAGAATTGAAACACCGCCTATACCCTTAAAATGGAGTGTAGTTATAGAAGATGCCAACGGAATAGAAGCCTTTTTGCCAAAATATCTACTAAGACACAAATGCGTAGATGGGAACACATCTTGAAATTCATTCTTACAGTTCATGAGCAAAGCTAAACACAAAAAAATGTATGTAACTAACGATTCACTTATAAGTTCGGAGTTCTGTGAATGGAGTTTGTATCAATCAAATCAAGACTTAAATTATAATCTTCAAAAGTTGCTCCCTCAAATGGTTTCCCCTTACACTTAATTTACAACTCAATGCTTGTTTGCCATTCCGAATGAAAATAATGAAACAAAATTCTTAATTACATTCTTTTCAGTTGGCTCAATAAAAACAAAAATAAAACAAACAAAATAAAAACGATTTTAGGAAGGAGAGCCATAAAATAAGACACGATGGATAAGGTTGGATTGTTGCGAAAGGTGAGTAACCATTGTCCTTGGACACATTCCGGTCATATCCTTACTCTACTCACTACGACAACGACGACCCATGATCGATTTCCAAATTAAACTACACCTGATGCCCGTCGTCTTGTGCCGGCCAAAGACGTTTATAATAACATTTACGGCCTACGTTCAATTTAATTGATAATCTAAAGGCGTGTGCATCGACGACCGAGACGTGACGAGAGTCACTTAATGGCATTCAAACCGAACGCCTATTTGTATTTATCCAGAAATGTGCGAACAGCACTATGGTCAATGAATTCAGTACGTTGTATTAGCTCAGTTGGAATTCTACAGAATCGACGATGGGTCTTAGTGTTGTAGCACTAAGCGATGTGATTGGATTATCGCGTTATTGTATAAAAATTCGATAAATTTAATTTTGTTAATTAAATGTATTCTTTGGATAGCCTTTCGGGTGCGAGTCAGAATATCTGTTGAAGTCATCGCCTAACATTTTGGAGAATTTTCCTTACGAAGACTTTCGCAAGGCTGCTCGAAAGATGACCTCGCCTCCACCCACACGTTTGAACAGACCTAATTCGCCAATGTTTTCAGAAACCTTGGAGCGCCATCCATTTATGAGGAATGTCATCAATTCGAAAGGTTTTGAGGTTAAATATTCGTCGCCAAGTGAAAAGGAGGCATCGGTACGTAAGAGCTTGGAGGAGATCTCGAAGGATATTAAGGAAATTGAAGACTTCCTCACCGTCACCGAAAACATTATCAAGAGGGAAAAAGAACGTGACAAGGAGCTCTATGCCAGAGAGAAACGCCGGAAATTCGATGATAAGCAACGCAGAAAATCAGGAGAAATCTCAAGCCCAAATAAAGAAAACAAAACTCCAAGCCCATTGAAAAAAACTCCAGCTTCTTCAAGAAAGAACTCACAAAAGGGCCCAACTTTTAAAATCAACTCCTTTAAGAACAAACGGCCCAAGCCGGGGAGCCCAAGATTTTTGAATTCGAAGCTGTACTTTCGAAACGGAAAGATTGGTTGCCTTGAGGCCGAACAAAACACGTCAAACATCGAGAGCACCCATGCTTTGGTCAAACACATCTTGCAGTATGAAAATGAAAAGCCTCTTGTTAGTCCCGAGAGTGTGCGTAAGGTTTTGAATGAGTGTTTGCTCCCTGGGCAGGTCCCAGATGAGGAATATGAAGAATCAGGAAAAAGCCTTGGAACAGAACGGAGACAAGAAGTTGAGGAACATTCATACACAGACGAAACCTTTGACAGTTGCTCCCAGCCTGTGACAAACGATGCTGTTGAAGAGGACGATTATTGTGACGAAAAAGATGTCCAAATTTGCTATAACGAGTCTCCCGAGTTGCCTAATGAAGAGAAGAACAACCCAGAGACACAGGAAGTCATGCTTAATAGTGAGTTGGTAGCGGTAAATGAAGCTGATGCTCCAAACAGCACCATGGATAGGTCGATACCAGGAAGGTAAGTGATTAGTTACTTTTGGAAACTTAATCAAAATTTTGTTAACTCCAGCCTTGACTCTGACGGGCAGCAGTTTTTACGCGATCAAGTTCGCCATTTGGTGCGTCGGTTCACGGCTCGTGCGAATAAGGTAAAGACGCGGTTGGAACTTCCACCAACACCTTCGAGTAGCGCCAGCTCACCATCTCCTCCCCCACCATCTGCTTCCATGTCCATCTCTAAACAACCCAATAAGGGTGATAGCCACTCCAACATCAAAGTCATCACTCGAAACAATCGCAGACAATTCGAGGCAGACAACCCACAGTCAAGCTTGTGGCTCTGCTCCAGTCTATGTGGCAGCAACAATGACGAAAAAACTCTCGACCCACAGGGCAAGATTTACATTTCGTGGCTTTGTGTGGTTTCCATAAGTTTTCTCTATAACGCTTGGGTAATACCACTCAGGTCTACCTTCCCCTTCCAGACACCTGAAAACACCAACGCATGGCTTATTTGTGACTTCTGTGCCGATCTAATTTATCTTTTGGATGTGATATTTTTCAAGCATCGAGTCATGTACTTGTTTGAGGGGTTTTGGGTGAAGAATAAGAATCTTACTCGAAAGAACTACATGAGGAAGCTTCAATTCAAAGTAAGTCTCCCGAACAACTTATTCTATAGACGCTTGATATACATAACATCTCTCTCTCTGATCCCAGCTTGACCTTTTGTCGCTCCTCCCATTGGATCTTCTCTATTTGCAATTCGGAACAAGTGCAGTTTATTGGCGATTTCCACGATTTCTAAAAATTCAGAGCTTCTGGGAAGTCTTCAAACTGCTGGATCGTGTCATATCGTCGCCACATTTTGTAAGCAAGCCAATCAGCTTTTGAGATAAACAAACTTATCTGTGATTATAATCTATCTTCTGTTGTAGGTTCGCGTTGCAAAGACACTGACCTACATGCTTTACATGATACACCTGACAGCTTGTTCGTATTACGCGTATAGCTCGTATCAAGGTAAGCAAGTAGTTTGGTCGTTGCTAAATTGTATGATTGATATGCTAATCACACACGTTGCAAGCTCTTCTTTGATAAATAAATTGTATGTTTCGGTAATAGTATGTTTGTACATTTCAGGTCTTGGAACAAATCGTTGGGTGTTTAGTGGAAAAGGTCATCCGTATGTAAGATGTTTTGCTTTTGCTACAAAGACGGCTACATCAATTGGTAAGGATCTATTTGTGAAGAGAAAATTTTGTTTATTTTGTTGTGTTTTTGGTCAAACGGATCTTGTCTATGTGTTGTTACAAGAGTTAGTATATTATGAAGCTTTGCCACCAGAAAATAAAGGACTCTAACAGTTCTAGAAGCATGGAAGAAAAGTGGCAAGATACAGGAAATCAGGAATACAGGAAACAAATAGTTTTTAGAGTTTAAGCATACTCGTATACTTTTTTGTATAGGCAGTTTCCAGTGTTTTACCCCCCTTTTGAGGTTAAAACGTGGGGGAGGGCAATTTTAATCTATGCAGGGTGACCCATTTCAATACATGGGCGTAGCCAGAGGGGGGTTTCAGGGGTTCGAACGTACTGTCAAAATTTCGTATAGATCGGTGAAGATTTGCTCGAGTTATGTCTTCGGCCAGTTCGAAAAAAGTGATTTCGGGAAAAAAGCGTTTAAAGTTTTGAGTACTATAAAATCACATGGCATACCTGTGGGGCGTTGTCGCAGAATGGAAAGTTTGGGCATTTAGACATTTTTGCCGGCATCCATCCTTTGGTATGTTATTTTTAGGCCCCTAAAGTACCTTTTAAGATAAAAAAAAATTTCAGTTTCTTCAAAATTCTAGACCAGCTTCCCCTCTTAAGAGAATTTTTTCCATTGTGGGTCACATAAGACTATACTGCTTAACACATTGCTGTTTTGAATGGTAAAATTCGGGACCTATTACCGGCTGGAAATCAAAAAACCCTGCTGGCAATGTGTGAAACACGGTGGGTTCACAAGCATGAAGCCGTCATGCGATTTAAGCAAATTTATCCAGCTATTGTCAATGCACTCGAAGAACTCCAAATCAGCCACAATAAAGAAACATCGCAGCAAGCTGTTCAAATGCTTAACACACTTCGGTCTTCGAATTATGTTACGTACCTAGTGATTCTTCAAAAAGTCATGAGCTATACATTTTCGCTATCAAAACAACTGCAGTTAACACCGATAACAGCATTCAGTCACGCGAATAAAGTTATTAATGCTTTGCAACTTTTGAGAAATAAATTTGTCAAAGAGTACGATCATCTATATTAAGAAACAAAGGTGATGCTCGATGAAAATTTTGGTACACTGCAAATGCTACTATTGGAAGGCAACTTAATCGCTATTGGAAGGAAACTTAATCGCTTTAACACTTCTGCGTCAAAATAAATTAATTCGTCCCATTTCTAGAGCACACAATTCACCAATTAACAGAGAGGCTTGCGAAACACCGTAAAGTAGTATTGCCATCATCTGTGCCCTATTTCACCAACTCACAAATTTGTAATTGCAAGCGTTTTTTAACAATGTTTGTGAGTTTTTGTAAAAATGTTGTTTCACCAAACTTTGTTAATTACAATATTGCAGTTGTATTTTACAAAAGGAAATTTGTGGAAAAATTTCCTTTTCGGTTTCACCAATACAAAATTAAAGTTGTACTTTACAAGTAACAAACTTGTTAATATAACACTAATTTGTGAGTTTTCATTTCACCAACGAAAATAGACTTACAAAATTTGTTCAGTTTGTAAGAATATTCTACAGGTGAAGGTAGACGTGTAATTTTTGTTACAAATTTGTAATTCCTTGCTTTCATAACAAAAATGTCCCTGCGACGAAGGCATAGCAATAGCGATAACAGCCAAAGTGATGATATTTTGATAGTGAAAAAAGAATTTATCGGCTATGATATATTTGAGTTAATTCATTTTAATGAAAATTTTCAACTCAATCGATGCAAGGCAGAGGAAATAGTTTTAATTATTGGACCGCGACTAGCCCACTCGAGTGAAAAAAACTGTGCTTTAAAACCAAGGCAGCAGTTTCTAACAGTTTTACGTTGACTAGGGAATGGAGGACAATATCATGGAGTTGCCGACATGCATGGGATATCTAAGTCAACAGTTTTCGGATGCGTACATAGAGTTTGCACCGCAGTCGTCAGTTCAATGTTCGAAAACGTTATATGCTGGCCTAACGAACATCAATATTTCCAGTCTTTATTGATGAGAAGCGCTTGAGACTGCAAAAAATAAAGAATGTTTTCCCATTCTCTTACTTTGTCTGAATGTATCAAGTAATCGGAAAACTTTCCGAACAATATATCTTTTTTGTCTCTTATTAAAGAGGTTACAAATATTATATTTTGCTTGTTCACTTTGATGTATACGCAGCACAACGTTCAACAATATTGTGAAAAAACTGTTATAAATAACAAGTTATTCTTGATGCCGGTGCAACAGGAACTTTGAACACTTGTGCCTTACAATTCATTTTTCTACAACTTTTTTAGAATCAATCACAAGTTTGTGAAATAAGATATTGCAATTGGTGAAACAAAAAGCGGGCTTACAAATTTGTAATTGTAAATTACAAGTACAAATTTGTGGTTGTAACTTTCATTTTGGTGAAATAGGGCACTGGTGTGCTACCTTCAAATTTTGCGGTCAGTTCTGAAATTGAAGACGCAATTTTTATGTATTCGGCAGGGCAGTGCTACCCGATACCCGAAAGGAGAACATCCTATGACATCTCCTCCCCTAGTCCAAAATCTGCTTTGGAATGCTTGGATAAGTGCGATAAAACATTTTGTCCAGTTATTTACACGTTGCTACAGATATTGGCTACCATACCTGTTTCCACTGCTACACCAGAAAGGACTTTTTCAAGTCTACGGAAACTTAAAAACTACTTGCGGAACACAACGAGTGAAGACTGAACAGCTTGGCTCTTATGAATATTCACTACGGGATGGATATTGACGTAGATGAAGTAGTGTATATATTTAAAAACAAAAACAGAAGATTGATTATATAATTCATATGTTATCAAATGAACCTTCTTTTTTCATATAATATAAACGCTATTTATTTCATCCACTTCCATTAGTTTTATTTTCTTAAACCCCCTCCGAAACTTAAACCTGGCTACGCCCGTGTTTCAATATATGGATGCAATATCTTATAATGCTCAGCTAATGAGAAAAATATTACAAACCTAAATTAAACAAATGAGCTCATCAACCGGCACTTTTATATTTGACCTTCAGATCGATTTTCTTTTGAAACGGAAAATCTTCTTTGATTACGGAAATAACGAAAATATGACAAACTAATAATTCGTTTATTTTAAGAGGAGTCAGGTATCCGGCTTTTATTTATTTATATTTTTTTACTTATGGTCCAGAAAACACGTGATAAACTTTTTGATTGTCAGAGTCTCCTTATCCTTTTTAAGGATCGTGCAATGAATACTGAGGTCAACTTACTCAACTTACTTCTTATCATGCAGACAGCCGGTGCATGCTTCCTTCTTTTTTATGTTGTTTCCATTCGACAATAAATAGTGCGACGAACAGCTTGCTTAGCTTCTTCCTCATAATCGGTCCTATATCGAAGGCTAACGTTTTTAATTACGTCGTACAAGGTCAAATTCCAATCATTGGAACAAGCTAAGGTTAATTTCAGTTCAACCTCGTTTGTTTAGTATCATTTTTTGAATGGCCACATTTTTAGGAAGCTGTGCCCGTGTTCTGTAACTATAGCCTCGATAAAAGCAGGCGATAAACGGTGGAAAATGGAACAAATTCATACTAAATTCATAGAATTTCGTTCCATTTTCCACCGTTTATTGCCAAGGCGATAGTTACAGAACAGAGGCATTTAAATTGCCCGAAAAACATAGTCAAGGGAAATGTCTATATGCACGCACGGTGGGTAATTTAAGAAGAAAAATAGTTGTGTGACTCTTCGTGGGTGCATATAGATACTTCTATAGTCCTTTTGTAGTTTTAATGTCTTAATAAACAGAGGTGATTATACACGTTCATTCATTAGCATATATGTAGTTCGGCAAGTTTGAAGGAGATGAAATATTCTCTTGAGGTAGTTTCTCGAAAGATTTTCAACCGTTTCGCATTCAGCACTTCCGCACTACATGGCAGTATAAAGAAGGATTGATTCCGCTATAGATTCGAAAACACAGTATTTGTTACAGTGTTTTATAAGTTCGTTGTTAAAACAATTTTTCATTGCGTTTATTGCTGTTTTCGCTCAAGTTAATTTTTTATTAAGAAATTTATCCATTTTATTTTGTATGTGAATAGTAGCCCGAGATATTTGTACTCTTCTACAACTCCTTCATCAAATAAATAAATAGGGTGGCGCAACAGAGAGAGAAGCCACAGGGCTTATTGCATTTCTCACAACCATCGCTTTGTGGGGGATTGGAGGGGACCTAAAATTTTTACCGATTTACCGAAAGCGCTTTTCATGGCAATGAATTTAATAATGGAGGACTTGCCAATTCTTCGCGAAATGCGATACCCGTGGAAAAACATTTTTACCTCTGTAGGAATTCGAAAAACGAGCCTCTGGGTTAACAGGCAAACATGTTAACCATCACGGCACGAGTACCACCTTTTCATCATACCACCATTTTTCTTTCGAGCTATTTCTTCCTTCTCCCTTTTTTATGATCACTTTTCCATCTTGTGGTTTTGTAAACGAAAGGACGTTAATTCTTGGATACCACCTTTAGGTCACGTAAATAAAAAAGAAAAATCAAACTTTGATTATTTGATAATGGGAGCTTGAAATTTTGATTATTTGTTTTATTTTAAAAGTTTCGGAGAATTGTTTCGGTATCGGCACGATACCATCATCAGCGATATGATTCGACTAATTACAACTTTTCTATCTATTTTCCCGATTAACAAGATTCCAAATCTTACAATATTCATGATGCTTGATAAGCATTATTGCAGAGATTCAGACAAGAAGTCCATTGTGGCTACATCGCCTGAAAAAAGTAGGGCTTTTATTTGCAGACCAGTGAACTAAATACCACCAGGTAAATAATGAGCCAAGTCATCTATAAAAAGTGAGAATAGATCTGGACTTAGTGTACAGCCTTGTGTGACCTCTGTTTTGGTTGCAAACCATACGGATGTCAATTTAGTTTCTCAATAGATATTTTCAATTATTTGCCCAAATCTTAAGAACATTCCAAACCCGTACAGTTTGTGGGTACGAGAGCATGTCATCGTCAACAATGTCAAATGCTGCTTTAAAATCCACAAATAGGAAACAAAGCTATTATCTTCCTGCAAGGAAAAAATTGATCACAAAAATGTGATCTATTTAGTATTTAGTATTTATTCATTTATTCATTTATGATAAGCTTACATTTTAAGACAAAAAAATTCTTATTTATAAAAAAGCTTTAAGATGTAAAATAGCTACGAGTTACAATTTGAAAGTAGAATGCCAAAAAAAATTTATTTAGATTTTTGTTTTCAAGTTAATTATAAATTACCAAAGTACTTTTTCAATTCCTTCCCTATCTTTCTCGTGCAACTCAGACCTCTTATTTCTCGCGGCAAAGAGTTCCAAATTCGTGCGGAACTTACAAAAAACTGTCGTTCGGATGTCGTACAACTAAAACGCGGAATCAAGACATGAAAAATCCATAAAAAATCGCCGATTTTTTAATTTTATTTTCTCAAATACTCAAAAATTCAAATTTTTTAAGTTTCTTTTTTAAATTAAAAAAAATTACTAACTTCTACAAGTAAAATATTATCTCCTAATTCCGGAAAACCATATCTCTACTTTCTAATGAGTGGAAAGTCGGAGGAACTATATGAGCAAATACCTCAGCTATAATTGAAGTAAACATTTTCCATCGCCCGCTGGATGGAATATAATATTTCGAACACAGCCTTCGAATCGGTATTCAAAGAGTAATATCGATTCTGAGATTATCTACAGGTTATTGGTTCCATGACCTAAAATCATTTGAGAGAAAGGTGTCAAGGACCAACAACTTTATGGCAAGCAAAAATTGTTTGGTTGCCTAGTAGAAATGTACAACGATTTACCAAGTTCTATTCCTGAAAAGTTGGGACTTATGTTCCATCTTCAACGGAAAAAAGTTGGCACTTATGTCCCGATGGCGTGGGACATAACTCCCAAATCTCATGTAAATAAGGCATAAAGTGGCTTCATTACATGAAGTTCCTAAGTTAGAGTCTGGTTAAAAACTACACCTTAGTTTTTGGCTGACTCAACATAAGCAATAGGACTATTTCTGAGCAGTATTTGCGGAAAGTATCATATGTCAATCTTGTATTTGGAGATAACGAGACATTTAGATTTCTTTGGGTCCAGTTGAAGATAGTTTTCAGTAGACCATCGATCAATCAAATCTAAGTCTTCATTCAAACACGTTACCGAATGTTCGATTAACCCTAAAGAACAGCTAAGGTATAGTTGTGTATTTATTGTTGAATCAAAAGTCTGCTTGAACAGCCTTTCTTAAAAATGAATACGAAATATTTAATCACGTTGAAGGAAGTATTCTACCACCAGCTGCTAAGCAGTTAGCAGAACTGCTGTTTTCAGATTATACAGATTGTTTGTTGTGCTTTTCGGATTGGGTCTCTAGATCTTGATATAACGGTACCTGCTATACAACCTGTACGATAATACCTTCTTTACTCGAAAACAACTCTAAGGATTTCTACTTGTGTGAGAGATAAGTTTTTGGTCGTTTTTCTTATGAAGTAAAAAAAATTTTGAAAAAGTTTTTAAATTGTCCCCTATATAGTACCGTTTTTTTTTTTTTTTTATCAAAACCGACTTCCACGTAAATGGCTAACACGACGTTGACGAAATTTAATATTTTCAAAACCAGAAATCGTTTGATTAATTTTTGAAATTTTTATTATTAAAAAAAAAAATGGGCACGACTGGGTCGCAAGAACTTGCGATTGTTCTAAATACGATATCAAAATCTAAAGGCTGAGTTAAAGGTTTTGGTATTAGCTCTTCATAATATATTTTGTGGTGCAGGGTTGCCAACTACACTTTAATTATAGAAATTGAATTAAATCACGCAAAATAATGAAAAAATTAAATTAAATATTCCAAAGGTTTCAAGCAAAAATCTAAAAACGCCATTCTTTTGCAATCGCTAATACATATGAATGATGAAAATTTAATCAAAATCGTTGGAGTAGTTTTTCCAAAAAGCTGTTTTTTATTTTTTACTTTTTTTTAAACACTGTTTTTTAAAAGTCGAGTATACAAAGTTTTAGATCTTAATAAGAGTTATTTTGACAAAAAATTTGAAAAAAATCAAAGTTATAGTTTTGAAGTTATTTTCAAAAATTAAAATTTTTTAAAAAAATTTATAAAAATTTCCAAAATAAAGTTTTTTTTAAATATTGATATGCAGTCTTTCTTCAACAGTTTACGACTTCTTAAATCCAAAATTTCGTCAAGATCGTGTAAGCCATTAACGAGAAAGTCGGTTTTGAAAAAAACGGTACTATGGGAGGTACCGTTTTTAGCCTTTTCCAAAAAAATTTTTCTACATCATAAGAAAGACAATCCAAAATTAATAACTCACACAAAATTTTATTGAAATCGTTGGAGCCGTTTTTGAGAAAAATAAGTATTATCATATCGGTTGTATGGCAGGTACCGTTATTTCAAGACCTAGAGACTCAATTCCAAAAACTCCTCTGTAGACTGCTCCACAGACCCTAACTGCAAATTTTGAAGAACATCGGTCTATTAGTTCAGGCTGTAGATCCATATACAGACAGACAGACACACAGACAGACAGACACACAGACAGACAGACACACAGACAGACAGAATTGCAGGACCCACTTTTTTCGTATTCTCTATCATCGTAATGTCATATTTAATTGTTATCTCAAATTTTTTTTTTCTGCACGATTGCAAGACTTGCCTTATAGTACCTATAATCGCAAGTAAAAATTGGATCTATATTTGAATATTTTCAAAACTGTATCTTTGATTTTTTTCTAAATTTTTTTGTTGAAACATCTTCTGGCCAGATATTTAAACTCGTATTCCTTATTTTCAAAAAAAAATTAATTTTAAAAAAGTGAAAAATAAAAAATGGCGCCTTGTATTAGCAACTGTAAAAATGTGGCGTTTTTATATTTTCGCTGAAAACTTTTGGAATATTCAATCTAATTTTTTTCAATTTTTGTAATTAATGTGTAGTATGCAACCCTGTAGTACCAAATATGAAGGGCGAATTCTTAAACCTTGTACGCGTATTTTGATATTGTCCTTTTAGCACACAATCGCAAGTTCGTGCGACCCAGTCGTGCCCATATTTTGTCTGCACACAACAACTTCTGAAACCAATGTCACATTCGACTAGGTTGGAAAATAAAACTTAAGTTTTCCACATTCATTCTATGTTCTTTTAGGCACATACTCACTCTCACAATCCTCTGGCTAACAATTCTTCTAATAAGGGAATTCGGTTGGTTGGCCTTGTTGTGGAATCATTTTCGGTTGAATTCGATAAGGCATATGTTAAGTTGTTCTAGGTTGGCTTCTTCGTAGTCTCCTATGCAGTCCTATGTAGCTTCACAAAATCTTTCTCTGGAGAGCTGCCAGCCTGTTTATGTGTCGTCATATACTGAATATAGGAAAACAGTTACATAGGTGATCACAGGTCGGATGAGTAATGAGCAATATCTGACTCTGTCATTAATCAGCCTCAAATATACACAGCCAATTATTTCTTTTCCAAACTGAACTTCGGTATTGAAATGCCAAACAGCAAATTTACCACAGGTACCAAGTGTCTTGTTATGATTAGCTGATTTTTTTCTCTTTGCAGGGAAAAATCCAAAACCCGAAAAAGAAGGCGAATACGTCTTCATGACAGCTGCTTGGTTGATGGGCGTGTTTGTATTCGCTTTGCTCATTGGTCAAATCCGTGACATCATCTCAACAGCAACACGAAATAAGAACGAATATCGTCAGCTTGAGGATGAAACCCTCGAGTACATGCGACGTTTAAATCTTCCAAATGAAGTTCAACGGCGAGTGAAAATGTGGTTCAAATTCACATGGGATCAACAAAGAACCTTAGGTGAGTATCTTTTCTCTTGTGTGTATAAAGAGTACGACCAAGCAGGATATCTTCCTTAGATGAAAGCAACATTTTGGACTCACTTCCGATCAACCTTAAGACAGACATTGCCATCTCGGTCCACATTCAAACTTTGTCCAAGGTTCAACTCTTTGCTGATTGCGAAGAGGCTCTTTTGAGGGATTTAGTGTTGAAGCTGCGAGCAGTGACATTCCTTCCAGGCGACTATGTCTGCCGCAAGGGTGAAGTCGGTCGTGAAATGTATATAATTAAGTTGGGACAAGTTCAAGTAATGGGTGGTCCTAGTAACGATATCGTTCTTGCCACACTCTCCGAAGGCTCTGTGTTTGGTGAGATCAGTTTGCTCGGTATAAATGGAGCTGATCGGCGAACAGCTGATGTCAGATCCAAAGGATATGCCAATCTCTTTGTTCTCTCCAAGTCTGATTTGAATGAAGTCATCGTTTACTATCCCAACGCCCAAGCTATTCTAAGAAAGCGAGCGAGGAGCCTCATGCGCAAGAATGCTGCTCGAGAACGTGAAGAAGCCCGACGAAGTGCTGTGCAAGCAGATGTAGTCATTGGTAACCCTAAGACACCAGAAACACCACCAAAACTGCTAAAAACGGTCATTCAAGCACTGTCCCATGAGTCACCAGCGGTGATGCTAATAACCAAGGGATCAAAACGAACCAAGCGTTCTGAAAGAGACAAGGAAAAGGAAAAAGACAAAGAGGAAACAACTGAACCGATTATTGCGCCTGAAGAAGTTCCACAGAACAGCTTCTCGATTTTGAATGAAAAACGTTCAAAATCCCCAGACCTCCTCTCCTCTATACAAATCGAACTAAAAAACAAGAACAAGTTCATCAATCTTACCGACTCGGAGAAGGCACTTATCATATCAACCAGCAGCAGTAGTTCTGTTAGCGGTGAATGTGACGTAACTGTGCACAATGAAATGTAAATTTATACACAAACAAACAAATTCTTGATGTTAAAGCACATTGAATTAGATGTTAACAAATAAACCTGTGCTAGTTCAATTTATTTCCATTCACATCATACAGTTTTTTTTTTTAATCTTACTTCTTAGCTAAAATAATTTCAGTCTAATACATATACAATTTAAATATCGTACATTCGAGCGCCTTATTGCGACTTGACTTCTTTGTAATGCTTCTTATTGTCGGTCTGGTCCAATTTGATGGAGTATGAATCAATCATAGATCCAGAGACATCAGCCTGACCATCGGGATTGAAGACTGGACCTTCACCAATTTCTTCCATATCTTCCTTGACGATTCTGTAACCGTTCTCATCGGCAACATAGTGAACAGTACGACGAACGAAACCATCACTGTAGGAGTATTTGCCTTCTACTTTGGTTCCGTCACGGGTCTCAGACCTTTGGAGGGCTTGATCGTTAATATCATCGTTGACGGCTGAGTCAAAAGAGTAATGAGCGTTTTCGTTTTGGTACTTTTCAAGTTCAGCCTTAGCTTCGGCGGAATCCTGTTGGGAAAGGCGCGCATTTTCAGAACCTTGGGGCTGTAGAGAGGGAAAAGAAAGTTGGTTAGTTTTAAGCCAAGAACCTAAGAAAACTATTATTTTTGAATGATGTGATCTATTGTTTCAATGTATCAGTATATCAACACGTATCGAGATAGCCTGAATACAAAATGGCCGCTTTGTTTGACTACGTGCTCGAGACATTGTCATTAGACAAATTTCCTAATAGGCTTTTTTGAAAAATATATGTCATAAAAATCATTAACTTTAAGCACATAAAAGCTGACAAGACCCAATTCTAATTTTGGAAGCATGATATCTGACCAAACCAAACCATAGCAACTTTCGTTTGGCGGTCCGCGGCAGAAAACTCTTTTCTACAATTTCGAAAATCATGAAACACGAATTACGATTGACTAAAAAATACTATCAAGCTTGAATATAGCCCGACAAAGTCGATTATTTGAACCTCAAACTAAGTTCACGTTTTTGACCGTTACACAGTTCTTATACGAGAAATTCCACAGTGTGATATATTTTTTTTTTTTTAATATTTCAGCTCAGACGATTTATAGTAAAAAGAATCTTCAAAACTTGACAATTTTTGACGAATACAGTTCAAGTTCATAGTTTCGCAAAAAAGTTTCACAAACAATCAATATTTTGCGAGTTCTTTTTATTCATCTGTTTCACTATAGTGGGCAGGGCATTACAGAGTAGATCACTCGAGACAATAATAACAATACTTAATTCCAAGAAATTATTAAGTGGTTTCCCGACCACTAATTGACTAACACTCAGGCAACAAGTACACCGAAGTATACGCAAAAGTGGAATCGTTCATTATAATAGTTTTTTTTGAACGGAACGTTAAATTCGCATTAATGGACATTGGACACACTTCTCTCCCTCAGTTATTGTTTAGCGGAAATTCACAAGTTCATCGTCAATAAAATGCCACTTTGGCAAAGATTTAAAAGAGATTAAAAGCATCCAAGGGACGCCACTAGTCGACCTTTCTTTTGTTTAAATCATGAATACATTTACGGACTCATTATTATTGTGATAAATAAATTTACTGATGGCGCTTAAACTGGTTTTCCTATTAAGCTATCTACAACACGCTTACTTTGCCGCCCTCACGAGCGAAAGTAAAAAAACAACTCAAAGGTGGTGACTGCGGTGACTTCACTGCTACTTAACTACAATTACTGTGGAAGCAACATCCACGCCTCTCTTTGTATAAAAATCAACACAGGGACTATGTCAAAACACAATAAAATTAATAATCAGTCTGTGACATAAAGCTGAAGAAACTAGACGTGTTGTACAATATGGGTAACCTCATAGTAACCATCACTTCATAAATTTACAATTCAAATTTTGAACTTTTGTTTCAGTGAAACTAGTAATTTTTTTGGTTGGAATTGCGCTCTGCGTCACGGTTGCAGCTGCAGCCGGTAAGATATTTTGATCGAAAAGTTAAAGTTCAAATAATTTTTTCTAAACATATTTGAAGATTGTCCTTCGTCATCAAAGGTTCAAAACTGCACACCGAAATGTGTGCAAGATAGTGAGTGCAGTAAAGTAGGTGGCAAGTGCTGTCCAAATGTGTGCAACGCTCGTTCGTGCGCACAGCCCAATGTTCTATCAAGCTCTAGTTCTGGATCAAGTGCGTTTGGCGGTAATGACAAATGTAAGTTGAGCAAAATTTCTATCAATTCTGAAGAAAAGTCTAACGAAAAATTATTTTGGTAGACTCGGGAGGCTCTGGAGGCTCTGGTGTATACTGTGGCAATGTGAAGTGTAGCTCGTTTGAAAAGTGCAATATGGACAGGTCTACAAATCGCCCGAAATGCGTTCGCGCCTAGTTGCAAATCAAATATTTTTGTCACTTTTTTTTGTAAAATCAAATGAATAAAATGAATTTTGAAATTTTAATCAAATGTTACACTCACTGCAGCGAAAACAACGCTCAAGGCGCAAATAACGAACACGAAACGGAACATGGTTGGTAATTTAAAAATTGGCTCCCGGTGGTAGGACTAGACGATGTTCACGAATGGAGTAAACTTTGAACTGAGTACTGGACACCAATGGACAGTTATTATATACACGTGCTGGGACCACACACTCATCTGCATTTTTCTTCTTCTTTTTTTTTGTTTTGTCCAGTGGGAATTTGGAAATAAGTGTACGCTGCCGGTTTTACCAGATTGTTGCTTTTGTTGTTATTAATTATCTAATGAAATTTCGATCAGCATTTTACAACGAAAAAAAAGAAGGAAAAATTTGCAGTGGTGTGGTAGCTGGGTATCTTCTTCTTTGATAATATCGAAGAAAATATACCACCATAGTAAGAAAGTAGGTATAAGTCCAAGTTGGCCACGTAATTGGCATAATGTTCGAGGTCATTGTAAAATGTCTCACAGCACAGCACAGAGCGTCTTCTCTCGAAGTTGTCGCCATGCCCATGTGAAATGGTCAACAATAACCGGCTTTTGAGTTCCACCTGTTGGGCGAGCACTTCTTATGTAATTATTTGGATTGACTGATGATATTGGGTGAAAAAATTTTACATCTCTTGAGTTTTCGAATGCAGATGCAACGCGATGCGGGCCCTTTCAAGGCATAAAAGTTTTTTTTTTTTTTTTGCAAACAATTGCAACCATATGTATATCGTTGGCTTTAATAATTGGGTTCGGTTAATAATGTGATGAAACCGCATAAATATGCAGGGGCAGCTTTACTTTGAATAGAGCCAATTAGATATCTTTTGATAATAAAAAAGATACTTGACATTTGACAACTCATTTTTAAGGATTGGTCTGCATAAATAAAATTAATTTCACACCTTCGCCCGTCATTCAAACACTCAAACTTGTTTCTTTTCTTTTTTGTGTAGCAAAATTGGTAATATTTGTCTTCTTGACATTTATCCTAGACACCATTATGGTTTTAAGAGTAAAATTTTATGAAAAGATGCTTGGCTTAGATAGGTAGGCAGGCAATATATTTTCAGATCAACATAAATTATTATTTAGGACAAATTTGGAATGGTCGCGGTATATCAGTTTAGATCTCTTCGCGTCGTCTCAAAGACACTCTGAGTCAGCTTAAGACGTTAGCCAATATGATTTGACATTTGGAGCCAAAATTAAATTAGATTTATGTCAATGGAGGAATGTTGAGCAATAAAAAAAATTGAATTGCTTTTCAAAGTTGTGATAAACACAAGAAAAACATGACTGCAACTTATTGAGTATGTACAGAAGTTGTTGGTGGGAAACTTAGCTGCAACTTTTATTGGCAACTGCATTCTTCGGTGCAAACTGATTGGCATAAGGGTATATAGGAACAGTGGCTATACAAATGCATATAAAAAGCAATAACCTTTAGTAAAGATTAAGACTTCAATAATTAAAATTCAAACCTTTGTCTACCAAACGAAGGTAGCATCCTAATTTTGATTGGGAAAACAATTTTTAAATTTGAATTATTTCTGTAGAGCTGTCTTCATAAAGTATTTTTCTTCTTTCAACAAAAATAAAAAATTTGATAAAGCGTGTATATTGAAAAATATTTGTATGTTGCTTCAAATGGGATTATAGTCTTGGTCAAGGTTATGGATATACGACCGTTTTAGCCGGTATTGGAAATCCAGACATAAAAACAAGATTAATATGGAATTGATATATAATCATCTTCTAGTCTACAAGAAATGTGAAATAAGACTGCTTAGCTTAATGTCATTATTGAAAAGAAACGGGTTATTGTGAGTGGTACTGGTTGTAGGCAAAATATCAAACGAAATAAACTATCATACGCATGAACATGAACACACTTCATTATATAGAGATATTTTTCTGGAATTGTTCTTTAAATTGGAGGCATTTAATGCTGCCACCTGATTCAAACATTGCAAACTTTTCCTTTACAAAAACCGTGGTTTAGTTGGTTACTTTGCATACACAACTTGGAAGTGTAAGTGTAAGTGTAAAAGGAAGTCGTCCAATTTTCCAATTTTCGTCCAATTCCACAAATGTCTTTACCTTCCAAGGTCATGGAAACGTTGTTAAACCGCCAACTCATGAAATATCTTGAAGAACGAAAGCTTCTTCCTGCTTTCTTAGCAATATGTCCAATGGTGATTTGATGGTTTATATTAACAATCATTACATTGTTTTGGAGAAAATAAAATTGTTGCGCTTGATAGATCTAAAGCATTTCTTAGAGTTTGCCATCAAGCTCTCTTATCCAAAATCCGTGCTTTTGTTATCGATGCGTCTCTTCTTCGTTGGATTATAAATTGTATATCAGACCGTTCAATAAAAGTTGTATTGGATGGTTTCAAGTCTGACTCAAACCTTATAAATGCTGCTGTGCCCCTAGGTTCCGTTTTGTCTCTGACCCTCTTCCTTTTTTCATAAACGATTTCTTGTCTCCCAACAGAAATCGAAAAATGTTTTGCACTTGTATTGAAATTCGCGAGGAATTGGCAAGTCCTCCGATAATAAATTCATTGCAATAAAAAGAGTTTTTTTAATTAGTTGTTCAGAACCGGCAAAAAATTTTAGGTAACTTCCATTCCCTTACGAGGCATGGTTTTGAGAAAAATGATAGTCCCGGAGCACTTCGCTTTGTTGTGCCACCCTTAGGTTAAGTTTAAATGGCTGTCAGGAAAACAAACTGACACACTTAAACCAATATTAGGTCCATTGTGATACCATAAAATTATGTGAGGAAGTATCTCACTTAACAAAACCATTTGGAGCTTTTAATAAAGCGAATGAGATGTAGGGGATCTGCGTGCGCCAGATCGCTTGGATCATCAAGAAAATATTTTCCTAGATGCTGTTTTCTTTTAAAAGAGAGTGCAGGACATGAGCAGAGGAGGTGTGGGATTGTCTCCTCCTCCTCTTCATCTAAGCAACTTCTGCAGAAGTCATTTGAGGGAACGCCAAGTCTTATGGCGTGTTTTCCTATCAGACAATGTCCGGTGATGACATTGATTACGGAGCTAGCTAACTTGCAGTCTGGTAATGGATAAAAAATGTCTTGTGCGTTTTGCATCTAGTCCTGGCCATATCCGTTTTGTTACCACGCACGTGGTGATATTGTTCCACCTATGATTTGTTCTTTCCATTGCCTCTTGCTTTAACATAAGTTTACATGTAGCGATTGATATACCAATGTTCAACCTACTGGTTGAGATCGGTAGAACGGTTCCTTCTCTGGCGAGTTCATCGGCCTTGCAGTTACCTACGATATCTCTGTGCCCGGGCACCCAAAAAAGGTGAGTATTGAACTGTTCAGCCATCTCCTTAAGAGATAAGCGACAGTTGAGGGCGGTTACTGAGTTCGTAGAAACAGCGCCGAGTGATTTGAGGGCTGCTTGACTATCTGAGAAAATCCGGATATTCGTTGAGGATATCACGTTTTCTTTTAGCCATGATAGGACCTCTTTGATCGCCAGAATTTCCGCTTGGAACACGCTACAATGGTTTGGAAGGCGGAACGAGAGACTTACGTTAAGTTTGGTTTGAGTACATCCCACAGCCTACCCCTTCTTCGGTCTTCGGTTTTTGAACCATCTGTATAGAAATGAATTGAATCATCTCTCAAAAATTCTTCGTCTTCCCAGGTCGTTCTCGGTGGGATTGAGACTTGGAACTTATTTTATCAAAAACCAATTGGGGGATGGTGTAGTCGGAGTGATAAGGGATTGATCCGAATAAATTCAGGATTGTAGCGTGACCGATGTTGTTATCGGTCCATTGGGAGATAGCTCTCATACGAGTGGCTGCACTGGCGGCCATTTGTTTGCTGAAGATATCTAGTGGTGTGAGGTTAAGGAGTGTATTTAGTGCAGCTGAGGGTGTTGATCTCAGTGCTCCGCTTATACACAAACCGGCTGTTCGTTGGACCTTGCTTAAATTGTCGCAGTAGGTCCTTTTATCAAGAGCGGTCCACCATACCACTACTCCGTATGTGAGTATTGGTCTGATGACCGCGGTGTAGAGCCAGTGGGTGATTTGGGGGGAGAAACCCCATTTATTACCAATGACTTTTTTACAGGAAAATAAGGCAACGGTGGATTTCCTGATTCTTTCCCGTATATTGGCTTTCCAATTTAGCTTTTTGTCTAGGATTATACCTAGATATTTGGCTTCGTTTGAAAATTCAAGTGGGATTCCATTAATTGATGGAGTTATTAGCTGAGGAATTTTGTATTTCCTGGTGAAGAGAACGAGTTCAGTTTTCTTAGGGTTGGCCCCTAGATCACATTATCCCGCCCATTTTACTAGTATATTTAGAGCGGTCTGCATCAGATCCGTAAGGACGTGAGCATGTTTGTCAGATACCGCAATGGAGACGTCATCTGCATATGCAATCACTTTGAATCCCTCAGCTTCTAAGTCAACTAGAAGTTCATTGACGACTAGATTCCATAGAAGAGGGGATAGGACTCCGCCTTGCGGTGTTCCTCTACTGACAGATCTCTTTGCAGAGAAGTTTCCTAGAGTAGAGTTGATTCTCCTGCTTTTTAGCATTAGATTTATCAACTGCACTATGGAGCCATCTACTTTGAGCTTCGTCAGTGCCTTTGTAATTGCAGAGTTGCTGACGTTATTGAAGGCGCCCTCTATGTCGAGGAAAGCGGCCAGAGTGAATTCTTTGTGATGGAGGGAATATTCTATAGTACGTGCCACCCTTTGTTTGCATGATCTCTTGTCTGAACTGTTTTGCTTACAACTCAAGCCTGAGCTTCTCATATTCGTTTCCAAATAATATTCGTTTCTAAAATTCCGTTCCTGCTCTTCGGAAGTGGAACGGGAACGGTTGCGTATGATTAACTCATTGATTTCTGACCAAGACTGCATTGTTGCGTGGGGCAATAAAAACCGAGTAGAATTCACTGCTTCGAAAACCATTGCTGTATCTTGTCGTTTAAGCTTAACGTTTGATCATTGCCATTATACATACGTATAAGTATATAAGTACTCGGAATGTGTGTAAACGATGAATTACCACATATTTGAAGTTGCCAAAAATGCTGCTAAAAGTTAAGACGGTGAAACAATTTAGCTGCAATACTCGCCTTGCTAGGAATGCTCATCAGTGCTATCTTGACTCCAACTTCGAATGTAAAGTTAAGCTAATAAGTTCATATTATAGCCGCTCAACCCGAATGTGGAATGATAGGTATACCAGACTTTGTATTATGATCTGCAAAGATTTAAAATCAATGCGCATCGGTGTCTCCCACTTAATCCTCTTCCATTTTCCTTACGCTTGCACTGTGCTTTAATAACATTATGAGGGTGTACATAGCTCCTTGATGTGCGGGCAAATTATAAAAGAAAAAAGTGAAAGTGGATTTGGAAGTCGAAGTCGATGTCAAAACTAAACATGAACGAAATTATTCATATACATCAAAACGTTTCCTTTCAATGTATATGACCAAATTGATAAAGCAAAGGCTTTCTAGGAACCTTAAAGTCTTACGATTCGACAAGTAAAGGGAAGAAGATTTGAGAACGGGTTCCAAATCATAAGCGAATACATTACTCCGGTTTCAGTTCCTCAATATCAATACGATTTTTATTTTCGGTATTAATGTCTCGTTTATCGTTGACATAGATAGCAAAATAAAAAAAAAAAATGCAAACAAATAAGATGATTGCGAACAAATCTGTAACTACATGAATTCTTCGGCCCGGAAACTAGAGTTTTTGTGAGGACCGTATTCGTTCTTTACTCTAAATTTGCCTTGAGACCGACATAGGTACCGTCTTGAAACAGCCAAAAATGGACCGGTAAAAAATTATTGAAGCTTATGAGGTAAGTCATCACAGCACTCTTTTCATCAATCTAAGACATTGGTCAGACAAAAGAATTTATTCGTTAAGCGTGTGAATTTTCGGTCAAAAAAACGATGTTATCCCACCACATGTAACAAGCTAGTGTTAGGCTAACTGGTAACTACGACCTATCGAGTAGTTTTTTTTTTGCTTTCAGTGCATTGATCACATAATTTTCTTTTCAATAAAATCGATGAGTCTAATTATATTTCCACTCATTCAAGTTTTTAGTTTTTTTCACAGTGTAATCTGTTCTACAGGTCAAGACCTCTTATTTGGTAGCACCCTTATTGAGTATAGTGAAAAAATATATAGTCCGCCATTTTGTAGTAGCTGCCATTTTGGATTTACAATCATGCCGAATGTATCAGATTTTATTGTCATCAGAACAAAAGGTGTTACCAAATATCAGATCAATCAGTCAACAGGAAGAGGTTCAAACTTGACCCAAATAATAAGTGAATAAATAAATAGGGCAAGCTAAATTAAACCACTTAAATACTGAAGTGATCTTTTAGTTGAAATACAAATCTAACTTTGAGATTTTCTTAAAAACGAAAGATGTTGAAATTAACAAGAAATAATTTGTTAATTTATTAAAAGGGAAGTATTTTCATTAGTCTGTAACAAAATATGATGATTAAGTAATTTTAAATTCCCGTACTCTTTGCAGCTTTATTAAAGTAGCAGTGTTACATTTTTGACATCCATCTCTAGATTCAAATAATGTTTATGAAACAAGTTCAATGAAGCCAGCAACTTTGAATGAACGCTTATCTATTGTTCGTTAATTTCACCCTCGAGCATATCTTTAGTTGTACAATTCAATCAGAAAAGATTATTAGTAAGTCCTAACAAGCAACTTTAACAAATTAAACCGTCAACAACTCATTCTCCTTACCACGAAGAAAAGTTTTTTTTTCCTATTTTCGTGAGCCCCACTTCTCCAGTTATTGAACTTATCTTCATATCACTTGTAAAAAGACCCATTTTGTGTTAAATAACACCAACCAAATGTGTCAGTCAACAAACATAGACCCGTAGGTAAGTATGACAACTTAACGAGAAATAAGCAATAATTTTCAAGTGTTAAAAAAAGTCAAAGATGAAACAAACAAATTTAAACGTGTCTTACAGTCTAAATATGTAATTTAAAGGCCTGCGGGACGTTTTTGTTTTGCTTTTTGCTCAACCAAAAACGTGGACAAAGAGGTAAAACCACTCATACGGTACTACATCAAAGAAAGTAAATATTTTGACAATTATTCGTTTTTTTTTTTTTTGCAAAGGTAATTCCAAGAGATGATAAATGAAAAATTGATGGAAAGTGGCACAGATTGATGTTTGGTTTTTGCATCACATTTGTTGTGTGTGCTGTCATGCAAGCACCAACAATGTTGATATGAGATTTATTCGATGGTAAATGGAAGGTTAGTCAGCCAATTCTAATTACACATCACATGTGTTAAAAAAAATATTTGATCGGATCGAGATTGGTTATGCCAAAATATTCAAACATGTTTTTCTCAATTAAATGTTGTCACAGTTCAAAATTTGATTCAAAGCTTTAATCAATTTGAAAAAAAAAAGAGTATCTCAGTGACACAACGTCATTCAATGATTATATCATTCAACGATGAAATAATATGGCATATAAAAATTCCTTCAAATAAAAACCTGTAACGAAGAGTATGTTCATGTTACCATTTACTTCTGGTACCTTTTGGTACTTTGTAGTTTTTGGATGACAATATCCATTCGGAGTTGACAGCACTGCACTACAATTATACAATTCGTCACCATCATTTCAAAACACCCAAACACCCTCACAACAACCAGAGCAATGTAGGGAGCAGTTGATTGTTTGCTCGACGAGTATAAATAACTAATATCCAGTTCCTTTGCCAATAGTTACATAAGCACCCTAAACTCCAGCTGTCAGAATGTAATCTATACCAGAGTTCAGTAAAGAGGACAGTTATCCCCCGGAGTTGAATAAATGCTATAAGACTGTAAAAGATTAGCAATCCTCAGTACGAGAAAGTTCCAGAAACCAAGGATGAAATCGGTAAGAGGTTATTTTAAATCATCAAAGCATAATTTTCTCACTAAACGTCCAACTTTTGCTAACAATAGGCTTTCTGTAGTGGTAAGCCTTAGTTTGCAGTTTTCCTGTGCAGACCGTGGCACCACGGGCCGAAAATAAGGCTGTAGGTCAATCAGAGCTTATTGCTTGCACTTTCTCCGTGCCAACAGGGTGCGTAGATAAAGCTGTGCCGATCAACCAGAGCTATTGCTTGCTGTTTTTCGTGCCACAAAAGGGTTTTAAGTAAAACCGCTGAATGTATGTTTCAAATTAAGGCATTACCAAGGATTCAGACAAACAGTTATAGGCAACCGCATGGATCTATTTAAAACCTGCCGTATGAGCGCCACTGTAGTTTAGATTTAAGTTTATTGATCGCATTTAAAATAGTTTGTTCAAAGCTCTAAAAGACCTTCTCCCCCGAAGTTTTGTTCTTCAGAAAGACCCTGCTTAATACGACGAGCGAAACCTCGGCGACAACAAAGAGCACATCACAAGCTGGAAGGTTTGAACCTCAAATTCGGGGAGAGGATTGAAAGATGAGAATTGTTAAGCAATGACTTTCAAAAATAAAGAGTTAAGAACGGAAAAAGTATAAAATCATATAAATCATTGGTGAATGCAATAGATAACAATAGCCGTATTTAATTATTGATCTGATCCGGATCAGATCATGGGTTTATTAGCGTTACAACAACAAAGCTCAGGGAAAACCCCAGTTGCAAAAACACAGTTTTAAAATTGTATTGGGTCGATTCGTACTTATTGTCTGTTTCGTGGTTTTCGAAGATTGCATTTTCAGGATACAAAAGCACGTGATTTCTTGATACAGAGACAAAATCATGGAAGTTGCAAGCACGTGATAATGTGAAGAGTTCGTATATCAGCATTGTTGTGCGTTCAGTTTAGGTACCAGAAATAAACTATCAGCCTTATTATGAGTTTCACGTGAACAGCTCTTCGCCCGGAAAATTTTTATTCGCCCGGAATTTTAAAAGCTATTATGAGTTTCACCTAAACAAAATTCAAGATTTACAATTTTTCCGCTTTTGGTTTTCACTTGTTCGCCTCACAAAAATAAGTGAAATGAATAGCTCTCAACGTTTTCACATTTCACGCGGAAAAATAGCTCATAATAAGGGAAACTTTTCGAACATGGAAAATTTTTCCCCCGAAACTCATAATAAGGGAAAAGTGAAATGGGATCTTTTTCGAGTAGGGGAATGATTTCACGTGAAACTCATAATAAGGCTCTATGTTTTATTTTTTACCTCTCGAACATAAAAATTTCAAGACATTCTGCGGTTCTTCTAAATGAGGATATTTTCTAACTGAATGACCTGAAAGAAATGTTTGGTCCGAATCTCGTCTTTGAGAACGCAATAAGATCTATCTAAAAAAAAAGTTACTGACTTTTGTTGACTTAAGAAGTATGTATTTGTATATGCTCGTCATTATCTACCACCGGAGACATAAAACTTTGGTCAGATTACTGTCTGGAAATACAAAGTCTACCAACATGACGTTATTCTCAAGATAAAAATAAATTTACGACTGTTAGTGACAGTAAACAAGCCTTAACACCTTCGCCGATCTTGGTGTGCGATTTAAAAGGTGGTGTCATTATGGGTTATGGAAGATACCGATGAACCGATGACATGGTTTTGGTTTCCGAAAGTTGCATAGCTGTGCGAATATGTGAGCATTTATTTAACCTTGTTTACACAACCAACTCCAGGTTTAAAATGTACTTCACCACAGAGACAAACCCATCCATTTCCGTTCGTAAACAGATGTTTTATTTAATCTGTTTTAATATTTTACCCCTTCTGCAAGTAGATACGACATAGTGTCTTAGTTGGGAAATAATGTGGGGAGGAATATTTAAGAGAAAGCAACATTACAGTTACAGACATCATCGCGATCACTTGCATTGTAAAAAAAAATGTTCAAAATCAATAGAATTTACATTATCGTCCTTTTGGAGGTGTTTAACGGTGAGTTTTTATTTTTGTTTGATCGTACAACAAACAGGATAATGTTAAGACCGTTTTTTTTTTTTTAGTATTTGGATATGTAAAGCTGCATCCATTGGTTGGAGAAGTAATAGAATCCGATAACCACCTTCAGGAGCAGGCACTCCTGAAAGGTCAGTATGAACTGATTCAAAAGAACGGATATTCCTACCAAAGACCTCAAATTCCGTTTCAACCAGAAGAGAATGACATTTTCGGTGGATACATATATCATCGTCCGAATAAACCATTTGAAGAAACTACAAGTACAACGGAGTTCATGTTCCCACCAGCTTCAGCTCGTTATGTAATTGAAAAATAATAATCGAAGTTTTTAAATTATATCATTTTTTTTATTCAAAACAAAAGCAAAAAAGTAAATAGGGAAGAAATTTTTTTAGTTTTAAATAAAAACCGTGTGTGAAAAGAAAAAAAGATGTGGGGCTCATGACTGCTTGTTACGTGGAAGTTTGAGTCTCGAATTTTAGAAACGATAAAGTTGTTTTTCCACGGAAATCGCCGTTCGTGAACAATTTCCTAGTCCTCCAAGAGGACAGGGAACAGGATCACTAGTGTGAAGTGTTCAAGTTATATAGAGTTATGGTACTTTCCAGATCACAATACTCGAAACGACTCTGGGTGCTGTAAATGAAAGAAGCGCGAAACTAACCATTATAGTCCAAGAACAAACATAAATTTCTGTTTGTGGATGATCTTGAGAGTAATAATGAGTTTTAATGTAATAAAAACAACTCACTTTAAGAATGATGTCAAAATAAGGAAAGAACACCCATTGTATATAGAAACTATATACAAAGAAACGATATATATACAATGGAACACCCTTTCTTAATACATAATACCAAAAAATTTTGTTCAAAAATGTTTAGGTACTTTTTTACTTTTGCTCCAGCCAAAAAACTACCTCACTAACTCTAAAGTAATACTCTCAGCACATTTCGCTGCCAGCCCCATGCAAACTTTTATATGTCAAACTTGTTTAGGGTAGGAGGATCAGCGGGTATTGCATAGGTTTCTGGATCTTCTCGGCGTGGACCACTGGTGGTCTACGGGAACTGCGCTTATCTGGCGGTGTGAACCACCGGTGGTTCACAGGCAAATTCATTTATCTGGCAGCGTGAACCACTGATGGTCAATGGGCACTGCCCTTATCTAGCGGCGCGGACCGCACTGGCGGGACACAAAAGGTTATAATTTTATTTTAAAAAACCATACTGCAAAGAGACACAGTGCTAAAATAAAGTATAGTGGGGAATTATAAAGTTATATTTGTTGTAGTCGTTTCAGCATGTCATCTTGTGCACACAATTCGTAGAAATAAAATAAAAATAAAAAGATAAAATGCGCCGGGTACAACGTGTTAACATGCTAAAAAGCCTTATTTCCCACCATGTCAACAAAGACCCCAGAGAATACATATTTCCTGGTTGTTTCGAAAGAACATGAACAAACTGCAAGGTAAGTCCACTGCAGTAAGGTTTTTAGGTGCTTACCAAAGTAGGAATGTGCCGTATGGACGCCAGTACGTCTTTTACAGTCTTTAACGTTGGAATTCCGTAGTAATCTTACTGACGTTGGTGAGCATTTGTTTTGTATTGAGTACATACTACAGATATATTTTGAGAAATTCAAAGTAATTATAATTATATTATGGCTGATAATGATCATGATCAGAGTGGTTGCTTCGGCTTCGGCATGGATGTACTTTGAAGCAGTTCTTTTTTTAGTCAATAAACTAACTGCCCCATCTGTTGTCGAATAGCAGAAAACCTATAATTTATTAACTACCAAAAAATACTTACAGAGCAGGGATGTGATGTTAAACCTCTTAAACAAATCTTGTATTTTCTTAAAAGTTTGAGAATAAAATAAATAAATAGGGTGGCGCAACAGAGCGAGGAGCCCCTGGGCCTAGCGCATTTCTCACAACCATGCCTTGTGAGGGAATGGAGAACTTTAAATAATAATAGAAGACAGAAATATTGGTGGAATGAATTAACTATTATAGGCTTGTTCGTTGCAGCCCTGGGATTGCCCTAGGGACGCCGCAAAGCGTTTTTTGAGAAACCTAAATTCTCCCTGAATGTCAAATTGAGTGTTTTTTGAGCCATAGGTTTGCCATAGGTTTTCCCCCAACTCGCCCTAGCTTTTTGCTGTGGCGATTTGAGGGCTGTCAAATGGCATGTATTTTTTTTTTAATGACAGGGATGTGTGGTGATTTGTGGTTTAGCTTTTTTTGAGGACTGGAAAACCAAGGTTTTTTGACAACTCATTGTGTTGTTAAGAAAACCTGGGTCAACCCTGGGGAAAGTTCAACGAACGGACCTTATTACAATCTGGCAGATAATTTAAAGGCTATTTGCAAATATGATTTTCTATCTACAATTTTCTGCCGATTCCGAACGGCTAATCGAGAAAGTGGTACCCGTGGCGTGATGGTTAGCATCTCCACGTGCTAACCCAGAGGTTCGAGTTCGAATCCCAGCAGAGGCAAAAATGTTTATCCACGGGTATCGCCTTTCGCGAGGAATTGGCAAGTCTTCCGTTAGTAAATTCATTGCCATTAAAAACGCTTTCTCAATCAGCCGTTCGGAAACGGCAGAAAATTGTAGGTTCCCTCTATTCCCTCACAAGGCATGGTTGTGAGAAATGCGCTAGGCCACGGGGCTCCTCGCTCTGTTGCGCCATCCTATTTATTTAATTTATTTTTAATCGAGAAAGCGCTTTTCATAATGAACTTACTATCGAGGGACTTGTCGATTCCTCATGAAAGGTGATGCCGGTATAAAAACATTTTTCGGTTTCTGCTGAGATTCGAACCTCCCGCGTAACAGTCAGACATGCTAACCATTACGTCACGGGCATTAAGTCAGATTAACGAGGGGTCAGATAACAACACCACTTCTTTAAATAAGCTTGTAAAGTAATTGATTTTGCAATAAATTGATGGTCAAAAGTACTGTATGGCAAGTTGCGCCATTTTGTTGAAACCAAATTAATATCGATGATGTTTCACTGATTAATTTCTGGAAGGAAAAAAATAAGTCTATAGTCTAGCAGTTTATAGCGCTCGCCACTGATTCACCGGAAAGGCAGATACTTCCTTCTCTTGTTGATGGTTGTCTATCGAGAAGAAAATTAGTGCGGAAATGATCAATAAGTGCACGAATTGTTTGCTATAGGCTGAAGGCTGGTAATGTTGACCGTAAATGGAGGAAGTGTTCAATGAACTTCGCAAATATATTTATTGTTGTTATTGTTGTTTTTGTTATTATTGTTTTTTTCACAACCTCACCGAGCAAAATAGCCAACACTGTCAACTATCAAACCATAGACAACACCCATCTCAAACTTCTCAAGCAGCTTAAGTATCACCTTTTACAAGAAAATTCATTCAAATTAGTTCAGTGATTATTTTGGAACACACTTCAAGTTAAGTCCACCGCTGAACAAAGTTCGAAGAATGGTGGTTATTTTTTTTCCCTCTTCTTTGGACCCGCCTGGTTTTGGTCACAATCACGTCAGACCGTCACGTCGCGTAGTATGGAATTGCGTTTTTGATTGGGTATTCTAGATTCTTCCTTTGAACATGACAACTCCAGATGAGCTGGAGATATTCCACTTACTTTAAAAATAAGGCCAAAGGTCAAGAACCCTGGTCTATGCTCTCCTGAACACAATTCTTATCAACATATCAGGAATATGATATGCTTTTCAGACGGTAAAAGGAGAAAAAATTGAGTCCATCAACATCAAGGAGATAAAAAGCGAAAATGTATACATAATACTCAGTTAAACTAGGAAAATATATTTACATGCCTATGTAGGATTTATTTCTGGTCCTAGAGCAAAAAATAAGATACCAAGAATTAACTCATCCTTATGTTAAAGGCTAAAGGTGTTGAGCTTGAAGTAAGCAAGTAAGTAAACTTATACTTTAAGCGCGCCTAGGATAAATTATGACAGTAAAAATTTTACAATGTGTGGTTTTTATGCACTAAAATTATTGAATTTGAGCCTTTTAGTGCTGCCATTTCTCTATTTTCTTAACTTTTGAAATTGTTAAGGGCATTCATATATGTATTACTAAGCCGATAGTAAACACATAACCCAATAAGTTTGCATTTATCCATAAACATTTACGTAACTGAGTTTTGACACAAGATTTTTATTCTCTGGCCTAATCAATAATTTATTCTACAACTAGTTATCTCATTTCTGCTGTTTTCTTTAGTTTTTTTTTTCCTTAGAATTACCGTGAAACTATGTAACGATTAAAAAAAGATAAATCATATCTAGTGCGTGATAGATAAATTGATAATCGAGAAGATAATTTTTCATTGAATTTGGTAGAAATTGCAATAAATACACGCTTGAGCTCCATTCCCAAAGTTAAAACTATTTCATCGTAGTACAAGAAACGAAGGCGGTTATCCTACAGAAAGACGACTACTTTTATGCTTTTAACTTCTTTGTAGTTCTTTTTGAAACAAGAAAATGTAGCTTTGGCAACTTGTATAAAACATTATTTCTTTTTTTTTTCTAAAAATGTCATTAGTTTTATTCTAAGTCAATTGCCCTCTGAGGAGCTTATAAGTTCTGATGTTTGATATCGTGGTATACAACACGGCCATTTTCAATAACGCCTGTTGTATGAACTGCATGTCCACTGGGCCTGGAGTAATCATCGTCATCGAATCCACTAAAACGGCTAGTCAAACTGCAATGAAAAATTAAAAGTTTCACTTAATCACTTGTTCCATAAAACTCAAAAAAAAATTTACCTAGGTCCATTTTGTACTACGTTACTGGTTTGGAAGTATGTGGGACCACCGTTGGCGGTATATGAAGAGCTGCTGCTTGAACTGCTCACTGATTCCCTCCTAAGACGCCTCAAAATGTTGGTTTGCTAAAAATTTGGTCGAACAAAATTACGAAAAATTCTAAAAGCGATCAAAGCAAAGACTTACGTGTGGGTTGATTTGATGAACGTTAGATTTATGACCCTCAGCATCTAACTTGTAGAAGGCTTTGGGAACAAAAAATCCTCCATCTTCTAAAGAAACAAAAAATAAAGCAAAAACAATTATCAGATAACTGACAGGAACCAGAAAAACAAAGTACATAATCGTATTCAAAATCAACGATGGCTGACTTTGATGAGATGGCGTCATTAGCGAAAGACTAGATAATCAAGTGAATAATTAAAATTGTTTGGCCAAAACACGCCTCACCGAAAAAAAGCAATTAAAAACCAGTAAATTACCATTAGCCAAACTGAACTGGTTTTTTGAGAAAATTCTTTCTTCATTTGCTTAACGCTGCTCTAAAAGGGTTAACGACAAAAAAGTTTCAACAGTAATCAACTTCTTGAAAGTACTTTCCCATAGATGCGGTAAGTGGGTATGGCGGTTTTAAATTTAAATTAGAATGGTAAGAATACATTGCCCTGTGGGCTGTTATGTTCAGAACGTGTCTTGAATGACTAATAGGACACGTACACAAGTGTTTCACTAAAAATCGCACATCCAAACATTGACCAAGAAAAGATTTATTGTCGCAAGAATGAGGGTCACAATGTAATGCTTCCTCGTTCGAGGCATGCGTGTCGCGTCAGCTTTTCTACCATCCAAAGATCGTTGAACGATTACTACTTATTTGCACACATGAGTCAGAACTCGTAATAACTTTGACCGCAGACTTCGTGCACCTGTGCGCATCATCTTCGGCTTTGTTGAATTTTTCAATTAATCTTCTTCGTCTTATAGTTTGGCCACATAGAACCGAGGAACAAAGCAAACACATTCTTTATTATAAGTACTCGACAAAAAAAAAGCACAATAGCTACACTGTGTAATTATTAAGTCTCAACACTCAACTTCTATTCAGGGCTACAGTGACATAATACTATTTGAATCTGCTGATGATGAGTCTTTAGTTTTACCTGCAACTGCCAAAGCGGCTAATCCCAGAACGCACAAAACGAAACAGGTGATTTTCATGTTTATGGTCGTTTAAATATCTTAAAATAACAAAACAGCACAAAAGGGGTTTAACACGAGTGTTTTTTTACGGTAAAAGGTTCTACACGGCCAGCGATTGGGTTGAAACTAACCAGCCCAGACGGATGAGTAAATCTTTTATACCAAAGTCGATGAGTGTTGGTAAGAACCGCTTAGAAGAGTGATTCTGAAAGCCAGAGTGAAAGAATCTTCTGAAACTGCTTTCAGTGGCTTTATTTGTTTGTTTCTATTTTTACTCTTGTTTGTTTTCGGTTTATTCTTGGGCTTACCGATGTTTTAACCACAATCAAAAAAGGGGTAATTCCAAATCTCTCATTGAGAACTTTATAAAAGTAAATGACTTACTATCAGGGATTTGATTTATTTTCATTTATTTTCCCCAAAAAAAACTTGAACCTGAAATATTATGGTGTTGTGTATGCAAATTTTTAGTAGATATATAAAATAAGTTCATATTATTGTTGATTTTCTATATTTTTTTTTGTTTATTTATTACTTTTGTTTTTTTTTTCTTAAGTGTCTGCTCGTGTTTTTAAATCTCAAATTTCACTTCAAAAAGTCTTCTTCTTCTTAAGTCTTAACCATTTGGGGAAATCCCGTGGAAGACATTTTGCAAAGCAAGACGTATTATGAATTAATGTCGTTGAATACTGCTGTTCAGAACGTTGGGTTGGGAATCATTTTAAAAACAAAATAAACCAACGAGTAACTACACAACTCTTCCATTTACAAACCTTTGAAATTTGGAAAGAATCATCTGGAGGTACAACAATAATGGAATGGCACTTGATTGTATCGATTGAGGAAATTCAGAGAAGGCAAAACTGAAAAACATGATTTGAAAACTCAACCAAAATTTAGAATGATCATGCCAAGGTTGCCAGAAGCCCACCTACTAATCTAAAAGCCAAAATCGTGTTTTTCTGTCATGTGTGTGACGTTAATGGCAACCCACTTGCCAGGCAACTTGCTATCAAGTTTTTCTGTGCATATTTTGATGTTGTTTTTACATATAAAATTCAAATTTCATGTTTTTCTTTGAAAGAGTTTGACGTACATGCATATGTATATGTCCAGACCAAACGAAACATTTCAAAAGCGTTTTAGAAACATTTGAAAACCAGAATAGCGTATTCTTTTTAGATACCTTTACTTTTTGAAAGAATCATTGGTGAGAGGTTTAAGATGTAATTTTTTTTATTTTAAGAGAAAGAGATAAGGAGGTTATTCATATGAAACTTTTCAAAGCTATCAATGATGCAGTTGTAAACCTATTGAGGCTCTCTCTTCAACAACTTACAAATCCTCAAAAATCCTCGGCCACAACAAGAAAAAATATTTTTGGTAATAGGTTTGTTCGTTGAGGCACTGGGTTTGCCGTGTGGTCACCACAAAGCGTTTTTAGAAAACCTCAGCTCGCTCGGAATTTCAAACTGATTGTTTTTGAGCATTGGGTTTGTTTTCAACTAAAGTAGAACTAGGTTTTGCTGGGGCGAAACGGGCAGTCAAATGGCATGTATTTTTGTGGAATGAATGGGACATCTGCATTTTTTGACAAACTATAAGGTAGTTTAGGAAAGATGAGTGAATTTTGTGTAAAATTGAACGAACAAACCTAATAAAGCCTAAAAATGACCAAATTGTGGGTCCGAAGTTTTGTTCGGTTGATTGAAAATGTTTCTTTCTCAGTACGACTGATACCCAGTTAGACGTTCGGAACCAGCAGAAATATGTAGGTCCACTCCATTCCCTCACAAGGTATGGTTGTGAAAAACGCAACATTAGGCCTTGATACTATTTCTTTATTTATTTATTTACCTATTTAGTACGACTTTTTACAATCGACGAGAGAAGAGAGAACGTATTCCTATCGATAGAGACGAAACCATTTTTGTATTTTACCATCTCAACCATATAGTCAATCTGCGCGGGTTCTAAGAGCCCAATCAAGCTGTCCACAGACTAAAAATCAGCACTCTACGAAAGCTCTAAATGCAATAATACGCATTTTATTAATTTATTGGAGTATGTGTTTTTTTGATCTTCCATTTAATGTAGAATGGCCAGTACTTCGTACTTTCAATCAAGTCCAAAGTAATCTTTCAAAAATATTAGATGTCGCTGCTTGTTTAGGGACATACGTCAGATGACTATGAAAAAGGGCAAAGTACTTTTTTTTTTTTAGACTTTCAGGTATGTTTCTTTGAATTCGACCAAAAACGCCAGCTAGGGATGAAAGTTTTTTTGAAAGTTTTGATATGTGGTATTTCCAGTTCAGTGATGAGTCCACCCAAAGTCCAAGATATTTAAACTGACCAACTTGTTCCACAGTTGAGCCTTGGTAGACAATGTTAAGTGGTGTATTCGATTTGCTGAAGACGATATATTTGGTTTTTTTGGCGTTTACACATAGTTTTTGGGCATTCATCCAAGATTGAATCTTATTAAGATCCTTATTCATTTGTTCTTCGAGTTCAGTAACAGTTAGTGCAGAATACATAAGACTAATGTCATCTGCAAATAATACTGGATGTCCATTCAGGATCAAGTTTGTAAGGTCTTGGATATAAAGACAAAAAAGTGTTGGTCCAAGTATACTACCTTGTGGTACCCCCATCTCAACCGGTTGCAAATGGCTTGTGCATCCATCCAAACTAATGTATTGATATCGATCTTCGAGGTAAGATTTGAACCAATTAAATGAAAAACCTCTTACTCCTAGAGCGGAAAGCTTTCGTAGCAGGATTTTATGGTTGACGGTGTCGAATGCTTTTGACAAGTCTATGAAAAGCGCGCTGGCAAGGTTGCGTTTGTCTTTATTACTTTGAAGGTGTGATATCATGTCTACCAGTGCTGTTTTTGTGTCTGATTTTTTCCGGAAACCATATTGTGTTGTGTTTGACAGTTTATTTCGCTCGATATATTTAGGTAATTGGTTGTTAATAACTTTTTCTATAATCTTCGATAAGATTGGTAAAATTGAGATGGGGCGATAATTGTTGTAGTCTTCAACATTGCCATTCTTAAAGACAGGGATAATTCGGGCTGTCTTCATCATACTTGGAACGTAGCCAACTTTGAAAGATTTGTTGATAAGTGTTGTAATCGGAACACACAACTCTTCTTTGCACTTCTTAATTATTTCAGTAGAGAGATTATCAACGTCCTTAGCTTTCGATGGCTTCAATTCAGAAATGACATTTTTGATTTCAGCAGGTGATCTCGGTTTCATTACAAAACTTTCTAGTTGCCTTCGAACTGGAATGACGATATTTTCAGATGTGCATTTTGAGATGATTTTTTTGCCTATGCTAGAGATTTTATCAAGTTTTTCTCTCCCTGAGCAATTGGTCAGCAATGGACAATCCGTATTCTTTTTGGACTTATTATATAGTAAGCTATTTATATTCTCCCAGTAGGCCTATTCTAGAAAGCGCGGCTGATCGCTTTTGGTGGCGGAAATGAATTTTCATATTCTCAAAAGCGAATCGCTTTTAATTTTTTTTTTCCAATGGAAAGCGAAAGCGCTTCCCAAACGTCATTCTTTTTTTTTATAGAAACTATACCTGTTTGACATAATTCATTTCGTTTTCAAAAGCGATAGATGTTGTAGTGTCGTATTTCAAGCGGTTTGATAGAAAAATGTAAATATAATGAAAAATTAAACTATCTTCAATTGAATTGAGAGTAATTTTCTTTCTTTTTTTATTAAAGGAGTCAAAAACACACCACGACACAACAATTTTTGATATGAACCCTCCGCTATGAAACGAAGAGTAGCAGCGAGCTTAAGAATAGGAGTCAACGAGCTACTATTTTGTGGTTTGAAATGTTCCTTTATTTCATCCAAAATATAGCAAAACGCTTCTTTCGACAGTCCAAATAATTTTACAAATCTATAGAAAATATGTATGAAGGAATAAACAGACAAAAATAATTCATATTTACTCACTCTTTCTGAGAAACACCGAGTGGAGAAGAACCACTTCTGATAAGTTTTCTTTTTTCGCTTAGTTCTTCTCTACTGTCTCTTGCTTCTTCTTGTTCAGCATCCACAAATAAAGCGATTGAGTCCATAGCACAATTTTTTAAATTATTTTGCACAAATCCAAAATAAAAATCAATTAACGAAATACGTCAAATGTTTAAAAACAGCTGATACCTAGGGAAAACTTGGAATTTTCAATGGAAAAACTTGGAAATAGATGACATTTGAGTGGATGGATAGGACTTCCAAATGGAATTATTGGAACTTCAATTTCCAACCATGTTCGCTTTTCAGAATAACCTAAAGCGAAGCGCTTCGCAATTGCGTTATCGCTTTAAATACGATCCGCCGCGCTTTCTAGAATAGGCCTACAGGTTTTCCTGTTGTCAGTTAAGGATTTTTCGAATTGATTCCCAAAATAATCTTTCTTTGTTTGTCGCTTTTTAAGTGTCACTTGGTTTCTGAGATATTTGTACTGTCGCTCAATATAAACATTATTTGGATCCTTACACAATTTGCTAAACCATTTGTCTTTCTCTTTAATCAAGGATAACAATTCGTTACTTATCCATTCAACGCTGCAGTCAGATTTTGGTTTCTTTGTTTTTACTTTTATAGATGTGCTTTTGATGTAAGTATTTATTTTACTAATTAAGTTTGTGTACATGTCTTCACATGGTTCATTTGCATCTAACATAATTGGATTTTCCTTAAGTTTGTTAGGATCTGTAACATAAGGTCTGTTCGTTGAACTTTCCCCAGGGTTGACCCAGGTTTTCTTGACAACCCCATGAGTTGTCAAAAAAACCTGGGTTTTCCAGTCCTCAAAAAACGCTAAACCACAAATCGCCACACATCCCTGTCATTTAAATAAAAACACATGCCATTTGACAGCCCTCAAATCGCCATAGCAAAAAGCTAGGGCGAGTTTGGGGAATACCTATGGCAAACCTATGGCCCCAGGCTTCAACGAACAAACCTATAATAGTAAATTTGATTTGGCTTCGAAGTACAAGGCTTTCTTTGAGACTTGGGAATTTCTAGATCAATAATAATAATATTATGATCTACTAAATCAAGCTTAGCATGATGTGCAACTATGGTATAAGTCGGGTTGTTTACAAAAAAGTGATCAATGTTAGAATCTATACGTGTGGGAATCTTTTTGTTTACATTAAAATAGCTGTGCGAACGAAACAGATTCAGATCAAATTCGAAAGAAACAGATTCAGATCATTCACATTGACTAATTCTTTCCGAAAAATTTGTACTATGCATAGTTTATAAACTTAAAATAAAAAAAATGTCTTATTCATAAAACTATACGTGAAACGAAAAAATTTCAATGTTAAGTTTCCGAGTTACTAAAATTTAAATTCGACTTCTCTGAAGAAAAATGGTTCACAATTCAAAACATTAAAACTTTCTTAGGCCTTAGTTATGCTTTTAGCGAATTCCTTCTATTACTTAGTCATATTGCGGTCTTGAATATTGTTTAACTAAAACGAGAAAAAGTTTTTTCACTACGACCAGTTCCCTTTGTTAGAATTACCTACCCCGGTTAAAAGGTACGATGGCAAGACTCACAGATTAGAAAATGAAAGTATTTTAGAATAATTTAGATTCCACTACAAAAGATATATCTAAATATCAATCCTCCATCAACAAGCAAATAGGTTCACTGGGGCGTATACGTAATACTTTATGCAGTTTTAGCACTGGGTAGATTTTTATATGCAAATTCCGAATTTTGTTATACGTAATGAAAACGCAATTTATGAATAACACTTGAATGACTGAACGAACGAGAAAAAAACTTTTTAAAGTTTTCTTGTTTATAAAACACTAACAATTCCAATATTTCATGCAAGGAGCATTAAGTAACAAAGAAGAAGTACTAAATGTTTTACTTTGCTTGTCTTTAATGTGTATTTACTACTTTACTTCTTTCAAAAAACTGTCAAAAACTCTGAGGAAAGTGACTCAAGCATCATCACTACTCTTTCCTTTACTTTTTATAAATTTGAATAAAATTTTTTTCAACCAATCTTCATAATATCAAAATGTGTTCTCTTTTGAAATAAAAAACTTTTTAAAGTTTTTTAGTCAGTCAATTTGTGTGGAATAAGAGGAACTTTCTTTTTAGAAAAATTACTCTTTTTGACTAGTTACAAAGTACAAACTTTAACCGCCAGACATTGTTTAGAAAAATATTTTTGAGGTCCATTAACAACTTAATTTGTATGAGGTACAATTTCTTAATTTGACAAGCTATCGCTTCCATAGTGCTGCTGTACGGATTTTTTTCATTGTTGTTGAACATTTGTTTTGATAACTTTTCAAAAATAGCTTCGCTAAAGCAATTTGGAAATTAATTTAACAAGTTGTAAGCAGGAATAAGATAGTCTTGTTTAATAAGACCTCTATAAGCCCTGTCAAAGCAAGTCAGAAGAAATCCAAAAAAATACAAGTCAGTATATATTCTGTACAAAATTAATAGCTTTCGACTGGTGGTTGCACGGGCCCTACTTTGTAACTATACTCTACTTTCGAATGATTCGAAGGTGGAAGAATTACGGAGGAGGAATTTTAAGAATTCGAACACTTTTCTTGTAGAATCGAGTTACATAGAAAGCCCCTATTGTATAAATATCTACAATGTATAAATATCAGATTTCAATAACACCAGCCAAACAACCATGATCCATGATACATAAAAAGATACTTACTGAATGCTAACACTGTAAAAGAGTAAGGCCCAAGCTTTGGTTGTTTCCAGTTTGTCTATTTTCTGGAACAACTTTATTAATGTCGAAAAAATTTTTACTGACAGAGCTAGATTCATTTTTTAGTCGCACTACTCGTATGTGGACTGCTTTGCCTGACTTTGTTTTTCCAATACATTACGACTCATAAAAGTTTAAAAGCAATGTGCATCGGTTTCTCTTACCTAATCCTCTCCTATTCCCCCTAAATACTCGCTATGTTTTATAACATTGAAGAGGGAGTCATAAGCCCTTGATATGCGCGTTAATTATATACATATATAGAAAAAATTGATCCTGGTTAAACATAACGATTCCTTATTTCTTTTATTCCAGACTTACTTTATACTTTTTTGTGTCTGAAAACCACAGAATCCATGTAATTATCATCCTCAACTTATTCGCCGATTAATCAATGGTTGGCAAAGTTAACCATGGATAAACCGTTGAATAGTAGCATGTCAAATATGTTAATTCTTTTTAAACTTTTAAATTTCAATTTTAATTTTTTTGCTTAGGAGTGTATATTTACACGCTACGGAGAAGAACGGGGCTGAACAAAAAAGAACGTCATTTAAAAAACCGTGAACTGACTGAAGTCGGATCATTACATGAGGCATGTAATCCTTGCTTGCAGAAAGCTAAACTATAAAAACGTCAACCTGAAGACTTACTATACCCTCTATTTGTATGCCTTCATGAGAAATCACTGTGGGCCCAACTATATGCAAATGATTCAACAAAAAATGGTAAAATGCGTAATTCTTACTTCGTTTCAGAAATGGAAGAATTGAGTGGCACTATAAAGTTTTTGTCAAAACAGTTGATATTATACACATTTGATCGATCTATATCAAACAAATAAACGAGTAATCTTAAAACGCCTAAAAGTAACAAATTTCTGAAACTAGACTAGAATAGTTGGACATACAATTTGAATATGGCTGCCAGAATTCCACGATTACCACCATATAGCCGAATTTTACATGTGATCAAACTGATTATTATTAAACAATAGTTCTCAGGTTCCTGCAAAAATCTTTTGTCCCATTTGTTCAAAGAAATAATGGTCAGGTATTTGTATTATTAATACACCTCATAAAAATTGATAGAATGTGTTCCAGAAACATTCCGAAGCTATTAGAAGAAAACATATAAATAATCATGCCAGCAGTCATGCGCCACATGCGTCAGAATTATTTTTCTACTCTGTGAAAGTACAATTTTGAGCCAACGACAAACAACAACTTAATACATAACTCGAAAAAACATCTGGGCATTTATAGAGAAAAAAACTACTTTTTCAAGTTAATTTAAATTAAATAATACTTTGAAAGAGACAACAAAAAATCATTAGCACTCAAACTACCATTAACTCTAGGTTCGAAGCCAGTTTACAAGCCAAAAATAAATTAAATGTAAATAGAAACATTTTGGCAACAAGATTTCTCAAGACAAAAAACAATACAAAAGAACAAATTTCAGGCACGAGTTCTAAAAAGCTTACCAGTTAAGAGATCATACTGCATAAAAGCCGCTAAACAAGTTTCATATCTAAAACAAAAAATCGAAAGTTATCTAAGCTTGTGCATGAAAACAATGAAACAATTCTTCACTTTTTTCCTTATTTTTATTTCATCATAACTTTGTATGTGTGTTTTTTTTAAATGTTGATTTTTCATAAAAAAGTTTCACTTGTTTCTTGTTTTTTTTTTGTACAAAATAGTTTGCATTTTCTGGAGGAAAAAAATCATTTCATTACCCTCTAAGTGCATTTTCACTAGTCTTGTTGCGCTGTTAGCTTTTTCAATACTTAAGCATTCGCAAATTGATTATAGATCATCGTATAAAAAGGTCAAAGAAGAAAAAATTATAGAAAGGACGAAGTACCTATGTAAGTGGCTTAAATATACACGAAACAAAAAGTAGAAAAAAAATAATAATTAAATAAAATTCCAACACACGAGATCCCCCTCCGAGAGAGAAGGTAATAAAACAGAACTCAATCCATTTAATGGACAATAATAAACGGAATTGTTGCACTCCAGCACAACAACACATAAAACTTTACTTTAATCAGCGCGCGGAGAGGGGGATCACGCTGGATGTTTTGTTATTCAAGGAAAGAATTCTTCAGCAGACATGGAAGTGTATGTGTGTGTTTGTGTGTGTTTTAAATGGAAATGGCAAGCAAGCTAGAGATGGTCATTTATTTAACTTTACTTTTGCCACTGTGTGATGGACTGGGTGACTGATCGGCTTCGGGTAGATCGCTTTCCTTCTTCTTCTTTTCCTTCTTTTCCTTCAGAGCCTTGTTCTTTTTGGCTTGGGATTGTTGTTTTGCTTCGCGTTGACGTTCACGTTTGGCACGCAATTGCTCAGTAATGAAGGAGAAGATCAGGTATCCTTGAAGAATAATGACTCCGATGAGCGCCATAAATCCACGTGTGGATTGTTCGGTATTAGCCACGCCATAGTAAAGGGTGAGTACAGCGATGACCATTGTGGCAAAGCGCACCATGACGAAGAACACACTGTTAACAATGCGAATGCTGGCATATTTCTCGTCACGATCGAAAACTCCAATTAGTTGGAAGATATGAGCAATAATTTCACTTAAATAGTGAAGAGTGAGCAGAACGAGAGTGATTCTCTGGAATCTGAAAATAACAATTTGACATAAGAAAAATACATTCACAAATAAAATTCTCACTTATTTTACTCACCCAAAAGTATAAGCCAAGCAGATGATTGAAAATCCGGTAATAGCGTGGATTATCTTGGGCTGTTGATCCTCTTTCTTTACCTTCTGGAAATACAGCTCTGGTAACATGTGCAAGTAGTAGGCCATTTGCACAATAAAGAAGAACTTATGCAGGAAGATCATCGGATGGTTGGGGAAGTCATCCCACAAAAGTGAGAATTTGCTAAAGTAACCTTCACGAAGAATAACATCAGCTCCACAGAGGAATGACAGAACGTAAAACACAACAAGTTGACCGGATTCGTTGAAGAGGGATAGTTTGAACTTAGACAGGTGTAGCTTCTTGGAGATTTTCTGAAATGGTTAAAGTTTAGTAAATAAAATGGTTTTGTTAATATTGAAAGCGTTTGTTCAATTTAAAGATGTTTTGGTTACTACTGATGATTTCAATGACAAGAAGTGAGAAGTACATATGTAAGACTTTCTTAAGTTGGTCCAGAATTGCCATTGAGAGGTTTGGAAAGATCGATCAGATAAAAAGAAGATAAATAAGAAAAGATTCAGCCAGTAAAAACAAGTTAAAAATTATTTTTTGCATCGTAAACATTGGATTGGATCTTTCATTTCGTATCAAACGCATATATAAGGCTTTAGATAAAAGTTTCTGTTTGGATAGGCATCCAAATCAGGTGTGTAAGGAATAATTAGCCAAATTGTCAGAGGATCTCTTCAGTTTTGTCTACATCATAAAGACCATCATCAAAAATATATCACCCGAAAAAAAATTTTACTTCTTAGAGCGCTGTAAAGCGAATTTATGGAAACCTCTCGAATATTTAAACCGAAAGTATACGTTATTTCACAGTGCCATTTCTTTTAAAGGCTCAATAATCTTTTCAGTTCTGTACGTCTGTGTAAACATTTCAAAAAGTTGAAAAAAGTTATTTTGTCACAAAAGTAAAAATACTTTTTTGCCAAATTGGAAAAATTTTATGATGATTGAGTTCCATGAACCAAATCTAGACTATAAAAATAATTAGTAATGAAGGGGACATTCAACTGATCCAAACTAGCGTCGCTAAATTCTGTTTTGGTTTCTCCCAAGTCAACCCTAACAAATCTGATTATGTAGTTTTGAGGCAGCAATATTTACAATTACTAGCAACAACGAAGCTACTTCATATAGCTGTAATAATTACACTTTGATGATGTCCCACATTGTGAACGTCGCATCGTCGCCGTCGTTGAGTGAGTATTGGGTAGCCGTAGCAGACTTATGCTTAAGAGCAATGCCGGTTTATCGCGGTTAAACCAACTTCTTTTTCCTTTTCGGCTTTGCGAGCATCAAATTCATTTATCTGTTTCACAGTAGTGATCCGTTTGCTAAGTAACAACGGATTCGTATGCAAAAGCATCGTGCTGGTTGACTTAGAAACTATAAAAAGGAAAGGGAACTAACATTGTGAATCTTATAAGGTTTAAGGATATGAATTTTTTTTTTATAATTTACGCGCACATCAAGGGGTTATGACTACACTTATAATGTTATAGAACACAGTGCGAGCATTTAGGAAAATAGGAGAGGATTTGAAAGGAGACACCGATGCACGTTGCTTTTGAATTTTTGTGAATCGTAATGCAGGGGAAAAACAGGGTCAGGCAGAGCATTCCATTTCGTGTTGGTTGTATTCAGTATTCAGTATTGAGTATTTTATTATACAAGGTGTACAAGTAAGACTTAGTCTTTTATAGTACCTAACATGATCAATTTATACAAAAAAAAAAAAAAAAAAAAATAATAAATAAATAAATTCAATAGTATGAGTTAGTGATAGTTATAACTAGATAAAGAATTTATGGAAATATACAATTTAAAAAAAAAGAGGAAACAGAAAAGAAAGCCTGTTTTATCCCATATAATATTACAAATACTATTATTATTCCTTTTTGAATTCTATTAATTCTTCTCGCGAATTACCATTATTTTCCCTCTCCCTTCCCCTCCTTTTCTAGTTAAATGAGAGTGAAGGCATTTTTATCAAATATTATCTTTCAATTATTATAATTATAGCACTAGCTAAAGTGTTGTTTTACAGCCTTCTCAAAATTTGAACTTACAATAATTTTTTTAATTGTGGCTGGTAAGGAATTCCAAAGTTTAGTTGCACGTACAAAAAAACAGCGTGATGAATTCAAGTAGTTGAACGCGGGTATTATAAGATTATGAGTTCTCAAAGATTGTGCGAATTGAAGCTTTTCATATCATAAATGTATGTTGGTTTTCTCAGTTGCATGATTTTGTGCATAAACATACAAGATCTTGCATCCAAGAATTGTTGGAAAGAACATCCAAGTACAATTTTATGGTAGAGTGAAATGTGCTCATGTCTTCGAAGTCCATAAATATATCTTATCGTGTCATTGAAAGCTACAAGAAGCTTGTGTTGCGAATGCGAGTCAAGTTTACAATAAACAACATTTGCAAGTCTATTAGAGGAACTAAAAGAATCTTAACTAGTCTTAACTTGGTGTTAGTAGGAGTTATATCGGAGTACAACCGAAGCTTACGCAAGCCACCATAAATTCTTCCAATGGTATAGTTAACCTGATTCTCAGCTGAAAGAGAAGTATTTACCCTAATTCCAAGACTGGTAACACAATTCACAAAGTGAAGCTTGACATCTGAAAGGTAAACCTGTGGTAAAAGCATGGCATTTGTGTGCTTTTTAGATATCGGAATTAGCTGAGATTTAGCAGGGTTGAGGGTTATGTGATTGGCAAGGGACCATTTTAAAATTGCTTGTAGATCTTCATTTATTCTGTGAATAAGGTCCTCTTGCAATCCAATTGGACGTGACAAATAAATTTGGACATCATCAGCATAAAGATGAATTGAAGCATTCGAGCAAACGGTTGGCAAATCATTAATGAATAGACAAAATAGGATTGGTCCTAATATTGAGCTCTGTGGAACCCCCATTCGCACATTCATTGGATCTGAGATCTTTTCATCAACCTTGACCCTCTGGCTTCGATCAGACAGATAGTCTCTTATGAGACTTAATGCTTTATCATGAAAACCGAAGTAGAGTTTCAGTTTTGAAAGAAGTAATTGATGATTGACCTTATCAAAGGCCTTTGAAAAATCCAATAAGCAAGGAACAGTCACATTGCATAGGTCATATTGGTTTCGAACATCATCTAGAACTTTTATCATCGCAGTTTGACAACTGTGATGAGCACGGAAACCAGACTGAAATTTGGATAATAAGTTGAACCTATCAAGGTGACTAGTTATCTGTGTAGCAAGAATCTTCTCAAAAACCTTTGACAGACAAGGTAAGATACTGATGGGACGGAAATCAGAGCAAGAACTTGGATTCGCTTTCTTCGCGACATTATGATTATTTTAGCGGCCTTCCAACAATCAGGAAAGGAAGAAGAGGTTATACAAAAATTGATTATATGAGTCAGTGTAGGTAATAAGTGATTCAAAATCATTTTGATAAAAGAAATAGGCACCCCATCCTCTCCAACTGCATCAGACTTAATCATACGAATACTTTCTTACACCTCATACTCGGAAACTACTCCAAATTCGAGTTCCGTTGCATAATGGTAAAGAGCATCGTTGCATGGTATAAATTCTTGTTGGGTTCTTTCAGTTACTTCAGATGATAAGAAGGCCTTATTTAAGTCATTTGGATCAGGCAAACTATGGACAACCTGCTTTTTTCCTATTCCAATACTCCGAAGGTTGCTCCACAGCTTTCGAGATGATTGGTTCGTATTCAGCTTAGGAAAAAGTACCTTTTTTTGGCTCTACGAGTCACAAATGTAGCTACATTCCGAGCACGACAAAAATTTTCCCAATTCGAATTGGAAGTATTACTTTTCCATTTCGCATACAATTTTCTTCGGTTTTTAATTGCTATATCTACTTCATGAGTAAACCAGGGACAGTTTTTACTACGCACCGAAACAGATTTAATAGGAACATGTTTATCATATAGCTCTAGAACAAGAGATTGAAAGTGGTGTACCTTGTCATTGGTATTTGAGAAGGCATGACATTCATTCCAGCGGTAGACAGCAGCATCATTTAAGAGTTCGAAATGGTTTATCGATTTTAGATCTCTGAATTGAAATGCTGTTTGTGACGGTGTATGAGAAAATTCTAAGTTATATGTGCAAAACAGCAGATCATGATCAGATAAACCATCCATAGACAGTTGGTCTTGCAGAAGAACGTAGGACAAATCTGAGACAATCATTAAGTCAAGGAGACTTGGAGGAGTATTAGGGGCGAACCGGGTGGCATAAGAATTTGATAAAATCAGTCCCGCCGCGGCGATTTCATCTCTCAGTTGGTTAGATCGAGAGTCATATTGCAGTAGGTCAGCGTTAAAATCACCACATATAATAATATGCTCATATAAGAGTGTGAATTCTCGCAGGACAGCGAATAAGGGCTCAGGCGAAAAACTTTTATTTGGATTGTAACCAACACACAAAAGACATTTAGTACTTCCACCAGCTACCTCAACGAAAAGAAATTCTATACCCCTGTCTTCCGACTTTGCCAATACCTTACAGGAGAGGGATGCTTTGCAGTACAGCGCAACTCCTCCGCCAATAGTGTCGGTAACCCTGTCATTTCTGACTATTTTATAATTATCTAATTCATAAACACTATTTGGAATATCAGGCTTGAACCAAGTTTCGGTAATGCATATAATATCGACGTCTGATGCATGAAAAATCGACTTGAGAAAATCCAATTTGTTTAAATTCAGACTACGACCATTTATGCAACATACTTTGAACCCTTCATGCACATTAGAAAGTATTCTAATAACAGATTTTACAGATAAGCTATTAGAAATGGAATCAAATTCTGCACCAGTCATCATGAAAAAAACAGAAATTAAAAAAAGAAAAAAAAGGAGGAAAAAAAAAATAGAACTACTTGCTGTTAATGGAATGAGGATAAGACAGGTTCTTACAGGAAAAGAAAAATTTAAGAAATAAAAAAAAAATTGAATTTAACTTAATAATCAGTTGACTTTGGAAAGCCATTCGAACGACAAGTACGAGATGTAATACGGATTTTCTTCAAGCATCAATGAGTATATGAATATCATATATATAAAATTCTCGTGTCACGGTGTTCGAACTTGAACTCCTCCGAAACGGCTTTACCGATTTTTACCAAATTCTATATGCATATTCAGTAAGTCTGAGAATCGGCTACTATCTATTTTTCATACCCGTAAGTGATAAGGGCCATCTACCCTTAACATTGTTTTTTTAATTTACACTGTGACACGAGAATTTTTTTTTTTTTTTCTAGCTTTCTGTGGGAACAACGCTTTGAATAAGTTTGACCCGAGCAACGCCGGGCGGGTCAGCTAGTATGTATATATGCATATATATGTATATGAAGGAGCAAAGGTTTGATGTCCAATGGGAGCCCCGAATAATAGAATAATAAGTTCTCGTCTTTTCATTTCAGTCTTTGACTACCCGTTCTAAGACAAAGTACAGAAAGCAAAATAAATTGACAAATATCTTCTGACAATGGAACCATCATACGCGAGAATTCTGCATTAATGCAACGATCAATAGACGTATGAGTAAATGTTTTAGGAAGTGGATAATGTATTGGCCCAAAAAAGACTGAACACTTGTTTTGCCTTTTCTTCTAACAAATGATTTTTCAAAGGTCAAATATCTGGAACATATACAAAATAGTAAAGCAACTTGTGATGGCGACATCAATCATCGGAAAGTGAAGATTGGATGGAAGTGGCGAGAAAACTACGCTATAACACACTTTTATTGGACCATGTACAAAAGTATATATAAACTGAGGGAAATGGGGTTTCTCGCCCCTAATCACCCATTGGCTGTTTACTTCGGTAATAAGACCGATACTCACATACGGGGTGATTGTCTGGTGGACCGCACTAGACAAGATAATTAACTACAACAAGCTAACCAAAGTTCAAAGAACGGCTAGTCTGTGTATTAGTGGCGCAGAGGACAATCCCATCGGATGCCCTCAATGTACTACTAGATCACACACCCCTAGATATAAACAAATCGCAGCTAGCTCAGCTACTCGACTCAGAGCTATATCACAGTGGACCAATAATCAAATCGGCCACACTACCATTCTAGATAACTTTAGATTCCTACCGAATCACTCCGACTACACCACCCCCAAGTTGGTGTTTGATAATCATTTCCAAGTAACCATACAAGAGAAGCTTGGGAAAATGGCACTCTCTTGGAAAATGAAGCAATAAACTTTTACACCGATGGTTCAAATACCAGCGAAGGTGTAGGAATTGGAATCTACTCAGAAAAACTGATTCTCAGTCTTTTCTTCCGCCTACCCGATCATTGTAGTGTGTTCCAAGCGGAAATTCTGGCGATTAATGAGGTGTTGTCTTGGCTCAAAGAAAACGTCATATCCTCCACGGATATTCGAATCTTCTCGGACAGCCAAGCTGCTCTTAAATCTCTTGTCTGTGTCTCTACGAAATCCATAACGGTCCTAAACTGTTAAATGTCTCTGAGGGAGATGTCAAATCAGTTCAACATTCTTCTTTCATGGGTGCCGGGGCACAGGGACATACCAGGCAACTGTATGGCAGACGAACTAGCCAAAAAGGGAACGACCACTTCCCTACGCTCAGAATGGAAAAATATAGGTATGTATACATATCGCTACATGTAAACTCCTACTTAGTCAAGACGCTTTAAGGACATCAAACACTAGATGAACTGAGAGTAATAACTGCCTTGCAACCAAAAAAGTTTGGCCGTGTGTAGACTCAAAACACTCGAAGAGTTTGTTAGCCTTGAACCGCTTGTATCTAGGTTCTACCATAGGTGTTCTTAAGGGACACTGTCTAATAGGAAGACACGCCAAAAAACTTGGTGTGTTTTCCAATGATTTCTGCAGAAGCTGCAAAGACGAAGAAGAAGAGGACCTTCTTTGATCATGCCCTGCACTGCTTCATAGGAGGAAAACTCATCTTGGTGAATTCTTGTTCAATGATATTAGCGACTTAGCTTACATAGACCTTAAAAGCCTTTCAAAATACATTAAAAGTTCCGCGTGGTTCGACTAGCGGGTGATTAACCGGCTAGTCCCGTAATGGAAGATTAATATGTGACCAACTCGTTAATCTTACATCGGGTTTTTTAGACCAGTAGGTGATTAACTTGCTCTCTATGGTATCACAATGGGCCCTTGCGGCCTAAGTGTGTCAAGCAATGCATGAAAGTATTACTCATTGGCTGACAGCCACTTCCACTTAACCTAACCTAATTTTGTCCATTGGATAGTAATCTGATAGTAACTACATTGCCATGAAAAGCGCTCTCTCAATTAGCCGTCTAGCATTAACATTACCAAAATTTTGCATTTCGTATTTCGATAAGAAACCATGACAATTCATTTTAGTCTCAAGATTCGCCACTGTACACTACGCTGGAATTGCAGGAAGTGCTCAGCCATTTTTGTTAAAAAAATGAAACAACTGTTTTGACATATCAAAACATTTTATAGCTAAAGCAATAAAGCCAATCGAGCACGTTATAAATCGCAAATCACGACTAAACATAAGCGTTTATTTTATGAGCCTTTCGTGCCACCATTAGATAAATAAATAAATAAATAAATAGGGTGGCGCAACAGAACGAGGAGCCACAGGGCCTAGCGCATTTTTCACAACCATGATCTGATAAGGGAGTAGCGTACTTTTCCCAAACTAGTTTACTTCAGTGGCCAAAAGTTGCCCATTACCTACTTGTTTTTGGTTAAAAACTGTGAATATCAACCCAAAGCCCAAAGTTTGAATTCGGCGTGCGTTTCAGAGCATTAAAGCGTCGCAAGAAATCATGAATAAATAAATGATGATAAATAAATATTGGCAAACAAGGGATGTATGCTTATAAGAATATGAATTTTATCTAAGAGTACTCGGTCGTTCTAAACTAAACATCGGGCCATTTTCATAGAAGAACAACATACAATTAGCGCTTATCAAGAGTGGGTACGTAACCTACCTACACCACTCACATCCCGAGCAGATACCAGATATGGATTCTTAATGCCATTATATAATTAAACGCTTATCAAATATCAGAAGTGTATTATTTTTTTGTCGCGTAAGAAACGATTAACGTTTCAAGAAACAATCAGAAATCAGAGCCCCAGAAAGTAGTTAAGTGAAGTTGATAAATTGAAGCGTTTTACATATTAGTAACCTTAAAAGATCGATGTGTTACGTTTTCAAACTAAGCCAAAACTTAGCAAAAAGCAGTTCATCACTTTTACCAGTTATGTCATCTAATAACCAGTAAGGAGGACAAATATGAGAGCAAGCAATAAACTGATCAATTTATTACTTTATCTGTTCACACGCTTAGCACAAAATGTGGGTTTGGTTATATTTTAAAAGCCTGAGCAGGAACCGGCGAATCTTTCAAACGAGTTCGACCGGATATAGCGAAAAGATTTCAACTTATTTACGTTAAGATATCTCGTCTCTCTTATTCCAGATGACATTCTTTTCATGTAGATTATTATAATGAAGATTTCTTTAGACACGATTTGAAAAAAGACTTATTTCGCCAAAAACAACTGTGTAAACAACATCACATGTGATCATGGTCTTCAATAATGAAATACGTGGTATTCAAAAAATTCTAATGGAGATAACTTAACAAAATGAAAAGAAGCAAGAATACTTACATCCAAAACGAACTCTTGAAGAATAGCATGCATAATGATGCACGTCAAGGTGTAGAAGAAGATAGCACATTGATCCTTGACTCCAGCAGCGTAAGTGTATGGCTTTCCCCTGCAAGAAAGTAGATAAGATTAAAAAACACGAAACAGAAAAACACAATCCATGCAGGTAGGTACTTACGTTGGGAACTCATGACTGGGCTCCTCGCCAGTAACATTATGATGTAGCGATACGAAAGGACTTGCAAACTTTGCGGTAGTCTTGAATTAGAAAATTACACAAAAAAAAAATTAGAAAACAATTGAATCAAAAATTATTACTCTTACGACATTCCTCGTTACAACTTTCACTAAATCTATCAACCACCCGACTATGAAAGAAGTTGAGATTGTTCTTCTTGCAAAGTTTCCATTTTAGAAATGGGCACTTCTTTCCCTGTCCGGTGGCATACACAAGATTGAGGTTAAGGCTAGTAGTGAGGATACGTGGCAAGGTATTCGAATCGTATTGCATCCGGATGCTTATTTAAATCAAAAAAAAACTTGAGAAACTTACCTCGTCCATTAGTCCAACAACGAATACCATTGCCACACAGGAGATGATGTCTGCATGATTCTGTATAACAAATTCATGACTTAGAATTGGAGGATTTTTATTGGAAGACTTTCTTCCCATTCCTGGTTTAATTGCCATCTTGCCCGCGTTTCGTTCAAATCACTACGAAATCAATTCACTCACTGAGCACTGAGGTCTGAACTATCAAATCACAAATCGGTGTGTATGGAAGTGGAAGTCAAGCAGAAATCTAGTGACGTGTACAACAAACTGAGTTATCAATGGAGACAACAACGACGAAGACGACCAACGATTTCTGTTGTAGTGAAGAGTGTGGTTTCGAACTTTCTTCTGTGAGTTGTTTGTTGAAATAAATGTGCCCACAGCGGTGATTTAAGCTGCTTCTGGATTCCAAATTGACAAAAGGGAATCACTATTGGAAGACACAGGATTCAGGAACCGACACTAAAGAGCGTTGGTGTAAAATAATTGTATGAGCTTTAATTTTATTTAGAGAGCCCAGAGCAGAGGAGAAAAACTATTAAAAGAGGAATTTGCTTTCTCTCTCGTGTTCTTTTTTGTTTGGAAAAAAAAGTTACCACTTTGACAGATGAAATTTGTTGACGTTTCCAGTTTTCTTGTTTTTTGTTGTTTTTTCTTCGCGAAAGTTGACGACAACTGTCAACGTCATCAAAAAACATGGTGATGTGGTAGATCTAAGGGTGAGTGTAAGTAAGGAATATGGTGTAATAAAAGAGCAGTTTAATAAACTGAAAAGTAGATGGCCACATGGTCTGAACAGTTTGAGATATTCTTCAAATCACACTATCACATGCGAGACTAACTAATACCTGCTTTAAAAGTTAAGCACGGGTTACGAGTATTGTATGAGACATAGATTATTTTCTTAACTTCGAAATGTTCAGAACAACAAAAATGTACAGTGAAAAGTGGCAAAAGGTAACTTTGATTTGCCAGAGCGAGTTTTTAAGAAAAAGTTTCGGCACTAGTTAACATCACTCTTACTTTAAAATGGGGTCATTGAATACAAACGTTTTATAAACACCTCACTCTAGTGACAACTTTAAAAAGGATTTGCTTAAAATAAATGTGAACAATAACAAAATTTTGACAGTTCAGGCAAATGAAGTGAACTAACAGACCTAAAAAGCAAAAATAAAAAATAAACTCAGCTGAAGAATAGCATAAATTTTGATTGAAAACGAACATTTTAAATGAAAGTTTTGTTTTGGGCTACACGAACAATAATGGCAAGTCATTTACAATACAATTAAACATTATTTAATAAACAATCAAATTTTTCGAAATTGAAAGTCAACAGGTATGGGATATTCCAAGCCAGCTGAGATGCAATTATGAGTAGCCGTTAAATTGACAGCTTTATCAAAAACTTTATAAAAAATGGGCGCGTTCATTGCAATTCAGGTTTTAAGATTAACTGAAAAACTTACTCAGTTTTACTTTGAACGGTTATCTAACAACATAAAGCCTTGCACAAACCAGCGCGATAACGTCGTGCGATGCGATTTCTGTCAAAATGAAATACATGTAATCTTATGGAGGTTTGACTTAACGCAATCGCATCGCACGCACAAATCGCGCTGGTTTGCGCAGGACTTAAGTCAGGTGCGAAGGTTTTGATTTGCAGATATGTAAAAAAAAATTCATTAACTTGTTGATTTTATTGCGATAAACATTTCATAAGCGTAAAAAACAATCAGTAATGGAGTTAGAATTAATTCATTGTATTTTTCCAATAAAAATCACGCACAACAAAATCACCATCACTTGACAAGTATAATTTTTTGATGTCACTTATCGCATCTGACAGCTTAATAAACTGAATCTAGATTTTCAGCCTTCTTTTTCTGACTGAAAAACTGAATTTGAAAAAACTAACAGCTGATGAATTGTCAACTGAAAAACTTAACGTCTGGCCAATCAGAGGCCGAGGAAAGCTAGTTAATCTGAAAATCTAACTTGTGATGAACGCCCCCAACGAAAATGAATTGAAGAAAGAAAACAAAAACTGCTCTAAAAGTAAACATAGTGTTAAAAACAATTATTTCTAATGTTTTTTTTTGTGCTATGTATTCTGAAATCAAATGATAAAAAATTGATTGACAAAGTTCACATTGGTCGATTTGTTGATAATTCGTGCGAATAATGCGACTGCTTTCTTGTTCTTCTTCTCTGTTACACCAATTTGTCGGTACCTATTCACATAGTCAGTTGGAGTAACAGCGAAAGAGAACAAGAATACAGTCGCTTTATTCGCTCGAAGTTTCAACTATTCGATCAATGTGAACTTCGTCAATCAATTTTTTATCAATCGGCTACTTCACATCTGAAACACGGACAAGAATTTGAAAGATTATGTATATCAGCCAATGGCTTGCCATATGTTGATTGTGTAGCCGCAGGGTTAGTTTTGGGCTAGAGATTCAGAACGAATATTAGTTCGGAAATTAATCAAACAAAATGTGAAGCAAATGAGAAACGTCAGATGAGTTAGAGCAAGGTCTTAAGTATTTAAAATTGGGGTTGTCTGATTTTAAATTTCTAAAAAAATGTAAGGTCAATTATAAATTGATTCAAGTGTAATTTTAAGCTAGTGTAGCACTAACGGCTCGCGTACACTAAATCAGACATCGCCCGAATTATAATCCGCCGTTTTCAAAAGGATCTACCACTAAATTTACCAACGCCATTTTTTTAGTTTGAAGGACACTACTTTCACCAACGTGGAAAAAAGCACTTACACAATGACAAATGGAAAATTTCTCGTTTCTGAAAAAAAACTAATTCTTTTACAGAAATACATACTAATTTACCAATGGAAAGCCTTATTACAGAGAGTGGGCACAAATTGGTAAATAAGGACTTATATGAAAGAATTAATTCACTTTAACGACAAAATTTCTTTTCGTCGATGTGTAATGTGATAAAAGGAATCCATCTTTTTTTGATCCAAATCTGTTTTTTTCCCGTCGCGTCGGTGTCTATCAAACTGACAGTTGATTGTGTTGGTGTTGGTGCATTAAGAGGTAGATCCTTCCTAAAATCGGGATCTGCAAAACTTATCCAAAATTGAAAAAAAAAACAATTGTCTTTTGCCAATGTATCGTAAAGAGTGTCAAAACTACCATTTTGAAAGATTTGGATAAAAAAGATGGATTCTTTTTCCAATGGATAACCGCATTGATTGTGCACACGAAAAAATGTGTATAGATTTCAGCGTAAAAAAAAACACTTAGTTCTGTAATTTTTTTTCAAGTATGGATTGATTAATTTTATTCGCACCTTTTGTACAATATTGAGCATACTTTTAACTGAATAATAATTTTGAATAATTTTACTATGCAGAAATTTTGGATATAAGTAGGTTAGAGGTTCCGTTGTGAGAAAAACATTTTGGGGTGTTCACTGTAACCTGACCGGGAATCATCGTGATTGAAAATTAAAATTTAAAAAAAACCGTTATCAAGTCTTCCGCCAACATTTTCTGATAACCTTCTTGATTCATTTAAAAAATTTTGGTGGCCATCTAAAATGTTAATGGTAGGAAAACATTTTTACTAAACGTAGGGGAGAGGTATTCAATATCTAAAAAAGGTATACAAAGTTTGAAATAATTCGATCAAGTAGTTTTTGAATGTCAGTGAACAAAGGTTTCGAAAAAATTGTTTTGAGGAAAACAGGTTTAAGGTTTAAATCTCGCTTCTGTTGAAGTTTGAGGACACCATCAAGGCCCAGATTCCATAACTTTTTCAACGATTATCGTTCAATCGTCTATCGTCTAGATTGCGTCGTCAAAAGATTGTTTCATATAATCTTGCTCTCAGTGGTTGATAGAAAGCTGTTTTACTATCGTCTTACAAATTTTTGCCACTTTTCAGGTTCCTAATATGTTTTTTATTGCCTGAAATTCAGACGATAGTATAGTCTAAAATGTTACAGAATCCGGCCTCAGATTAGTAAGACAATAACTTCAAGTATTTTGCTTAGATTTAAATTTTAGGGACATATTCTTGAAATGTTGAACAACAATAGCTTTGTTCGTTGAAGCCTTGGGGTCGCTCTGGGGTCACCACAAAGCGTTTTAGGAAAACCTAAAATCGCCCTGGATGTCAAACTACGTGTTTTTTTAGCCCTAGGGTTGACCTGGTTTTTTGCTGAGGTGATTTGAGGGCTTTCAAATGGCATGTGTTTTTATTCAAATGACAGGGATGTGTGGTGATTTTGTAGCTAAGCGTTTTTTGCTCATAAGTAAATCTGGGTCAACCCTGAGTAAAGTTCAACGAACAAACCTAATATTAGACAAAAAAATTATTTGATTTTCGAACGACGCATCTGAATTCTGAACTTGAACATAAACAATAAATACTTTATTTTCTTTAGATTTTGTGGTTCACGACGAGCTTAAAACCGTTAGTTGTCGTTTTTTGGTTGTGCTCCAGTAGGTTTTCTTTTAATAACAAAACGAATGATAAATAAAGCCTTGTGCTAACCAGGCGCCTTGGAATTACGATCCGATCCCTGTCAAATTGGAGCACATAGGTACACATGCTACCTTTATCACGTTTTCACTAGCGGATCGGGCAATAGAATAGAATTAGGATCAGATTTTGATGCAGGTATCTTCTTCCTACTTCGACTCATTTCAGGTGTACACTGACACTGACACGCTCTCCAAGCTCTGTTGTGTAACCTTTCTTACTTTATTTTTTGTAACACACTTTGGTGATATTATCTCATAAGATTAAATTATATGAAATCGTTAGGTACATACGTAATTACTCACATTCATATTTTTTTCATAGATTGTTTCGCTTCTTTTACCTGAAAAGAAAGGAAAATTGTTGAAGTAGAGAAAAGAAACCCATTTCAATTTATTTATGTACATAAGTAAATTAAAACAAAATGACAATTGAAGACATTAAATACATTGACAAGTTACAATAAATTCGTTGTTTCCTTATAATTCTGCCCTCTTATTGAATATTCCCTTTGGCACAGAAACCTAACCTTCTATTTCATACTTGTACTTTTATATGTATCGACTTCTGACATGCTTATCAAAAACCAACCAAACACGAGGTCCCCTATAAACAAATTTCAAGCTTCCGATCCAAGCTCATTGCATGAATGCCTTTCATCTCTTTGGGACAATTCCCCATATTTCCTAACCTCTTTTTAAGTGATTACAGAAACCCAGGTAACTACCAACCATTTATTCAAGTATTTGCTCCTCACTTTCATTGTCAATATGGTCTTGTGTGGTGGATGAGTAAGCGATAAACCGAACACATCAACTTCGTGGGAAACCACCTACCCTGAACGTTCTATAGATAAAAAACCAATATATGCAGTAGGTACCGACCGACCCCCATACCTATATACATACATTCAATATGGGTACTCCAAACATACCGTAGATTTATCACCTCGTTCGATGTCAAACTTGAAGTTTGCTCTTCCACAATGCCTCTGCGAGTGTCTCCTCCTGTCTATGTCGTGTGGTAACCAGTAGCACCACACCTCCTATGCTCGCCCCATCGTTTTTGAATTCAACGATAAATAGCAACAGAAGGATCAGCATGAAAACCTCCTTCACCAATAGCTTGTGTGTGTATATATATCTATATGTATTTTAAAGAGACTTTTCATCTTGAAAACAAATTTACCGGAAAATGGTAAGCACTTTCACTTCCACTTCCACTCTTTCCACTTTCCACTTTCCACTTCGAACCCAACAGCCAAAAAAAAAAGTAAAATAAAATGAACTCCTTGCAGATTTTTGGCGAATCCTCCTCTCTTCAAATCACATGCAAATGTTGCGTGGAAGCACCCTATTACTTTGGTTATTGTATTTTTTAGCCAAAAATCCATGCCATTCCCTTGTGAAAGTGAAATATGCAAATTTCATTCGTTCGCATTTAGAGGGTAATCCTGCCGAGAAGTGTAAATCGCCGGAAAAGATACGGCCAGCTATAAACTTTTGTTAACTTTTCGCCAAATTAGATGTCATCGATGGGATATTGATGCCTCAATGTCGAAGCAACAGGCCTTATAACAATAAAGAAGCAGTCAAGTGTGCTGTGGCAACGGCAAGGTGCGGGTAACTTCTTAATCTGTAAAATCAAAGTATAAACAGGTCTACAGTTAAGTACTTTTTGTTCGTTAAAAACAAAACTGCAAGAAAAAAAAATAGGAAGAAACAATTTTACGATCAGGAGTCCTTGTAAAGCATTATCCTGACCTTCTTCGCTTTCCTATATATTCAGTCGAACCCTGTACAATCACCCAAAACACAAAGAGGAAACTTTAATTAGAAATTCGCCGGAAGCCATAAAGAGCCTTACGCTCTTGTACCTGTGCCTGGGTGTTTCGTTTGCTATAGGAACTTGGTCACCATACCGGAAACTGTATCTGAACATTTTTGGGAGGCACTGGAGGAAGTGATTTATCGATTGCTTTCGATTCAGAAACTTTTACTCACAGCTGGAAGTGAATTTAAGGTATTAGCACCTTGTTATAATGTGGAATATCTTGTTCGGACGCCCTCTGGGTAGATCTGTGGTCAGGAGGACTTCCTTTTAAAAATTATCTGCACACAAAATTGAGTAAATAAAGGGTTGAAGTTGGGTTTGGCCTTTGGGGAGGTACTAAGAGAATTGTGTATGAGTATAAAATTCCAATGGGTTGGTTGTTTAATGGATTTAAACAGCAGCAATATACCAGTGTACAGTGCTACTGATGATACTGACCTATCGGAAAGGCTTTTGATGAAAATTGAATCAAGTGTCCATATACTTGAACCGATATAATGAAATTTTGTGAAACTTAAACAAGACTAGGTGCATCCGGGGTTACAGGTTTTTGACACAAAATAATTGAATTTCAAGAGTTTGGTAAACGAAAATGCTCATGCAGTCCATTAATATAAATACAAACAGGGGACAACAGCAGAGTGCTGATAGTATTCTGTGTTTTTTGGTTTGTTTAAGAGGACAAAGCAATTTATTATTTTATAAATTATAAGCTTCTAGCTAGTTTATAACCAAACCTGTATTTAGCCTCAACTAAGTAGAAAGAAGCCTTAGACACGCCAAAAGCAGATGTTGTTGTACTTGTCCGTACCAGGAATGCTTTGACCGCAAGTTTTGCAATCGTACAGAAAAAATTTTTTGAGATAACAATCAAACGTGACATTACCATGATAGAGAATACGAAAACAGTGGTTCTTGAAATTCTGTCTTTCTGTCTGTCTATCTATCTGTACGTATATCGATCTACGGCCTGAACCGCTAGACCGATTTTCTTAAAATTTCGCAGTAGGTCCTGTGGAGTTTTCGGAATTGGGTCTCTAGGTCTTGAAATAACGGTACCTGAATTTATGAAAATACAAATTTTTCTCGAAAACGGCTCCAACGATTCCGATTAAATTTTGTGTAAAGGATTTAGGTTGTCTCTCTTTTGATGTAAGAAATAATTTTGGAAAAAGTCTAGAAACGGTACCTCTCATAGTACTTTTTTTTTCAAAACCGACTTTCTCGTTAATGGGTAACACTGTTTTGACAACATTTTATATTTAAGAAGTCATAGGTAGTTTGAGAAAGATTGCTGATTAATTATGAAATAACTTCAAAGCTGTGTCTTTGATTTTTTTCAAATTTTTTGTCAATACAATTTCTGGAAAGGTCTTAAACTTTGCATACTTGACTCTTAAAATATTCGTTCTTAAAGAAAGAGAAAAATAAAAAACCCTTTTTTTTTACTGGTCAAACGATTTTGATTAAATTTTCAGCGTTTTAATGTATGAACAAATATTTTCCGAAATGGAAACTGCATCCCGGAAAATACTTCCTTGATGATCCAAGGGATCTGGTAAACACGGATACCCTTCACCTCTATCGCTCTATTAAAACCTCCAAATGGTTTAGTTAAGTGAGGTACTCCCTCCACATGGTATCACAATGGACCTAACATTGGTCTAAGTGTGTCAGTTGTTTTTCCTGACTGCCATTTAACCCCATGCATTAAAACGCCATTTTTTTGGAGCTACTATCCAAAAAAATGGCGTTTTTATTTTTTTCCTAAAAACTTTTGGAATATTAAATCAAACTTTTATCAAATATTATATGTGATTTAATTCTATATTCACTATTTATATGTAATTAGCAGCCCTTTAACACCAAATATATTGTGAAGAGCGAATACTAAAACCTTGTTCTTTTTCGGTATTGTACATAGCCGACAATCGAAAGTTCGTGCAACCCCGTGTCCACTTTTTTTTTTTTTTTTTCATTTGCGAGCGTGACTGAATGTTGTATGATGTTGTTCTTTTGACGTGGTTCTCGAGATCTCTCCTTTCAACATGGCAACAAAATTAATGTACAATGTCCAACATTGTAAGCCATATGTTAGCCCTGAGTGCACAACAGCGTTCAAGCCATGCTAACGATCGGAACAAATTTACTTCACCTTTGAAGAAAAAATAAATTCCACTCCGAGGCTTAGATTTTCTTGGGACTTACTCCTTTTTTTCGACTTAGAAAATACTTTAACTCCAGACAATGCGACGGTAGATGGAAATTATAAACAAGCAAGCAAAAGAAGCAAAAGGCGGCGCAACAAAACTTTCGAAGCCAAGTAGATTTCAAGGAATTTTTTTTTTTTTTTATAATTAACGCGCACATCAATGGGTTATGACAACCCTTATAATGTTATAGGACACAGTGCTAGCATTTAGGAAAATATTTATTACGTTGCTTTTGAATTTTTGTAGGGGAAAAACAGGGTCAGGTAGAGCATTTCACATTCGGGTGGTGCGACTAAAATATGAATCTCTATACTTGACTGTACGTCCGAAGTTGGGCTCAGGGTAAAACTGATGAGCATCCCTAGTGAGGCGTGTGTTGCGGCTAAATTGTTTCAGAGGAGGAGTGCAGATGGCTACGAGAGAGAGAGAGACAGGTAAAGTTTCGACGATGTTCAAGAAAATCAATCGATTCTACGATTGAACTATCACCTATCAATTTTAAGCCGAATTCGAAGTGCTAAGTGAGACGATACTTCTCATGGCAGTGTGATTCCCTTGACTTGCCAGTTTCTCTTGAAAGGTAATACGTGCTTTGATGCTTTCCCAATTGTTGAGATAGTATCGGTCCTTCCCACAAAGTTTGCAAATTGCAGCTCTGAGTCGGCCATTTAATGCCGCTAAAATGGTTGTTAAAACGATTTGGCAATTCAGAGTGCAAAATATGCGTAACAGGCTTAGATCGCTATTCTGCATGAACCATAGGTTTGTCTATGTCCTTGTCCATGTCATCAATCTCATTAAAAAGGTTGGTTATTATCTGTAAATTGTCTCATAAATTTGGCTACCAAACAGTAGTCAATATGGGTTTCATTTCCACAGTTGTCTTGTTCTGATGAGCATGGTACTTAATTGCGGTTCCTGAAGTCGCATCTCATACCTCAATGGCAGACCTCTTAACCCTCGTTTGTCCTCCCAACATGCAACATGTCCATTCAAATCTCCGCCAATAACCAAACTTCTCTTTTATTATATTCCTGAGTAGGTTGTTAAAATTTAGCCAAGATGTCTTTTTTCTCATCCAATTTGGGGACCATATTCACTGAGAATATTTCATGCCTTTAAAGGATGATACCGATTCCATTTTTACCTTGATCCGTTCCATGATAGAAAATCTTCCCAGCTTTTGTCTTAACATCATCATTTCTGCTCTGCAAGAGCTAGTTCCATGTGTAACGATGTGGTTAAGGCTGGGGGGCAAAACATCGCACATGGGAAAACAATAACGATTAGTGAACAAAAAGAAGTCAGTGTTCAGAAGTGAACAACAGGGATGACTCGTAAATGGAGTTTAATAAAACACGGCTATGTATTAGCAAGTATTTCCACAATGCTCAAAACTTTACGAGTTTTCGAAAAAAGTATTTTCAGATATTTTTTCTTCGAAACGTATATGTTTCAATTTTGAGTTTGATCTTCTTTTACTGCACCAATGATCTCGTCGGTCGTCTAAGCCCTAGGATCTGCATGCACATTTACACGATAGTTTTAAGGTGTAATGGGTGTCGCTAGACTCAATTTGTGTTATTTGTCAAAATTTGATTTCTCCATTAGTTGCCTCTTAGGACAAGCGGTGAAGTGCTGTGGCATTCTAAGCCGTCACTGCACAGCATGTACGAAAAGAAAAAAAGATCGTGCCAATGTTACAAATATCGAACTCAAGCCTGTAAAGACAGTTTACAGAAAAATCCACAATCGATCAAAATGTTCACATTACACCGGATCTTGAAATATCATCTTCATAAACCATGGTGTAGCCGGGTATGACAGTATTTACAGAAACAAACTGCATAGAGCCATGTCTAGTTTTGGCAACCCTGTGAAACTCGAACGAATATGCAGGATGACAGGATAAAGAATTCGCGCTTCTCCTTTAAGGTTGGTAAAGAAACTACCGAGACCTTAAATTTCGAACAAGGCGACAAACTGTGATGCGATTTCTTCAACATCCTGCTTCAAAAGATTGCAGAAAACTCAAACGTTCACACCAGAGGAATAATCTTTCACAAGTCTGTAGAATTACTCGCTTACGCAGACGATAGTGATATAATGGGAAGATGCAAGCATGATGATGTCATAGGTTTTGTTGCAAAAAAGAAGAAGTATGTTATTGATGATACCGTCTATCACATACTATGAGCTTAAATAAGAATAAATTTATTATTCTAATCCTTCTTCCATGGGCGTAGCGAGGAATTTTTTTAGGTCTTTTTTCGAGGACAATTTCTCAAAAATCAATGAAAAAACGAGGAAATTTTTTTGAAAAAAAAGTATGACATATTTATTGACAAGAAATGAGAAATACTTTAAAAGTATCTATAATTTTTTGGTTTTGGAAATCTCATTGAAAAGTCTTCGTTTTTCGGCAATTTTGCGAATTGTCCTCATTTTTTAATAATACCTACTAAAGAATACTCTTTGACAAGTCCTCGTTGTTTCAGCATTTTCTCCAAATGTCCTAGAAGACAAAGATTAATTTTTTCTTAAAAAACGCAGAATTTTTCGAGGACATTTGGCTTAGGTTGGGGCATTTGCCCCTACCTGCCCCTACCTGGCTACGCCCATGTTGTCTTCCTCTTCAAAGATGTTTCGTTTGGCCTTATTGTTCTACCCTTACTAACTGTTTTGCTTGTGGCCGCGAATACTGTAGCACTGCTTAGTAAAACTAACGAAATTTGAAAATATCAAACAGAATCATTTGGAATGCGTTAAAAAAATAACTTAAAAAAAAATTCCGACTCATTGGTCAAAGTAACTAAGAGCTGAAAGGATATAAGACCATGCCCGGCTCGAGGTTTGCACTCAACCGTTCAGTGTATCAACCAAAAATTCATCTACTGTAACACTGTGGCCCTTTTTGACGTATGCTTGAAGAAAACTCACTTAAATTCCCAAATGCACTCCGTCTAAAGCTCCATAAATACTTTTCTGAGATTTGTAATCAGAGGAAGCCATTGCCCTTTTGCTTTTGAATTTCAGCTTCAAAGCATCCGAAAACATATCTAACGACAGAGGATCAATACCCAGAGACCAAAGGTTAATCACCAATTTTGACTTCAAATGCATTTCAAATTACATGTCATGTCAATCAAACAACAAAAATGTTCTGCTTGGTTGACTGGCTTCATTAAATCCCCAACTCCCTCAAAACCCTTACATTGAAATTCCTCGAAATGGCTTGTATGACCGAATCATTCAACAAGCTTTTGGCCCCTTAATGGGCCACAAAAGCTTGCATATGCATGGCTTACTATAAATGTCCAATGTTCGCACATATAAACGCACTCATCATCCTCTCCCACTCCCTCACTCACATCAAACTGTTGCCCCGTCTCTCTGTATCTCTGTCCATCAAAACACTGAACATAACATTTATCGGCAGTTCGGCATCGGCACTAAAGGAATGTCTTCCACTTAATTGCATTTTCAAACAGCACATTCGACATTCCTTGTGTGCAAAGATTGCAAGGTAATTGCATTCCGTTACCAATGAATTTTAAACTTCCATAAATGCTCAATATAAATGCAATTTCCTATAGTAAAGTCAACCGTTCAACTTCTACAAAATCCACCACAACATTGGATTACACATATGTTTGAATATGATGGAGGTTCGTTCCCTCGTTCCCCAAACCACGACTCTGATCCTAACTGTCTATTCTATCTGTGATGAGGGATCAAATGGAAAGATGTCGTTGTACAAGCTAAACACAAGACATGGCAAAGCTACTGAAAGCAAGAATCATCCTCGTTCCATTTAAACCCACCGAAGCATGCCGAATGGGAATCAATTGATAAACTCTACTAAATGGTCGCGCAAGAATCACTCAAGGGTGCCATCTCACACACACGTTACACACCCACACCCACACCCACACCCACACCCACACATACACACACTCACACACATACTAAATCGTATGCTCATATTATTGGCAGCCATTTATCCTGAGTGTAATTTGCATAATTCAATTCGAGTGACGTATACATACACTTTTTGTGCGAACAGCCTTTCCATTTAAAGGGCACCACTGCGTATGTGGAACATTTGGCTCTCATCCACCCCAATATCATGTCGTTTGCGGGTTGATTTCACTTTATATCCTTCTTTTCTTTTTTTTTTGGTTCGCCTTTAACTTCCGCCCATATACGAATGATCGTCCTGTAATCCAAATGTAAGGGCGCGCATATAAAATCAAAGAAAAGAAGAAAACGAAAGAAAGCAAACACACTGTGCATAGAAAAAAAACGAACAAAAAAAAAACACAAGAAATTGAATGAATGAATCTAGAATGTGAAGTTTTTCTAGGGTTATTGGATAGAGAGCCCCGCTCTTGAAAGTCATTCTCTTCATCGCAAATATGTGTATATCCGTGCTTGGCAAACTTTTGAGAATGGAATCACTGTAAATTGTGTTAAACCCTTAGGATAACACACAAAAAATAATATCGAATTTTCTGCATATTTTTTCACTGGTTACGCATGATGGGTGTGCGAAATGAAAAGTCCTTGCTATTTTTGATATGGGTCGCAAGAGTGTGCGGTCTGATAGAAAATTAGAAAATTTTATTTCTATGGATGTGTTTGGAATATTTTTCCTATTTCTTTAGAATTTTTCCTTTCTTCTCATAAAGGATTTTATGTTTACCTCTCGCTTTTCTTTGAGATCAAAGGATGAAGTAGGCATCAATGTATATTACCTAGTGCGTAGGAACTAAGTACTTAAAGGTTTCAGTTTTCCACTTAAGCTTCGATTGTGAAAAGTTTTACCAAATGGAAACTACTATGGGCTCAGGATCAGACAAAACCGTATCAAGCTAATCATGAATGGCAAATCCCCCAGACGATTACAACAACATCGACGACGACGATGACGATGACGACGACTATAAAATACAATGACTATGACGTTGAACGACGTAAGTCACAAACGATTGGGGATGAGTGCTAATCATTCAAAGGTCGACCCTACTTCTGGCACCACATATCATGTATCCCTTTTTTTGCACACAGCCATTGTTTATTTTTTTGCTACAGGCTACATAGTCATGGGGATATCCTTAATTCTGTAAAAGAAAACACGTGGAACAATGTTGGTGGTGGTGGTGGTATACAAATAAAGGGTCTTGCAAGGCTTAGATTAGGGTGTTCGGTTGGTCCTATTATCCTCAAATGGGTTTATTGTATATCCTAAATGGTAATGACAAGTAATGTACTTTATCCCCAGTTCAAGTTCCAGGATCGATTTTTGCTTTTTTCTTTTGTTCAAAACCAAAAAAAGAGAAAACCTATTCTTCTTGGATATAAATTTAAAGGCATCCCCCCTACCCCCGGTGAGCATGTAGATTATTCGAATTAGTAGCAGAAAACGAAGGTGCTTCTGGATTTGGAACATTTGTCTTATTTCACACAAGAATTTTCGTATTTCATTAGATTAGAGAACAAAGTAGAGCTAGAGCCAAAAGTAGGTATGCAGATATATACCTTCGTATAGTCTCTTCTATAGATACATTCGTTCCTCTCGTAAGGAATGGAATTTAAAATTAAGTAATTCTACTGCATTCTGTACGCTCTAGTCACATTAGATTGTTGGACAATACCGTTGCAAATTTTGTGTACCGCACCATTGCTGCTGATGGGGTGTACACTGTACCAGTACACAGAAATATTTAGAACCAAAACCTCTGAGAATGATATTGTATATGAAAAGTTGGAAAATAAAAGTATCCTTGGGTTTTTCAAAACATTTCAATTAAATTTAAATTTTACTCAACCGATAGCAAATTGCTGACCGTAAATTAATAAATCTTTCACTCTTGATCTCCCCGGAGGTAAACCAACAATGTTTTTGTATAAACAACTTCTGAGAGTAAAATTTCTTATACCACCTGGGATATAACAGAGCTTAAGGAGTACTTATGTTGTATAAGGTACTATGGACTTATTGTGTGCTTGCTTATTCCAAGTCCTGCATTTAAATCAGGTCCAGGTTGTGGGATTGTAGAATTCTTTTCTTTGCTTTTACCATTCAATATTGGAAGAAGAATTTTCAATAAAGTGTTTGTTGGGAACAATACTATGGAAGACGAGTTGACATTTTCCTTTGTGGTTGATGCACATTGATCAATGCAGCCTGTCTCTTTCTCCGATTCGATTCCTTGGGTGTTTTATTGGACGGCAAAAGAGTTTGGAATTTTATTTATGAGAATTCTTCATGGGATTTTATTTAAACGAGGTTATGGAGAATAGACGATAAAAAGAAACATTTAACCTTGACAGATACAGTGTTTGAACTGAAAGTAGAAATCAATAGTCAATCAAAAGAGAAGAATATTTTGTTCTGATTTATGAGAGGAAAAAGTCAAGGTGAAGATGGACGTTTATTGTTGGCCAGTGGTTGGTTGGAAAAAATAAAATACAAAAACTTTTATAAATAAGGTCAAAGTTCCATAACTCTCCAAAGCTAACATACAAATATACATAGGATGGTGCAACAGGACGGGGTGCATCGGAGCCTAGCGCATTTCTCACAACCATGTCTTGTGAGGGAATCTACAATTTTCTGCTGATTCCGCACGGATAATGGAGAAAGCGAGAAAGGTGATCCATTTTTGTTTTCTGTTGGGATTAGAGCCACGAACCATCAGCGTAACAGGCGGACATGCTGACCTTTACACATCGGCCATTACGAGTTAACAGAAAATAACTAATTTCCTTTATTATTCTTTTCTCTCCAAAATAAAGTAAGTTACATTTGTTGTCTATATCAAAAAACCACATACACCAGCTATAAACAAACATATGTACCATTTTGGACAATACATGTTTTCATTTAACTTTTTATAAAGCTTTTATCTTTTATAGTTCTATTTGTTCCATTAGCTTTATTTGTGTCCCATTCAGGGTTCGAACCTCAGTCATAAGACTTCAGAGCAAATTTTAAAAAAAGTGGAGTGAATGCAAAATATCGGAGTAGATTTGGAACAAAAAGAAAATCTGCTAAAAAAAATTTGCTTAAGTAAAGGGTTAGTAAGTAAAAGGCATCTAATGGTTTCTTCTTAAATTTAGGTTATTTTGACACTGACAGCTGCTTTTCGTTCGATTTTTTGACAGAACAGAAAGTCAGTATCGTACATCAGCGAAATAAAATAAGTCGCTATACGCTTGAACAAGGTTTAGAAATGTTAAGAAAAAGTATGTCCAAACAGTCGGAAATGAAGCATCCATTGCAAGCTATTAGAAAGTTTGTGCAAAAAGTGAATGCTTGAATGTTACTGCTGTAGCGGAGAATTTGAGAGTCAATCCACATACACGTTTCTATGTTTCGGTTTTTCAGATGCGTACCAACTATTTTTTGATGACATGAGTCAAGAAGACTTCTGGTACATGCAATCACTCCAAATTGCCAAGTCTTGTCATTTGCCATCTTAGCGGTGTCAATTATGACCGTCTCGGAGTTGCAAGTTGATCCGTATCTACAATTTTTGTGGGGATTGTCAAGGAACGATGTTATTTCAACAATTCGGAAATTATTCAAGCATGTATCGCATTTCGCGAGAAACTGGTATGTCAAGAGAATAACATTGCCAAAAAAAGCACCATCTCAGTTAGCTGTTCGAATTTGGTATAAGTTTGCAGCTTCTTGGAATTCGCTGTAAGCCCTGAGGATCTCGGAGTTTTGTTGCGCCAGTATGGCTTTTTCAATTGGTTTATTTATAATTTCATTTCAAATCATTCTAACTCACCATTGCGAGGGGTTTATCCAAAGTATCCAAAACTTTCTATGTGGAAAAAGTGGAGCAAATCTCAAAAAAATCGGAATGTTCGTCGGCGTCGGAATGGATTCTATTTTTTCTTCAAAAGTGGTCCCAATCGCCTCTCTGAGCAATTTGCTCCATTTGTTGTGACTCTGCAGTTTGTACAGTTTATGCCATGTGGGTCATGTAATGTATGTCGTTTGTGGCATTTGCTATATATGCTCCATATGTGGCTCTATTTGTGCGATTTGTGACACTTTTCAAATGTTGTGTCCTTTTCATTGGTACCATTTATTCCTGCCGTTTGTTTCATTTCTGGTTCATTTCCATGTATTCCATGATATCTATTTATTCGATCATTGTTGCACCATTCGCTCAGTTTGCATCATATGTACAGAGTACAGCTTGTGTTATTTGCAATTTTTAGTTCCCGCAATTCTGAAACACTTCGCTTCTTGCCAAAATTGAGCGAGTTGTTCAACTCGAAATTTTTAAACCCTTGTGCCGTTTATGGCATTTGTTTTGCTGGTTGTGTCATTGGCTTTGTATGAGTTAACTTTATTTTATTTTGAACACTTGTTCTTTTACTCGGTCACAAATCATTTCAATTACTTGTTTGGTATGTGGCATATTTAGTTTGTGCCGTCGTTTCGTGCACGTGCTACTTTATTCAAATGAGGTTCCTATGATACCTATACTGTCTGAAAATTACTTTTACATTTTTTAGTTCTGTTTGATTTCATTCATGTGGTGTATTCTGTTTGTAATGCTAATTGTTGCATTTGTACCTTTTGTGTCATTTACTGTGTTGGTGTGTTTTCATGTGCACCATTCGAATGCATTCTTTTTCCATTTTTCTTTGCTTCGGGACATTTATTTTTACTCCTGTTTTCATGTGGAATAATAATTCCGTTTGTGATGACTTTTTCAGCAACTTTATCAAGATCGATACACAACTCGTTGTCGATAAAACTTTCCAATTAGGCTACGTTTTTTTCGAAATCTTAATCGATATAAAAGTCCAACAAGGTATAAAGGGAGCATTTGGCAAGAAATGGGGTCTGTTACCGAAAAAAGGTTCCTTTGGGTCGTATGCGTGGAATGTTCGGTGGAACAAGCTCTCCCGTAATTACGTGGCGTCGCTACCTTTTTACCGGGGTGCTACTCTCGACGCACTGAATCTTCCTTCCCTTGATACCTACATTATAGGGTATACTTTCAAACCATTTCTAGTTCAAAGAGATTTAGTCTCTGGCACAATTTGCACTGGGTTTGAGAATCCAAGTATCATATCTCTTGACTCACCTCTATTGCATATGTCTTCCGATACGACTGCTTGCCTGATTAGGTACATACGCACGTCATCCAATCGGTGACGTACGCTATCCATATGACTAGAATGGCTGGATGGGAAGAAGCATTTGTGTCTTCAGCGACAGCCAAGTTGTGCTTAAGACTCTACTCAACACTCTTACTTCTTTCAAAATAATCCAGGAATGCAGGACCTTCCAGAATGCGGTCAGAAAACTAAACACTTTGAATATTTTTTCGTTTCCATCAGAATATCACCGCTCAACTGGAACGGAGTTTGCCGATGAGCCTGCAAGGCAAGGATCTCAGACAGCATTCTCATGACCTGAAGCAGCGCTTTGTCTGCCGGAGTCCTCAGTGAAGATTTCAATCAACAATAGGATCTGTCAAGAGCACAACAGTATAGATGGCATGTTCCATGGGTTGCACAGACAGACTAAACTTCACTTCTCTTTCGAAGAGCATTTAAACATGTTAGGCTTAAGTGATACCACAATCTGTGAATAATGTGGCCAAGATGACAACACTACGGAACAATTCCCCAGCATTTTCTGGTATCAGGTTACATAATATTCAGCGCCCGGGGGAACCCCGGGGCCCGGGCCCAGGGCCTAAATCATTTCTCTCAAAGATACTTGGAGGGAATGGAAGGGACATACAATTTTTTGACTATTCCGAACGTCTAATCGAGAGTCATCTTGGCATGGAATTGTTATCTAACCGAGAAAGATTTTCATGGCATTGGAATTGATAATGGAGAAATTGTCAATACCTAGCGAAAGGATACTTTTGTAAAAACATTTCTCTTCTGTTGGGAGCCTCGAACCTCCCACTTAACAGGCATACATGATAATCATTACACAACCGGAACAACTGGTAACTTGAGCTCTTTATTACGAGTATGTCAGAGTCTTCTGGATGTTCTCCAAACAATGCAATAGCCAATGAAGGCTGACACATCTAGTAGGACAATGGACCGATTTTTGCTCAAGTTAGTAATTTTAAAACCTCCGACAGATAAAAAGGTTCACAAAACCTCAACACTCGAAGTACAATGTTTCAAATGACTTCACATAAAAACACAAACTAACGCTGACGATACATTGACATTATGGAAAGCAAAGGAGCGATTCAAAAACGATAAATTTGAAAATCCCATTCACAGTGTGACCTAAAATAACTTCATTTACTATAGTATACAGTACTGACCTCGTGTTGAAGAAACATCAATAAATTTTTCAACCAAGTAAATGTTATGACAAAATCAGGATGCTTGTTATCTCATTCTCAAAGCTTGTTAGTGTTGGTGTAAGCTTGTACATCTATGACGTTCGATAAAAACCCCCAGGTACACAGCCACTCCACATCGTTCTTTGCTTCAGTGCGGCAAAGGTTTCGTATGAGGATCTATTGTGATATTTATTGACTTGCTGCAACCAGGACACCTTTGTTGAAACATTTCATCACTCCATTTAGAAGCTAATACACGTTCCTTAAGCACATAACCTGAACCATGATGCTGTTGACATGGGTAAATCTGTATAGGCATAGAGTAAATGCTTGTATAGGATTCAGAAGAACAACAAAATAGCACATGTGTGCACTTCTAAATACAAAATCCAAGGAATTTAATTTCCTTGTGCCATCCAGGATGTCATTGATGTCGGTTTGCGTTTGGTAGATATCTCTCGGTCTTTTGTGGTACATGTTGACACTCCCAAGCCCGGATAATTGCTTTCAAATCTGCAAAACCCAAATTGCTTTACTTTGTTGCTCACATATGGCTTGGCTATAGTGCTTCAAAAGTCCCCTCCCCCCTCCTTCTCTAAAATATCCATTCTATAGTCACTTACAAGGATCACAAAAGTGCTATAAGAAAATGGTCTCTCTGCAGGAGTAAACAAGGTAACTGACAGACAATTTCATAATAATCACGACTATTAGTTCTGAAATTACAGTTTTCAGGAGATATGAGGAGAAGGATTATGTGATGTGAACATCTCTCACTAATACAACTTGGCAGTCGGCAGCGACATGATGACATTCTCAAAACCATTTTATTCAACTGTTGACACCCGAGATAACACAAAGCCTTAAAAGTGTCAATTTCATTACAAAGTGACATTTGTTAATCCTGAATAAATGCAAGTGCGATGAAGCCAATTATTTTCCTCTCTGGCAAAATTAATAATCATACTTTTAGAGCCCAAAGGACTCACAACCGCATTATCCTGATTTGCATTCATATTTTTAAAAGAAGAATAGCTTTCCTTTAGTATCTGGCTCTGTACAAAGTCTATCAAATCCGTTCCTTGATACTCTTTCTCTTTCCAAGAATACTGCAGCCAGTCCGAGATCCATAATGCATGGGAATCTACAAAAGCCCGCTCGTCGTTCTTTTCTTTTCCTTAACAATCCCGAATGCAGTTGTCGTGCATATAGGAGTGAGTTGGCTACGGATGATAAATGGGATTTGTGAAATTCTTCGGGAATCTCTGGACACAAAACTCGACCAATATACAAGTTTTGCCACAACCAATATACAAGATTCGCTATCCTATGAGTTTTATGGACGACCGACAAGGCTTCTGCTGCTCCATTTCATGCACCAAATCGAATCGATTCACAAAGACTATAAAGTACAACACTCAGTGTGTCTGTTGTGCGGTTCAAAAGTTATACTTTATCCTTGTTAAGAGCTATGCTTCTTCTACACAAAGTATAAAAAAAGCACAAGAAGTACACAACAGCTCTGGTCGCTGATTGAATGAAGGCTCCATAGATTTGCCTCGGGGATTTGCCCTGCCTGCACAAATGGATAGTATGGATTTTTGTATTGTGTAGGGGATCAGCATTGGTTTTTTAGAAGCCATATGGACGGAGACCCACTACGAGCACTTTCGATTCAAAATGTTATTATTACGCTATTCAAACCCTTTTGCATACATTGTACGACTACTTTGGAGAAGATGAAAAATTTGATAAGTCGCAAAGGACATCTTCCCGACGAATATGGTTTAAGAAGTGCTATGTGTTTAAATGACAGCAAGTATCTTATAAGCTATTTTCCCCCATTTTTTTATTCAATCCCTATGAGTATGATAAAGACTGCCTTGAATTCTTTTATACAAAGCTATTGTATGCGAGCAGCAGAAGCAGTTTGTTAAAGAGGATTTTGTGTTAAGTGCATGCACACTGCGTGAGTCCTTGTCATTGGCGGCTGGCTCTTTTTTTGTGTAGTCATTTCTTCAAAAGATGTAATTTCGACCACAGCAAGCGACTGACATTAGGCGAATTGCATAAGAGGCTTTGCTTTACCAAGATTATTTTGTACTGAGACGATGAGTCCGCCCGACAGCCGACATGCCAGTCTCTCTTTGATGCTCCCCACAAGCCACAATAATGTGTTGTGTCTCGTGTGTCGTTATTTTTGTGCTTTTGTTTTTATTTTTCTACTCAAAGTCAAAGGATATCATAAAGCAGAACTAAAAGAAGCATCCTCGCCTTGACATTAAACTGTATAATTTTTGTTTCTTTTTTATTGTCGTCTGCTTTATGCGGTAAGTTTTCTAAAAAAAAACATGAAAATGTAGTGTGGTCTGAGAGGGGCAGGAGTTCATGATATGTGGAAATTATTTAAATATATTTTTTGTTTTGTTTGGTGTCCTCTGATATGGGTAGTGTTGTTTAACCTTAAGAATGCGTTTGGTCCTGAATTTTATGGTTTGGGTTCCGGCTTGCCAAAACTGTTTTGCTGAGCTTGGTGACATTGGAATTAAAAGTACCGAAACGAATGCCAGAATCCTTGTCGTTGTTTCGTCGGATGTGGCATGGCACAAAAGGATACGCGCAGTTTATGAATATTTTTTGGTGTATTAGGTCGGTGTCCGTATAGAAAAACCACGAAAAATTTGCTTTAGATTTGCATAAGTCTTTTTATAAAGGCCTTCAACTTGAATAAGGTTTTTAAATTGTCATTTATAAGTTGTCTGCGAATTATTCAGTTAAGTGTGTCTCAGTAAGCTATTAGCTATAGAAATTGGTTTTATTGGATTAGTGTTTAGTGATTTTGTAAACGAGGTCGTCTGATGTGCTTTTGGTTGGGCTCAGATATGACACAATCTAAAACCGGGGACTTGTCGATGCATTCTCTGGTGAGCGGGGTGTACCTACCCCATGGCCAGATCACTAGTGCGAATCGGATAAGTAAGAGATATGTGATCCCTTCGAGATCACGATGCTCGTAAGGTTGAAAATTTATAGGAAGAAGAATATGTAGGTACCGGTGGCTTTAAAAAGGTGTACCTAACTATGAAGCTTTAAAATATTTTTACTGAGGGTTGAAGAGAAGACATAGATTTTTTCTAACAAAAGGAAGACAATCCACCGCGCTAAATTCAAAGGAAAATAGAAGACAAAAATACATAAACGGTAACTAGTTCTATTCATTAGTTTGAAACTCAAGATATTTGTGCCATGAAGTTTTAAGAAAACTATTTTCAAATTCAAAATTCCAAAAACAAAATGATGGAAGAAAAATTTAAATAAAATTCACGACTGTGCCGGATGTAGTTGCGATTGTGTGCTAAGAAATCCTGAGGCTGAATTCACAAGGTTTTTTTAAGATGAGTGGTGTTATCTTTTCATTTTGAAGCCTTTTTTTAATCCATAAGTTTTAGCAGTTTTACGTTAAGTGATTACGACTTCAAAAAATCAAACAATTTTTTTTTATTGTTTTACCAATATTGACCCTGAGAAATCACACACTTGACTACTTGAGGTCAGCTAGACTTAGCGCTCAAAACATTAAACATGTTTTTTCTCGAAACTGTGTTTTTAAAAATCGGTGGACAAGATTTTTTGACAATCGTTTAAGTGATGTTTATGAAATTTAAGACAGGACTTCGAATCGAAATACAATTCACAAGGGGGTTGGGGTCGAAATATAGAATCCCAAAATCCAGAATGGCAAAATCCAGAATGCCAAAATCCTGAGTTCCAAAATCCCCAATCCCAAAATCCTGAATCCCAAAATCTCGAAACCCAAAATGTCGAAAAGTACTATTATTTGCACTACTTTATGTTTTCCATATGATTTTATTATATCAAACAATGAGAATCAACAAGAACTAAGTTTTAGTACCTTTTTCATAAAATAAGACCACACTGGTGGCAATTTTCTAGTACTATTTAGCATGGTCCCTCAAAATGATGAAAATATTAGCTCCAAATTCGTGCGAATTTGGAGCTATTATTTTCAAAAACTCGAAAAACTTTCTCTTAGAGAGATTTGACAGAAGACTTCCCGAGTTTTTGAAAATAATAGCTCCAAATTCGCGCGAATTTGAAGCTATTATTTCCAAAAACTCGAAAAACCTTCTCTTAAAGATATTTGACAGAAGGCTTTCCGAGTTTTTGAGAATAATAGTTCCAAATTCACGCTAATTTGAAGCTATTATTTTCAACAACTCGAAAAACCTCCTTTTAGAGAGATTTGACAGAAGGCTTTTCGAGTTTTTGAAAATAATAGCCGTATGCAATAGCTTTCCGCATGGCCCGCTTCGCGGGGCTCATTATTTTAACCCTTTTTCCGCAGGGTTAAGCTGCTCATGCCAAATATGAAAAAAAATGTATTTCCGTATGCAACACCTTTCCACATGGCCCGCTTCGCGGGGCTCATTATTTTAACCCTTTTTTCCGCAGGGAAATTGAAGCTATTATTTTCAAAAACTCGAAAAACCTTCTTTGAGAAAGATTTGACAGAAGGCTTTCCGAGTCTTTGAAAATAATAGCTCCAAATTCGCACGAATTTGAAGCTTTTATTTTCAAAAACTCGAAAGACCTTCTCTTAAAGAGATTTGACAGAAAACCTTTCGATTTTTTGAAAATAATAGCTCCAAACTCGCGCAAAACTAGAGCTAAAATTTTCAAAAACTCGAAAAAATTTTTTTTTTTTGAATTTTGCTACACGCTGCTCGATTGTCATTTTAAAGCGTTTAAACGCTTTCCGGCCGAAAAAAGTCAAAAAACAAATAAGTTTTTTCAGCTCAGAAAAATCCATACAAATTTTGCATTTTTTTTAAATATTTTTTTCCCCCCCAAAATTAAATTCTTGAAGATATTATCTATCATTTCCAACCATTCCCATGCGATTTGAGCGTGTAGAACGCTTACAATAGAATTTCAAAGAGACGCAAGTCACTTCCTACATTTTCTTAAAAAATGCACCTTTCAATTCAAAACGCTCCCAATCTGAAAAGTACTCAATACTACTCTTAACCATCTTAAAAGTACTGTCCGGCAACTGAAAAGGAGCAAACACAAACATCCCGAAAGTATCAGAAATAAAAATTCGACATTTTGTCCACCTCAATTTTTGCTGAAAATTGTTCTAAGTTATTTCGGGATTTCGTCGATCGGGATTTTAGAATTCGACATTTTGTCCCTTTCCCTTCCCAAGGACTTGAATTTTTGTTTTTTCGATTGTAACTATTTTAAAGAGATATTGTGACCGAAATTTTCATTCTTCGTAAAAAGGTCTCCCTCCCAAATTCTCGATTTTTTTCTTTTCTTCCAATTTATAGCTTAGGGTCTATAAACTAGTTTTTTGAGTTCTCTTCTGATGAGCCTGTGCAAAGATCAAGATGTGTCAACTCAGACACACCTTTTTACGGAGGTTCTGCCAGAAATAACGTCACAGTGGCGAGGTTTAGAATATTTTTTTCACAACATTGCAGAAACTGTTTATAAAATGTGTATCATTGAGACTGTAAAAAGTTCAAGTATGATATTATATTTTTTATATATGTATATAAAAAAAATGTTAAAAATACTCCGTTTCCCCCCTTGAAATCCATTTAAAGGGGGTTGGTGGTCAGCTTGAAATCCATTTAAAAGAGGTTGGCCACCAACCCCCTTTAAATGGATTTCAAGGGGGGAAACGGAATCTTTTAACATTTTTAGCAGCCTAAAATTCAAAAAAATTTTGAAAAAATTGACTAAAGTTTTAAATTTTTATTATTAATAAGCTTATTTTATTACTTACTTACTATTGAAAAATGAAACTTAAGACAAAAAAATTTTTTAACTTTAGCAATGAACCTGAAATCTTCCGCTCTAAGAAAATTCAATTCACTGATGAGAAGTGTTAGGAATTTAATTATCACAGAAACTAAACTTATTATCTAAATCTTTTTTGACAACATGGCGGGCGGTTAAAAGTACCTACAAGTTTGAAAACGACCTGTTATTTAATGGTTCGTAAATATCAAATCATAAATATTAAACGGATACTATAGTTTTTGGGTTTCGTTTCTAGATAGCTAGAACTGCACATAATAACATGCCTATTAAAATTTCAGACCAATCGATTGAGTAATTTTTCTGTTTTGGGACCCGCAGACCAGAAAAAGCTTAGCTTCGAGATAAACGCGTTCAAAGTTTCAAGAGAATTTTTTTTTTTTTTTTTTTTTTTATGTTGAAGTTGAAGAACACAGTGCGAGTATTTAGAAAAACAGGAGAGGATTTGAAAGGAGACATCGCTGCACGTTGCTTTTAAACTTTTGTGAATCGTATTTTTTTTTTTTTTTTTCAGGAGGAAATCTTTAAAAGACACTTGGCAGTATTCGACACCAAGTAGTGTGGGACTCTTACCTCACTAAAAACTCCTCGTAATCAGAACCAATCTATGAACGATCGACAACAGATTTTTCTTTCTCAATAATATAATCGCTTTAAGGGAAGCTTAAACTTTTAATGCTTCCCATGACTTTTAGACCATTAGCTCGTGTGGCTTGGTTCTTCTTAATCTCCGAACATTGCCTCTCGTTTTTAATACGGACTCCATTTCAGAGTTGATATGACTATCAGCGACTGCATGCTGATTGTGTGATACAGCATGTTTTCTTACAACTTCTGTAACCGTTTCTATTTGTAGGTCACGATGTAAATCGCTATTTCTTATATACCATGGTGCATTTACTATTCCACGAAGGACTTTGTTTTGGAACTTTTGGATGATTTTAGTATTTGTTTTCTTTGTACAGCCCCATAATTGGATTCCATAGGTCCAAACAGGTCTAAGTACTTGTTTATAAAGCATTATTTTATTTTCGACAGATAAGTCAGAATTTCTACCGAGTAACCAGTACATTTTTCTATACTTCAAGTTGAGCTCTTCCCTTTTCTTTTTGATATGCTCTTTCCATTTTAGCTTTGCATCCAAATTCATCCCAAGGTATTTGGCCGTGTTGGCGTAAGGTACAGCTTGATTGTTGATGAATATTTGTACGTAGCTTAACTTTTTATTTGTAAAGTTTATATGTGCAGCTTTAGCTTCATTGAGCTTGATACGCCATTTTTTGGTCCAATCACTAACGGTGTCGACGGCATTTTGCAATTTCTCAGCAGCCTTGACGACGCACTTACTGGATGCCAAAATTGCAGTATCAATATGGCAAAAGTAGCCATAATGGTGTTGTTATCCACTGGTATATAGCAAATACAGGGTAGGTCCTAGGACGCTTCCTTGTGGAACACCGGCTTGTATTTTACTTAGCTTTGAATATTCTTGATCATACCGTACTCTGAAGAGCCGGTTTGAGATATAAGATTTTAGTATTTCGTAGTACTGCCTGGGTAGGTCCCTTTGTAGTTTGTACTCTAGCCCCTCATGCCATACCTTGTCGAATGCTTGAGCAACATCTAAAAATATAGCCGAACATACTTGTATTTCTTCTAATGCTTTTTCAACTGCGAATCGTAATGAAGAGGAAAAACAGGGCCAGGTAGAGCATTCTACATTCAGGTGGTGCGACTAAAATGTGAAACTCTATACTTGGCTGTACGCCCGAAGTTGGGCTTAATGTAAAACTGATCAGCATTCCTTTAGTGAGGCGGGTGTTGCGGCTAAATTGTTTCAGGAGAGGAATGCAACTGGCTATTTCACTAGAATACTGTTTGTAAAAAAAGCGATAAAAGAGACTGAGACAGGTAACGTTTCGACGATGTTCAAGAGAATCAATCGATTCTACAATTGAACTATCACCTATCAATTTGAACGCTCTGTTTTGTACCCTATCAAGTAGGCGCAAAGACGTTTGAGGACCACGTTCAACTTACCAATATAAAAATAAAGTATTTCCCATTAGAACACCATAATTAAATCGGAATGAGCGCTGTTAGTTACAAGATGGGGGACCGTCCGTAACTACTGCGTGCTGTTGTCATGTGTTATTTGTTCTATGTAGTATTTGTGTAGTTAGTCTTGTGGTGCATCAGCCAAATGGTCTTTGTCGCCCGGCTGCAACCCCCCCTACTCCGCAGATTTATGTGTGGAGTAGGTTTCATGTAAATGTAAATGTAAATGTAAAAATAAAGTATGTCACGACAAATTTATACATCAGTGTTAGTCACCGATTCTTCTACTTACCTGACCTTTTAATTGGATGTAGACCCTGAAATACGAGGAATTGCGTCATCAAATTTTAACAGTATATTTTGAAGATACTCGTACTATACTTACAAAAAAATTGATTTTTGAAAATTCTAGACCACGAACCCGCCTTAACCCCTTAAGAAGCCGTAGGAAGGCGGAATCTTATTTTAAAGATTTTTAAGATTTTGAATATATCAAAAATGTTTTAATTTGCGCTTTTCATAATTTTTTTGGCGATACAGGATTGCCAAAACTGAGCATTGATAATGAAAATTCAAGAAAATCGTAAGAAATATCTAGAAAAATAAAATTAAATATTCCAAACGCCAAAAATCAAAGCCCTTGGTCCAGTTTTAAAAAAATTGGTGTTTTTATTTTTCATTTTTAAAACATGTTTATTTAAAGTATCAAGTGTGAAAATTCTAAGATGTTTTTTCGAAATTTGTTAAAAAAAATCAAATGTTTTGTTTGTACTGTACAAATAGTTGGACAGACTTCGTTTGATGGATGTTGGATGGTCGGATGTAGTTTGCGTTCAGACTTATCAAACTAGTCGTCCAACTTTATGTCAGGTATTCCTCTGCTCCGTCCAACTTCAAAATTTTCACAAATATTTGAAAATCATCCAACAAGCTGGTCAAGCGTTCGTCTGAGTGTTCACATTATCAAACATTGGTCGTTCAAGCCAAAGTCTTTCCAACTACTTATACAGTGTGAACTCGGTTATACGCAATCTTTTTTAAACAACGTAGGTAGAACTTATGAAATATAGAATCTCGTTGAAATCGTATAAGCCATTAACGACAAAGACGGTTTTGGAGAAGACGATAGTATGGGAATAACCGTCCTTAGACTATTTTTATAACTTTTTTTTTAATCATGAGTAAAACAACCAAAAAGTAATCGCTCATATAAAATTCAACTGAAATCGTTGGAATCGCTTTCGAGAAAAGAAAAATAAGTACTTATCAAATTTTGTTATATCAAGACCAAGAAAACCAATTTCAAAAACTTCACTATAGGCAGCCCCACAGACCGTAATTGCATTTTTAAAGAAATCCGACAAGCGGTTCAGGCTGTTGATTCATATACGGACATATAGACAGGCAGACAGAATTGCAGGGCCCTCTTATTTTCTAGATCATCTTAATGTTTTTTCTTTCTGTATTTGTCTCCGACCTAAAAAGCGGTCCAAGGTCCTTAAACAACATTTTTTGATCCATTCCTTGCCAACAGCAGTTTTTGCTTTACTTTACAACATAATGGTGGATGGGCGTTGTGCTATTCGGGTAGGCTCTGATTGGTGCCAACTTGGCGGCGCCCAGATGCTGTAACTTATAGTACACGTCAATTGTGCTTACTATACCTCCAAGCGGTATCCACTGGGACCTGGGATGCTCCGTCCAGAGCTGACCTGCTAAACTAGTAAGTGCGAGTGTTGACAAGGGAATCCGGAACAAAAGAATTGTGATCGGTCAACACTATAATTGCTCTGCGAACTATGACTGACTGCACGAATCTCAGTGGTCTACGAGAGCTTTCGTGTAAATGTTCCAGCGGATGAATTCGAAGGACAGAATCAACGGTGGACTTCAGCAGCCATAAAAGCAGAAAACCCTGAAGGAGCTACTCCAACATATTTGGTTTAAAGGTCTTTCGGGGTCTTTCAATACTAGGACAGGGTATTGAAGTAGAGATGGTGGCGGATGAGCTCCTGGTGAGCCAACGGCAGCACTCACACCCCTGCAGCAGGGTACTGACACTGGATATTCTAGCCCTTTGTGTCCGAAGGGATCCAAAAGGACCTGGCCCTCCAGGTTGGTGGTTGTGCGTAGGGTTAACTACCCAACCACGTTAAAAAAGGACAGTTCCGAAACAACCAACAGCCTCGGATAACGATAATGATTTCAAAGTTGACGACCCAAGCAAACGAAAAAAGGACAATGACCTCCGGATCTGCACGTGGAACGTAAGGTCTCTTTACGGACTAGGTGCAGCTGGAGAATTAGCGGACGCCCTGGACTGCTGCAAAGCAGACATAACCGCCATCCAAGAAGTGCGATGGAGTGGACCGGGCATAAAGAAGATGAGAAACTGTGACATCTATTATGGCGACTGCTACAGACAAAAGAAACAACGCTTATTTGGGTGCGGATTTGTCGTTAGAGGAAGACTCAGGGATAAGGTGATTAGCCAAAATCCAGTCAATGAGCGTATAATGACCATCCGCATCAGGGCTAAATTCGCCAACATTAGCCTTATATGCGCCCACGCCCCCACAGAAGAGAAAGACGACGATTCCAAAGACTGTTTCTACGAGCTCCTCGAAGAAACGTATGAGCAGTGCCCTAGACACGACGTGAAAATCGTTCTTGGCGATTTTAACGCAAAGCTAGGGAAGGAGGACATCTTTGGAAACACAATCGGTAAGCATAGCCTCCATGACAAAACCTCCGAAAACGGACTGAGGCTAATCGATTTTGCTGCGGGGCTGAATCTTGTTGTAAGTAGTACGCGCTTCCCGCATCTCAAAATTCATAAAGGTACATGGCGATCCCCAGATCAATTAACCGTCAACCAAATTGACCATGTTGCGATTGACGCAAGGCACTCTTCCAGTGTGCTAGATGTCCGAACTTTCCGAGGGGCCAACTTTGACTCGGACCACTACCTTGTTGTAGCCAAGGTACGAATGAGGATATCTTGTTCACGACCAACGCGAACTAACGCTGTGAAGAGATATGACGTCGGAAAGCTACAATCGCAAGAGATTGCCAATGCCTTTTCCAATCGAGTGTCCCTTCAATTATCCTTGAATCCCATGCCGCCAGCATTAAACATTGAAGACCAGTGGCAGCAATGCCAAGAAGCCATCAGAACCGCTGCCTCTGAGGTTCTGGGTTTCACTCGGCCACCAAAACGAAACCCATGGTTCGATGAAGAATGCAGGCAGGCAAATACAGCCAAACAAAGAGCACGACAAATGCTTATGCAAACACGAACAAGGGCTGCTTACGATCAGTATAACGAGATTTACAAGGAGAGAAGAAGGGAAGAACACCGACTTCTCAAAAAGAAAAAGAAGCAGCATGAGAAGCGCTCGTTTGAGGAAATAGAGAGGTGCCATGACAGGAACGAGATTCGGAAGTTTTACCAAAAGGTAAAAAGATCCTGCCAGGGTGGCAAACCCCGAACTCAAGCCTGTAAAGACCAGCAGGGAAACATAATTGTAGAGTCACAGTCTCTACTGAGGATTTGGAAAGATCACTTCTGCAGACTGCTTAACGGCGATGAAGACACAAATTCCGCTGTCAGGCAGATTGCCCCATTCAGCTTGGACGATGATCAAGAATGCCGTCCTCCCGACCTAGAAGAGGTTAAGCTTGCCATATGCAAACTTAAATCAAATAAGACTGCAGGTGCAGATGGCCTTGATGCCGAACTTTTCAAGGCAGCTGGAGACCAGTTGGAAAGGAGCATGCACCAGCTGATCTGCATGATATGGTCGAAAGAAAGCATGCCCGATGAATGGAACCTCAGTATCGTATGCCCGATCCTAAAGAAAGGAGACCCTCACAATTGCGCCAATTACAGAGGGATAAGCCTCCTTAACGTCGCTTATAAGATCTTGTCTGCTGTAATATGTGAACGTCTGAAACCCCACGTCAACAACTTGATAGGTCCTTATCAATGTGGTTTTAGACCAGAGAAGTCCACAATAGACCAAATTTTCACATTACGGCAGATCTTGGAAAAAACCCGAGAACATAATATCGATATTCACCACCTCTTTATCGATTTTAAGGCCGCGTATGACAGTATCTACAGAGACGAGCTGTACAGAGCCATGTCTAGTTTCGGCATCCCTGCAAAACTCGTACGACTATGCAGGATGACTTTGGAGAATTCACGCTGCTCCGTCAAGGTCGGAAAAGAACTCACCGAGACCTTTGATGTCGAAAAAGGCTTTAGGCAAGGCGACAAACTGTCATGCGATTTCTTCAACATCATACTTGAACAGATTGTAAGAAACTCAAACGTCAACACCAGAGGAACAATCTTTCAAAAGTCTGTACAATTACTCGCCTATGCAGACGATATTGACGTAATGGGAAGAAAAAAGCGTGATGTCATAGGTGCTTTTGCGAGTATTGAAACAGAAGCGGCAAAAATGGGTTTGATGGTTAATGAGGGCAAAACGAAGTATATGCTGTCATCAAACAAGGACACAGAACATCGACGAATTGGACAAAACGTCACAATAGACAGACATAACTTCGAGGTAGTACAGGACTTCGTCTACCTAGGATCCGCTGTAGACACGGAAAACAACATCAGTGCGGAGATCAAACGGAGAATAACTCTTGCCAACCGTTGCTTCTTTGGGTTAAGAAGGCAATTGAGAAACAAAACCCTCTCTAGAAAAACCAAGGTGACCTTGTATAAGACCTTAATCATCCCAGTCCTGCTGTACGGCGCGGAAGCATGGACCTTATCGAAAGCGGATGAGGAAACTCTTGGTCGTTTCGAAAGAAAAATTCTCCGAATGATCTTTGGTCCCGTATGCGAAGACAATGTGTGGAGAAGAAGATACAACAACGAGCTGTATGAGCTGTACCGCGACATGTGCATAGCCAGAAGAGTACGCATCGCGAGGCTACGATGGTTGGGCCATGTAGAGCGGATGGACCCAAACGCTCCGGCTCGTCGGGTTTTCGAAAGCACATTGCAGGGAAATCGCGGAAGGGGAAGACCTCGTCTTAGGTGGCGCAATCAAGTGGATGAAGACCTCAACCGACTTGGAGTGCGAAACTGGAGAGAGCTCGCCCGAGATCGAAATCGTTATAGAAGGATGTTGGTTGAGGCCCAGGTTCACCCCGAACTGTAATGCCCACCTAAGTAAGTAAGTAAGTTACAACATAATCACTGATTAAAAAAACATCGTCAACAAAATTTTTCAGAGAAAAAAAAGGGGAACCTAGCGCATTTCTCTCAACTATACCTGTGTGGTATCGAGGTTACCTACAGTTTTTCGCCGATTCCAAATGAGTAACCCCTTTTCATAGATGTGAAGTTATTCTCATAGGAATTCCCAATTCTTCGCTGAAGTTGATACAGGTGGAGTAAGAATCAGGTGTTTCTGAAATTCGGACGAAGGACGTCGAACTACGAACGCCAAGGGCACCAGAGACTGGCTTGAAGATTATTGATAATTTTAAAACTTCCATTTACTGCTTTGGCAACCCATACAATCTCGTATCCAGTAGAATTACTCCAAGAAAAACAGTGGAGCAAACGAAAATGTTCGTTCTAATGAAAATATGTACCTTAGTCTGTCTTCTCCCGCACCGTTGCAGGGAGTAAATGGAAAATACAAAAAAAAAGAAACAAAGCAAACTCATGTTAAAAGCAACCATTTGCAGTATAACAACGAGTCCACAACGAACTCAGCGAACTATGTAACTTCTTCTTCGACCTTTGAGATGGATACATGTTGGGTAAATACAACTCACTGTAACTCTTAGGCATCCTCTTTACACTATATAGACAAATTGCCTCTCAGTGTAAATCACGTTACATGGTTTAAAGTTCATTGGCCATAAACACTGCCAAGTGAGAGTAAACACAAACGACTGATAACGACAAGGCACTTTCCTTCCTTTTAACAACATAATTTTCTCTCAAAAGAAGGAAAATAAAAGAAAAAAACATCATCCGTTTTGTTAGGCGGCAGAGTAAGGAACTTACTCAACCCCGAGTGTTCATCGTCATCATCTTCATCAACATCAGCATAATAGAAGCAGGCCAGAGGGCGACGCACGCGAAGATAAACATAACAAGTAACTGAGCTTAATACACTGCATAGGAGCCCATGGATACTACTACTACTACACTTTCACGTACTTCTTGCCTCTGAAACTACCGATCCGCAATCAGCAGAGAAACTTTCCAATTTACCGGATAAGTTGACTGAGTTCAGGGGTAAGGAAAAGGGTTAGTAGACACCGTAGGGCTGGTGAGATGCGATAAATAAAGAAGAAGCTCTACAGGCTGCGGAAGGGTCCTTAATGTGATAATTGCCTTAATTGTTAATTGTACATGAGTTAGAACGCTTTCCGAAAATACTTTAATATGCGCTTAAAACCTTCTTCTCCTCACACCCATCCATTTATGCCTCAGAGTCATGCTCACACTTCAGTGCTTTAAGAGGTGATATGTACTCCGATCCAACGAGTAGCATTATGCAGCTCTTATAGGAGGCCGATTTAAATAAGGTACCCCGTATATTAGCCTTTTTGTTCACAAAGAGTAAAAGAACCTCAAAAAAGGGTTGAAAACGACAACGACAACGACAACAACGACGACGACGACGTACGGCGAGAAGTCAGTTGCAAGCAGTCTCCGTGTGCCGGCATTAAAATGCACCAGCCGAAAGAGAAACTACGACGAATAATAAATCCTTTTAGAAGAACTGATGCATATGATTAGATCCCGTGGAACTAGAAGGCGTCTCTCGCCCAACCCAAACAGGCTGTCTGGCAGAAAGCTCAGGCACTCCGCTGGCAGGAAGCAGTGTTGTGCTCTTACAACACGCAAAACACTCATTAATTAAGGTTGATGTAATTATTAACACCCACCACTGCCACTAGGGCAAGTTGCCTTATCATTTCCCTTCACTTGGCGCAGTAGCACGTCGTTACTGGATGGCCTGGCCATGTTCTCCACATCTTTAAAAAGCTATAGAGCAACTCTCAGTGAACAAGCTTGCTTTAGATGCGGGTGTGCTGGGACGAAGAGCACGACTACGACGGCGGTGATGATGATGACGATGATGATGATGATGACGATGTAGAGGGAGAAAGTTTTTGAATGCAAGTTTTGTTTTTACCCATCCAAGTCGCGACTCGCGATTTGTTCGCATTCCATGCGTTTTATTGAAGCCCATTTACATCAAGAAAGCATGACTGCGCTAGGGAGTTATCAAACCCATTGCACTTTGACTTAACAGTCGTCGATTTTTCTGAACGACTGCCGCGTCGCGTCGCTGTGGTAGACACTCGGTTATCGCTATGTTGCTGGTTGGGTGGCAGCGGGTGGGTGAACTAACATGAGCGCAATGTGTACTCTAACTGTGTGCCCATAGGAAGGTAGTACATGTGTAAGTTCAAGCCAGCAGAAACACCACAGTCAAGAATCAACCTTTAAAATAAGGAGGGCGGATTTGCTCCTTTTCTGAAAGTATCTAATTTTCCAGCAGAAAGTATGGATTGTCGTAAGAGCTCAAGAATTGTACACTCGTATCATGGGAGATACTTGGATTTTACTACATACATGAATAAGATGGGCTTACTAGATTGAGTCTTAGTGAACAACTTACCAACTAAATCCTGTTCTCAAATGAATTCATGGTACCCAAATGGTTTTTGCCTTACGGGCAATCGAAGCCAGATAAGTAGAAATAAAAAGCCGTTGCCTCCAAAATTCACTTTCATAAAATTATTTTTGGGGTACCACAAGGTTCTATATTGTCTCCTGATAATTTTCTAGTTTAATAAAACATCCTCCTGTTTGTGTAAGACTAGCTTAACCTTAAGCAAGGACATTCTGTGGGATTAGAATGAATAAATAAATAGGGTGGCGCAACAAAGCTATGGAAACCACCTGGCCTAATGCATTCCCAGTGGTTTCCAATTTTCGCTTTAATTTTAAAATTTTTGTAATGTATTAATTTACTAAAAGCATATGTACTTTATTATTTAAAATTTATTATATAAAATTGGATCTAACATAATACTCTTTTTGGAAAAGTACATCATTTACCACAAACTATCACTATTTAATAAGATTTATCTTAAAGTGTTAGGCTATGAATACTTAATAAACTAAACTAAACTAAACTAAATTCGAACCTCGAACCTCCCACGTTACAGACAGTCACCATAACCACTACACCATGGGCACCACTAGAATTAGGTTAGAATAACAGAGTCCACTTTCTTGTGGGAACGTTGAAAGCATCGGAAGTAGCCGAAACTAACGAAAGTGCAAGAGCAAGTACCAAAGATGCTGTTGACAATTTTACAAACTTATGAACTCTAGGAATTTAAATTTTATTAAAAACTTCTTTTTGCAGTGGAGTCAGATTAACGGGGGATAAAGTCGTGGTTGAGCACAAATACGTATGATTTGAAAAGAGAAATCCACCTTCAGGCCCGATTCAATCCCAGTCCGCTCATGTCCCTCAAGAAGTTCCCCAGAAGCAAAGGATTTACTAATGAATTTAATGTTTGAAAGTCTTCCATTTGTTTGCAAGTTAGTCGGTTGGCTGATCAGCAGTCATAGCGGCAGTAGTTGGTTCAGAACTTTTGTTTTACCTTTGCTCAACTTTCTTCTTCCTTTCTGACTTCAGTATAGTCGATGTCGTCGTCGTCCTCGTCGTCCTCGATGACGCCGTTGTTGTCGTTGTCGCTATCCTTGCCTGCTGGTTGCCGTCGTCATCGTTGTTAAGTTCCCGCAGTATTCTAAACAGAAAAGTTGACGAAGTAACTGGCTCTCATGAACCTTCTATAAGGATGTAGTTCTGTGCCATAATTAAGAACGTTGATTAAATTTTCCCTCATTCATTAACCTTTACTCCATTTCCCTGTACATAACTTTGTTGGCCAGAAACGGTTTTCTGCTAACCATGTTCGGTCAACCCAATGCAAAAACACATACACAACGCAGGAGTATACCGTACCTACCTATACCGTACCAGAACGAAGAACAAAAAAGGAAAATAAAAAGCACAAATGAGGACGAAAAACCCTTTTTCTTGGCCTCTTTTAGATGAAAGCATCCAGAAAATTCAATCCGCTTATACATAGAGTACCTATAGAAACTTGAATGACCCCAAAAGTATTATGAACTTAAGTATTTTGTAGTACACCGCATAGATGGATGATAGAGATACATGTCCTGTTCTTATACTGACCCCACACAACAGACACAAACACACGTAAGAGTAGACACAATGCAAAGTAAAACAACACTGCTGTCGATGTTGGTCGGTTGAAGTGCCACTGCGAGTGGAGACAAAAGACAGCACAACGATGGATGGCAATAGATATTCCTACTTTCTGGCTGGACGGCTTCCTTGTTACCAATTCAAGCAAGTAAATTCCATCGAGACTTGGAAGACATTTCACTTCTTAAACTTGCTTGGTTACCACTTCTTATATTTTTTGGGTTGATAGAAAAATTCCAGTAAACTATCGCATCAGCACGAGAGGCCGAGAGGGAGAGATGGGTTCACCAAGAAACAAAGATGCAAAGCTTGTTACTCAAAGAATAGAAAACTTTTTATTTATTTCTTCGTAATTTTTCCCTACTCCGTTTTTCTTTTTTTTTTTTTCCTTCTTTTGCAAGTCTTCAGATAGATTCATGAAAAGTACTGTCCTCGTTGAAGCTTTAGGGATTCCATTGGTCTGCTGTTGATACTTCTACGAAGAAAGACGAAAGTATCCTTGCGATAAATAATCCCGTAATGAAACAAAAAAGAAATAAAAAATTGCACAACAAACTTCCAAACTGATAGAATGGAAAAGATCGGACTTCGTTCAGAAGGGGTTGGCTGGTCGTTTCGTTGGTTGGTTGGTTGGTTGGTGGTTGCTGCTGTGCTGTTAAGTGGATTTGCAAATCGACTAATTACACAAGAAAGAAAAATTGTGTAAAAAAAAATCGCGCTGTAAATTTAATTATAAAGTGAATCGGGCGCCAGTTATGCGCTTTCACAAACTAAGCCTCACTTTGAGTTGTTTTTAATTAGATAGATGCTTTTTTTTACAATTTTTATAACTCAAAGGGTCAATTCGGCTATTGAAATGGAAAGAGCACTTGATGGTTTTTAAATTAGATAATAATTTTTTTTTAAAGCAGTTTATATTCCTGGAAGTATTTCGAGATACTTTTTGTTCAACATGGGATAAGTCTGAATGGGGGGAGGCTTGTTTAGAGTTGTATCATTTAATTAAGCTGGTTGGCTTATGTCTTTGACAGTGTACTGGCTTAGAATTTGAATTTGATGATAAAGTCAAAGTGGAATTGAATAGGGAGCTGGAAAACTGATTTAAATATAAGCCTTACAACCACGCAAAGCTGCTTTGAAGTCTATGGTCAGGCTGAAAAGAAATTAATTAAAAGTTAATGAGGCCACAGAGCATAATACAACAAGTTGATCTAATTCACAGACCTTTCAACAAGCGAAAAACTAAGCCAAAGCTCAGTCTCACATTCCCATACTTCGTTCGTGAAGGTCAGCCCGATACCACTGCACTGGACCGTGACTGGTTGGATAGCAACATGTTACATTTTCAAAGCATCAAATAACCCCAATTTAAGCCCACAGACTGCAAAGAAAATATTCCAGAGCGGATACTAAAATCGCGAATAGCAACCGGATCTACTATCCCATTATCACTCGCAATAAACAAGGCTCTCCTTTAGCGAGGAATTGGTAGTTATTCCGTTGGTAACTTCAGGCCTTAAAAAGCACTTTCTCTATCAGCTGTTCGGAATCGACAAAAAATTGTAGGTCTTTTCTATTCCCTCAAAAAGGAATGATTGAGAGAAATGCGCTAGGCACCAGGAATCTTTCTGCGCTCTCCTGTGCTATAAATAAAATAAATAAATAGGGCGAAGAGCCCAGGGCCTAGCGCATTTCTCACAACCATACCTTGTAAGGAAATGGAGGAGGCCTACAATTTTCTGCCAGTTCCGAACGGCTAATCGAGAAGGCGCTTTTCATGGCAATTAATTTACTAACGAAGGACTTACCAATTCCTCGCGAAAGGCGATACCCGGCATGCTATCTATCACAGCTAGCCTCCTGTGGTATTCTGTTTATATTTGTTTTAAAGGAATAAAAACCTAAAGTTATAACAGCTCAAAGATATTTGTAGCTTTTAACAACTTCGATGCATTCGGGGGGCGTGTTGGGACATAAATCATGTGTGAAACATTTTTGGCTGTCGGTTTCTTTGAAATGTGGACTACGAACATATGTACATGCGTCTTGTTTTAAAAGCGCTAATTACCAAAACTGTTGTTGACACCATCGTACAATTGCACCGAATCCCTCTTGTATTTCTATTGTCGAGGAATCCAAAGACCTTTGGCAAACAACAATTGTATAGTTATGATTGACTTAAACGCCCATAGAAGCTCCTTGGTAAAGCGTGTGAAAAGAAGTGGACCCAAATAAGATTCTTGTGGAACTCCACATCCAACATTACTTGCTTCATTGTGAGAAATGTTGGGTTGTGAATATGATCTGTCACCCAATCACCTCGAATACCAGTTTTAAATGACTAAGTGTATCGAAAGCCTTGCTGAAATCTTAAAACAACGCAGGTACATGGTAGCTTTTATTAAAACTCTCGATCACATGGTTGGCAAATTCACCAAGCAGTTGTTCTGAAATTTTGTTGGTGCTGGTATTTATTGATAACTAGCTGATCCACTCGGTGCAGCGCAGCTCGGGTCCTACGGTGATTTAGTGCTTGATATCGACATACGACGCGGCGCATTTATTAGATGCAGGTATGTTATTTGGAGGCATTGAACTATCACTAATCATATTGCGTAAATCACGTGATACTCGAAATTGGAAACTTTTAGTCCGCGATCTTGCTGCACTGCTCGTAATATGGGGATGAAATAAAATCTATGTTACTGAGCGAAATTGTAGCATCCAAATGTTGAAAGAATTTTGGAAATCTGTCCAGCAGCTTATGTCATTTCTCATCTCTGTTCAAGTCGGTTCATTTTAGTTTTAGAGCCTATTCATTACAAACACTAAGTTCTCGTTAACGTTGCCATTTCCGTTCCCAAGTGAATACAGGAATGAAGTATAGCCTATGTTGCTTCCAAAGCTATAGACCATCCCTGTTCATTGAAATCGGCTCGACAAAGACCAGAAGTATTGGAATTGGTCGTAATGTAATTAGTTCCATAATGAGAAATTAAGAACAACTCATTTCAATCGCTAAGAATCCCTTCTGAAACTTAAAATATGTATACACTGGAAAGTTCATCAGAAAAAAAATAATCTTTTTCAACTAAAATTCTTTGTAGTTGCAAAATTCCGATATTTGAACAGCACTTGTACAGATGACAGGTACAACGCCTATTAGGATCTGAATTTGTCGTTTTAAAGGAAAATTTGCTAAGCTATTGGTTGGTAGTCTAGATCCTCATGATGGTTCGTGTCAAGGCTAAATTCGTTTACATAAGCCATGGAACCTTGTAAATTCAAAAGTAATAAACGATGTTTTTGTTTGGATAAGCTTCTATCTATGGTGTTCATGGTGTAGCAAGTCTACCTGTTACGTTGAAGGATCTTAGTTCGACTCCTAGAAACATAAAAAATGTTTTTACGGATATCGCCATTCGTGAAGGATTGGTAAGGTCTCCGAGAGTAATACACGCTGATATAAAAAAGTTTTCAAATTTAGTCGTTCGGAAACGGCATAATATCTGAGGTCCTTGTAATGCATTAGGCCCTGAGGTTTCCATAGTTTTATTGCAAAACTCTATTTATTTATTTATGTAAGCTCCTCGAAAAGATTTATGAAAAAAGTTCAAATTTAGTCTGCACTAAAAAACTTCCAACAACTGGCTTAACTAAATCAATTTAGCAAAGTGGCTTAATGAAGTTGTTTGTAGAAGCTAGAAGAGGGCAAAATACTGATGCAGAGTTCTTTAAGTTGTGCGATGACACAATAAAAGAACTTCTTTTTGGGCTGTTCCAGGTCTGATGTTACTTTGAAGATCTCGTAGAAGCAGGTGTTTGGAACTCTTGTATTTCTCAACTGTGGGGCCCTGGCGCATATTAGGCTAGTGCTGGTGAATTTGGCCCTGATGCGGATGGTCATAATACGCTCATTAATAAGATTTTGGCTGATAACTTACCTCTTACGACAAATCCACACCTAGATAAGCGTTGTTTCTGTTGTCTGTAGCAGTCGCAATAGTAGATGTCGTATATTCTTTATACCCAGCCCATTCCATCGCACTTCTCGGACTCGTATCTGCTTTGCAGCAAACCGCTAGTTCTCCGGTTGCACGTAATCCGTTAAGGGATCTAACGTTCACGTTCAAATCTGAAAGTCTTTGTCCTTTTTCGTTTGCTCGCGTCTTTAACGTTGAAGTCAGAACTGTTATCCAAGGCTGTTAGTTGTTTCGGAACCGTAAAATTGTTACGTGGTTGGGCATTTCACGCCACGCGCAACCCCCAACCTGGAGGGCCAGGTCCTTTTGTAATCCCCTTGGACATAAAGCGCCGGATACTTCGGGGTCAGTACCTTATACTACAAGGGTGTAAGAACTGCAATTGGCTCGCCAGGAGTGTATTCATCACCATCTCTATTTAAATACCCTGTTCTAGTACTGAAAAACCTTGATTTTGTCTCAGTCAGCGACTGCGTACCCCACGATCAGATCTTAAGCGTGAAGTAATAATATAGGAGAGCAGTGTATCGTGATCTCGTAATGCCGAAAAAAAAGAAGAAGTCACCCTTATTCAAAGTATTTTCATGAATTTCATCATAAGTTCCGTTCTTCGTCAAAATCTAGTTATTAGAAAGGCACCAGAATGACACTGATAATTTAAACAATTTAAGTAATTATCGCCATAAAATGATGGTACCCGTGGCATAATGGTTAGCATGTCTGCCTATTACGCAAGATTTTCGGGGTTCGAATGGACCTTATGGATTTTTATTTAGTTTATCGCCATAAAATTTGTTTCAGTATTCAATTTGAATGTTAGTGAAAAATGTCAACAAGAGAAATTAAGAGTATATGATAGCCTTGAAATAAGTAATGAGTCTGGAAAGTTTTATCAAAAATCTATTAAAGTGTAGAATACAACGGAAAAGCAGTTCCGTCGAAGATAATGTATGATGTCATTTAGTTATATGATTAGGCCAACTAAGACCACATTTCTTAAGTTTTAATGTCTACTCACGATTTTGGTGTATCTCAAGCCTTTCGTTTGTCAAACAAACAGTCAACGATCCACTTAATGTTAACAATTTTCTACAAGAAAGCTTCAAGGATCTCCATTGTTCCATTTCTGTTGCTTTAACATGCAAAATCATTCATAGGCAGGTTTGCCAGGCCTTCTCAATTATACAAAACTATATCAACGATTACGCCTAAGCCTACCCAAAAACATTTCAAATGCTAACAACATTATTTCGCTTGCTTTGAACAACCAATTATTGACATTCTGTTTTGGGGATTAAAGCACAGCCTTCCAACCCAACCGGAGTCACACCCCGCAGTCTATGCTTCAAATTAATATCCAGAATCTTGTTTTGGAATATTCATTGTTTATTAGTATGTCGAGAGTTGCCATTTCTCCCTAGACAGCCACAGCCAGAAGTTAAGTTATGCACATTTAATTCTCTTTCAACCCACTAACGAGTTAATTAAATTTTCCAAAATTTATTAACACTCCCATGAGTTATTGTAATATAGTCATGTATACTGTAGTTCTCTTCACACATATAGCACAACGGGCAGCATAAGAGTGCTCTATATTTAATCCGGCCAATGATTAATGAGTTAATCACCACTTGTTCCCCAAAGAATGGTATTACTTTGTAGAGCCCTAAAGGAACACTCACCTACGAGGACGACAACAACGTGATGGTGATAAAATAACTTACGAGGCAGAGTGTAAACTTTAAATTGAATTTCTTCCCTGACTGTGGTGTACTACAGGTACCACCACAGCACCGAGCCGATTGCCAATATTTTTAATCCCTTAGAAGTCCTGTAATAAATTACAACAAGTGTGGTGAAAGTGAAGTTTATTCGTTCGATATTTAGCTCTGCACTTGCATTGTCATCTTTCCAGTATATACTTCTATTGAAAGTGGAGAACGACGACAACAGCGACGATGCGATGTGACATAGACATTCTCATCGAATCATTGCACATCCTTTGATCCGTCTGCTTGTACAAATGCACACACTCACTTAAGAAGAGTAGTTGTCACGGATGATGGCTTGCTGTTTGCGTTCCTCATGACTTGATCTTAATTGCGTAAACAAGTTGAAGTAGGGAAAGGTAAAGGTATCCTTTTACTATCGCGTCGTGTACCTTTATGAGAGTACAATAGGCGTGCTCTGAATAACATGTTAATTTGCCGTCGATTAGGAGTGATGTGCACAAACCCCCTCAATCATGCAATGGGGTTGCTACGCGAGATATATTCATAAAAACAGATTACAACTGAATATATAATCCTGTTGAATAGTTAATCGTCCTTAGATCTAATATCGACCTGCATCACCTAAGACCCGCGTTGAACCGCATATTCTATGTGTTTGTATGAGCTGGTGCACAAGTAGAGCAGTAGTACAGTATGCATAACTCCACTCTTGCCCTAGTTCGCAATTGTTTCGCCCCTTGTGATGATTTCAAATGCCAAGCACGTCCGCATCCATATGAACCGACCATTATCCAGTCAGCAACCAAACCCTCGCTACCCACACTCTCTTCCAAAAAGTCTTGCCATGCAAAAGTTAACATGGAATGATCAAAGCTCTAGTAAAGTCGGTGTACCAGGTAGGTATACGGAGGGGCGCTCCTATGGCGTTTTCCTTACCGGAAGGATTACCGAATAACGTATTCGTCCTTGTCGACGTCGACATCGTCGTTTGCCAACGTCGTCGTCGTCGTTCTACTAGTTGTCACTATTGTCCTTGCTGCTACTTTTTTCGCATAAATTTCAGGTAATAACAGGAATTCTCAACCCGGACGATGGTCACTGGGCGTGTAATTATCTAATGTTGCACTAATTCGCATCAGCCTCGACTCTTTCGGGGTGTTCCTGTACAGCTTCTCTAGCTATCATTATCATCATCACCTCTCTCTAGACCGGACTGGAGAAATATGTATTAAAATGCAAAAGGGATGACGACGTGTCGTCTCTTTAGTTTGTTTCTCCTCCAAGTTGGACACTGATTCATGGCACGTAATTTAAATTCAGGCAAGGATAGCAAATTAAGTATTTACATGAATAAATTATGTGCGTTATCCAAGGAGCTTTAATGTTTAACGGACAAAGTGACCAAGTAGAACAAAAAAAAAGGACGTAGAAGTTTTTAGGAGGAGGCTATTGGTATAAGCTGGATCCTGAAGCACTCGAAGTTCGGTTAGCAAATATATATGAATGTGTATGTGTATGTGGAAGGCAGGGTGGTTTTCTCTTTCTTTTTTCCTAAAGTGGTGTTATTTTATAGCTTTTTGTGATGTGAGGTTTTTATAGTACGAACCTATGAAACGTGAGGTAAGTGCGGGTTGAAAGTTTTTTAATTCAGAATTGTATTTACTGTTTAAAGTACGCTTATTTCACGTCGTTGTCTTACTATAGGGGTTTTTCTTTTTTAGTTCCGAACAGATAAGTGAAACGTCAAAAACGTAAGAGTATTTCTTTTTCAGTTCAGCAATATCTGAACGCTCAAAATGTTTTTCTTTTTTCTTCGGAACACTACGCGAGCGCACTCTACGTGCTCGAAAAAAAATGACGGGGCATCTAGAGCAAGAGTCTGAGCGCAGCTCACTGAACACGCAAAGTTCAGAACACGTTCCGTTGTTCGTTCTCAGTTCTGATCACTGTTCGGAACTAAAAAAGAAAAACCCCATATAGCTTTGATTACATTTGGCATAATCAAAGCAATCCTGTCGATGTGGATCAAATCAAATATTGACAGAATGGTAAAATACTAGAAAGGTCGAAAATACGATTACGGACGTCAAAACGGATATAGAGACGGGTGTATAGGTGCAAAGACGCGTAAAAGATGTGGGTGCGAATACGAATAAACAGGATACGGATACGAATTCGAATTCGAATTCGAATACGAATACGAATACGGATACGGATACGGATACGGATACGGATACGGATACGGATACGGATACGGATACGGATACGGATACGGATACGGATACGGATACGGATACGGATACGGATACGGATACGGATACGGATAAGAGACCGATGTTCTGTAAAGCAACCAACAGAGCGGGTACCACCGGGACCTAGCGCATTTCTCACAACCATGAGGAAAAGATCAGAGTCCGCAACGGCTAATAGAAAGAAAAAGCACTTTTCATGGCAACGAAATTGCTATCGGAGGACTTGCCACTTCTTAGCGTCAAGTGATAGTGATACCCGTGGCAAGGCAATTTTGTTTTCTGTTTGGATTCGAACTGCGAACCTCCCGCACACAGGCAGACATGCAAACCACCAAGCCACGAGTACCACTAGGACTCAAGTAATAAGTATCCTGAAAAGGATTTTTCGCTATTCTTCGTTATTTCAAAATCCAGCAATCCGAAATCGTTTTTCATTAGTTATCGCTAAGTGTACAAAACATAATATCAAAATTGGACATCGTGTCAAAAACGGAATAAAACTAAAGCATAAAAAAAAAAACAGAAACCACATCCTTTGCGATAATTATTTTGGTTTGTTTTTTCTTTGGAGTCAAATCAAACGGTCTTTGATGGTCTTTGTGTGTGAAACAAGGAAACTTATATCATTAAGGACATGATAATGGAAAATCTTTTGATGCTGCCAGAAGAGCCCAAGGAGTATGCTATAGCAAATCGTGCCAATGTCATTTGAGGATAACAACAACTAAACAAAAATAAAAGAACCAAAGTAGAAGAATAGAGAAACTGTTCAAGGCACATATAATAGTCACACAACCATGCATCCGACCTTATCCTTCTGTTCGTTGCCCGAAGGTAATGTGATATCGTTGTGCATTTTTTTTTTTGCTACTCTTCATTCAGTGTTATCATCATGTGTGCTGCATAGAACTCATTTATTGTCTCGTTTACTTTGCATTCTAGTACCTATCTTCTTGTATCTACTCGTATACGGGTATTCTTTCTCATACAAAAGACGGAGTGGGTGGCGATATGGCGGTAGCGGTCGTTGTCAATGTCGGTGGTGTTCACATATAACAACAAAAAAAAAAAAAGAGAAAGAAAGGAAAAAGGGTATAGCAGGTATGTGTGTTATCCTAGTGACATATCCTCGAGGCATCTTAATAAGAAACAAGACGAGAAATCAAAAAGAAAGAGTGTCCCGTATGACAATTTCATTTTCATCTCCAGACTGTGAATGGGGCAAAATAAGTGGAACGTGCTAAGAATCAAAGATCAACTACATACAATTTCAGGCGACCTTAACTTATTGTTATGTGCTTGTCATGCCTTCGGAAAATACTATCCCATTTGCGAAATTCAAAGTAGTTTGTGAGATTTGTTCGTTTTTCTTATAATCTTTTGGTTATGAGTTCAATTTCTTATTCGGAACAAAAGCTAAAGCCTTTGACCTTTTTCCTCTTCAAGTAAAGTACCAAACACTTATTGTATTACTCGTGTCCAATTTGTTGTCATAGGCATTTGATGTGAATGTGGGATATGGAATTCTTATAGCATCCGATCGCAATGACGGGGCGAGTATTAATTACAATCAAAAACTCTTCAGTTCCAACACGATTTGGAGATAAATACGACAACTGGAATTCTGCCTTCATAGATCGGCATTTTATGCGTCGACGGGAGTAAGTTTTGTGTTTTCCAAAAGGTCAATCTTTTTGGAATTCAACTCCTTCTTCAAAAAACCATAGCTTGACTAAAACGAAGAAAGGCCTAGCTCATTCTCACAACCATGCCTAGTGTTATATTGAAAATGTAAATAATGAAACAAACAACCGCGCACTTGTATGGTCTAATCACAACTCGACTTATCGTGTCATAGAACCGATCGCGAACTCCAAGTTCAACATTGGATAGCCGATGCGTTTGAAAACTCAGCACAATTTGGTGACTAGAATGCATACACGTTTTACCCAATGCAAGGCATTGGGCAATCGATGTGCAACGAGTCAACTCAAATTGCATTGAGTTCAACGCACGACGACTTCCTCTGAAGGTGTGGGAAATTAAAGCATAACATCCCTCCCTACCTGGGAACAGTTCGCGACCAGCCGAATGACAATCGATAATCGACTTTCTTTTATTACAAAAATAGATATTATGTCTATATAATAGTATATAATATAATATATAATATAATATATAATATAATATATAATATAATATATAATATAATATATAATATAATATATAATATAATATATAATATAATATATAATATAATATATAATAGTATAATAATATCATGTCTAATAATAATTACAAAATAAATAATTACTTAAATCTAAATTTAAACTTTTAATTTAAATATTTGGTATTCATAATTTAGAATACACTAATTGCTATATAATTTTTAATAATTTTTTTTTTTTTTTTTTTAATAATTTGGAATATCTCACATAATATTATGTATATATTTTTTAATTTCAAGTCTTACAAAACATTTCATCAAAATATTACCTAAAACTAATTCCGAATTTCTATACTACCTTAAACCAATTCTAAATTTATAAATTTCTTATTTTTATATTGCTTAGTTACTATTTAATCTAATTTGAAGTTACATAATGAAATTTTTAGACTATTTAAATCTTTTCCCGTAAAACAACAATTTTTTTTTTTTTTTTTTTTTTTTTTTTTTTTTTTTTTTTTTTTTTTTTTTTTTTCTAAAAAATTTAAAGTTTTTGTATTACTTAAGTATTTTATGTTTATACTCGGGCAAACGTTACTCCTTTCAATGATTTTCTTGTTGAAGACTGTCGAATGGGTAGGGCCTCCATCTCCATCTCGACGGCATCTATATTGAGAGCATCAGGTCTTTCAGGGACAACGTTCGTAATATTCGTCGTAACGTGATTTGGGCTGGTAGGTGTGCTTCTCGAGTGGTAGTGTTTAAATAAAATGTTTAGTATGATGATACCAACAATTATAGCTCCAATTGTCATTAATGAGTAGCGATGAAACTCGACTTCTCGAATTCGGCTGATTACACTATGCCGGTCCTTATTCTGCTCTGCTTCTAGCTTCAAATCTTCTAGCGACTTCTTTCCTTCAGCGAGGCTAGATATCAAGTCGTTATGGCTACCTAGAGATAGTAGCGGCCTCTTTTTAATTGTTCCTACAGTCAAATTGCCGTATTTTGTCCTCAATACTCGTGTTAGTTCCGAGTGGTCAACTTTTGGCTGATGAATTCTGAAGTTAGCCGTCCAAACCTGCTCATACGGTAGCCGCATTTCTTTGGAACTAATTTCACAGGGACTAAAGATGTGAACTATTCCAAAACCTTTTAGCTCGGGCGCATACAATTTTCCTTCACAATAAAAATTTAGAGTAAGTGGTTCCCTGACATTAAACAACCACTTGTTTCTCGTAAACATCTTCGTGATCACCCCCTTGGAAGCTGGTGAAGCGACGTAATTGCAGTTGATCTGCGATGTAGCGGAGTGTTGTAAAAGCTCTACTAGGCACTCGGAACTTCCACTGGTATGTATCGGTTTGTGGTGCCTACATACCTTTATCGATATTGATGAATTGTATACGACATCGGAACATTGCATTAACTCTGTATGGGACATACTAACAAACGAGGTATGATCATCTGATTCCGCGATATACTCAGTTTTAATGTCTAGAACCAAATCCCAACGATGGTCGAGCTCTGTACTCACTGGGTATATTTTATGTATAGAGAAAATGGTGGCTTCGGGGAGCGGCACGGTGATTTTCAAAACAATTGACTCTCCTTTGTGAAATGTCAACAGCTTGACTGCTTGATACAATTCGTCTGGATTAAGGATTGATCTTTCGAATGTGTAACTCTTCAGCAGTGTTGTTAAATTATTTGCGTCTAAAATGAAAGGGTGAAGCTTATTTTGGTTAAGATCAACGAAAATGGACAGTTCGGTGGCTTGACGGTTCTGTACTTCAAGTAATTTTGAGGTTATTAAAGAAATCAATTCATTAACCTCCACTTTCAGTTTCAACGCGGCAACTTCTTTGATTGTTGCTGAGTTGTAGTTTAACCATTCAAGTGCGCGGTTGTTTTGGATTTGTGTTTGGAAAAGGATACATATGAGGGTCGAATATCTGTTGGGGTGGGTACTGTGTATGAGGTGATGTTTGATGGTAATGATGATTGATGTTGTGTAAATACGTCATCTTTTTTCAACTATTCTAATTCTTCGACCAGGTCGTTAGGGAAGAGAAAAACAACAAAAATCAAACAAAACCTATAACTTAACCCAGTTGAATCTATTTACTATTTTTCTTATTTTGCAGCAAACACACTCAACAACCAAAAAGAATTACACCAACCATAGAACAAAAGTTACGAATGTTTTATCAAATAAACAGACAACAATAGAAAAAACTAAAACAATTGTATACTTACCTTGAACAATTTTTTCGTCTTTGTTTGCGTTGTTTTTGGTGAAACTCATTTACTCAAACACAATTTTGCAGTGTTTTTGTTTTACCGCTTTCTTTCTGCTTTTGCACTTTTTTTTTTTTTTTTTTTTTAATCCGAAAACGTATGTTCACGAACCGGCTGCGCCAAAATGTTATATTGAAAATGTAAATAATGAAACAAACAACCGCGCACTTGTATGGTCTAATCACAACTCGACTTATCGTGTCATAGAACCGATCGCGAACTCCAAGTTCAACATTGGATAGCCGATGCGTTTGAAAACTCAGCACAATTTGGCGACTAGAATGCATACACGTTTTACCCAATGCAAGGCATTGGGCAATCGATGTGCAACGAGTCAACTCAAATTGCATTGAGTTCAACGCACGACGACTTCCTCTGAAGGTGTGGGAAATTAAAGCATAACACTAGCGAGGAATGAGGGAACCTACCTACCTTTGAGAAAGTTTTGGAAAAAAAAGTTTAAAAAAATTAGATGGAAAGGCCAGCCGGTTTCAAATTCTTGGTTGGGATTAACTTTTCACTTGAATTGAAAATAGTTTAAGGAAATTAAATGGCTACTCGAAATGCCTTTCACCTGTATTGGACTATTCCGTACCAGTTGACTTTCAATTTCGAAGAATTTGATTGTGTATTTAAAAAAATTTAATTGTATTGTAAATGCCTTGCCATATATTGTTCGTGTGGCCCCGGGGTAAGACATCCACAACTTCTAAAACATTCATGAAACTTAAAATATCAATTTTAGAGTCAGCACCAGTCATATTTCTTTTTGTATGGTGCAAACGGGCTTAAAGCCAGTGCTAGAAAATAGCAGCTCTTCTTAGAATCTTGTCCTATCGCTCTAACTTCATTTTCTCTTCATTTTCCATATATTTTTTTTTCACTTCCTGACACTGCTCCTCTGCTTATCATCCTCCGAATCTTTTCATTTCTTTTATACTACATTTCCATTTGGAACTTAAATTAGTTTAACTTAAAACTACCCCAAACCTACAAGAAAACTAAGGAGGTTGCCAGACTACAAAATGAAACCTTTCACTTGGTAAGTTTCAATGAATCCTACTGGAATAATACTGAAAGCTTATGTGACAAGCGCACTTTTTCCAATACTATATATATCTACTGAGAGTTTGACGTTTAGGAGAGTAGAGAAAGAATGCGTCGCAGCCCGTCGGTGACATTTTGTTTACATTTTATGACTTACTTACTTACTTAGGTGGGCATTACAGTTCGGGGTGAACCTGGGCCTCAACCAACATCCTTCTGTAACGACTTCGATTTCGGGCGAGCTCTCAGGTCTTCATCCACTTAATTGCGCCACCTAAGACGAAGTCTTCCCCTTCCGCGATTTTCCTGCAATGTGCTTTCGAAAACCCGTCGAGCCAGAGCGGTTGGGTCCATCCGCTCTACATGGCCCAGCCATCGTAGCCTCGCAATGCGTACTCTTCTGGCTATGCCCACGTCGCGGTACAGCTCATACATGCTCCAATTTTTTGTCCAATTCGTCGTTGTTCGAATTTTATGACATCTGTCTCTATTTAACAAAAGACAAAAACAAAAACATCAACTCGAAACTTCTATTTTCAGATGAAAACACTGCTAGGTCAACTACCTATAAGGTGTAATTTTTAGACGTGTGTTGTTTTCATAAAGAAATAAAATGCATATTATTCAATGTTCTGGCCAAAAGCTCAGCTTTATTACAATACAAATATAAGGGCAAGTAGTCGCCGCGGCTGGCTCGAATAAATTCTAGCCGAGAAATCCAGTTCTCGACTACTTTTCGTAGCATTTGGTGCCGTAATTCAGCAACAACGCAACGAATATTATCTTCCACGGAGTCAATTGCCTCGGGCTTATCTACGTAGACAAGCGACTTTACATAGCCCCACTAAAAATAGTCCAGCGGTGGTAAATGGGGTAACTCACAGGTTTAAAACTCGAAAATTTGTAAAAATCGGCGTCAAGAGCGATTTCGTTTCGAGACAATGGGGGCGTTCAAAGCAATTCAGATTATAAGATTAACTGGAAAACTTATTCAGTTTTGCGTTGTGCGGTTATCTAACAAGATATGTCAGGTGCGACGGTTTTGATTTGCATATGTCAAAAAAATTCATTAACTTGATGACCTTAATCCGATAGACATTTCTCAAACACTGAATATTGGCATAGTTCTATTTTTTCAATAAAAATCACGCACAACAAAATCACCTTCTCTTGGCAAGTATAATTTTTTGATGTCACGTATCGCATCTGACAGCTTAATAAACTGAATTTTCAGCATTCTTTTTCTAACTGAAAAACTGAATTTGCAAAAACTAACATCTGAAGAATTATCAACTGAAAAACTTAACGTCTGGCCAATCAGAGGCCGAGAAAAGTTAGTCAATCTAATAACCTAACTTTTGATGAACGCCCCTAATCTACCGAACGTAAGCAGCACCCAGAAGTCGAGTGGCTTCAGTTCTCCCACGATGGCCAGCCAAACTGAGCATAAAACAAGTGACAGCTGTCAAAAATAACAACTCCGTAAAAAGTATTGCCATAGCAATATGTCAATTGCAATACGTCTAAAAAACAACCTTTAAAACCATCTTGGAGTTGAACTTGGCTTAACTTTAGTTGGAGACATATTATTACGCTGTCTCAATCTATGCCCACCTCTCTATCGATTCTCTTAATCTCACATTCTATTGTAACCTCTCCTACATCTCTCTAGTTTAACCATATCTATCTATATCTCCTTCAACCTTCTTCAATCTTTATCCATCCATCTCTTTCTACATCTACCCATCTCTTTTCCACCTCTTCCCACTTTTTTTTATCTCTCTCAATCTTTCTCTATCTATCGCTATGCATCTCCATCTAATCTTCTATATCCCTCTACTTTAACTGTCTCTATTTCATTTCATTTGTCTCCAACTTTCTGCTTCTACCTCTATCTATCTCTTTTTCATCGCTTTCCATCTCTATTCCATATCCATATATCTCTCTCCATCTCTCTCTATCTCTCCCCTTCTCTCTTGATCTATCTCCATTTCTTTGCAGCTCTCTCCGTCTCTCTCCATCTCTCTACATCTTTTTCAATCTCTCTATTCCAATCTCTATCCGTCTCCCTTTATCTCAGCTTTAAATATCTCTATGTCAATTTATATCTCTTTTAAAGCAATTCGCAATTTCTAATTATTTTAATGTAAGTTCCTGATTGCAATGGCACGAAGTTAGCTTTTTAGATCAGAAAGCGAACTCTCCTCGTTCCTATTTCGTTCACGCATACGAAGTCATATCTATTTCTCCCGGAAACTAGATACTTAATTGACTTTTAATCGATTTGCAGAAACTAGCTATCGAGTGCACTAATCACAAGATTTAATCGTTCTCGTAAACACAATTTAAATTAAGTTAATTAAAACTCCTCCTCACCACCGCACTGTTCACAAACATTAGCCATTCCACTCAAGTCAAAACTCCAAATCAAAACATTCCTTTCTCACTCCCATCCGCCAGGTGCTGATATTTTAATTTTTGAATAACAAAACATTGCAAAACTTCCATTCGAGTATTTGCCAGAGAGCGTGCAACAACGGCAGGCCAGTCATTCAACACTTCATTGCCAAATCTGTACAAAAACTCGAAAACACTCACTCCACGAAGCCGAAACTAGGTAGGTACTCGTACCTACGTCTACTTTAGCTAGCCAAAAAAAGATTATAACGCTAAAGCAATGTTGCTTCTATGCTATCCAATATACCGAAACTAATATCTGTGGAGCATGCATATCCATGGCTATGTGCACCATGGTATTCGTTTCAGACATGACGAGGCAGGCAGATTGGTGGCATATACCATACAATCAACAGCGCACAGAGGCACAGTCACATTATCTACATGGCAGCGATTTGGCTTGTGTATCGTTGGTACGTGCTCTAAATCCAAATAAAATCAAAGGAATCTAATAATGTGCAATTCACTATAAGGCCGTACCGACAACAAAAAGCCACCCACTCATCTCTTTCTCAAAGCCCAGACATGGGGTAAAACACAAAAGTTATTCCATGCTTGTGTTTTGGGTTGGAAAGGCTTCAGTGGCAGCGGTAGTGGTTACTCTTTTGTGTATGTAGGTGTAGGAGCAGAAGTTTTAACGGATCTTTGGAGGAATCCAATAGAGATGTTTAGCCTAAATTGACATATTCCAAAGTACTCATGTTTGGCCAAGGTAATCTGTAGGTGAGATATTCTCTTGCTTCCGGTTAAACTTACATGAACCTCGTATGTTTTGGAGGCACAAACACACATGACAGTAGATGAAGTTTTCACAGTTTCACACATTGCAATCACACTTCCCTCGTGTTTCGGACAGATTTTGTTGCATATTGCATTTTTTCCGGTTGAGCCTGTGTGAGCTTTCGCATGACAGGAACTGGCTTTTTGATTGTCAGGTCTGCGTTTTGATGACTTTTCTGCATCGTCATCTCTCCAAAACTGGTTCTACCGGAACCGATTTCACATCCATTTTCCAGATCGTGTGTGTACAACTTCGGTTAAGGACACATAATTACAAATTCATTAGCGTTTGTGTTAATTTCCTAACCGCGTCAAAAATGACAACCTACCACCGGCATACTCGAGTGAAGATGGGTCGGAATGAAAGCGTTGGCTGGTGGATGGATGTTTTCGAATATCAGACATCGATACTTATATGTGGGTGACAAACTGGAAAAATTAATACACGCCTTCTCCACATATACCCCACCGCTTTGTATTTGGATAATTACGCAGGCAAAATTGTGAGGATATGATAGCACTTGAGTTCTGATGAATCGAGATCCATTGGCTTGGCGTTGATTCAATTTTAAACTGAAATTTACTTATAGCTGAATGATAAGCCGCCATCGCCACCACCTCAGAAAGGCACTTTTTGTGCTTGATTGGAAAAAAAGGAGAAGTTTTTTTAATGAATAAACATAAAAGAGAGAGAGAGTCCTTTTGGCTGGTGTAATTTTTCCAATGCTTTCCTCTTTAATTTATAATAAGAGTAGATGTATGTATATAAAAGGTTGTTTGAAATTAAAAATCAACTGAAATTACACAAATTTATGTGTCAGCGAACACATCCTTGGCTCGACCTTGCCTTTTCTGTGTTCCCTAATCTCTCTATATTCGGTTCAATGATTAAAAAAAAAAACACGAACAAAAAATATGGTTTTCACCATTAATTTGCAATTACTTTCCATAAAGAAGATGTATGGCGCTTTGTAAATCACTTGTGGTAATTATTCCATTGGGAAAAGGCACACAGAGCACTCTGCTCTTTGGCAACATTCCCAGAACCAAACGGAAAAAGGAATACCATATTCGTATTCCTTAAAAGAATCCATGAAAGAAAAAAACGTTCGAAACACGAACCAAAGTATTTTAAAAGTAATGGGAAAGTTGAATTTTCGCCAAAGTAATACCAAAAGCGTTGAACTTACATTGTTCTGTTTTCGTTTTTTGCTGCTGTACATTTATTCATGTGTTTTTCTTTGGGCCATTTGTAAACAGTTAAATAGTGTGGGGCTTTGGGGGAAAAAGAATGAGAAAACAATGCTTTTGAGTACCTAGTAGACGTTGATCTATGTACTATAGGCGTATCTTTGTCACGACGAATAGGTACGTATTTTTGGCTCATTTCTTCTTGGAAAGATACGAGCATTTTAATAACTGGCAACTGATTTGACTTAGAGATAGTTCAAAAGCACAGCTAATTTAGTCTGTAGTAATTTTCAATTCAAATATGTACACGTCATGTGAAGTTATTTCGATATTTTGGTTACAGTCTGAAAATGTAAAGCTGTGGAATGCATATTAATCTTTTTAATTGAGTTCAGACTTAGACCCGAAGTTTAAGAAAGATTTAGTTTTCATCAGTCGTGCATTCGGACTCAAATTAGACCCATCGGAGACTTTCTGCATGGAGCATAATAGCACCTGCAAATGAATTTAATTTTAATGCCGGTGGGGCTTTTGCTAACGCCCCCACTTATTAGCTTACTACAATCTTAAACCTGAAACACACTAAACTAAAGGGCTAATTAAAATTAATTAATGAATTTAAGGGACTTAAAAGGCTGAAGGTTCATATCGAAATGCGAAGGGACAGAATTGATCTTGCTCAGTATGCGTGGTTGAAGGTTCTTCGAAAGAGGTTCGCAGTAGGAAGGAAGGGTGAGAAAGTTTCTAGGGTTGTAGATATCTCGAAGAAAAAAGAGCAGAAAACTACATTGAACGCTTTCGATCCTTGAGATGGGAACAGCTTATGGGGCCCAGACCTGCGATGCATAAGAGGACGAACATGAACATAGGCGATATAGAATTATTTGGTAGCAAGAGACTGCGTAATTCTTTGGATCATCTCCTGATAAAACCAAGGGCGGTATTAGCCCTTGAAATAAAATCGTCAATATGAGAGCGGAAATTTTATTCGCTGTCACCGAGAACACCAAAGTCACGGATGCACACGGTTTATGGGAAGGTTCTGAAGATGATTCGATCTGCCCGGTGACAAATAAATTAAGATATTTTTGTTGGAGGAGAGAGCCCCGATTAGAGGAGAAAATGTTTGTGTCATCAGCATCAAGGGAGATGATCTTCTCGACATCATAAATGGCAAGAACAAAAAAGAGGGGTTCGAGGTGGTTACCTTGGGGTGTTGGGGTGTATTGACGGCGGGCGGTTGACACAAAAGGAACTGTAAACGCAGAACGAAAACGGACAATATGTTGGCGGTTGTCAAGGTATGAAGATCCATTTTAATAAGATGCGACAGAAGCTGAGAACGGTAAACTTGAAGAGAATTAAATTGTCGGAGACTATCGAGAGCCCTGCTGAGGTCCGTGGTAAATACGTAGACTTTGAGCGAATTCCTAAACGCAGGCCTTGCTGAGCAAGGCAAATGCTAAGCAAAAATAATCACTAATAAAATTTGCAATGCAATTAAAATCATGCAAGTGTTTTTTGAAAGCTGCACAAATTCACAAGCAATTGCGGAAAAAAAGCAATCTGGTACGTTTTGGGACATTCTGCTTAGAAGGGATTCTTTTTGTCGGCATTTAGGAACTGTGTGCTTTGTAAATTTGTACAAGATTTGCGTTTAGGAATTCGCCCTTTGTTTGCTTTTTCCTTCGCAGAGAGTGAAAAGGAGGTAATCTGAACTAGATTAGTGGGGGTAGACCTTCCTTTACACACTCCATGCTGCTTGGAGGATATCATAGATTTGCACTGGAAAGAAAGTATTTCATATAGAATGCTCTCGGAGAGCTTAGGAGTATGAGAGAGCTTAGCTATGGGTCGATAATTGGAAATATGGTTTTAAGGACCGTTTTTTATGGATGGGTAAAATAATGAATACTTTCCATAGATACGGAAAAATTCCAATTGAAAGGGATAGTTTGATCAAATTTGTGGTGGAAAGAGCCAAACTGGGACAACATTTATTAGTAAAACGTCAGGAATCCCACCTGGACCTGGATTATAAACGTCTTTCAGTTTGAAGGGACCGTCAAGATCCGTAGACTGATTTAAACTACGCACATAAGAAGTTCTACATAAGATATTCCGAATCTCCAGGGCCTAGCGAATTTCTCTCAACCATACATTGGGAGGGATATAGGCATTCAAACCTCGAACCTTCCACGTTACAGGCAGATAACCATTACGTAAAACAATGGACAGGATAAATCCTTACTAAAGATAACATCAACGAACATGTACAAAAACGACCCAATAGATATGAAAAGAAAATGAAAAAGTAGACTTCTGCCTCGACTTCAGCTGTTGCACGAGCACGTATAGTGCAGTCAATGAAGCATTTTAGGTCCGAATTTTTTTACTGTGAACCGATTTGCATGAAATTTTGGAATTAGGCTCATCTTACCCTTAACTTCAAAAGTGAAAATGATTTGAGCACCGCCACCACCCTGGGGGTGGTTGCCACCCCTTTTCGGGGGTGAATTTTTTTTTTTTAAATAACCTCGGATACCGATAAAAGGCCTAATTTTAAGCAAAAAATCAAATATAAAGTTTTTCATTAAGTCCAATACTTTTCGAGTTGTTGGCAATTGAAAATTCACAATTTTTTCACGTTTTTCATCTATTTATTGCAAATATCTCCAAAACTATACCTACGTTTTATCGAAAATTTTATAAAGAACAAAATTGTAGCAGGTAAAACAATTTGGTTTTTTACAAAGTATTCTAAGAACAATATTAAGCTAGATATAAAAGATCAAAGCTGATCAAATTGATTTAAAAGAAAAAAACATTAGATGCTCCCCTTATTTGCACTACAGCTCACTTATTTTAGGTGAAAAAGACTTTAAATAGTGCTCATTTTAAAGCTTATTTCAAGCACTACAGAACATCCTCTTGTATTAGAATGCATAAAATGCATCTGCTCGCCGCTAAATGGCATTGACCACAACGATTAAATTTCAGACATAATAAAAAATGGCTTTGATCTTTTATATCTAGCTTAATATTGTTCTTAGAATACTTTGTAAAAAACCAAATTGTTTTACCTGCTACAATTTTGTTCTTTATAAAATTTTCGATAAAACGTATAGTTTTGGAGATATTTGCAATAAATAGATGAAAAACGTGAAAATATTGTGAATTTTCAATTGCCAATAACTCGAAAAGTATTGGACTTAATGAAAAACTTTATATTTGATTTTTTGCTTAAAATTAGGCCTTTTATCGATATCCAAGGTTATTTTGAAAAAAAAATTCACCCCCGAAAAGGGGTGGCAACCACCCCCAGGGTGGTGGCGGTGCTCAAATCATTTTCACTTTTGAAGTTAAGGGTAAGATGAGTCTAATTCCAAAATTTCATGCAAATCAGTTCACAGTAAAAAAATTCGGAGGTAAGGCCCTATTTTTCGCTTCATTGACTGCACTAGTAACTAACCGAAGGAGATTAAAACACTGATATTGAAAATTGAATAATAATGAAAGAAAATATTGCAAAAAAAAAATGAATCTAGAAGTGACAACGGAAAAATTAAACCTATTGTCCTGAACAAGCCCAAAAGCAATTTCCCTTCCAACATGTCTCCATTTGTATGAGAGTTGCAACAGATGTGCCTCAAGGGTCCCCTTAAGGTTCACTTCATATTTCAGTTTTTATTTATGACTTACCCTTCTTTTTCTTTTTTTTCTGAACGAATAGTGATTTACGAGGAATAATAATTTCTTGAGCTTTATTATTATATCCGTAACTATAAGTACCTACTCAAAAACAGTATAATGTCATGTTGTGCTGTCTTGTGAAAACTCAGGTAATGCGAACGTCATGTGAACTTACTCTGGTCTATGCCAACTTTACAAAGCCGCCAATGTCATTCCGATTAAAACTAAACTAAAACGACCTGCTCAAGCTCTCTGCGTGCTTTTCATTTTTATAAATAGAATCCAATATGCATCTTCAGAGATAACTTATTTAATAAAATTGTATTCTCTTGCGATAATAGTCTGTATCAACCTCCAAATTTATTTTTAATTATTAATTATTCTCTATTAAGGTACAAACTAAAAGAATTTACTTTTTGATGTTCTCCACCTTTGAATATCCAAAGAAATTAAGAAAATTATAGATACAGCTACGCTTTGAGTCACAAATTGTATGGCGTCTTCTAATTCCAACTATGCGTAAAGTCTTAATACATAGCCAAATTAAAAGGCCTCATTCAAGAACATTTACTATGTACCTATATTCATTAAAACATATTTCCCAAATAATTTTTTTGATAATATGTTGGCAATCTACGTAATTAAACGACAGTCTAATAGCTTACTAATAAATTTGTACTGTGTGGAAGTTTTAAATTTCAAAAGAAATGATTTTAGTCTTTGAACTGAGCTGAACGGAAGCAAAATATATATGGGGCCGGAACATCAGGGTACATAAATACGAAGCCTTAAAAAAAACATCAAAGGTCATCATAAAAAGTTTCACATCTTTTCAGTGTACTGGGTACAAACCAGAAGTGTATTTTTTCGATAATTAAATTTAATTCAGTTTATACGTAAGTATATCTTATGAACTCTGAGTCCTTAGTTGGTAATTTTAGCATTTCAACAATTAATGGCAGTCAATTTGAAGTAGGTATAGACGGAAGATAATTATATTTAGGGTATTCATGCTTCGGCGTAAGATAACGTTTTGTGTAAATGTGTATGTTTACGAGAGACTTTTTTGTTTTTTAAAGGCTAGTTTGTGTTTAAAAAGAACCTAGATTTTGTTTTTAGTCGCTGTTTAATATCTAACTAGTATGTGTAAGTTGTGTAAGAAAGCAGCTGCTCGTTTAACGTCAACTTTAACAATAATTGCTTAAAATGGATACATGAAAGAGTTGAAATTTTACTACAAAAGTCAATTGAACAAGTTTTAAAGTTATCCTTGAATTGCTTTTCATGGCACAAGATCTTGTTAACAATTTCCAGTTAAAATGCAATTGATAAATTGGCCTTTATCGATTGGGTTCCAGCGGAGAAGGGGTAACGATAGCCAAAATTGCAAGCCTATTTGGTATTGGTGAAGGTGAAACATTTAGCTCGCAGCAGCTATTTAGTAGGTGAAAATGAAACCTTGCAATTGACACCAAAGATTTTGTAATTTTAGGATATACCTAACTAAATTTTAAAAGTGAAAAGAAAAAAATGTTTGTACTGGCCAGACGCCTTAGAGCGGAAAAATATGGCAAAAGAAACATTTAATGAATTACCTCATTTCATTGGCTACGTGGATGGTACCGAAAATAAACTAACCGAAAAGCCGATTGAAGAACTTTATCTCATATTTGACTCAAACGTTTCATTCGAAATGTAACAAATGACTCTTGAATAAATTTACCATCTCGCTTCCGCATCGAATTCGTGGCGTAGTCTTACCAAATTTGTGTAACATATTTTTCACACAAAATTAGACAGTTCTTTTACCCACTGCCAAACATACACAAACTACACAGATCATTCGGGTTCTACGCTAATGCATGAATACCCCTATTGTCCATGTCGATAGCAGCTTGAATATTGTTTCCAATTGAGGTATGCTTAGGAATTCAGGTATTCGTATATGTTTAAGTATTTGCCCCACTGCCATTTTTAATGATCTAAACGATCAGATATTCGAAAAACAGCTGCATCTTTGTTAAGTATACTAGAAGATGGTCATTTAAGCAACAAGGGTTCGATGTCGACTGTCAAAAAGCTAGAAAAAGTCCTTACCGTTCTTAAAATTACTTAGGGAATACAACTCACATGTTTTCAAAAACATGTATGAAAGAGCAAATAACGACTTCAAACAGCTCTGTTAGGAGAAAAAGAAGAATATTGATGAAAAAAATATAAGCATATTAAATTCGTCTATATCTTCGACAGAGTTCAAGCCACCATTTTTATCCACAGTAGAAAATATAATTGCAAAAGCCCCTGGTGATGGCTGAGTCCCTGTGGAGTTTTATAGAAATTGTACACTAGAATTCTTTAGGGCACTGAGGGAGGAGTATAATAGAAAACAGAGTCTTTGTATGCGCAAGGTTGTGTCTTGAATACGCTACTCTTCGATCTCTTTGTCAACCACAGTTATAACATAAGCAAGGACTCCCGTTCCCGTGCGAATAGCGGGGTTTACATGGTCCATCATGGTTGGACAACATGGTATGACAACAGCAATGTTGGATCATCTAAATTCTAAACGCTAAAACAACCGCTTGACAAACCATGGTTTTTAAAATTTTTAATAACCTCATCCAACCATGTTGTACAACCATGTTGGACAATGTAAACCCCGCTAATATGAGGATGAGTAATAGCATTTGTTACTCGGAGATAGTGTAGCATTCTAACAGTGTAAGAATTTTTTAAATCAGTTCAGTAGTTTCCACCCTTTTCCCGTGGGAAAACATATATATAGAATGTCTTTTCTCAGGTTCTAGACTATCTCTGTACGTGTACAAGCTTAAGCATTTGCCGACGACCGACTTCACCGTGCTCTCTGTTGGTTCCAGCCTCCAAGCTGCCTGTTCCAAAGTACAGGCTGCACTAAATAATTGACAACTGGTGTGCCAGTAATGATCTCTCTGTCAATCCTCTTAAAACCGAGGTTGCCCTCTTCACGAAACGTAGAAAATTTGCTGATCTGACACCACTTACATTTAAAGGCGTCACCGTCACCATCCCCTTTTCAATCGAAGTCAAACATTTTAAAGCAGTCCTAATTAGCCGAGTTCACACTGTACAATTAGTTGGACAGACTTCGTTTGATGAAAGTTGGATGGTCGGATGTAGTTTGCGTTCACTTATCAAGCTTATCGCTAAACTTTATGTCACATACTCTTCCACTCCGTCCAACTTCTAGATTTTCAAAAATATTTTAAAACCATCCAACAAGTTGGTCAAGGGGTCGTCTGAGGGTTCACACTGTCAAGCATTGTACAGTGTGAACTCGGCTAATAACAAACTTCTTTGGATCTAAGCATGTTGAGCCAAAGACTAATAAAGCATTGTCAGTCTTCTGGCATTGGTATAACCTTTGGCAAGACATTAGGCCCGTCACCGAAAAAGGTCCTTTGGATCTACATATACGTATGTATGTGTCGGTTGTACTGTGGCCTTCCCCAGAACTCACGGTGCTGCTCTCAACGCACTGATGATTCTTCCTCTCCTTGATACCTACATCATGGGATGTCCTCTCAAGACCATTTCTCGTTTAAAGAGATTTCGTTTAAAGAGATTTCTCTGGCACAGTTCGCAATGGAGTTTTGAGGTACTCGCAAGTGGCATATTCTTTGAGTCACCTCCAATAGATAGATTGTCCGACACGATGGTCTCAAGCCTCAAGGTTCAAACTCAGTCAAAAATACATGGTCAACTTTCCTTCGGATCAGGACTGGTCCACTCTAGAATCTGAGCCAGGTAAGGGTTGTTATTTAATCTTTACAGATCGTTCCAAAATTGATGACAAATCTGGCGCTGGTGCCTTTGTGGGGAGCGATGACATACAACTGCACGCCTCTTTAGGTTCATACGCATCCGGGTTCTAAACGGAGGCGTATGCTATCCAAATGGCTATAAGCCATTGGAACAAGCTGTACCACTTCGAAAGTTGTCCAGGAATACAAAAGCTCTCTGAATGCGAGTAAAAGACTAAAATCCTTGAGTCTCTTCTGCGTTCCAGGCCATCACGGTATAACTGGAAATGAGATCGGCGATGAACCTACAAGGCAAGGATCTCAGATAGCTTTTTCAGGACCTGAACCGTCGCTTGGTCTGCCAGGGTCCACAGTGTGAGGTTTAATTAACGATTGTATCTGTCAAGAGCACAACCGTAGATGCTACACCTCCAGTGGATGCAGACAGACCAAACATATGCTTCCCAACGTTATAGAGAAGACTGTACTATTTTTGCTTTCGTAAGCAGAAAAGAATGCAGAAAACTTATTGGATTTGCCACGGTGCGGTGTACTTCTCTTTTGCCAAGGATTTAAAAGTGTTAGGCTTAACTTATACCACGCTCTGCGAATTCTGTGGAGAAGACGATGACACCGCGGAACACTTCCTCTGTAAATGTCCTGCATTTTCTCGTATCAGGTTACAGATACTCGGCGCATACATAGTGAGAGCTGGTAACTTCGACTCCTTGTCATGGCCGCGTCTTTTGGCTTTTCTACAAACATCTGGAAAGCCATAATTATGTATTAGAAGGTAGTAACCTACAATTTTTCTGTTGGGATTTGAACCTCGAACCTCCCACGTAACAGTCAGACATGCTAATCACTAAGCCACGGCCACCACTTCTTCATTGTCACGTACTATTTGCCACAACATGGTACACGATATGCTACATTTCGCATTTGTTCAGACTTATCTGAGACTTTTTTCTCAAAAACTTGTCCGTCAGAATTATATTGGTATGCAGATTGGCTTAGGGTTCTTCTTCTTATTAGCATTTAGGAGTAGCAAAGCATTTTTCAACTAAAGAAAGGTCTCCTTTGATTGTGGTATTGATTACCAGAAATATCATTGAAACAGTCAATCACCTTAACCTCAACAAAAAATCTAAGGAACATTAAAAGTAACAACATATTCTCCAAATCTGATTTGATTCAAACTATCCTTTCATATACAAAAAAAGACCTCCTTAAACCCCTTGAACTATTTGTACCTACCATTGAGGTGGTTTTCAGGGTTTCTTGTATAATAAAATTCTATTGTCATTCCCCTTATTTTCATTTGATTGTTATTGCCCCGCATGTATTGAGCACACAACATAACCTAGGAATAATGTGAGCGTTAAGCCAATGTTCAGCCATTAAAGACACATTCACAAAGCTATTTCATTAAATCCCTGACTTTCGAGACTTCTTTTATTTTTTGCCAACTCAGAAAAAGGAAACACAACAAAAAAAGTAAAACCATCTGCAAATAATCGAGAAAAATAAACATAAAACGTCAGGTTTGACCTGACTTTCGCAAAGAGTCGTCTGATTTCAATGCGAGTCCCGTCTGGAATATGAAGCCGGTGCGCAGTGATTTTTTTTTCTTTTTTTCTTTATTTTTTGAAATTTGTTTCTCTTCAAAATTTCATCTCAGCTAATCCGTTTTTGATATGCTGTGTTCCTTTAGCAAAGCCATCCAAATAACGATTTATGTGTATAAAGCTGCCTGATGTGTATGTCGGTACAAGCGCAAAGTGTCCACCTCCGTTTTAGCCCATCATGATGGAAACGTTTTATCCCAGGACAGAAACAAGTGCATGGTGAATGGTGGAGCGTGGAGGGATATGGAAGTTTCAAAACACCTTCCGGTTGAATGGTTTATTGCAAAAATAAAACCAAGGCAGGCACATGGTACAAAATTAAAAAATAAAAACGCTTCCAGCAATATTCAAATTTGTATCTAGAGGATATTCAAAGCAGTAGTTGGTATATAGAACGAGGTAGAAACGAGTGTACAACAATACGCTACGTACGTACACATTCTGTCGACAAGGAGCCCATAAAGCTACCCCAAAAGAGATTTGAAAAACACTCAGTTTGCACAGCACACATAATTTCTGTTGCTCGCTTTCTCGCTGTATAGTTTCCTGATAGGGATTCTCTGATGTTTAAGGATTCAAGGATTTGCTTTTGATAAGGAAATAACACAAAGTGGCAGAAAAGTTGCTCTAGAATGAGCTGGCTGCCATTCCACCAACTCGGTATTTTCTTTCTTTCTCCTTATGTTTCTGATTAAAAGACAACGATTCTTGGTTTCCCTGACTTGCTTCTTTGCAAGGCTTTGGCTCATCTATCTGATCTCTCTTAATCAATCTGACACACATCCACTTCAAAGGATGCTAATACACATCACAAGCATTTGCATGTCGTGTGAACTTAAATAACCTGCGACATTTAAAGAGTCTATGAAAAACAGTTCAGCTTTAATTGAAACGAAATCGAAGTGGGCTTGCAGAGTTCGTTCAGACGAAGAACACCTCTGTCCTCAACCATAATTTCACTCGTATATTTGCATCCGGAATCATCGGTGTCATTGTTAATTAAGGCCCTGCATTAATTTTACGCATTTTTATTTTTTAATCGAAATTCGTTTTATGTGAACCGCGGTGTGCCTATGCAAATGAAAGCATAACGCCTTTGATCCCTTTTAATGACTGCATAAATGACTCGCATTGGACACATAAATGACAAGCTCACATGGATTATTTGTATTTATATCTACATACGTATGTGGGTGGGAAATAATTGACCTGGCCAGCAAAAATTATAGTCTTGGTATTTGTTGTATATATGAACTGGACATTCGACACTAAAAAAGTGTGGGCGAGCAATATCAATAAATATGAAAAGCCAAATTTAAAAGCCAAAAATATGCTGTTAATGATTCGATTTTGGGCAAAAAGTTCTGTCAATGGTCTGGGTAATACCTGGGATATCACATTCTGAAAGCCAGTTGAGGTCAATTGAGGAAAGAAAATAGTGTTGAAATTTAATATTGGCTTGAGCTGAGTTCAGTAAGTCAAACGGTCCGGTCAGTTTGATAACAGACGTTGATGTTAACAAACAAGAGAAGAACTTTTGACAAGGTGGTGTCAGCCTCTTCGGTTTTATGATGACCTGAGTTGTGAGTTTATAGTTGAAGATGAAACTTCTTTTCTAAAATTAAAGATTGATTCAATAAGCTACACCATAATACCGCTCTATATAAATTGTAATCATTGGGATCAGGACTTTAATTTATTCAGCAGCTTCATTGAACACTTTAATAATGACAGTGTTATGATAATCGGGGATCTAAACGCAAGAATAGGAATTGATGAAGGAAGAGAAAACCGATTTGCTGGAAAAATTCGACGCTCAAAAGACACAACGTATAACACAAGAGGTTTAAAATTAATGGATCTCTGCAATTCTTCCTGTTTTCGAATTACGAACGGAACATCCGTGTCTGATAGTTGTGGAGAGTTTACTTTTGTGGGTCAACAAGGACATTCCGTAGTTGACTATTGTTTAATGAAAGGTAAATGGTTAAATCTTTTCTCAGATTTCAAGGTTCTTAGTGTACCATATTCAGATCATATGCCAATATCAGTGGTATTTGGAGTTGAAACTGATAATGACGATCAAACTCTTAACCTTAAACTACCTCCCAAACTTATATGGAACGAACGTTACGCCGAACAATATAAACAGAACCTACAAACCAACTTTTCTCTACAGGGTATATCCTCTATCAAAGACGTGAATGAAACAATAAAACGAGCTCACCCAAATGAAAAACCGTTCATCATATAAATCTTTAAAGCGCAGAGAGAAATGGTTCGACCTTGAATGTGAAAAAGCTCGTAGCGATTAGTTCGGGTGGCTGAAAATGTTTCGAAAATATAATTGCAATTTTTTCAAAAGATTGTATATATGTAAATGCAAATTCTTTATTCAAAAGCCAGTGTAAAGAAAAAAAACTGTTTATTTTGAAAATGAAGCTCTGAACATCATTAAACCAACTGAACATCATTAAACCAACTGAACGGAAAAAAGCTTCAAATAAGTCAAAAAATCAACGTCACCACTTTCAATGACCATTTCAAACAGCTTTTGTCACCTGAAGGCCCCTTGTGTCCATTACGCGAAACCAGCATTCACAAATAATATCTTAGACTCTGCTATATCCATCGATGAATTACAAAGAGTGCTACATAAACTAAAAGATGGCAAGGCTGCAGGCGAAGATAGAATTCCTGTTGAGTTTATAAAGTACGGGACAGAGCAACTAAAACATAGCTTATTAGATGTACATATATAACAAAATCTTGAACACGGCAGAAGTTCCAGAAGAATTCAAAAAGAGTCTAATTTGCCCTATTCACAAGAAAAGAAATATATCTGACCCGGCAAACAATCGTGGAATATCATTTCTAAATGCTTCATATAAAGTTTTTTCAGCTCTACTGAACGAACGTTTAACAACGTGGATAGGAAGCAACAATTTGATTGGAGAATTTCAGGCAGGATTTCGCAGTGGCTATTCGACTATCGACAACATCTTTATAATTCAAAGTATAACCAACGACTTTATCGATCAAAGAAGGCTGCACACTGAGTCCGAGTCTCTTTGCGTTGTTTATTAACGACCTCATCGAATTTCTTCCCTGCGGAATAGAGGTATCGAGAAAAGTCATCAAAGCTCTCCTGTTTGCAGACGACGTGGCGTTATTTGCGTATACACCCCAATCGCTCCAACTAATGATCAACAGACTTGAAACGTACTGCAAATTGTGGAATTTAAGAGTCAATCTGGAAAAATCTAAGGTTATGATCTTTAGAAAAGGCTCAGGACGAAACGCGAGGGATGAAAAATGGCATTTCAACGGAGAAGAGATCGAAATCGTGAAGTCCTACAAATATCTGGGAGCGATTATTACCAGTAATCTCAACATGGAAACTCATCTAAAGGATAAGCTGATGAAAGCCAAGAGTGCAATCAACGCCACTTGGAATATATGTTTTTCGAACAAAGCTATTAGTCACACTGTGAAGTAAAATGTTTTTGTTTTAGTAGCAGAATCTATAATGTTATATGCAGCTCAAGCTTGGGGTTTTAGACTACTGGCCCATGCTGTAAAAATTATGGGTCATTTGAATCACCAGGTGACCTATCTTGAACGATATAAGAGCATAAAATAATAAGATTCAGCACTATGCCGTCACTTGTAAGCTGTTCAACTGAGTGCAGGTGAGAATTCGAAAGTACAGGTAGAGTGAGTACATTTTGGTCACATATTTTTGTACGGCATTCTTACCACCGATAGGTCCATGAAAAATAATAAGAAAACGCACAGTGCCGTAAAAAAATGGTGAGCCACAAAGTCGGATTTTTTTTTTATTTTCCGACAATCACCAGGGTAAATTTGGTCATTTGATTTTATACGGCATCTATGTCATACTATTGCAATACTGCTTCTAATCTATTATTCCGCAACGCCGTACAAAAATCATGCGACAAGGGTAACAAATCGAGGGTTGCCACCCCCTCTCTTTCCGTGGTCCAGGGGGTGATTTGAAAAAGTACGGCTTAGGTTCCAAAACATTATCTAGCACTCAAAAGTACTATTAAAAATAATGCCGTCAAAAAATGATTGTTCATTTGAATGTATATCAATAACTATCTTCATTTCATCGTATCCTTGATTTTTATAGCTGTAAAATCATTTGATCCTGTACGGAAACTATTTTTTTAACATGATATTGTAAAATACAATTGTTACATAGTATTGCCGTTTAAAAGAAACCGTTCTAAAAAGAATTATAGAGAAATACTAGAACTGAAATTTTGCAAATTATTGTAAAAGTTTAAATATCATAGATTAATGAAATATAGCAGTTTTTTACGTTTTATCCCTTGTTTTAAATAGTATTAACATAGATAAATTAGGAAAAAATGATGCCGTACATTTTTATGCAGACCATATCTTTTAGGCTGATGAAAGTGACGCTACAATTTTAAGGGTACTTTATGGCCATCTGATACAGTACGGCATTAACATATTTTTGAAGAAAATAATTGATAATATGATAAAATCACTATGACGTCTAACTGAATTGAAACGGTGTGTATATTATGTCCAAGAATTGAAACTGTCAATCCCAGTATCAACAGTTTTATATACTTTTTGGTTTAATATATACTTCAAACATTATTGATACATACATATAATTGATTTGTTTCATGGTAATGATGTGAATAAATAAAACAATCATTTTTTAGAAAAATTCTATATATTTAATGATAATAATAAAAAAAATTAATTTTTTAGAAAAATTCGATAAATTTATTCAGTATCGGAATCAGTTGCTGAGTTGTCATCGGAATCAACGTCTTCATCGACGTCCGAATTATCTTCTCTATTATTTTCTGAAACATAAATATGTATTTGTCAAAATCAAAGTCTTACGTACAAATTAAAGATGTAAAGACTTATTTACCTATGACGTCATCATCTTCTTCGCCTGATTCCTCATCCGGTTCCGTTATGTCACAGACTTTTTGGGGGCATTCCTCGCCGTGAAACCAATCGAAATCGTACCGACCGTCATTAACAACCCAACCATAGTTTATTGGAAACAAGATCGACGGTACTTGTTTGTAGGCATTACACTAAATCTGTGCTATGTAGGTACTTCTCTTCAGATGTTGCTCCAACTCCCAGAAACAAGGGGGAAACGATGTTGCTTCCAATCTCATAGCTGTCTTTTTGAAAGCTTCATTACTACTTTTCGGCGTATAAATCCTTTCAAATATGATACACCTTGCTTCGTCTACAGTTTTTCTTGCTTTTACGTTGTATAAAACGCATACATATTCTTGCAGAACATTAAAAGTTTGTTCCATGAGTAGTGGATCTGCAACAAACGTATTATGCCCCACCACAGTTTATTGTAATCAAGTAAATGAAAAGGTAGATTTCAAACACACATCTACATAATTCAAAAAACTGTAAGCACAAATTCTTAAAATATTTTTTTTCCACTTATTCATTTCTGAAATAAAAGCTCAAATTTTACAGGTGTCTGCTAACTTCAGTGTCATGAGTACTTCTCAAAAATATTGTGTATTTTGGAATTATCAGTGACAAAATAACTATATTTTGGTATAAATCGATAGTATGCAAACCCATATTTAACATATGTAGTTTGTAACTAGGAACCTAGAATCACGAAAAGACTATGAAAATTAGTACAAATAAACTATTTAAATGCCGTATAAAAAAAATTTCACCTTACATTTCGTTATATGAATTTTTTTTTTTGATTTTTTCTTTTTCAGTTTTTTTTCCCCTTTGGACCAACGAAAATGTACGGCATATGAAAAAATATTATCTATGCATAAAATACTTTCAAAATAAATTTATTTCATGTTGTGTCAAATCACCCCCTGGACCACGGAAAGAGAGGGGGTGGCAACCCTCGATTTGTTACCCTTGTCGCATGATTTTTGTACGGCGTTGCGGAATAATAGATTAGAAGCAGTATTGCAATAGTATGACATAGATGCCGTATAAAATCAAATGACCAAATTTACCCTGGTGATTGTCGGAAAATAAAAAAAAAATCCGACTTTGTGGCTCACCATTTTTTTACGGCACTGTGCGTTTTCTTATTATTTTTCATGGACCTATCGGTGGTAAGAATGCCGTACAAAAATATGTGACCAAAATGTACTCACTCTACCTGTACTTTCGAATTCTCACCTGCACTCAGTTGAACAGCTTACAAGTGACGGCATAGTGCTGAATCTTATTATTTTATGCTCTTATATCGTTCTAGATAGGTCACCTGGTGGTTCAAATGACCTATAATTTTTACAGCATGGGCCAGTAGTATATTTCGTAAAATACGAAGCAGTTGAAAAACTATTGCGGTATTTTATTAAAAGATGTTTCCGACTTCCAAAAACAACACCGAACTACATGATTCCAATTGAAACAGGATTGTCACCACTTTTCATAAAAACATTAACTTTGCATGCCGAATACATCGTAAGGGTTCTGAATATGCCAGAGGAAAGGTATCCAAAAATGTTGGCACTTCAATCAATTCGAAAACGAAATCATTGGTATAAGAAGTGGGAGGAGGATTAAAAACAAATAAATAAAAACTTCCAAGTAGATTTTTTAAAAATTTACATAATTTCACAATATTTATCTACATATCTAAATGATGTTATTCGGGCAGACGGCGCATAGCCAAGCTTTGACGATTGTTTTGTCTTTTAGAAATATTTTGTAATAATAGATACAGTAAATAAATCGCATTATCTATCTATCTATCTATCTATCTATCTGATGACCTGAGTGCAATGCAATACAAAAACATTTATAGAAGAGGTTCAACGCTCAATTTCTCATTGGATCTCTTAAGTATCTCATTTTAAATCAATTCTACGTTTCTAGTTTCAAAACGTTATAAAAATTTGTTAGCTTTTGAACACTTATCGAAAAAAATGCACAAAACAGAAACAGTGGTAAATATGTCAGTTCTTTGAAGATATCTTCACAAAGACGCCATAGTGTGGCAGAATGATGAAAAGTTGGCGTTAAGTCAATTTATATGGCTTGGAACTTGAAATTCTACTGATAGTAGTTATAAAATAGTAAAATTTTCTATTGCTTCATTGCTATGTGCTATAAATTTTTTTTCATTTTTAGAAAAATTTCGGAAACCGCTAAAACGATTTCAGTAAAACTTTGCGTGTGTTATATAAATAGAAATATCTATAGCGTAGGTTACCATTTTTGAAATTATTTGCTTTTGGGGGTTTTCTTGTGTTTTGAAATTTATTTTATGATTTAAGAACTTAAAGTTCATTTATTTAGGTTATTTCAAGCTGATATAATGGAGGGAAAGTTTTCTCCTTCCAATGTACAAGGGAAAGGGAGATACCAGAAGCTGTGACAACTATCGTTCGATCAAGTTGATGTCCCACACTATGAAGATCGTTGAGCGGGTCTTGGATAGCCGACTGCGGAAAATAATAAGGCTGTCTGATGATCAATGCGGGTTTGTCGCGGGTAAGTCAACTACAGACGCAATCCAAAGTATAAGGATCATTATGGAAAAACACCGAGATGCCTTATAGGATTTGCATATTGTGTTGGTTGACTTCGAAAAAGCATTCGATCGACAACCACGAGATCTGATATGGGTGGCCCTCAGACACCGAGGAGTTCCTGAAGCCTATGTGCGAATAATTATGGACATGTACGAGGGAGCAGTTACAAAAGTGAGATGCCCAGCTGGAGTCACCGAAGAATTCCAAATAACAGTAGGTGTACATCAGGGAAGTGTCTTGAGTCCACTGCTCTTTATTGCTGTTCTGGATTATTTGCTCGAAGGAAAAGTAACGGACAATAAAGTAAAACAATTATTCTTTGCTGACGATGGAGCCATCATAAGCGAGGATCCTACATCCCTGCAACGAGCACTTGACGTTTGGATTGATGTTCTGGAAGGAAATGGGTACCGTATTAGCGCTAAAAAGACTGAATACCTGTGCTGCCCTTTTTCTGATCCAGACAAGCCTATTCCAGACATTTATTTGAATGGAAATGTGCTTCCCAAGTGTGAAAAGTTTAAATATCTGGGATCTATGATCAATAGTGAAGCAACTTGTGATGACGACATCAATCATCGAGTAAGCGTAGGGTGGATGAAGTGGCGAGAAAACTCCGCTATCTTCTGTGATCGAAAAATGCCCCCTAAGCTGAAGGGAAGACTCTACACAGCAGTTGTCCGTCCAGCTCTGACATACGGTTCATAATGTTGGACAATGTACAAAAAGTATGAGAGCAAATTGACGGCAGCCGAAATGAAGATGCTTCGGATGACAGCAGGAGTAACAAAGCTTGATCGAATTAGAAGTACTAAGATCCGTGGAAGCCTTCATGTCAAAAGTACCATCTTGGACAAAATTCAGCACGACCGGCTCAGTTGGTATTGTCATGTTCAAAGGAGAGATCCGCAGAACCCCGTCCAAAAGGCAATATCGTACAACGTTTCAACAAATTCGCGACGAAAAAGAAAAGGCAGGCCAAAACACTCCTGGTACAAGCAAATGCAAAAACAGCAGCATTTGGTTGGCCTCAGACATGGAACAATCCAAAACCGGGAGGCTTGTCGACGCTTTCTGAGGTCAACGCGGCGTACCCCACAGGCGGATCACTAGTGTGAAGCAGAAAAGTGGGAGAGTTGTGATCGCTTCAAGATCACTACTCGTAACGCCAGAAATGGAAAAGAAGAAGAAGAAGAAGAAGATTTCAAGCTGATATAATAATAATAATAAATTGACTTAAACAACTATGCATATATTCTCAAAAATGTACCTACAATACATAATGCTAATGTGAAATGGAGAAAAAAAGGGGAAAAAATAGGTTCAAGAAGAGAGAGGAGGTTCACTTACTGAGAAATCGAAAGATTTCTGCTGGATTCGCTGAATGAAGCATTCCGTACATCGGGTTAAAATGGGCGTAATTGATGCGAAGAGTTGGGAGGTGAAAGAAGGGGACATAACACCGGTTGCGGGGACTTGTATTCATGTAAATTGCCGGGGAATCAATGGTACCAGTCATACACTGATGGACAAAAATAATGTCAGCGATACGACGACGTTTAGAGAGGGTCTGCAAACTAATGAGTTGCAATCGGTTTTTATACGGGGGTAAAATCAAAGGTTTAGGCCAGGGTAAATGACGCTGAGCGAATCTTAAAAATCTTCGTTGAACAGTTTCAATTCTGCGAGATTCAGTTATTTGGTAGGGTAACTAGGCTTGACTAGCATATTCTATAGCATAGGCTTGCCAAATGTTGTGAATAAAGATTTGAACCATCGTTTGATTAACACTATAGGGAAGAGTTTGCTATCGCAATAGTTTCGTTAATGCGGGAGTGGAAATTAAGCTCTTTGTCACAAATTATTCTAAGATCGCGAATAGACGAGACTATAGGGATAGACATGTTGCGGGATTAATGAATTCGAAGACAAGAAAATTAGCTCTTACGCGAGAAAGTCATACATTAGCATTTTTTAACATTTAGCTCAAGAAAGTTTTTACTATACCAGGTAAGGAAAATGATAAGGTCTTTTTGAAGGCGGGAAGAAACCTGAGCAGATGAGATAACTTATGTTACTTTAATGTCGTCTGCATAAAAGGACAGATCTGAGAATGAAATTATACCGCATATTTAATCCATGATGTATGGATATTTAACTGGTGGTGGGAAACCAATGAGTTGAGTTTAAGGTAAATAATTTGATGATTAATTTTGTCAAATGCTTTACTTAAATCGGTAGTAATAACATCAACCTCATTTGCCAACAGGGTCATTCACACAAATTGGATAAGGATAGTCGTAGTAGACCTTCTCTTTGAGAAACCGTGTTGAAGTGGAGAAACAATTGGTTTATAGTGCAAAAAGAAATGCTTTCGAAAAGCGATAGCTAGCGGAAGGCTTAGCTATCGGTCGATAGTTTGAGACCTCCTTCTTACAACCTTTTTTGAAAATCGTGAAGGCTAATGCGCTAACGACACTCTGTGGGTTAATAAAATTAGCTTTAGCGGAAAAGTGCTGGGCATTCTGTAATGATGTTCAGAGATGAGGCATAGTTTACACCGATTGAATCTTTTTTCTTATAATTCACGATCACTTCAACTGGTTTTGACAAAAACACAGTGCACAGTTAGGAAATAAGGAAAGGATAAAAAAGAAGACACCGATGTACATTATTGACTTAAGTAAGGCAGAAGGGAGAACTGATGCGCATTTCTTGCGAGACGGTTGTTGCGGCCAAATTATTTCAGAGGAGAAATGCAACTGGTTATTTCACTAGACCACTGTTTGTAAAAATAGCGATAAAAAGAAAGAGACGTTACAGCGATGTTCCATAAAATGAATTGAACCTGCAATTAACCTGTCACCTGTCAATTTAAATTGTCTATTTTGAACCCTGTAAGTTGAGCTTAAATGACAAAATATAGTATTGGGTTTTCAGGGCATTGAATTATACACGATCAATATTTCCCCATGAAACAATGTTGTCAAGGTCAGAAATAAATCAGTTAGTCAAACGCGACCGTTCCAGTTCAAAAATGGAAGAGCGGGAACGAAGTCGGAAACGAATATGAGAAACTGAGGTTCTTCAACAAAACATTTTACTAGAATAGAGGTTTCAGATAAAAAATCATTTATGACGATAAGGAAGAGAGAATGCCGGAGACCAAACAGAGCCCTGGAGCACACCAGCTTTAATAGGTGACTGGTGAGTATCAGATGTTAAGCCGTCCAATGCAACTATAGTATTAAGTCGTCTGAAAGTCATTTTATAATCCAACAAAGAAGTGACTCGTCATTGAGCCAAACAGATATATCAAGCGCAATTATCTTACTTTTCCAAAACAATGTAAAGAATGTAAAGAATGGTTCCACTTTTCTGTGAGATAAGCTATCAAATCACCAGTGTATCCCTGTATCTTTTGCTACAAAAGACCTAGGTAGTGCCGGTCATTAAGAAGCTTTCATTCTTCAAGATATTTTATGAGTTGAGGGTTTATCAACGTTTCAATGAGCTTGGAAAGAAGGGATTTGAGTGGAGTTGAACGGTAATTGGAAAGGGAGGATGATTCGCTATTTTTAGGGAAGGGCTGCTCGGAAAGAGCACAGAAGAATAAGAAATATAGAAAAGCTTACGCAGTGGTTTTGACAGAAGAACAACTCTTCAAAATAATAGCAGGAATGCCATCTGTACTACCAGGTTTATGTATATTGAGATCGTTAAGGACTGTTGCTACCGAGCGAGTACGGAAAAATATCTGTTTCATTGTACAGTTCACACTCCAAACTCAAGTGGAGCCAAAGTGCTAAATGGCAGAGTTAAGTTGGCAGTAGCTTAAGCTTATTTCTGTTTTCTTCGGTTGGGTCACTTTTAAAAATCCGAAAACATTTTTCTTTTTCCCTAATTATCTCCTTACAGCTCGAATCGAAACACGAATTTTCTTTGGAGATGATGCCCTTTGATCTACGCTGAACAAAGTTTGTTAGTTTTTGGAGTTGAGGTCAAGTTTTTAAAATTTTTTTCTGATAAACTCAATTCAACTCCTTGTAAAAACAAAAAAATGTTATTCTTAACTTTGTTTATTTACATAAATTGCAGCCAACAGACCATGAAAAAAAAAATTTCTAAGCATGTCATTGCTTACATCGGCTTAGAAATATAAAATTCACAACATTTTAATGCCGTGAATCTTATAAGTGTCGGTACAATTCGACTAAAAAATTTGCGTCTTAGAAGGGTACGACAGCATCTAACTGATGAGCCCCCATTGTCGTGCCTGGGCGAAACGCCAACGCGGAATTGAGGTCAATAGATCTCTTGATCTTTCAAATCTTTACGACTGGCACAGTGACCAGTTGACATTTCCAAAAAAATTATTGAGGCCGTCCCTCTTGGCTTCCTCATATTGCTACACAGTTCTTTTTGGGACTTTTACTCTTTTTACTGTGACGGCAAATGTGAAATCTACCGATATGACACAATGGTCCGACCGACGCGACGTGCCAGCGGTGAGGTTAGTTTGACCCTATATTTTTCAGGATGAGAAATCAGAAACAAATCTAATGTTGGCCAGAAAAATCTGGAACCCGATTGGGCCTTCAACGAGCTGAGTCAAATGATTACATTCAAAGAAGATCTCAACATATTTACTTAACTTCGGGTCAGAATGTTGAAGCCACCCAGAGTTGTGTACATTGAAATCGCCCGCATTAGCTATTCGCACTTTTTTCTGTGGGGTTAACCTCAATCTATTTATTTCTCTATGATGTTGTACTTTCGATATGGACTGACAATCGCTGCAAATTATTTCACTAATATCTCACTACTAAGTATTTAAAAATTATATCTACTCACGTTCAGCTTTTCTTTTAAAAAAAAGGCACAAGGAAGAATATTAGACATAAAGGAATATTTTAGTTTCAAATTCATTATGTTATTGAAAATCAGCCAGCTCGAAACCGAAGAAATGAATTCTCTATCCTTATTTCTATAGAATTTAATCAAATCTTGACTTCCATTGGCTGTGGTGCTTTTCATTTCTAAATAATTCTCCAATATCATTTCCTTAAGCAGCTTTAAGCCTTTACAAAATCCCTGTAAACAATAACTAATTTTTCATCATGTGAAAACACTATTCCTATGTTGAGCAAAGGTAGCCAGAGTGATTTATATTGATTTCTAGAATTCATCCGATTTGATCAGATTCGTTCCTATTGTTCCTATCATTTCTATGAAGAGATTGATTCATTTATCTCTTCCTGTGATGTTTTTGTTAAGGAATTATTAAAATTGGATCTATTAGATTCAAATTCCACAATCTTCCACTTCCATCATTTATTATCATTTATTATTACCTAAATCAATCGTATCTATGAGATGATCACACAATTTATCTTCTTAAATGAAAAATCGACATCATTCACAGTCGATGAGCTTCAATAGGCAGGCAAACATACGAGTATATCCGTTTCGTGCATATAACAGTCCTCATCAGCATCATCATCATCATCACACCCCTGAGATGTGTATTTTCATTGCATTGCATTGCATTGCATTCCATGGAATCAGACCATGCAGGCGCAGCAGTAGCACCATCAAACACATTCGCCTGAACAAACTGCAGCTTAAGCAAGAAAGCAATCCAAATACGAAGAGCGAGAGGCAAAACTTTAAGATTCAAAAGTCGTCTTCGTATACGCCAAAGCTGAAACCGACCTAAGCCCACTCCCTGCCGGTGCCGGCGGGCGCCACTGCGTCCTCCCCACTTTAAAAGCACATCCCCAGTGGCAGTCTCTGTCTATATCTAATAGAAACGAAGAAATTGAATTTCAAATTGAAATTCAAGCAAACACACCGACAGCTTTCAATCCTTCATTACAAAGTACGAGTATCTTTTGCTACTCACATGTCGAGTGCTGGCACACTCAAAGATACATTGTATGGAAAATCTTGTACCATTTTTGGAATGTTAGTGTAATGAGGGTTGGGGTTGGTTGCTATTGCTAGCTCACTTGCTGGCTGTGTGAGATATTTTCATTTCTGTAATAAAATATTCACAAGGAAGACTAGTTTTCATCTCGTTTTGCTTGTTTTTTTTTACTCTCATTTTTTTATTTTATTACAGTATAACAAAAGAATAACAGGAAACCGTTTACATAGCTTGAATTTAATTTAAATCCTCTTGCCTCTCAAGCCCCTCATCAGTGAGCCTTCTAATTGGGCCTGGAGTAGATGGCTTCAATTTAACAACACACTGCACAATAAGAGTACGTATTCGGGCAAGTAACAAGAGGCTGATTTTCACATGTGTAGGCATGACTTCGGATGTACGAATGCCCCGCCTAACCAAAAAAACTATGCTATACAAGCAGATAAGTTCGTTGCTGAAAGAGCCAAAGCGACTCCAATTCGGGATATCCTGTGGGCGAAAATGTTCACAGGCCACTTTGTGCTGTTGTGGTATTCTGTATTCTATACAAACCCGGCTTGTTTTGCGCGCTTCTCAAAAGCCCCTTATACTGATAGCCTATCTGAACGGCAGCGTTGTTATGGCTTTCGTTGCCGCGAACTCACAAAAGCTCGAACTGGATTCCTTTTGTAATTATTATTATCCTTCTGTTGTACTCTGTGTAATTTGTTGGAATTTTTTTTCATGCTTTAGGTGGGTACCTACTTTCCTTTGCGATTCGACGGAGTCCAGATTCGAGAATGACTATGTGTATAGAGGACGAGCGATGAGAACAATGCCATAACGAGCAATGGACTGCATTTTATTATCCTCCTCCCTCCCCCCTTCTCTTTAAGGATCTAAATAAAAATGAGGATAATAGGGAAAAAATAAAATCTAGGACATCATATAGGTTATGGAAACTGAAACAGGAGAGCAACGACTACCTATTTTATGTCCCTCAGTTTCATGTATATCTACTTACCTAGCGTAGCTATAGGGCGGGCGACTTGAATGCGTATAAAATAAATTGCAATTTTTTCTTCCCATTCAGCGCGCTTCCTTATTAATAAGAAAATTGTTGTCCTTTTTTTCTGCTGGCTGCTTATTTGCTCAAGAGAAAGATATTTTTTTATAACAAATAAAACACATACACACATACTTGTGTATAATAATCATCGCCATTCAGCTAGACTCGTTCATCAAACAGGGTCCTTTTGGTGAAACCTTTTGATTCTCAAAAGGACAACAAAAATTACCATCTTGTTCATATTTCTTATGTCGTCGTCGTTGTCAAGCAATGATGGCTGAGTTAGTTGTTGGGTCTAAGCCTTGCTAGAGCTATAGAAAATATTGTCTCATTGTCCCATCAAGGAAGTCTCTAAGAATTTGCCCCGGTTGTCGTTCGTCGTCACCGTGCCACCGCGTCGTTGTCGTTGTTTCCATCCATTGCCGCTGTCGCTACCGTAAACGGTGCTTGCTGCTCTTCCAATGAAGAGCTAAAAGGGATGCAGGATGCTCCTCCGTTAGCAGATAGCACAAGAAAGAAGAAGAAACGAATGGCTTGAAAATGAAAATATTTTCCTTATTCGATAAAGACTAGAGGAAAATCAAAAGATAGCAGAAGTCTCTGTCTGATGGTGGTGTGGTGGAATGTGGAGATGAGGAGATGATGTTGCATCATTGTTTTGTTTTTGCCTTTTACAAGCTAAATGGATTTTTTCTTTCATGTTCTCTTATTTTCTTTTATTTGCTTGCCTTGTCTTGTTATAAAATGAATAACGACCAAGCTAAGACCGACTACTGACCGGATCGGAACTCGGGCAGTGCAAATTGCAAAGGCTCGTTGGCATTCCATTTTTTTTTTTATTTTTTATTTCGTTCTTTGAAAAAGACAAGAATGATGGGGTAATGAAATAAATGGCTTATGCCTATGGGAATATGCTTTGGGTTTTGTGTGGGATTCTGGGATTTGGTTTATTTCTTCTGCTCGATAAATGCTCGAGCTGTTGACTCTTTTAGATGTCCGTCTTTGGTAGTCAGTCAGTAGGATGGTTCAGATTTGATATCACAACTTGTAGCTTATTGGGATAATCGACTTTAGTTTTAAAGCTCTTATTGACAAGCAAAATATGAATAAGGTTGGAGAGAAAAACAACGTGACGTTGGAATATCTTCATAATGGCATAAGTACTTCATAGCTTAAGTTCATTCTCTGCTAGCAATTTTCAGTTACAATTTGTTATTTGTTATTTGATGAAAAGGAGAAAACGAATGAACTTAAATCAATTAAGTCAGTAAGACTAAGATTTTGTGTTTTTGTCAAGAATTAGGTCCTCTTAATCTTACAGTGCATATTCTCCAGACTTACTATAGCCTTTGGAACCTCACGGTTAATACCGCTAAATCGAAAATAATGATCTTTCGGAATGGAACAGGCAGATACACCAGAGATGTGAACTGGACCTTTGAAAATAGGGACTTGGAGTTTGTAAAGGAGTTTTAATTACACTAAAGCTATCTTTCAAAAAGCATCTTCAGCGAGAATTGGCAGAATCCAAAAAAGCCCTTAACTGTAAGTGGAGAGGAGTTCTTAGCAGAAATCATGTGGACCCGAACGACAAATACCTATAAGCTATTTGAAGCGCTAGACAAGTATGGGTTTTTTGCAGTATGAGGAGGTAGAAAAACTGCTACGATACTTCGTCAAAAAGAAATTTCCGGCTCTCCGAAAATACACCTACATACATGCTCTTTAGAGACTGGCGTTTCTCCACCCCATATTGGAACATACACGGAAATTTAGTAACTCATTGACGAATTTCCAAAATCTTTCATTGCTAAAACGATACATTTTAAAAGTAACTTAGACTATATTTAACTTTGTTTGAATATCTCAAGACTATTTTGTTTTTGAATCTAGGATTCCATCCACATATTGTCAACTTTCAGGCAAGATTCAGCTAAGCTTAGCGGGTTTTCTGGTTTTTTGGCGATTCTGTGTGAACATTGCTTCTGGGGCTAGATTCCGCAAGAGTGAATTTTAAATGTGTACACGAAAAATTGTGCACACACTTTAATTTGGATTCCGCAAGGGTGAAGGTGAGTTTTTTTGACAGAAGACGTGTACACTATCTTTCAAATTTACTCACGGTCTTTCAGAGCGTGAGTTTTCAGAGGGCCGTGAGTGTGAGTTTTTTATACTCACTCTTGCGGAATCTAGCCCCTGGATTAGTATAAGAACCGAGCTATGGCGGGCCAGCTTGTACGAAAACGAAACGAAACATTACACTCTGCAGCTTTGGTTTCAAACATAGTCGGCTGATACAAGCACAAGAGACACAACAGAACAATCAACAAATGACAACAGCACGCGGTTGTGAGTACAGACGGTCCTCCCCAAAAAACTATGTTTTTTCAATTTTCTTAGTTTGAAAATATATACATTATCTTTAGGCGGAAAGGCATTATAGCATTAAGTTACTGAATAATTTAGAGTACCCGCCTAGGATGAGTAAGTTAATTAAGTTAATTAAGGCTTGTTTAAACATTTTTGCTAGCGTGTTAGTAGTTATAAGTTAAGGAAAATAAAAATGAATTGAAAAACAAAAAAGCAGACGTTCCCCCATCTAACCGCTAACAGCGCTCAACTCGACTTAATTACGATGTTCTATAGGGAACTGATGCTTTTGAGTGACAAAGCCGTTGTCAGGGCCAGCTTGTATTAGAATTGAAAGTACATATAGATTTCTTGAGAAATATCTCATGAAAAAAGTAAAAGGTACTCATATTTTCAAACGAAAGGAATTACCTTTTCGTATCAAGATTTCTAAATGAGTTGTTTCCATTATTATAAAATCAGTCCAAGGAATTTATATATTTTGAAGCCTGATCGTCGGATGTAGGAGTTGATGACATAAGTCTGGGTGGAGAGCTATAGGTAAATATATCTACATACATGTCAATTTTGATTCAAAAATATGTTTCTGATGAAACTTTGTAGATTGAAAAAAAACAAAATATAATAAAAAATAAAATCTTAACATACAAAAAGAAGTGTACGGTTGGTTTTGATCGCATCACTTGAGAACGGCTCAACCGAATGAAACCAAATTTTTGTGGTAGCTTAAGAAATGTTGATAGATGGTTTTTATAAAAAGAATCTGAAATCGGTCGACACGTTCCCGGGTTGTGGCATTTTTCCTGAATGTCACTTTTGTCCATATAAAAACTACGGGAAACGAAGGACGAGACCGGGATCTTTAAAACTACGAACCCGTGCAACCTCGAGCGGCTCAGCTTTCAGTTAGTATATATGTAGTATAATATATAAAATGTATAAAAAATATAAGTGTATGAAGAACTAAAAAAAATATATAAGCGAAGCAAGAGTGGTAAACGAAGGGTAGTCAAAATTCACTGTGGCTTTCGTAAATTAAAAACAATTTTCAACGATGTGTGTGCACTTCTGATGTTTTCAAACGGATGGTTCTTAAAATATCAGATTTAATTTCATTGAAGAACGTTGCACAAAAAAGTATCCACGAACTTGCACACGAACGTAAAATCATTGCAAACTGTGCTAAAACAATACGTAAAGTAATGTTTGTTTTCAGTCATAAGTTTTGAAGTAAGAAGAGTAAGAAAGTAAGAAAGTAAGAAATATTTTTGAAAATTTCAAATACAAAAAAACAGATTGTTTTCTAATCAATGTTGTTTGAAACAAATTTTAACGACAAAATAAATAAAAGAAGCGCTTAGGTCGCCACGGCTCTCCCAACCATACCTTGCGCGGTATTACGGGGAAAAAGCTTCCTCTATTAGTCCTTCGGAATCGGCAAATTTGAGAGATTCTTTACAAACATATTTTTAAAAAATTTTACTTTCAACAAATGCAAAACTTACTTTTTTTCGTTAAAATGAACCAAAGCAAAGGTGTCAGTTTTGAAATTTGTGATTTTCGTCAGCCTAAATTTTTGGTTATAAAAGCGTTTACAAGACTACATCTCATTAAAAAATACCAATCTATTCGCTTTTTCACACACTCCCGATATTTGCATTGGGATAGTCTATAAAGTATACCTTGAACCGTTAGCAAAAGCAATACATCTATTTTTCTAAGGCTTCACAATTTGAAAGAAATCTTTCTTTCTGGGTTTCACTCGGCGTCAAAACGAAACCCCTGCCTGGTTCGATGAAGAATGCAGGCAGGCAAATGCAGCCAAACAAAAAGAACGACAAATGTTGATGCAAAAGAGAACAAGGGCTGCGAGATTTACAAGGAGAAAAGAAGGGAAGAGCACCGAATTCTCAAAAAGAACAAGAAACAACATAAGAAGCGCTCGATTGAGGAAATTGAGAGATACCATGACGGGAATGAGGTTCGGAAGTTTTACCAAAAGGTAAAAAGATCTTGCCAGGGTGCAAAAGTCCGAACTCAAGCCTGTAAAGACCAGCAGGCAACATAGTAGTAGAGACACAGTCGCTACTGAGGATCTGCATAGACTGCCTAACGGCGATAAATTCCGCTGTCAGGCAGAATGCCCCATTCAACTTGTAAGATGATCAGATGATCAGTAAGAAGTTAAGCTTGCCATACACAAGCTCAAATCAAATGAAGCTCAAGGTGCAGTTGGGCTTAAGACCGAGCTTTTCAAGGCAGGAAAGGAGCATGCACCAGCTGATCTGCATGATATAGTCGTAAGAAAGCATGCCCGATGATTGGAACCTTAGTATCCTTAAATGGGGATCCTCATAATTGCGCCCATTATGGAGGAATAAGCCTTCTTAAAACCGAGTATAAGATCTTGTCTGCTGTAATATGTGAACGTCTGAAGCCCCACGTCAACAATTTGATAGGTCCTTATCAATGTGGTTTTAGGCATCCTTGCAAAATTCGTACGACTGTGCAGGATGACTTTGGAGAATTCATGCTGCTCCGTCAAGATCGGTAAAAACTCACCGAGACTTTTTATGTCGAAAAGGTTTTAGGCAAGGCGACAAATTGTCATCATTTCTTCAATAGCCTTTGTCAAAAAGAAAAACACAACCACTGCGTATTATTATACTGAGTATTTGTTATATCGAGTATGTCCCGCACTTTCACATTGTCTTCTAAGTTCTATGACAAAGAATAAAATTATAATTAAAACCATCAGCCGTAGGCAATTTCCAAGGAATTATTAGGCATTACTGGGTGATTCTTGCATTTTCAAGACATCATTATTATTTATGTTTTGATATTTTCAAGTGGAAATGCATCCAATTCCAATATTTAGTTCTTAGCAATATAATGTTCTCCTTGACAACCGAAAAAAAAACCACCAGAAATCTTAATTACCAAAATCAACAACCGTGGATATAGGAAGCTAGGTAGGTAGCTACTCTGTCTCTTACCTCTTCTGTGATTTAAATGGCAAGTACGTAAGGTATATTGTCTTTCCTGTTAATATTTCCCTCCCTACACTCTCCCTCCGCCACCCACTTCAGTTTTAAACATTGCTCCTATTACATCAACACAGCGTAGGTACTTTGTGTATTCATTCTATTCCACTCAATGTACTGAAATTTACTTTTCTCACCCAAAAGAGTAAAAAACAAACAACAAAAAATCAAAAAACGAATTTGCAAAATGTTAACCTCCCATTTTGAAAAGCATGTTCATGTAATGAAACACTGAAAGCTTTGTATTCACCTACTTACCACCTACCAGAAGTAACACACTCGCACCTAACCTTCACACACACCACCTCAACATTTTGGTATGATGTTCCCTTTTTAGCCATTTTGTGGTTAGTTATGCGGAGTGAAGGGGAATTTCCGCTCCGAATTAAGGCAATTAAGTCAAATTGCTTTAAAATTCCATTATAAGCACTTTGTAAACATTGAAGGACTCTTTTCATTGGCTTTGGTGTTGTATAGTGATGGGGTGTTTTTGTTGTTGTTGTTGCGTTGCTGACAAGCGTAGCGGCATCAGAGGAAACACATAACTACTAACCATTCCATGTTAATGCGTTGATATTATTTCAAAAAGTATACTCTCGTACACTGTAGGTAGGTATACGAGTACCTTCTGTGTCCTTCTTTAGATACCTATAGTAGATACTATCTATAAAAAAAAACAACCAAACAAAACAAAACAAAAAAACAGCAAACTACATTCACATGGTAAATGTTGAACAGGTCCTTGGAGTGCTGTTCGGAGATTTGTTTTTTATTATTACTGGAAAAATTAATTGGAACACGAAAAATAAACGAGATACTGTTGTTTTAATTTCTGGTTACCTAAACTTCATTACTAAACTATAGGCGAAACAAAAGAGAATGGCAACAAACAACAAGTCCACAAATCAGAACCAAATTTTTTTTTAAATAACTGCGGAGAGATGTTGAGGCAATTAAGCTACAAAATGTGTGATTTTGAGTAAATATGGGCAAATAGTTTTGCCAATTGAGTTTGAAAAGAGAGTCAGTTTGAAATTAGAAATTTTCGAAATAACTTCGAGGTATGTGATGAAAGTTGTAAGCCCACCCACGAGCCACGGCCCTATTCAGCGCAACGTCATAAAGTAATTCTGTGTTGGTATGCTATTCGGGCTTTTGAAACCCTCCCTTGCATGGTTGTTTTCGATTTTTTTGGTCAGTAGACCGTGATAGACGTACAATTTTCTGCCGGTTCCGAACGGCTAATTGAGAAAGCGCTTTTCATGGCAATGACTTTATTAACGGAGGACTTGCCAATTCCTCGCGAAAGGCGATACCCGTGGAAAAACATTTTTGCCTTTGCAGGTTAGCAGGTGGACATGCTAACCATCACGCCACGGGTACCACTGCAATTGACAGCAATTTCAAATTATACCGATTTCCCGTCTATCACGGTCTAAATAAAATAAAATAAATAGGGTGGCGCAACAGAGCGAGGAGCCCCTGGGCCTAGCTCATTTCTCACAACCAAGACTTGTTAGGGACACAACCGAGCTTGTTCGAGGTTCGGATCCCAGCAGAGGCAAAAATGTTTTTCCACGGGTATCGCTTTTCGCGAGGAATTGGCAAGTCCTCCGTTAGTAAATTCATTGCCTTGAAAAGCGCTTTCTTAATTAGCCGTTCGGAACCGGCAGAAAATAGTAGGTCCCCTCCATTCCCTCACAAAGCATGGTTGTGAGAAATGCGCTAGGCCCATTGTCTCCTCGCTCTGTTGCGCCACCCAATTTTTTTATTTATTTAGAAACGGTAATTAAGTTGTCATGTAGCGAAATGAACACATAAGAAGTTAATAGTATCTATTCTCGATCGCTGTTGAACCAGTGCCGGAGAGAAGCTGACGAGTATAGCAGCCGATAGTGTGACCGGGCTGCCAACCGCTGCCTGCTTCTGCTAAAACACGGGTCACACAAGGCTGGTTGCCAGCGGCGAGTCGAGTAGCCGCTACTGCCAGCCGCTGATCACGTTTGTGTGACCACGAAATTCACCACACTCGCTGCAAGCCTGTGACAGTCGTATTTATAAAATTTGCTTAGAACATGCTTAGACAACTGTCCAGCTAGACGATGTCTAAAGAGTTGGACAAGCCTTAGCCAATTTCGTATTTATAAATGCATTCCAATAGTCTAAATAGCACCTCAAACTATCAACTTTGAACGAAAAACTAAATGGTGGTGTTCATGATGTATCGGTACAGTACCAATGTTTGTGTTTTGATATACGAGTACAACGACTCAAAGGCTTTGAAGGAGTGTGTCGTAGGACTTGAACTAGACCAAAAAAACAGCTGATTTGACTTTGTGTTACAGCTTCTCCAAGTCTCATAAAATGATGAAATTTGTGCAATTTATAAACAAAATAGTTGAAAGTACTATTTTTTCACCTCAAAGCTCAAACTACTTAGTTTTTTCGATCTTAACACTCTCAACAGTGTTTTATAACATGTTCAACAAAATTGTTTTTTGTTGTAGCAAATGTCACGTTAGCCACAGTTTAGACAACCAATTTCGGTGTCTAAAGTTAGACATTCCTTAGAGAGCGATGAAAGTGTTTATAAATACGATTTGGAGTTGCACATTGTTCTAAGAGCTGTCCAAAGTTAGACAATAGTCATACTTTGAAATGGGATTATAAATACGACAGTGAGTCTTTAGCAGCGGCTGGCAAAATGAGAAATACATAGCATTTACTAAATTATCTCTGAAAATTTGTTGCAAATATTTCTAACTTGCTTAAATTTTAAAAACAAAGTACAAAAACCAATTCTTAACGGTCTACTGATAGAAGCTGGCGGGTAGCGTGACCAGGCTGCCATTCACTGTTTCTGTTTGCTTCTGCTAATAATGAGGAATTCTTCAACTAAATGGAAATTTATTTTAGATTTTAACAATAGATGCTCTCTTATTCCATGAATGAATGAGCTTATTTGTTGATTGTTTTAAAAATCATTTAATGGACCTATTAATTCTTTATGGAAATCCTTTTTTAGCAATGAAAAGAACCATTAGTCATGAATCAAGTATTTTCAGGAAAAAAAGAAACTAGGGCCGTATTTGAATTGTGTTAAGTTGAGAAGAGGGGGGGGGGGGGTAGGTTTTAGTTGATTGTCCTGACCGTAGGTAAATTCAGGTAGAAAAAGCCATAAAAATATAATTTATATTTATCGACGATTCTATGTAAATTGCAAAAAAAAATTTGTCACTTTTTTAGTTCATAAACTTTAGACGCGTTTTTCTCAAAACTACTTTTCCAAAGTCCGTGTTCACTGCCATTTGAAAACTACTTGACCAATTCATTTCAAACCTTATACACATTTTTGACATATAAAATACCGCCCCTCAACGTTTAGTAAAATTTTTACTTCAAAGGTTTTTCCACCCCCATAATGGCGGAATTTTAAGTATAAAATAACAGTTTACATTTGAAATGGCCGCCAAAAATTTTTAAATGCAAAATTTAAATAAATTTTTATTATCAGAAAACGTTGGTGGGAAGATTTGATCATAATTTGACAAGTTTTTCTTGATTTTTTATTTTTAAATAATTTCCAGCCGAGCTAATGGGGAACACCGCAAATTGTTTTTTTTCTCAAGAAGTTCTGGGAGAAGCTCTGTTAACGGCTTATGCTTCAATACTTCTGCATGTAAAAACTACCCTATATCGTCGAAAGTATGCTCAATAATATACGAAAGGTCCGAATAAAATTACTCAATCCATATTTAAGAAAAAAAAATTTCAAAAAAAGTCTTTTTAAAGAAAAAAAAATTTCAAAAAAAGTCTTTTTTTTTTCCTTTCAAACCCTAAACCTCCCACCCTTTAAAATGTTGGTATATTTTGTACATTCCACGATTAAGATTTGACGTTTGGTTTGCAATGGGATCAAATCTAGTCTTATGCTGAGTGAATTGGGTTAAAGGTTTGTATAACCCGCATTTTTTTTGTTAAAATTCTCTAATGGTTTTTGAAATTTCTAAGAGTAAAATTATTTTTCCTTGTTCAAGCTACTTAGTTTTCTATGCAAAACATAGCTTGAAAGATATAAAGTCAGTTTTTTGATACGAAAACGTAACTAAATTTCTAGTGGCCGAAGCCGAAGCTCCGGCTTCGGCTTCGGCCTCTCAAAAAACACTAAACCTCAAAATCGACACACATCCCTGTCATTTGAATAAAAATACGTGCCATTTGACAGCCCTCAACTCGCCCGAAAAATAACATAGGTCGAGTTGAGGTTGGTGGGCTCAGGAACACTCAGTTTGACCTTCAGGGCGTGTTTAGGCTTTGAGCTTTGACCAATGTGTGTTTTCATTTTTAGTCAATCAGAAAGGAAAATTCTTTTAGTTATTGAAGCTTCGGCTTCGGCTTCTGCTAGAAAACGACCTTCGGTCGGACACTACAAATTTCTATTCCACTTATATTTCTCGGTTTGTATCGTTTATTTGATACTTTTAAGCGAAAGTCAAAAATCTTTTTAAACAAATTCCCATCATGGATAGTTTGTTGGTTATCTACGCTAGCTTTCACAGCTGTCACTTTTGTGTAATATTTTTCAAAACACGTAATTATACATAGGTATAAGGAAATATTTTATATTCAGAATCTTATATTTTTAAAATATCAAAACATTATTTCAAGTAATTATTTTTTTCATAGTGGCACCCAAAACGAACAAATATGTTTTAGTGTTCACCATTTTCCTGTTGACTGCATTCATAGCTCACCGTTTTTCGTTTACAAACAGATACGTACAAACTTCTCTCTCTATCTTGAGAAACGTCAAACACATTTTTACCTGTTCAACAGTTTGATAAGTTTTAAACCGTGCTATTCACCTCACTAGTGTCAGAATTTAAATAAGGTTGCAATTTTAACCAACATTTTAACACACTTCACCCACACAGTGTAAACCACCATTCCAAATAATTGTGCTATTTTTCACTACAAAACCAACTATCTATTTTTTTAGGTCTGTTACTCTCTTTATTTACTGAACAGTCAACATTTAGGGGCAGTTAAAATTTTTTTTGAACCAAGTCAATTTTAAATGTATATAAGCAGTTGAGAGAAATGATGTGAGAAACACCACTAAAAAATAGAGAAAATGAACTAAGTAATGAAAAACAAAAAAAATTTTGGTCTAAAACAAAAATTTTTTTTAAAGGAAATACATTTATTCAGAGCTAAGATCTGTTCAAAATAAGTAATACTAAATGACAAACAGCGGACTTCCATTTCAGTCGAAATGTGGCATTTATATTGCTTTATTATTCAAACAATTTTTTTGCTTTTGCGAATTTGAAAGTAATTTTAATCAATAATTACTAACTTTTGACCTTTCCCACAGAAAAAACAACATTTTAATCAAATTTCCCTTTCGGGACCAAACTCCAAATTATTGTTGAACACATCAACAAAATTCACCACATCATACCCCACAACCAGATGTCGGATCTGCCAAGCACAAATCTGACATTTCCCAGTCAACATTCCACATTCCCATGTTCTGCGCATGATAACTTCCAGTCAGTTCCAGCTACACATCTCTCGTAAATAAACAACAAAATTCAGATCGGTTTTCCTTTTTTCAAGCAGCTCAACAACAACAAGAAAACTACCTCGCATCCGCTTCAGCAACCAAACTGGAAAACTGTGGCATACTGGCTCTAGTCCAGTCCATAGTTTCACAGAAACAGTTTTCTTGCCACCGAGTTCGGTAAGCTTGTCGCTTGTGTCTTTGTTTTTCGTACGTTTCTTGCATGCAGTAGAACAAATATCTTCAAACAAAATTATTTGTAACACTTTCCTCGTTCAAAATAAGTAAATATCAATAAAAAAAAACATCAATTTGTGAGTAAAAATTGTCTTTTACTAGCATTTTCCTTTATCAATTCGTCGGTCGTGGGTGGATATAGATGTGAAAGCAAAAGAAAATCAAGAAAAAATACAAGAATTGTGCAAAAGCGGCCGCGAAATGTTAATTGCCGTCTCACTCTCACTAGTCGCTGTGAAGGAGAAAAAGTGCTGCTGTTCGTTGTCATTTTTTGACAAGTGCATCTTTTAAGCAAGTTGACATTTTAATGTCAAAATATTTTTGTTTTCCACCACAAAAGTTATAAGAAAATCAGTGGAAATGAGTGTTTTAATTGTTTGTCCTTTAATAACATAGAGAAATCCCTCCGAAAGCAGCCCGATATCTAAAATAAAATGATTCTCTAAAGTGCAGTCTCAATGTCGCCGCCATCACATCAAATCTCACCCCAGCTCCCTGTTTGTGTTTGTAACTTCCAAATAGTTGCCCAAAATGCGTGCCATTCAAGTCTAGTTGTTTAAAAAGTTCAACTTTTGTGTGCAAAGTCGTGAAATATGCAAGCAAAGAAGCGCTATATTCTAGTTTTCGTGTCGTGCGCTTTCTTGGCCTACTGCTATTTCGGTGGATATCGACTGAAAGCAGCCCGTCGTCCCTCCACAGTAACTCGGTCTCGGGAAAAACTAAATAGCTTCGTTGATGTGGACTTTAGTGTTGGCCAAGAGAGCAGGGATTATCTAATAAACTTCCGTAACGATGTTAGCACCGAACAGTCGTTGTCGCCGTCGTCGTCGTTCGAGTCCAGAACTAAGTCCTGTCGAATGGAAACATGCTTCGACTATACCAAGTGCTTTGATCAGTTTCTTGTGTACGTGTACCCACCAGAGCCGGTCAATTCTCTGGGTGCTTCGCCGCCTATCAGCTCAAATTATCAAAAAATCCTCGCTGCGGTCCGAGAGTCTCGTTACTACACTCCGGACCCAGAGAAGGCTTGTCTTTTTGTGCTCGGTATCGATACGCTCGATCGGGACTCCTTATCCGAGGACTATGTCAGAAATGTTCCGTCGCGTTTAGCTCGCCTGCCACACTGGAATAACGGGCGCAACCACCTGATATTTAATCTGTATTCGGGAACGTGGCCGGATTACGTCGAGAATTCACTAGGATTTGATCCTGGTGAGGCGATATTGGCCAAGGCCAGTATGAGCATACAGCAGATGCGTGACAACTTCGATGTTAGCATACCATTGTTTCACAAACAGTTCCCATTAAGGGCTGGCAACACGGGTTTTGTGCAGAGCAATAACTTTCCGGCCAACAAAAAGTATTTACTGGCGTTCAAGGGAAAAAGGTGAGTTAACAAATTTGCATTTACAATCTTGACCAACAATCTTCAACTCATGCCCATGCCAAAGTTCCAAATTTAAAGAAAGAAAAAAAAAAACCCACCCAGAACGTGATTTGCCACTTGTCACGCACAAAATCCCTACAAAGTGGCCAGATTCAAGTGCCAAATGGCATTTCCAGTGTTTTTTCTGTTGTTGTTGTCGTTCTTGCTTTATCTATGAATTATTGCCGTTTAGATACAAGCAGGCAACATGTCGATGCATGGGATTAGAGATTTGGAAAAGTTCCTACATCCCACGGCTGTTTTTTGATTTTTTTGTTGTGTTGTTTTATTGTTCGTAGAGAGAAAACATAACCGGAACGGACGTCTTAATGTCAGATTCGTGGTTGTTCATATTTTATGATAGCAATCATCAATTTAGTGAAAATCCAATTAAAGTTTTCATCGTGTATCTTCGTTGTAGTTGTCGTTATTGGTCATTGCTTTGATTTGTATTGGAGTGGGTTTCTTAGTGTAACAAGAATCTATCGTGACTTCAATTTTATCGAAATTGTCTCACTCCAATTGCAGCAGTCAAGGTTGCCCACTCCTGTTGAAACCGACCTACGAGCTCATCCTCAAGGTTAAAAATTTAATCTAAATGATGGGCTGTTCGTTGGAGGAAATACTTGTCAGAGTCATAAGCTGTTTGACTTGCTCTCATGGTAGTGGCCACTTATTGGAAAGATGACGTTGGTACGACGCGAAAGTTAATCAACTCAGGATTCAGAAATTCTTACCTGTCTAGCTTCTGTTTATTTGAACACACTCGTGGCTGTGATTTGAAAGGAGTCATATAAAATTAAAGTGATTTGCAGGTGGGTCTGGAAGCAAGTGAAGGAGTTGATTAAATTCGAGTCAAGGCAGCACACGTGAGTCATCAAATGCACGTTATAACAAAAATTGAGAGTTTTATTTCGAAATCACAGCAGGAACTTACAACTGAGGATTGTTAAATGTTTTCACTGGAGTGGTTCATAACTTATATACTTTTGAGTAGATTTTTACATTTTCTTTAAAAAAAAGTCGGGTTCTTGTAGCAGGTAGGAAATTAAGGAATCTAAAGGAATGAGAAGGAGTAACGCAAGTTTGGCAGTCAACAGAAAAATGCGAATTAAGTCGAAAAATATGTGTCAAGTGTTTTAGTGATGTTTACATTTTCGTGAAGGTTGTTTGTGTGTTAATGACACTGGGGCATGAAGAATAAATTTCAACCTCTATTTCGGAGAAGAAAAGAACATTTAAGCTTGTAACCTACTTTAAGGGTCATAAAGTCAGTTTTTTATTTTCGTCAATTTTGGAGGCCTGACAGGCACCCTTTTTTTTTTGTTTTTTTTTTAGCAGTCATTGAAGATAAACAGGCAAAGTCCGTTTAGAGTTTTATTTTGCTTGACATTTATGTAATTTTTTTTTGCTTGAAAGTTTTGCTTTGTAAGGTAGGCACGTAGCTACCAAAATTGAAGGGTCTGTCTGTGATTCCAGAGTAAATTTTAAAACTTCGGAATAGATAGATAAATAGATAGATATACATATAGATATTTATTTATTTATTTACTATTGCCATGAAAAGCGCTTTCTCGATTAGCCGTTTGTAACCGGCAGAAAATTGTAGATTCCCTACATTCCCTTACAGGGCATGGTTGTGAGAAATGCGCTAGGCCCTGGGGCTCCTCGCTCTGTTGCGCCACACTGTTTATTTATTTATTTATACCAAAACTACTTCGAATCTCCTTGAGGCCAAGTAGAGCTTTTAAATCCAACATTTCACAATATTCTGGAGCTTAAAAGACATAACATGTTGCCAATAAGAGAGCTTTCAGAAGAGGCACATGAATCAACAAGGTACAAAGACTACAAGCAATATCGATACGCAAATACATTCAAATTTTCACAAAAACAACAAGATCGAGATTTTTTGCTAGCTATATCATCGGGTCTACTTGTTTCATTTTTCAAGCATATTCGATCCAAAAAAGAGCTGAAAAAAAGTTATTGCCCACAGAACGATTATTGAATGTTGAAAATGATGATAATAAATTTTGCACTGAAAACTAGTAGTAGTAGTTGTAGTAGTAAAACTAGTAGTAGTTGTCAGGACCGAGTCCATAACGAATACCTAATCGAAAATCCCAGATAATAGAACTTTTTTTTCAAAAAATAAATAAATAGAATCTTATTTTTACATTTTTTATTTGAAAAATTAAAAAAAACAATACAATAAATTATTCCATAAATTCCAAAAATTCATTCGGTAGTTATTTTTGCGTACATGTATTGTATGTACTTGTAAATTACAAACTCACAAGATGTTCCAATAGAAACTAAGGCAAATTGAAAAAAATTGGAAAATTGTGGTATTGTTGTTTGCCGTTGAGATTTTACTCGTTGTTTTTCTTTGAGTAAATTAATGTTTATTCGGTGAACTTGCATTATATCCTGTTGTGTCGTTGCAGGACAATCCAACTCTTCTAAAAAACTTTAAAGTTTAGAACTTGCCTCAACAGCATCAACCATTAGAATTTTTGTAATTTAAACATCATTTGATTCGTCAGGAAGAACTTCCGGAGGATTATTTCCATAATTTCGTTCTCTGATGAAACAGCAAATGGTGAGGCATTCACATCTGATGTTGTTTTCCATTGGTTTCACTCGGGGAAGTACTCATTCATTAAAAACCAATGTAACACCCAACATTTTTTCTATTCAGTTTAACGTAAATGCCTTTGTGTGAATGAAACACCTATGGCTCTTAAAACAACATTCTTTGAAGACAATTTTCTTTTTGACGTTTGCGTAACAGTAGAATTGATAAGGTTTGACCAAGTTTGGAATTATAGGTGTTGTTGAAGAACGTGATTCCTCTTCGGCTTTGCGCAACATGTGTTAGTGCTTCTTGAGTGGATTCTCACTTCAAATTAAGAAGTGGCTGTCATTCCTCAGAATCATGAGAAGCGATCTTTTTGCACTAATAGAACGGTTTAAGAATTCTCCTGGACGCTTCTGAACGGTTCTTTTCGTCCAATGGAAACTGACATAAGTCTACCCAATTTCTTCTTGATCAGCACTTGACCCTTCTGTCATTGATAAATCAATCAGGATTCCACCCTGTGAAATGAAACAGATCATTGGTAAGAAAATAATGCGAAAATCCAATGAAAGATGGGAATGCCTAGATTCCTGTGTTACTTCCAGGAAAATATGGCCGAAATATGATAAGAAAGAATCTGAAAAGCTGCTATCATTGAATAGACCTTCATTGCGAATGCTTATCAGTATCATAACTGGCCATAACCTACTAGGTTATCACAAAAAAAAAAAAAAAAAAATGGGTCTTTGCACCGATGACCTATGCAGAGGATGCAATGACGAAGATGAACATGAGGATACAACTCACTTCCTTTGTCAATGCCCAGCACTCTGCCATATTGGGAAAAAATTTCTAGGCAATTACTTTTTCAATGAACTAGAAGAATTATCAGACGCTTCAAAAAGCAGCCTGTTAAACTTCACTAAGGCCACAAAATGGCCAAATACAGACCAGACATAAACTCATAGGTTTCTAGGACGTTACAATACGTCAGGGTATCACAATGGATCTACATTGATCTAAGTGTGACGGAAATAAGATCAACCGTCAGCCCATTCTACCTAACCTAACCTAACTTACCCAATTTCTTATTGCACCAAAATCCTCTGCGACTTCCATAATTGCTAAACCTTCGTCAGTGGTATCTTGATTCGAGGAAGTTTTAAAATGTCGATGATGTTAAAAACTATGAGTTTTTCATTTCGATAAAACTTACCCTCTTACCAATTTTGCCAATAACCATCAACTTGGGCTTATGAGTTCCTGAAGCATTAGAACATACATACATATGTACCGGTACAGTGAGTTATTCCTTCGATTCTTTATACCCCTCAAATGAACGCTCGATGTTGCATGCCAAAGTGTTTGGGGGCAAACATTTTCAAAAAAGAGTAGTTTCATCGACATTATAAATTTGCTCATATATTAAATTCACTTTTTTAATGAGTTCAGACAATTCTTCAACAAAAAGCGTAGCAGCTTCGAAGTCAACAGATTCTTTTTCCCCTATCGCTTTTAATCGACGAATTCCAAGGCGGTTTTTGAATTTTTCCAGCAATCCTTCAGAGTATCCATAATCATTTGCCCTAAAATTGGAACTCCTCGAAATCGTTTTTATCGAAACCATTCATACGTTGCTGCATCCACTTTGAGATTTTTCGAACAAAACAATGCACAACTCGAATAATGTACCATCCCGTTACTTCTTTTTGCGTGCCTATTAATGCAGCAGATACAGATACTCCGTTAATTTTAAGAATTGAATAAAGTTGTTCGGCCTTGCTCTCATGTTACGGTTACGGATAGTAGAGTTTAAACAATAGACAGAAAATTCTTTTACTAAGAATAGATTTTTCTACGGATATTAGAGTTTGTTATGTTAGATGTTTTCACCGAAAATTGAGCGTCCCGGTTAATCGATTTCCGAATAAAAAAGAGTGTTCAATGACCTGTTCAGAACAGTTTCAGACAGAAAAGATCAGCCTTTTGGTGTACAATGAGAAATTTTCTGTTCTTTTCTGATCTTTTTTGTGTTCAATGAGCTGTCCTAGAACAGTTTAGCACAGCATTTTCTGCACCTCCTCTTGAGCAAGTGCAAGATTGGTGAAAACTGTCAAAAGCAGCTGTTTACTTTTTGCTCGTAGTATTTTAAGCGCATTGTAATTTTAATTTGTTGTGAAAAGTTCAAAAAAATTTTAAAAAATCAGGAAAATAGCACCTAACCCTGTGCTGAAAATAAAATTACTTATTCGTGACGAAAATACGCTAAATTAAATTGATATCAGAAAAAGAAAAATTGGTGGTTGTTTTTTTTTCGTTTTTGTTGTTGCTTTTTTTGACAAGTTTGCTTGTTCTAACTTGCCTGACGTTTTTCACTGCTTCTGTGCTGTGCTGTGCTGTTCTGATCTAAAAAAAAAGCCATTGAACACATCTAAAAAGTTTCAACTTTACTTACATTCCATTTTATTTTAAAAGTATACATTTTGAGTTTTTATTTGATTTGATTTTTCTTGCGGCTTTTTACTTTTCACTTTCATAATTATAAAACGTATAACTCAATTAGTTTATAGCTTTAAAGCAGGGATTCCCTAATTATTTTGAGCAAGAGATCCTTTTTCCGAAATGAACTAATACCCTATACCGTATAGCCCCATAGCCAAATTATAAAAAATCCTGTCTCTAGTTTTTTACTTGCTTTTATAGGTACCTACTGGGTATGTATAAGCAAGTTTTGCAATCGTGCAGAAAAAAAATTTTGAGATAACAATAAAACAAGACATTACGACAGTAGCGAATACGAAAAAAGTGGATTCTCTAATTCAATCTATCTTTCTATTTGTCCGTCAGTATATGGATCCACAGCCTGAACCATTTGCCGGATTTTTTTCAAAACTTAAAGTTATTTTTGGAATTGAGTTTCTAGATTTTGAAATAACGGTACCTGCCCACCCAATATCATAATTCTTTAATTTAAAAAATTTGCAGTTTGTTAAGTGGGTAAGCTTGACTTAATTTTCTCCTCAAAATCATACAAAATAAGCAGGCATAAAATTCAATAATTCATAATTAATTAATGAAAGTTACTTAAAATCGTGCTTTTAATTGAGAAAAAAACAGTAAATTCACAATTTTGCAATTAATGCGATGGATGAAGTTGGTGACTTTCTACCAATTAGCTAGATCTGGTTTAATATTGTTATACGCGCTTTGTCTTTCTGATAACCGAAAAAGAGAGGCGTAAAGAGAGGTTAAAAAAACAAAAAAAAAGTGTCAGGTTTTTAAAGTGAATGTAAAGTCTACTCAAAAAAATGTATATTTAAATAATCTGACAATTTGAGCGGGGCCATAAGTAATGGCTGATTTTTAAAAATGTAAAAAAAAAGTGACCTTGAAATACTCGAGCGCATCAGATTTTTATACAGAGTGATCAACTTGATGTCTTCGTCCTCCAGGATGATAATCTGACAATTATATGGGGGCGTACTCTTAGTCTGACAATTTGAAAGTAACAATTATTTGGCGTTTCTTTTTTATATTACTGGATGCAATAAAAAAAATATGTACACATACAAATTTTGATTTGAAATTTTGTTGAAAATACTAAAAACAAAAATTCCTGAAAGTTTGAGCTCTTAATATTAATTTTAAATGCTCGATCAAGAGGTGTGAAGATTTCCCATTGAAAATACACGGCAACTCTGATTTTTTATTTTTAAATTTCTATAGCTTAGCGGCATTTCATGAGATTGGGATCGCTTTAACCAAAGATCGTTTTTTCTCAAAATTAAACGCTCTACAAAAGTGCTCATTGCGGCAAAGTCGTTACTCACACCGGCGACGTAGTACGGGCCACTAAACCAGATTTTTCCATAAAATTCACGTTTTTTCGCTGTTATCTCGTAAATAACAAAAGCTATGGAAAAATTATAAACTACAAACTTGTAGAAAATTTAGTTTAAGTTTTTTAAAGGTTTTTTAGACCAAATTGCTAATATCAATATTAGCCGCGATCGCCTCAAGAAAAATGTCAGATTATATGTTTTCCGTAATCCTGATAAGAACCTTCAAAATAAAAAAAAAAATTAATCGCGCTCGAGTATTTCAAAATGTCGATTTTGTTTACATCTTTGTGACTCGCCTACTTACTTAGGCCCCGCTCAAATTGTCAGATTATTGAAATATACACTCTTCTGGATGTAATCAACCTACCATCTCTTAATCTAACGCGCTTGAGTTTTTCTGAGGATCGACTTTTTTTTACTAATCTGACGGGCTGCCCTCAACGAACGCCCCAACATTAAGGTTTCATATATGGTAGGAGAGGAGTACATTACAGGGTGCAAGGTTTCTCCCCATATGATTTTCTGACGCGCTCGAGTAACGCGCAAAATGCCCTCTTGGACTCCCCTACTATTAAGTTGTAGTCTTAAATCTCTGCGTTCGTTGGCTTTCAAATTGTTTCCTTTTTTCGTCAAAATTTTTACAACCACACTTAAGACTTTTAAACCAAATATGATGTTTTACGATGCGATGAGATATTTTTCATCAATGTTCCACAATGCAGTATATTGAGTTTCAATGCTGCGCTGCAACCAGAACTTTTGATAGTCTTCATTGAACTTTTGCTTATACGCTTCGTCAGTTTTGAAGGTGATCAACTCTTATTGCATTATCACATTGGATTCTTCCATGGTTTTCATGCTGTACGGATTTATTATGTACTGAGAAATTTGTAAATTCAAAAGATCTTCAAACCTCTTGGTAAAATCTTTGTGTAGCACGTTCAAGTGACTGACATTTATGATCGTCTTGAAGGATTTCTGATGGTTTTGACAAATGCGGAAACTGTAAGTATTCTTTTTTTGTTTAAATTTTGTTTATAAGGAATCAGTTTTCCCACAAACGCCGCCGCCGATGTAACTGATTTTGTTTTGATCCATTTGAGATTGTCACTGTTGTGATTTCTGTTAAGAAAATTGAGTTGATTTTCTCAAAAACACTTATTTATACCGGAATTGACGCACCTGCAGCATCATAAATACTATGGATATTGGATAGTATCGAAAAATTATACCTGAATTATGCAAAAACGTATGCATGCACTTCCTAACAAGTCATCAGATATCAGATCAAAAATTTGATCAAATAGAGTAAATCTTTTTAAAACTACTTACGAACAGTTATTTACAGACAAAAAGGGTCAGGATTGGAAAACCGAACGTACCTCAATAAAAATGTAATTTTGTTCTATGTAGTACATATTTGTGTAGTTAGTCTTGTGGTGTATCAGCCAAATGGTCTTTGTCGCCCGGCTGCAACCCCCCTACTCCGCACATTTATGTGTGGAGTAGGTTTCATGTAAATGTAAATGTAAAAATGTAATTACATCAACTATCTATACGTCCAAAAAGTAGGTACATACTTATGTACGAAAAGAAATTTGTTGATTTTTTTTTTTAAGTGCAAAATAACGGAACACTATCTTAAAAGTGTGAAACCCGTGTCGTGATGGTTAGCATGTCCTGCGAACCCATAGGTTCGTGGTTCGAATCCTAACAGAGGCAAACATGTTTTTTCACGGGTATCGCCTTTTGCGAGGCACTGGCAATTCTTCCGTTGGTAAATCCATTGTCATGAAAAGCGCTTTCTCGATTAGCCTTTCAAAACCGGCAGAAAATTGTAGGTCCCCTCCATTCCCTTTCAAGGTATGGTTGTGAGAAATGCGCTAGGCCCTTGGGCTCCTCGCTCTGTTGCGCCACCCTATTTATTTATTTTTTTATCTTAAAAGTTTTAAATAAGAACATGTGTTAAGGGGTCAATTGGAGAACCCCAAAGAGCCACTTAGGAAATAACTGCTTTGAAGGATATACCAACCTAGAACCTACTAATGCGCCACAAAATGAAAAATTATATTTTATATTTCTCGCTGAAAATATTTCTGAAATTTGTTTGTTAACTTTTAGCATCCACTTTTGTTATCCTTTTGCTTTCGAACATCTTGTGAATTATAAAATAGCCACAGACTTTTTTCTGCAAAATTAAGGACTAATTTTTAAGGTTTATTTTAAGTTTTTTTCTACGAAAATCTCGCTTCAGTCAAAGATTGCAAAACAACCTTGTGAATAATTTGTTTTTAAATTTTATTTCTTTTACTTTTATAGCCTTGGAAATTTCTTTTAAGGAGAAAAAAATGTGCGTTCAAAAGGTACGATTTGTCAATTGGGACCACAGTGCGCCGTTTAGGTAAAAAAGAAGATCTGGTAAATTGGACTTTGTTAATTAATTTTGAGTTTTTAATAAAGAAATCGCTGGATGTACGAATAGAAAAAGTAAAAAAAAAAAAAAAACAGAAAAAACCCATCGCAATCTAGCGCAAATATTTTCAAGCCAAAATTGTTCGGTGGACTCAACCTTGTGTCTACCTCCTTGACAGGTGCATTTCACGTCTCACTCAAAACCGGATAACGATTGGTAGTCGTTTGACGAAATGATTTGTTTCCTTCAACATATCACCAATTAGTTCAGAAAATATTAAAAAAAAACAACAACAACAGATTGACGAGATCACGAAACTGCGAAAATCAAAAAGTTCACAGAGACTTTGAGACGCCAACTCAAGACTTAATTTTCTTTGTTTGCTTCTAAACACGAAGCTTCTTCAGAAGCATTGTCATAGAATTAAGTCCAAATGGACTTCTGTTCATTAATATTAAGCTTGCGGCAACACATCCAAACACATTCCCTTCAAATCTCAATCATAAATGACTAACAACTTCAACACACTCGTTGTTTGGCCATAAATTAAATATTCATCAACGATAATGAGCCTGGAAGGCCTCATTTATCCTCTGAATAACTTAACACAATTCTTAAACAGCTAGGTATACTTATATCTGGTAAGATGAAGATAAAACTTGTTTGTAACTCAAAAGAGAATTATAATTAATCTCGTCTATTGTTTTAATTACCTACCTAGTTCTCTTATTACCATAGAAAACATGTTAATAAATTAATTTCACCACTCGAAGGAGATTGAAGAGTTTTGGAATGTTTTATGTAAAGCGTCACGCACACCTAAGGCACCTTAACACGAAAAGGTGACGTCTCACAAGTGTTGCATTTGATTTCATATACGATTAGATAGGTAAACGCTCGCTGCTTTCAATTCCAACTCATGCTATTGGCCTCATTCTAAAAAAAAGTGGATCAGTTTTTATGATGGCTTCATAGTACGAGAATCTCTTTTCCCCATCAAAGAACAGATACAATTTTAATCCAACACCATATGACGAGATATTCCATTTCTATGAGGAGCAATAAAAATAATTGAATTTGATCCGGATCAAGTTTCTATGGCGCTTTATACATCAAAAGCAAAATCCATTCAAATTGCTGACATACATTTGTTGACGCTTAATACCTGTCCCCATATCTGACCACACATTTTCCATTTTCCAAAGTATTAACTGCGTTCCATTGATCAAAACAGAAATAAAAAATTAAAACATTTATTTTTTTGCTAGAACGAAATTGCTTACTCCATTTAGTACGCAAAGGGATTATCTGTTTTCGTTGTATAGAAGATCTACACAGACGACCACCCCCTGCCATATCATCCCTTGCTGACTGTTTACGTCATTTCAAGCCTCGCTGAATAAACAAAACAGAAACATTCCTTTTTGTATATTACGCGTAATAATTATTTGTTGAAGCGTGTGTTATTTTTGGTTCAGAGCTCTGTGAGCGTGCTCTCGACGACAGCAGATTCTTTTTAATTTTTATGGTTTTTTTTTCTATATTTATATCTTTACAGCGAGCGATTCCCTTGCGACATTTATTTTGCCCCCAACCCTGCTCCTAAATGTAGAACGATTTGAAAGCAATCTGGGGATAGTCGGTCGTAAGGAAAAGTTTTAGCAAAGCAACGACTTTATGGTTATTTTTTTGTAGGGCAACTTTGCTGAAAATTGATTTTTATGTTGCATCCACAAATCAGTCCACTAACCTAACTCCCACCCAGTGGTTATGACCTTCAGCAACTGTGTGGGAAAAAAGGAAATTCTTTTCAAAAAATAATAACAATAATAACATGTAATTTGAAATTCTAATGAAGTGCCTAAATTGGCTCCTTCCAGAATCCCCCTTCTGCCAGCACTTACGCGCAGGAATATAAAGCATCCCTTGTGTAGCTTTGTATAGTGAATATCTCTCGGCAGTTACTATTTCTGCTTTTGCAGCACATCCCCCCTTCCCACCATTGCCACAAGTTTAATAGTTGTAAAATGAAGAGGAGAAAGAGGAAGTGAAATGAATAAAATAGAGTGCCAACAAAAAAAGAGGGCAGAAAATCCGATCTGAATACAGTACCTACTTCCATCACCCCCTTTCACTAAAAAAAAAATTAAATTGTGAATGCAAAATTGAAATGAATTTGGAGAACATCCAGCTCTTTCACTAGAAAAAGAAGGAAAAAAAGCAAGGGGACAGGGCGAAGGACAACAGCAGCGCGCAAGTATGCTGAAGTCAGCTGCCTCCAATTTAAGTCAATTTCGTGAACGTGCTTTCTAAATTGAAAAATTGTCTCGATATACATCTTCTTGACGCGCGGTATGTTTTCATTGTTCGTATGACACAAATCCATCTTTCCTCCACTGCCGCGCACTGGTGGCCCATTGCACAATCAACCTATAGTCGGTACACCAGTCAGAACCAGCAGCTGTAGCTTTAACTAGAAGAGAGAATAGAAAGGCCAGTTTCTCGGCCCAATATCGGTACACAAACACCCCTTTTTTCCAACTCTGCTGGAGCTGATTGAGCCAAAGCCAAGTCGGCAAACAACACCATCCAGCAACACTATCAATGGTGGTTTGTGTTTTGTTGTGTGCCGCCTCTGTGTGGATTGATGATGGGATATATCTTTTTTGGCCATTGTGAATGTGATGTGACGCTTAAGGCGAGAGATGAGAAACTTGAAGTGAGATTGGAACGATCTGATATCAATCGTTGTAGTCCAATCCGTTTTGTGTTAAAGTTACACTGCTGCCGCGTGCAATTTACGTGGTGGTATACTTCTATGAGTATCTAGGCATACTTATGGGCTTTACTGTGTTGCTTAAAAGTTTACAGCCACTTATTTTTATGGCATTTCATCGGAATTTAGTGGGGAGATTGTAAAAAGGTTTTCTGTCTACTTCTCCGTTCCTCTCTTTTTTCTTCTGAAATGACTGATAGATTTGAATGAACATTTTTTTCTTTCGACTGTCTTATTTGGAGCCTGTCAAAGTGAGATTAGCTTTGAATGAAATTTGAATTTGTAACGAATGTCTCTGTGGTATGCTAACCACATACTTGTCACAAAGAATATTGCTTGAATAACTCTACAAATGTCAGTCACCCTTTCGATTAGGATATGTGTAACAATTCAATGTTGGGTAGATATTTATATTTGAATGAATAAAATGACAGAGAATGGAACGAAATGACAATTTGTATCCTCATTGGAACTGCGATGCTTTAGAGTGATGTATTCAACCAACGTGCATAGAAAAATTGTATTCGACGTTTACAAATGCACTGTTGACATAATTGAAAGGGGACTGTGTTCATCAATGTCACAATAACATTTAAGTGTTACTGACATGTTTTAAAGTGGTTGTATCAGAGATTTACATATCATTTCATTCTCTGGAGTACTTAAGTCGTCTATCATGTAAGTAAGAACTCACTTCTGTTCGTGTCAAATAGCCAAAGATAGTGTGGTGCGAATTTAATGAAAATGACCTGCATTTTTCAGTCGAAAGAAGACGTTTTCTAACTCCAGCTAAACACCAAAAATCTAACATTATGTGATGTAAGGTGTTGGTAATCTGAAAACTTCTTTGCAAAACTCTACGACTCAGTCTGAGTAGTGGGGTGTCATAAAAAAAGGCGAAACTTTGAAATGAATGAAGCCATAAAAAACAGCTTTTAAGTTCTATTCTGAACTATTTTATTAATAATGAACTAATTCTATCTAAGATTCGGAGAGTAGATGGCCTTTGTTTTGGTTTTTTAGAAAAACACAAACAAAAGCTCGAGAAGGATGAAGTTGAGTGCATATCTGTCCACCATTACCCCCGAAATAAGTAAACCAATTACGATTGGCGAAAAATATCTTTGGAGTGGAATTACTTTCAGAAGACTTGGCATTTTCTCGTAAAATGTTATACTCGTCAAAAAACAATTTGATGTTTCTGGGAACCTCGAAAACGTAATAGGCAGGCAGACACAGACACGCTAAATATTTCGCCGAGGGAACCGCTTATAGAAAATTCTATTATTTCTTTTTATTTGTTGTACTTCTTTTGAGTTCATCTGAAAAATCATAATAGTACAATTTTTTATTGCGCGCTCACCGACACCCTGAAAGCGACATGTTGAAGGAACACCAGCAGAAAAAAAACAACATGATATAAACTGAGATTTTAAACCGACAGCCAAAGAGCGACATGGTGAATGTGCACCGACGGCCAAAAGCGACTTGATATAAGCTGAAATTTTAAACCAACAGTTGAAAAGCGACATGATGAAGTAACCTGTAATTTTTAAATACAGTCAAACCTGGATAAGTGAGAACTGGATAAGTGAGAAAACTCTATAAGTGAGAGTAATAGCCAGGACCCGACATTTTAAGCTCCCAAAACCTCTATTAGCGAGAAACAGAAACCTCTGTAAGAGGGAGTCGTTTTTCCCTCATTGACCATTCTTCCATTGTTTTTGTATTGTTTTCTCGTCAATATTGTACCCATTCTATTTCGTCGAACTAAAAATTTTTTGTTATTTTATCGCATTCTTTTCGAATGGACACATGCCCCTGTGTACCGTCCTGTTTGTCGGACCTACTCAAATTATAATTATCAATTGCGAAGGAAAGTTCAGTTCTGCATCATGTCAAAACGGAAAATTCTCTATTTTTCCTCTATAAGTGAGAAACGCTACACATGTACCTGCATTAGCGAGAAACTCGGGTTAGTGAGAAACCTCTATAAGCGAGAATGAGATTGTGCTCCCTTGAACTCTCGCTTATCCAGGTTTGACTGTATATATATTTCGATATATTCATCGATATATCGACAGCCAAAAAGCGCCGTGATAAAGGCACATCGGCAGCCCAAAAGGGACAAGATGAAGGCAAGCTGATGAGAAAAATATGATGAAGGCACATCCACAGAGAGCCTGTGACTTTGAATTATACCGACAACCAAAAGGCTGCATGATGAAGGCAACCGAAAGCCTTTGACTTTTAACTATACTAACAGCCAAAAAACGACATAATGAAACCACGCCGACAGCCGAAAACCAACGTGATGGAGGCACATCGGCAGCCCAAAAGCAACACGATAAAGTGATATGATGAAGGCACATTGACAACCAAAGAGCGACATTGTAAAGTCAAATGTGACTTTAAATTATACCAACAGCCAAAAAGCAACATGATAAAGGCGTACAACCGAAAAGTGATGTAGTGTAGGCACATCGGCAGCCAAACATGCGACACGCCAAAAACCAAAAAGCGATATTAAAAAAGTTGAAAAGAGAAACAAGAATAGTTCGGAGAGTGTATTGCGTACGGTAGTGGATGAGATTGTGACAGTTGGATGATTCATTTCTGCTCGCAGCTGTTCGATGTCATCAATTTGGTTGCAATTCTTCTCACACTAGATAGGATTTTCTCTTTGACATACGTCATACGCGATGATATCTTTGGCTATTTTTTTCTCATGTTGTTTTGTTCTTGATGGCTTAAAAAAAACTGCAAAATTATCAAAATAGTTAAGAAACGTAGTTTTTAGCTATCTTTTTGGGGTATTTCTTTTCAATGGCTTGTGTTCAGGAGCGTGTAACACAATATTACAAGTATTTCAAATGCAAGTGAATTGAAGCAAAAGCATTACACTTTTGTAAACGAAAAGAAACTACAAAAATAGGCAGTTATTTTTGCAAGTATGTATAATCGGCCAATTCTTCCAGTGGAAAATTTTGTTATTATCAACTTTATGTAACTCACAGCTACACATAAAGAAAAAATTGAGTTTCGTAATCATCAATCGTAAAAATTTACAAGTAATGTAATGATAAAAAAAAATAAATTTTTCTTTTCTATGAGCTTAGCAATGCACTTTACCACTGAACAAATCAATGTTAAGCATTTTTAAGGACAAAACTGTACCTAAGCATCCTGAAAATGTAGGTAGGCCAATGGCGCAAGGAAAGTGGTTTCGAGGTCAAAAGTCATGATTTGGGTTTTCGGGTGGATAATAAATCTTGTGAAAGTTTTGCTGAGTGCTCCTTTTAAAGTTTTTACAAATCTACTCGTTTCACATTTTTGGAGGAAAGATGCCTTCAGCGAAGGTTCAAACTCTGAAAAAAATAATTCTCTCTAATTGTGTCGATACGAGGTGAAATGAATTTGAAAATTTGGTGGGCTTAGAGAGGCCTGAAGTTGTATTCATTCCTTACACGTTTCTACGCTCCGGTTTGGTACTGACATGGACTAAGAAGACCACAGGCTCATGCGGGATGGGATGTCATGCCACACAGCCTATAATCACTATGCCGCGATCAATCTTCAAACCCAATCACTCAAAATTGCCAAATCGCGTTATCAGTCATCTTGGCGTAGTCAATTGGCTTCCCGGAGCTGCAATTTGACCTCTCCTCTTTTCACTAAACTATAGACTTTTAACCCTACAAAACCGGCGATAAACGAATTCCCGGTATTTTCTCAATACCGATTCCGTTTGAAAATGTAGGAAATGCGTTAGTCCCCGAAGTTTTCAAAGCTTTGATGCGCCACCCTGGATTTGGACTGAATCGATTCCGTTCTATTGAGAACTTAGGTACCATAAACCGAAGAAACAAAACAGCCAATGTTTTTGTCGCATAAAAAAGGAAAAGCATAGACTTGATAAGCAGCTACATATATACTCAATTAATATTCAGTTAGCTGCTGCTGGAAGATCGTAGAACTACAGAGTTGTTAACAATGACGGTTTGCTTTGTAAGTGGCCAGCTACTGGAGACGGCCGGAGATAGGCGTCACTGCTTTAAGAAGAACGAACAGCTTCAACCTGTTCTTTTCAATTGTGTAGTTTTTTGTATTTTTTTTAAGTACCTACAAATTTAAATAAGATTTTTTTAATTCTCAAACATTTATTTTAGTTAAATCAAAAATCGCTCGCAATCGGCTTAAAATTTTTCAAAAGCAACGAAAAGCCAATTTGTAATACTTGGTAATTAAAAGGTTAAAACCTAAACCCTATTAGTCTTACTATGTAACTCGATCCTTCTCCGCAGTTCTTTAGGGGAGGAGTAACTAGGAAACTTGATCGACACTTGGAAGTTTTTATCAAAAGCACTGCTGGGAGAATTTGAATCCGATTCATTTTTCATTCTCATTGACACTTAAAAGTTGTTTCAAAAATAACTTTTGAATGATTCGAAAGACCGATCAACATTATTTGCCGTTGTACGGACGCATCATTAAAGCCTAACCAAGGCATTTTATTTGATGAACCTTGCTTTAGTTTCTTTCTTTTTTCATGACGATTTATGCAAGACTAGGTGCTATTTATGGCCTTTTGAATTGCTAAGTCCGATGGCATTCAAAACTTTAGAAAATGTTTTTTTTACAAGACTGTATCCAATTCATTGCAGTTGAGTTCAATAGAAACTAATCAGTTTTAGCAATCCTAAACATTTTTTAAGCTAAACCTCAAACAAAAGTGTCCTTGTTCAGAAAGCCCTCGGATGGGCATAAAATCTTAGACAAGAAAGCAAATTGAATAACATAACCACAAGTATGAACAATGAGATAAAATTTCCTTCTACTGCCAAAAGTTATTTCTAATGGAACTATTACCGATATCAAAGACAAAAGTTCGGATTTGAAATGTAGAATAAATGCAATAAAATGTGTAGTGGGATTCTCAACAACAGAGGCAAATTCAAGGATGGAATGACAAATACTAGGTACGTTACTTGCATACAATTCATTGTGGGCCTCAGGATTCAGATTAGGAAACCTCTCATTGACTTTGATTTTGAAACTGTAGAGGTAATCGAACTGACGTTTAAGGTTGAGCTTTACATCGAATATGATAACGAGGTCACTTATGATGTGGGCTATTTCAGGAAATACACATGGTAGAATATGATACCTAAATACAAATATCTATGTACAAAATGTTATGCAATCTGTCTGCATAACATTTTTTAAATTGTCATGTATTGTTTTAGGAACTGTTTACCTCCCAAAAACCGTAGAGCATTTCAATAGTTTTGCACTTATAATCGATTATTAAAATCCGGCACAACATAATTTGAATTTATGTGGGCCAATCATTACGCAACAACAAAAAACAATTGGAACCCAATAGCAACCTAAAGGGACACTTTTACCAAGCACCAATGTCTTGCGACCATACAAATGAGATTCAATCCAATCAAAGAACACATATAAAGGGTCCGGCAAATAACTTTTTTTTTTTTTTTGAAAATGATCGCAAAACATCGAGTGTAGCTTTGGCTGTGTGGCACGTAGCGCCGGCCGTCCTGTTGAAACCAAATGTTGCCAATATCCTCCTCTTAAATTTTTCTGAACTCGTTCAACAAGGCGCGATAACGATCGCCGTTGACTGTAACGGCCACTCCTTGCTCATTTTCGAAAAATTACCCAATTATGCCTCTGGACCAAAATCCGCACCAAGTTTTAAGTAGTTTTTTTTTTAATAAAAATAGGATATCAGAACTTAGGGCTTAGTCTAACTCTCACAAGCAAACCTTGTGAGCAAATCGAAAGGACTTCGACAAATTTTTTCCCGATTCTGAACTAAATAATTGAATAGGCTAACGCAAGAGAGTGGGGAGCCCCCGGAAAATGGGGAACCTACGGTTTTTTGCCGATTCGGCGGGCCGAGAAAACAGTTTTTATGGCATGAAATTACTATCAGGGAAACTGCTAATTCCTCACGAAAGGCGATGCGATGGGGGAAAAAACTTTTTTCTTGATATTTTTGGGATTCAAACCTCGAACCTGAAAGTGGAAAGTGTTACTATTCTCGGAAGAATTGACAATTTGCGAAAGGCCTTTGGTGCTCGAACCTCACACCTAACACGCTAATCATAAAACCAGGGCCGCCATCCCAGCCTAGATGAGTACAGAGTAACAAAAAAGGGAATCGAAAAAAGGAAATAAAGTTGCACCGTTCCTTGATTAGCGTATTTCAATAATTAATGTCATTTTACGAAACTCGGTAAAAAAAAGTGAGGTCAATTTTGAATGTTGGCTGGCTCTGCACTGCGGCGCGCCGTTTCCTGCCTTTCACTTCTCTTTGTTTCTTTCAAAGTTCCAACAATGAGCTCGTAACCTGAAGAGTCTTTCGTTTTCTACAAAAACTGCACCGAAATTAAAATCTAAATTACATCAAAATTGTAAAGTACAGAAAGTGATCTTGTTTCTAGCGAATTTCTCAAAAACCAAAAAAGAGAAGGTTTTAAACTTCAAAATTTCCAACCAATGCTCTTTTCTCACTTGAAGGTCAAAACATAATATTTCATGTCCACAACCACGTTGGTAAGTAAATTGGACACCAATTATTACGCTTATTTTGTTTTCATTAAGTGCTTTTATGATGCGTGTGTGTAATTGACAATTATCAGGCCAATTTGGACGCAGATTGGTCATAAATAAACACAGTGACCGAGAATCAAAATCCAAAAAAAAAAAAACTTTGTTCGTATCGAAGGACTAAATAAAGCTCTTAGCAGTCTTATTAGTCACACAAAGGCGGTAATTGTTGTTTTGTTAACAATTTACGCATGAAAGTGTAATGCCCAAAACACGCTCAATCAATCAACCCAATTTCAATTTTAATAACTGAAAGCTCGAATAGTTTGTGCTGCCAGTGTGTAACATGCTCCAACACTTCATTGTATTCCTTTCACGAACTATTGCTTTACCGAAGTTGGGAGGAATCATTTTGTTTTCATTTTTTTTCTATCAGTACCATCTATCAAAGTCATCTTTTGAGCCTCGAAGGCATCAAAGTTCCTTTATAGAGTGTGGTATGTCATCGAACAATAGGCTACAGCCACATCGAAGCATAATTCACATCGATATCAATGGCAAAGCTCTGTTTTATTAGCTATTCACTTGCTCTTCTTCCAACCGAACAACGACAAGTTGGAACATACCATCAGGGTATTGTTAGGACAAAGTGTTTTCACACATGTGTTTTCGCCGGAGACATATATTACGCCCCCAATCGCAGGAAATACCCGCTCGAAAATCATAATTTTTTATGGCTCAGTATTTGTTCGTTCGCATGTTTTGCGGGTATGTGTGTGTGTGTTTGTTTGCTTGTATGTATAGTATCTCTGCGGCAACTGTCTGCCAGTGATTTAGGCTATCAATTTCGTGTTTACAATTCTTTCACATCGCACCATCAGTGCCATGATAACAAAGCCTAAAATACCTCTGAGGAACACTCACAGCTGCTATGAAACTAGAGAAACGCTAAAGATAACGATTCGGGTTGTCGACGCTCGATGGCGGTGGCGGCGGCGCGGCAACGTTCATTGGTGTTGAATTGCACATTTTTCATCCTCATTGAACTCACAGTGCCCGTTTTATTTAAAATGTTGCGATGCGTCATATCATTGTTTGTATGGTGGTGCTTGGCTTGGTGCTGATGTACATCAGCAGCAGCAGCAGCAAGTACGCCCGCCCCGCCCGCTAAAAACCGATAGAGTGTAAATTGGTGCAAGATACTGTATAATTGCGTGTGTTCCACCACACAGCACCGTCAAGGGTAAATTTGTATCGAGGAAAAAGAATAAAGAAAAGCGAAAACGGAAAAGTGGAAAAATGGAAAAATGGAAAATAAAAACAAGACTTCTTGTTGGGGTTATCGATAAAATTTAATTGCTTGGGGGATTTGTGTTTGTTTTTCGTTTGAGTAAACAGAATGAGAGAAAGAATTTTGGGATTTTAATTTCATTTTCCATGAAATGGACGAAAAAATAAAATAAAAGAAATAAAGAAAGAACTGGCCGTTGACCCTTTTTCCGTTGGTTTCTGTACAAAATAATGCCATTAGCTGGGAAATATGTAGGTATGAAACGCAAGAATTGGGTGAAACAGTTACATGTAGATGCTATCTTAAGGGTGTAATTATGCCAGGCAATTGTTTGCATCGATTAAAGAGAGAGGCTCTCTTATACAAAGTCAACTTGGCTTTCGGTTGCTAATGAGATTTTGGCGGAATGTAACTTAAAAAGGCGATTTTGTATCTTATTTTATTTTTTCCTCAGCGATAGTATAGCCGTTGATACATTGCAACATAAAGCAGTTATTTCGAGCCCTTAAAAAAGATCTATCTGTAAATGATCCAAGATAATTTCTTTGTTTGCCTTTCAGATACAAAGGTCGTCTTCTTTGGAATTAACCAAGCGAATTTAAATTGTGTTACAAACGTACGGTTTGTAATTAAAACAATACGTTCTTAATATTGAAGGAATAAAGCACATTTTCAAGCTATTTTATAGACAATTAAGCTCTGATAACTGCGAGCCTAATGATCTAAATCGTACTAAGCTGCTCGTTAAATGCAAACGCATTGCGTGCGTAAATAAATAAAAATTGTTAATGTACAACTCTGTGCTACTTCCGAGTGTTTTTTCATTGACCCAATTAGAGAAAAACAGAGTCTTGGTGTTGCGATCAAATTCTTCGCATATTTTCGGTGTAATCGCATATCACAACTCTCTGGTTTGAATTACGAATGCAAGAGACCTCTTCTATTTATGTTTGAGAATGTAAAGCGATTTACCGATTTTTTACAAAACAGATCTATTTTTGATATGAAACTCTTTTAGAATCGTTGTGATTTGAAATTCGATGAAGCGAAAATGCGTCCCGATAAAGAAACAAACACATAAATGTGGGACGATTTACAGAAATTTGTCGAATTGAAATTCACTTGATATGAAACTTCCTTTTTGTTCTGTTGTGTTTTCTTGTGATACACCCACTGACGGTCTTTGTAACCAGTAATGTTTCGTTTGGTTTTTTCGCTTCCTTGAAATCGTTGTTGATTTGAAACTCATTGAAACCAAAATGCGTCACGAAAAAGAAACTTACACATAAATGTCAAGTGATATCCATAACATTGCCGAATTGAGATATTCTACTAAACAGATTTCTTTTTGATGTTAAACTTCTTTAGAATCGTTGTGATTTGAAACTCGTTGAAACAAAAATGCGTCACGATAAAGAAACAAACACAAAAATGGGGAGCGATTTCCTTAAAACTGTCGAATTCAAGTTTTCTTCCAAACAGGTTCGTTTTCCTTAGAATCGTTGTGGTTTGAAACTCGATGAAACGAAAATGCGTCACGATAAGGAAACAAACACAAAAGTGTGGAGTGACTTCCCTAAAATTGTTGAATCGAAATTTTTTATCAAACAGCCTAGTTTTTGAAGTGAGACTTCTTTAAAATCGCTGTGATTTGACAATCAATGAAACGAATATGCGTCCGTCATAGGAAAGAAAAGCACAAATGTCGGGCAATTTCCAAAAAATTGTCGAGAGATTCGTTTGATGTGAAACTTTCTTAGAATCGTTTTCATTTGAAACTCGTTGAAACGAAAATGTGTCACGATAAAGAAACAAACACAAAAATGAGGAGCGATTTCCTTAAAACTGTCGAATTCAAGTTTTCTTCCAAACAGGTTCGTTTTCCTTAGAATCGTTGTGGTTTGAAACTCGATGAAACGAAAATGCGTCACGATAAGGAAACAAACACAAAAGTGTGGAGTGACTTCCCTAAAATTGTTGAATCGAAATTTTTTATCAAACAGCCTAGTTTTTGAAGTGAGACTTCTTTAAAATCGCTGTGATTTGACAATCAATGAAACGAATATGCGTCCGTCATAGGAAAGAAAAGCACAAATGTCGGGCAATTTCCAAAAAATTGTCGAGAGATTCGTTTGATGTGAAACTTTCTTAGAATCGTTTTCATTTGAAACTCGTTGAAACGAAAATGTGTCACGATAAAGAAACAAACACAAAAATGAGGAGCGATTTCCTTAAAACTGTCGAATTCAAGTTTTCTTCCAAACAGGTTCGTTTTCCTTAGAATCGTTGTGGTTTGAAACTCGATGAAACGAAAATGCGTCACGATAAGGAAACAAACACAAAAGTGTGGAGTGACTTCCCTAAAATTGTTGAATCGAAATTTTTTATCAAACAGCCTAGTTTTTGAAGTGAGACTTCTTTCAAATCGTTGTGATTTGACAATCAATGAAACGAATATGCGTCCGTCATAGGAAAGAAAAACACAAATGTCGGGCAATTTCCCAAAAATTGTCGAATAGAGATTCGTTTGATGTGAAACTTTCTTAGAATCGTTCTCATTTGAAACTCGTTGAAACGAAAATGTGTCCCGACAACGTAAAAACAAAAAAATGTCGAGCGATTTCTAGAAATTTGACAAATTGAGATTCATTTGATGTAAAACGTTTTTCAATTAGATGTCGATATGAAAATCTATGGGACAAAGATGCGCCACGATAGAAAAAACCCGTCTATGTGGAGCGACTTCCAAAAATTTGGTGAATTGAGATTCATTTCATGTGAAACTTCTTTAGAATCGTTGTTGATGTGAATTTCTATGAAACGAAAATGCGTCACGACGAAGAAACAAACACAAAAATGTGGAACGATTTCCTAAAAATTGTCGATTTGAAATTTTTTACCAAACAGGTTCGTTTTTGAAGTTAAACTTCTTTAGAATCGTTGTGATTTGAAACTCAATGAAACGAAAATGCATCACGATTGAGAAACATAGGCAAAAATGTGGAGAAAATTGTCGAATAGAGATTTGTTTGATGTGAAACTCCTAAAGAATCGTTATATTTTGAATTTTGATGAAACGAAAATACGTCACAATAAAGAAATAAACACATAAATGTAGATGAGTCGGCGAGATAGTGAGTATTCGTCCATATCGCCAAGCCTATTTTATAAAAAAGATAAACAATGGTCTGTGTTAAATACATGTGTTTGAGCCTCCCTGCATATTACAAGACTTTTGTATCAAGCGTGGTGATGAAAAAGGTTCATTTCAATATTACAACAAGCATATATTGAAATGAACCTTTTTCATCACCGTGAGATTCTAAAATTCGATGAAACGAAAACAAAAAACAAAAATATTCAAATTAGGAGTCAGTCTGAGAGGGAACGAGGTAGAATAGAAGTATTTTCTTTAATCTTTTTACTCTTTGATCGGACTTTCATAGTCGCCTTAGTGGCAGTAGGACCTAATAATTAATTATATTTTGTATTAAACGAAGAACGATAAAGCCAATCGTTTCCAAGTCACACATCACGCTTGAGTCATTGATGTGTACATCAAAGCCAAAGGTAATATTGAAAATTTCTTGCATTAAATCTAACACTTTTCCCACACTCACTTTAACTTTCTCTCAAAATTTGGGTTGAAAGCATCTTTCATAAATTCGAAGTTTTTAAGGTTGGGCTCTTACATGAACCATCATAGTTGTTTTTAAACAAGTAGGTAAGTTTTGACTGGTTTGTCCAGTGTTCATCTTTTGCAAATAAGTTACAGAAGAATAGTTCATGGTGTGGACCTTGATGATGATGAGAATGATGCGAAAGGGTAATTGATACTGACATTTTTCTTACGACAAACATCTCCTCAAAACCGAAAAGGATCGAATAACTTGAAAATTCGCAGTAATTTAAGGGGTCGTTCTTTCATAAATCGTCATTACCTAAGGTTATTTCAATATCTTGTATCAAATTATGAGGCTGAATCGAATGACGAATAAGAAAAAAATCACCCAGTATATGTGTGGGCATTATTTCCATCCTTTTAGCCTGTAGGGACTCTAGAAAAGAGAATCGATTTTCAAGTTTATTCTTATTAATAAATTTATTCTTTATTGAAAAAAAAAAGTCAAATAGTTTCCATAATATGACGAATAAAAAGGGTTAAGTTGATTATATTCTTGAAACTTCTGAAGCTGTCCGCCCTTACTTTTCAAAAACAACCGTCATTTAAAAAGTTGATAGTAATTCGATTCAAATGACGTGCGTAATTTTTATCCTTGATTGACAGCTTCCCCCGCAGTTTTCATTTGTGTATCGAGTTGAAATGTTTTTTTTTTTTAATTGACAACGCATGACCATGGCATTTGCGTTGAATTAAAAGGTTATTAATGTAAAACTGCTAATATACATAAATAGAATAAGTAAAGAGGAACATATTAAAAAACTTTTCGTAATCAAGAATACAATTATATGAATCAATCTTGAATTATTGGAAAAATGCTCTTCTTAATTAAACTATCCTTACATTAATAATAATTTCCCCAATGATCAGGGACAACCATATAGGCTGCAACTTATCTCTATATTCCCCACTGGAGCGTGAACTAAACGACTGAAACTCGGGCACTGCTTACCCCCCGATTGGGGTGCTTTTTTCAAAAGTTTTTAATGCTTTTTTCATGAGATTTTTGAAATGACACGTGATTTGAAACTCAATGAAACGAAAATGCGTCACGGTCAAGAAACAAAGATATATAGTTATAGGATTGAATCGGCATTGTGAAAGAATAAGGTAGAATACATTACACATTATTTTATATTCGTGGTCTCCTCTTTGTGCGATGCGTCGCAGTTTCCCACTGTGGTCTACTAAGCATTGTACATATTTATGGGCCCTCATGTAGTTGGATAATGGGTTTATCTTTATCTACAGGCGAACCTTGCTGTAACACAGATCTCTAAAAAATATAACAAATAGTCTGTGTATAATACATGTGCTTGCGCCTGCATATAACAAAGCCTTAGTGGTAAGCAAGCGTATTGTTTTAATGAAGTAAAGCTTCTTTATCACCGCTTGATAAAGAAACCAAGGTCTATTTAAAAGTTGAAAAATTCAGTCTGGAAACTAAAATGAGGGTGCATTTTCTACTCTAAAGACGTAGATTCGGAGCCAGTTGGCATTTTCATGTGCGAAGGAGAGATCCAGAGAACACTGGCTAAAAGGCAATATCATTCAATGTTTAGATACGCGAAGAATGCAAATAAAAAAGAAAACACTCAAAGGGACTGGACATTGAAACAGTGATGGTAGCGAATGAGCTCCTGACGAACAAACAGCTCCCCTCAAAACACTTTACCAGGTTACTGCGACATTGGATTATTCGGATCTTTATGTCCAAGTGCACCCTATATGAGTTGATCTTGTCGTAGTGAGGTTTCTTACGAAGGGTTTTCCAGCAATCGAGCTACAGAAGCTTTCAAACCAACATAACTCAAAATGACCTGAATGCTTGGAGACATAAAAATAAAAAAAAAAATGGATAAAAAGTTAATAAAATGAACGGACGGGGAGATACGTCCAAAAGTCGGCAGGAGTCGCGACTGGAAAGGTTGAAAAACCATCCGGGGAGGGTGGAACCTCTTCAATTCCAGACGCTACCACCAATGAAAGAGGAGCAAGCGCTCCCACTGGTAGTACTCGTCCTCCAATTTTGGTGGAATTTCTTTGGCGAGCAAGGGTGAAGCGGTGAACTACTGCCATGTCAACCCTTAACCAAGGCCGTACAAGTGACTGTGCAGCAATGAAACTCTGCTGCACTTTCAACTCCACAACCCAACTACAGCTTCCTATACGTGCACAGAAAGGTCTGTTCTGACTCACGGCGCCGTCAAACACGGCCGAGAATTTGAACCCCACCCCCACCGTTACGAGCATGAATGTAAATCCCCTCTTAGTTGCAGTGTAGCTGTGAATTGTTCTGCTCTCAGTGAAGAAGAAGAACGTAGAGAACTGCGACATGCAAGGAGGCTAGTGAAGGTTATTGGTGAAACCAATAAGCAAATGAGCTTCTGATGCAGACGCCAAACACGCCTGGGCAAAGAGTATTCTTGCCAAAATCCTGACCAGCAGTGACTCCACGTCAAAGCGTAAAATGGTCTTGCGAAGGAACCACACCGGAACCAAAGCGACCCAAGGTGCACAATGCATATGGCACAATCTCTTTTGATCAGTGGACGATGGACCTGAACAAACTCTAGTTCTTCTACCGGGCTCTCATGATAGCGAATCCGGAGCAAGTCAAATCCATTACCTTTGATGGGGAGATGTCGTGCAATCTGTACAATCTTGCGGTCAGTTGTATAGAAGGACTCTAGCCGGTTGCAAAGCTTGAGGTTGTGGCAAAAGTGGACATTTCATGTAGAGCAAGTAAGTGCTTGCAATAGAATATCAGCTGAACTCTCCGATAAAGAGACCATCTTCAAGATGATACAGTATGGTAACCCATCCCTGCGTACTCACGAATGAAAGGTCGCAGAGTTGGAGGAACCAGAAGGTCTTTATAGATTTGCTATTGTGGTGATTCCAAGTGGATCTGGCTCTCCAAGTTAGGGGTTGTGTGTGGGTTAGCTACCCAAACATGTAAAAATCTTACGGCTAAGAAAAAACATTCAAAATAAAAATTGTCACTTTGAAATGAAGGAATCAATTAATAATAAACATCATAGAGACAGAACAAAGTACTTTGTATCCCACGGAGTTCTTAGACTCGTTTGAACCTTCGAGTACCATCACATAAACATCGATTGAAACTAAATGTACCTGTTGCGCTCATGCAAAATTTTGATGCTGCTCGACTATGTGATAAGGCGAGGCTTCACTTCACACAACTGACGCAAAATATACTCTGTGCCACATTTCAACAGGTGTTGTGAAAGAGGAAAGTGTAACCAATGAATGATATCACCGTTATAAGCACCCTCAAATTTACTTTAGTATCTATATACAGCACCTGTCGTGAAAAAGTCTGATTTTCAAGCACAATATAAGTGTAGCGATTTTGCGTATCTCCCTTTTTAATATTGGCAAACGTCAACTTTCCTGACATTGATTAGGCAGCTTGCCACCTGTGGCTCCGTGATCATTATCTTGAAACTTTTGGACAGGATTTCTCTTATCTTTTTTCTTCTTCTAAAACTGAAATGGTTCTACGGATTCAAAATAAAAGTAATACAGGATGCTTTGCATAAGATACGAAAAAAATCTCAAGTTTTCAAAATCAACTAAGCCACCTACTACCACAAACCATAGTGTTTTTGAAAGCTCATACATAAATAAATTATTCATATTCTTAAATTAACATTTTAGTTCAAGTTGGTTTAGTGAGCAGTGTTTGAGTAATCCAGTGTCAAGGTCAAATGTTTCCACCCTCCCCGGATAGTTTTTCAACCCTCCTTCCAGTGGGTGTGGTCGACCCGCAAGCCCTACCGCTTTTTGATTCATGATTTTTACCATCTTCGTTAGTAAAACTTTTATAAAATTATAACTGGCAGTCATATACAAAACGTAAATTCGTCCTAAGATGGAGTATAACTCCCATATTTGGGCATGTGCTCCTTCGACTACCTCAATCTTTTGGATAGTGTTCAGAGAAGAGCCTTTAAAATGATTGGAGATACGAACACCATTGAAAATTTCACCACACTCGAACATCGTCGTAATGTTTCTTGTCTCTTCTTATTTTATCGTTTTTTTTACAGACAGTGCTCTTATGAGATTGCCAGCTGCATTCCTCCCCTTAAGCAATTCAACCGTAATACTCGCGCTTCTAGGAATGCCCATCAGTTTACCCTTCCAATTTCGGGCGTACTGTTAAATACAGAGATTTCTTCTTCAGCCGTACTACGCGAATGTGGAATGTATTGCCCAGCTCTATTTTTCCCTCTCATTACAATCTTCAGAAATTTAAAACTAATGTGCATCGATATCTCCTTTCAAACTCTCTCCCTTTTTCCTAACGCTCGTACTGTGGTACTTTACATGTTAAGGGTAGTCACAACTCACAACCCCTTAAGTGCGCGCAAATTATAAAAAAAAACTTTTTTGGGGTAAATTTTTAGATATTTTTTAAAAAACTACCCCTCCAATCTGAGCGGAGATAGATAGACCGCCGCCCCCCTTCCGTTCGATTTGTTTCTTGTTTTGACCCAAACTATTTATTCTGAGCTTTTGTCGCAACGAATGCAAAACACCCTCTATATTTAGACTCTATTTCCATTCGCAAACATGGCCGCTATAAAAACGTTCAATTGCACGACCGATTGATTTTCTTAAACGTCGCGTCGTCGTAATATCACCTGCTTCACTCTCCTTCATCTTTAATTTTTGTACAAACAGTGCTCTAGTGAAATAGTCAGTTGCATTCATCCCCTTCTAAAAGCAAGCAACTGCGGACGTACAGTCAAGTATACAGATTCATATCTTAGCCACTCAATCTGAATGTGGAATACTTTACCAGACTCTGTTTTTCTCCTGCATTATGATGTACAAGGACTTAAAATCATTTTGCATTAGTTTCTCATCCTGAATCATCTCCTTTATTCCTTACGCTTGCAAAAAAAGAAAAACAAATTGTTTTCATTCCTTACGAACGGGCCATAAACCAAATCATCTCAACAGTGTATATGTCTGGGTCATGTCTGCCTGTTATGTGGGCGTTCGAGGTTTGAATCCCAGAAACTTGAAAAAAATTCTGGGTTAGCCTTTCGCGAAGAATTGGAAAGTCCTTTGAGAGTATTTGCACACTGCCATAAAAAACGCTTCCTAACTTAGTCCTTAGAAATCGGCATAAAATTGTAAGTCCATGAAATGCGTTTGGCTTCGAGGTTTACCTAGCTTTGTTGCGGCAACTTACTCATTTTATTTATTTAATCTATTATACGTCCATGAAAATGCTTTGATTATTACCATCGGTAAATTTGTTAAGAGAAAGTCTCATCTGCCAGTCGATTTTACAAAAAATTTTTACCTCAAGAGCTCCTTTTAATTCTTGTTTGATGAAAGAATTTCATATACAAAATTAGCTTCATATGACCAATTTACGGGCTTTGCTTTGTTTTTCATTATTAAAATTCTTCCTAAAAAAATTTAGTTTTTAGAACAGCAGAGAGTTTCATCTAAAAATTCAAGTGAAGTCGTTTCGTATTCCAACTAGCTTCGTACACAAACATCAAAGGCAAATGAATCTTCCTCGCAAAAATGTGATTTAAATTTCCAGCCAACTATGCCAACTCCCACTACAAAACCATAAAAACCATTCTCAAAAAAGTCGGCATACTTCCGCGTGCTCGTACACTTATTGGCATACCGATGACAAAAATGGTGTACCCTTTTAATTTACTCCGACTTCCTGGGCTTTAATAAAAATCTCATCACACTTTAAACATTTTGACATCCGCAGCTTTATTTGCACACACGGCTTTCTCAATCATTCGAATCGAGAGTTCGTTTTTCGTTTTTCGGTCTTTTTTTTCTTTCTTTTGTTTAAATGCTCGTTCACCTTTAGTTACACATACTGGAGTAGGTTTATTTTGTCAGCAACAAAACCAGCAAAAGCCCCAAAACCATCCTGAATTTTATACCATATAAAATGTGGATACGTGTGTTGAATTGGGTCAGGGAGGAACCAAAAAAAAGCACGGTCGGTTTGTGTTATTGTTGCCATTGTTTGTTCCCCAAATATAGTGTTGGCTATCGCATTGACTAACCTGACCCGCAAAATAACAGAAAAACGTCACCGCAATAATTGATTTGTTAGTCCGTTCGTTTGTTCTTCTATCGATGGGCTACGAAACGGAGAGGGGAAAGGTAAGTTTCATTTTAACCCAAATAATATCCAAAATAAATATTTTCCTCAATGCGAACGTGTTTACGTACCGAATTCGAACCATTTCCTGGCACTGACCATCCAACAAAAGCCCTAGCCTTGTGTTGCGCAATAAAACTCAATAACCATCGGATGTCCTTCCCGCCGCACTCGACCGCCTTTCAAAACCAAAATAAAAACAGAAAAAGGAGAAGAATAAAAACAGAACAAAAAATATTTTTCCCGAATATACTGGAGTATTCGACGACGATGATGCCTCAAAGTCACGCATTTTTGGCATTTGATTTCTGCACTAGTTTTACTCCCCCCCACACACACACACACGTCTCTCACTATTAATACCATCCGAAATCTGTGCTTCCGATTGAATCGAAATATAACGTAGCTAGGTCACGGCACACGGGAGACGGTAAGGCAAAACGGACGGACCAAATTGATGGCCGCGCAGCCCTTCATTCTGCATGCGAGGCACCACGCTCATCACACCTCCTTTAACAGTCTTGATTACAATGTCAGTGCTGTTCTCGCATTAAATCAATTGGATTGAGCCCCTCACTAGAATCGAAATTGTTATGGTCAATGGTCACTTCGACGCGGACGTCGTTTACGGATGTGTTACAAGCATTAACGTCGCATGTGTGTAAGAATGTGCCCGGTGCGCCTATGCCATGCATATACAATAAAGGATTAACAAGGATTTATTGGCATTTTTATTAAGGCAATTTGAGATTTCTCGTGTGCCATTGTAATAGAGAGACGAAGCCGGTGCCCTCTGAAGTCCTCTCTGCGAAATGATAGATGATGTCCTTACTCCTTAGTCTTTTCTTTCTTTTCGAAAGAGATACTAAGTTTTATTTGTCGTAAAAGTTGGAATTGTTTTATGTTTACGATTTGCCTACGCCGCACACGAGATAAGCGTCTTAAATGGCGCGCACCTCATTAAGGTAAAGCATAAGAATTTAAACGATGCGGGGGCCAGCCTTGTGTAACTTCGCATGCAAGCAAGGGAGCTATTTCTCTTGTGATTTATGAGGAGGTGGGGAGTGGAGCTTTTGGTATTTTTCGAAATTTGCGCCGCATAAAATAGCGTTAAACGTTTTGTGAGTTTAACTCAAACTTTAATTGTTAATGGCGGCTGGATAAGTTGATCGTATGTGTAATTTTCACTTCTCCTCGTATGCGTTCTATTTGTTTACTTTGAATAACGAATATCCTTTGTTGCATGTGTACGGTGTACGCATAAGAAGGTCCTTTCAAGTCACTCATATGACAAGAGAAACTCATTGCTTTGAATAATGTACACAACATTATTATCCCTCTGACTCAAATGTAATGCAAACAATGAAGTGATGACTCACTGTCGACAAAGCACATGTCAGCGCTGGCTGAATTATGAATTTCAGCCACACTCCCCGATCCCCATCTATTAGATATGGTCGTTGGTGTGTTTATGTTGCCTTGCGTTGCGTTGTCTTGTGTTCGAAGAAAAGTGCTAAAGCGAGGCATTCAAATAAGAAAATAAAAAAATAAAAATAATAAAAAAATGACGCAAAAAAAAAAAAAACAAAATCCATAAAGCTAACGCAACGCTTTAGCCAGCAATCCAAGCATGATGTTATTCTAAGTAAGTACCTTTTAAAAAATTTTGCGCGCTCGCAATTTCATTTACTTCAGCGGAGGGATATACAAAATATAAGCAACTTGTATGGCTTTTGTCGGGACTTCTTAAAGGATATCATCATTTCATATGCAGGGCTCTGTGACAAGAAAAGAAGACACTTAAAAGGCCTCAAGTGATTTACATGATTTTAGGTGGAAGTTTGCACTAAGCACTTGAAGGAGAACACTGACAAAAAACTTTAATCTCGCCCAACTGGAAGTAGAAATGGAAGTGATTCCGTTAAGTAAGGTTTTGAGCGGGAAATTTACATACTTGCACTTATGTTTTATTAAATTTTTACCCAAGTAACTCACTGAACAGAAGGAGACATATTGCTCTGGCTTAAGTCTGTTCTCTGAGTTTGTATTGTTGGATGGAACTGGTTGAGATTGAAGCTGTTACCTACCGTTCTTTTATTTTATTCAAAATTGGTAGATCTTTCATGTGTTTGGTCCTCAGAAGTTCCTGCCTTATATATATATGTTCATGTTCAACAATAAAAAAAGCTTTTTACATATTACCTTGCAACATGGCGTAAACCTTGTTTCACTTCTATTGGAGAGCTCAAGTTGGTTCGTTCATAATTTGTTTGTTTACTTACTTGTGTTTAACTTTGAACATCAAGGGCTGCACAAGTACCTCAAAATTTGTTTGCTAAGTAAACCGTGTGACCAATTTAATTTTTTTTGAGAGACGAAAATTGGCTTTTCCGATAAAGGTTAATTAGCTAAACCATAATTGCACCGAAGTTTGCGTGTTCAATGTAAAAAGAATTACCTATTCTAAGCTCCTTCCAGCCAAACAAGTTTTATGCCAATACGTTTAAAACAGTTGCGTCCCACGTTCCAATGGAATGATTTCATAACTTAGGATGATGTTCAATGGTCGGAAATCGAAAGAAGTGACGCACGTTCATTGTTCATTAAGTTTTAATGCATAGAATGCAGCGACAGGAACTTACTCACGCTTTTCATTCCTTCACAATACTTGAGATCGTTTTTTGTTTATTTTTTTTTTTGTGTAGCCATTTGGAAAGTATGGAATGGCATTCTTAATGTTTGCTACGCTACGCATCACCATTCTATCCTGTAGAGGTACTTAGTTCTTTAAAATACCTTTGTTATGGTTTATTACGCACATAATGTAGGTAATGATGCATGGCCTTGTGTAACTGTCAGAAGTGTAGGAAGGGTAGGAGTTTGTTAATTGACATAATTATAACTTAGCAACACAAACATGAGCAATACAACGTTAAGTCAATTTCAGCAAGGCACTTTTAATTTGGTTAGAGTTGAGTCCAGGTAATTGGTTCAAGTAGCAGGCAACGAAATGTGAAAGTTTTGCAGAGCATTTCATTTAAGTAAAGGCCATGAGTTCAATTCTTCATTCCACTTTTTAAGGAGCTTTTAAAACCCCATCACGAAAACTGAAGAAATTTCTAATGAAATTGGCAATGTTTCTGGAATTAAAAATAGAAAAAAAGCGACGTTGACAGACAACTATTCAATTAATATTCCAAAAGGCCAAATACGAGCTGCCATTTAACAAGAACAGAGATCATCGATGAATTGGACATAACGCATTAATAGACGGATATAACTTCGGGGTAGTAGAGGAATTCGTCTACCTAGTTTCCGCTACAGACACGGAAAAACAGCAGCGCGGGGTTCAAACGCAGAATAACTTGCCAACAGTTGCTTCTTTGGGTTAAAAAGACAATTGAGAAACAAACCCCTCTCTAGAGAAACAACCTTTATAGAACCTTAATCATCCCAGTCCTGTTTTTCAGCGTGGAAGCGAGAGCCTTATCGAAAGTGGATGAGAAACATATTCCGAATGATCTTTGGTCCCGTATGTAAAGGCAAAGTGTATTGAAGAAGACTAAACAACAAATTTATATCAGCTATACTAAAAAATGTACATAGCTAAAAGAGTAGGCATAAGCATCGCGAGACTATGATGGCTGAAACATGTAAAGAGGATGGACTTTCAACGCTCCTGCTCGACGGGTTATCGAAAGAACTTTGCAGGGAAGGGACAAATCTCGTCAGAGGTGACGCAATCGAGTGAAGTGGAGTGTACATCAACCGACTGTGCGAAACTGGAGAGAAATCGCCCGAAATGGAAATTGTCGGCGAAAAATATTGATTGAAGTCCACGGTGAGCCTAACAACCTGAACATTATGAACTGAACATAATACGCAACTTAGTAAAGCAAGCAAGTTGCTATACTAGAAGATCATGTTCTTTATACTAGTACCTTTTTTTTTCTATGCAATTAATTTTTTTTGTATAACTGCAATACCGTTGCATTTAATTAAAAGCACGTCTACAATATAAAATCAATTTGGAGGTCATCGAGAGTCGAATGTGTCGAACAGAACGACTAGACCGGTACTGGTTACTGGTTTAAATATATCTTTTGGTGTGGACTAAATAAATAAATAAATAGGGTGGCGCAACAAAGCGAGGAGCCCCCGGGCCTACCGCGTTTCTCACAACCATTGCTTTGTGAGGCAAAGGAGGGGACCTACAATTTTCTGAAGTCGAGAAAGCTCTTAATGGCAATAAAATTACTATCGGAGGACTTGCGATACCCGTGAAAAACATTTTTGGCTCCGTTGAGACTCGAACCACGAACATGCAGACAAGCTAACCATCACGACACGGGTACCAAAATAGTGGTATAGAATAGACGCACCTTTCAAAATCAAAATAATGCACTAAACGCAGTACTTTTTTTTCTGTTGGAGGTTTTTAAAATACTACATGAAACACTCAGATCTCAAAACAGGCCTATTGTAGTACCAGATAGCAACCTATTATAGCAAGATGGTATTTGAAAAGCCAAAAGATGCTCCCGCGATTTGGAGCTTAAGCTACCAGTTTTCACAAAGTCTGCGCCGAGTATCTGTAACCTTGTTCGAGAAAAAACAGGACATTTACAATTACAGAGCGTTTTATCACTTAAGCCTAACACGTTTAAATGCTGGCAAAAGAAAAGTGCCCCGTGGCAACTTAAGCTTTCTGCATTCTTTTCTGCTACGAGATAGCAAAAATGTTGCCGTCTTCTTATTAACGTTGGGGAGCATACATTTGGTCTGTCTGCATCCACAGGAGGCATGCCTTGACGGATCGTTGGAAAAAGCTGTCTAAGAACCTTTCCCAACAATAACATATGCCATGATGGCCAGGAACCCAAACCAGGCTTAAAGAATTTAGTCTTTCGACCGCATTCAGAGAGCTATTGCATCCTGAATTACTTTCGAAGTAGTGAGAAGGTTGAGAAGGTCCGTAAGCAGAGCTTATAGCTGTCGCCGCAAATACTAATACTACTCCTCATCCAGCCATTGTTCGTAACGTATCTTATAGCCATTTGAAAAGCATACACCTGAAAGACGGATGCCTATAGAGGCGTGTTGTCGTTTGTCATCGCTCTCCACCAGCGCCAGATCCAACGTAGTAGGTACTTACCACTGCGTCATTTTGAATTACCCAAAAAAGTTAACCTCTAACTGATTCGTTGTTCTGTAATGGGAAAACTAACTTAGTGTAAACTTATTTTTCAATATCGACAACAAAACAATTTGTCGCATTAGGGTCAAAAAATTAGCAGTCAAAGCTGCAAGATTAGCGAAAGTGAGCCTTTAGTTGACGTCTTTGTTCCAAACAATAAGGACCTAAAGAAAGAAGTAAATTAGCATTAAGGCCTCCAACAACAAGCTGAATGGAAAAATTATAGACAATAATTCGCTGAACTAATAGACTATTGATTATGTCATTTTTAAGGATTTCGAAAAAGGGTGGATTTTTATTGCATGCATTGGCTTATTACAAAGAAAAACAGCCGCGTGTCACTTAAATTAGAGGGTGAAAATCAGGGGACGATTTTTGTACAGACACAATCGAAACGCTTCGTTGGAATAGTGATAAAAAATTCTATTCAAAACGTTAAAATCCTTGTCATAAAAGTCAATATTTTCCAATTTTTTTCTTCGTATGGCAATTCTCTCTGTTCGCAGATAGGCAAAAGAATCGTGTCATAAAAAAAAATTAATAAACTTTTCTTTAAAATGCTGTATCATAAGACTTTCTACATTTGAAATTTACCGAAAAAGACCATTGGTCAAAGGTTATACTTTGATTCTTATTTTGTTGAAGGAAAAAAAAAAGATATACTGCTTCAAAATTTTGTTGAAGAAATAGAACATCACCATGGTTATACACACATAATGTTAATTTAAACAATAAATACGTATAAATAAAATGTTTTTTGTATAAATCACCTTTCTATAGAGCAAAATAATGTTTCTTTTTTTCCCAATAGAATAAGAATAAAAACACATCAGTATAAAAGGAATGAAAATCGACGGTATGTGTCTATGATCATCAAGTCTTTTTCAAATTTGCGCGTCAAAATATGAAACTCTGGTAATATTTTGCAATAACCATATTTTGATGCTCAGTTTTAAGGCATGTGTATTCAAAATTAGACAACCTACACATTGAACGCAGCTAAAATCTTCGTGACTATTTTATGCTTAGTCACTTTTTACCTCATCAAACAATAATTTTTTTTTTTAAATGGGGTTGATGGCATTATTCATAAATTCCAAGTCATTCAGGAGAGGTCCTTGCGTGTTGTTGACGTAAATGTTAATTAAAAAGGAAACTTTGACTGTTCATAAGTAAATTGGTGTCACAAAAAAACTAAGTGTTTCAAGTTGTGGTCATCTTGCGAATGTTTATGAGGAAGGGTAAAAAACAGAAGATCGAATTATTTTTAAATTTGTGTCTTAGTAGTCACACTACCATTTCTCAAAATTCAGAGTAGATTCTTTATCAAAACATTTAACGCATTGGAATTAGGGAAAGAAGTATTTTACTTTGCTCTGGTTTTATGCAAAGAAGGGGATATAGGTGAAGGTTCAATAGTATATGAGGCTAGACATTTTTGAAAATCAATTTCATGAATGTTTCTCTTGGAAATCTAGCTAAACATAATTATGTCGTTATTGGAATACTTCGTCTTGGATACGAGATACCTGCAAAGACATTGGTTACACTAGAATTCAGTTTTATATACACAACGCAACGTACGACATTGATGCATAAGTTAAGCAAGTTTTAATTCTTTACGTGCGTCTTTGTTGCACTACAAGCCTTTGAATTGAGCAGCCAAAAAAACTATTAATAATATACAACTACGTCAAACAATATAGGTAGCCGATTTAAAAAGCAAAAAACATATTAGCAGCTCTGACTGTAAGAAAAAACAATTGCGGTACGATGAAAAAGATTTAGTTAACTTATCAAAACGTTGATGGTGTGGAAAAGCTTTGTATATTGACATACAACTCATTGGAAATGAGAGCGTCGGCATAGTACTTCTAGAGTTATTCGTCAAATTGCTATGAAGTAGTAAAAAGATTTGTAGAATTGTGAGATATCAAATCTATCTGGAACGAAGTTAAGTAGACTTTATATCTAAAAATGGCACCGATGCAATGGGTGTTTCAGATGTAAAAACATTTGATGGCTCAAAATCTTTTTGTTTGTTTTAAAACAAAGCTTTGTTGGAATTGAGTAATTCTGAGAGTACATTTGCCCTTTTATCGATATTATTCTTACGCAGAGAATCTTTCAGAAAGCTGGTCTTAAATTCTAAGCGCAAAGGGCGATTGTGCAAAGTAATCTTAACATAATTAGAGATTAAATGAAAAACCTGACCGAAACTCGAAGGTTTTGGTCGAAAAACAGTTGAAAGTATTCCCATGCGATTAAACTTTAATGCTAATTAACATGTACTATGTATATAAAGTAGAACCAAAAGCAGCAAAAGCAGTGTGGCCCCTGTTTCTCTTTCACATAAACAAAAATGACGTCTGTGATATTTTGAACGTATGTACATCGTTCGACACATCCGGCAAACTTTGGTGCTTCATTAAATAATCGCGGAACAGTTTCATTTCTTAAAAGTTCCTCAGAATTGTTTCAAATTCTTCAATTTGTTCATACCTATTCTAAAGCCCGAAGATCATTTCAATGATCTGTTACTGTAGCACTGGACAATTTCTTTCTGTCATGCGATGTGAATGTTGCTACATTGATAAACTTAAATAAATTTTTTTTTCAGTGTATGGAATTGATTTTTATTTTATTTATGTTAATGCTAATTAAATTTTATTGAATATTGCTTAATCAGTTTAAAAATAATTGATTGTAATGGTTCTCTGCTCGTCGATGCATGAGCGGCATCTTGGAGAGTTGAGACAGGAATAGCCGCACTTACTTCTCGAATGGATTGCTTTAGTACGTTAAAATTTGTTGGTTTTGCTTTGGAGACTTCCTTTTGGCAATAACCCTACAAGAAAAGGTCAGGTGAAGTCAGGTTAGGTGACCTGAAGGGCCAACGGAATGTGAAGTTTCTGGAAATTTTCGTCGCAATTCTGTTGGAACAGGCCGAGTTATGTGAGGAGTTGCACCATCTCGCTGAAAACATACAGATTAAAAAAAAAAATTTCTTTTGGTGAAGTGCTGGATACAAAAACTTTCTCAACATCTTCAAGTAACGATCTCCAGCAACCGTAAAGTGTGATCGTTTTCTTCGAAGAAGTAAAGTCTCGTAAGACATAAAAAGACAGTTTAACATGTTTCCGTCCTCTTCCACCATTTGAAGCATCTTCTGGCATAATTCCAAGCAATTCGGCAAATCCGCTGGGTTCAGTTTGGTTGTTGTTGGTCATTTGAATTTTATATGGGAATAAGTCAAAATCATTGTGCACTGCAATGACTGTCAGCTTATACCAAGAGCAGATAAGATTCTAGTCGAAACTCTTGGATTGTTGCGTGTATGGCAGCAACTACAGCAGCGATTGTTTCCTTTTTCCGAACTGAAGGTTTTCCATGGTAAGGTTTTCTTTCGACTATTTATGCTCGGCAAAATTATTAACAAGTCTCATTATGGTCCATTTGCTCGGAGAGGATTGCCGTCAAACGTAAGCATTTACTCTCTTTGAACAAAAAACTAAGGACTCCAGACTCCAGTACGTGGTATCGGCGGAAAATCCAAATTCTTGTTTCAATGTTTCAGTTATCTTCTTCTTCTTCTTTCCATTTCCGGCGTTACGAGTAGTGATCTTGAAGCGATCACAACTCTCCCACTTTTCTGCTTCACACTAGTGATCCGCCTGTGGGGTACGCGGCTGTATGTCCCAGTTATCTATTTTTGTTAAATCTAAAAACCAATCTGCACAATAAAAAAAGAATTTTTTGGAAGGCGGCTTTCATCAGCCTATATAACTATAATTTGTATATTGCCAAAGAAAACTGATTTTTCTGAGTTACATAGTTTCACCTGACAAAAAACAATAAATGTTATTTTCGCCTATAGATGCTCGCGAAATCATCAAAACCCCAGTGTAATGATCTCGCCAAAAACAAATTTCTTGACTCGGTTCTAATACGCATGTTCTTGAGCTTAATGATTCCAAGTAACAAACTGCAGCAATTGCTTATAATAAACTTTTCCTTTGGTCAGAACTTTTTCAAGTGATCGTCTAAATGAACAATATAACGATATTTATTTACGTTTTGTTTTGCTAAGTCAATTAAAAGAAAATAATATAAACTGGTCTTTAGAAGAAGTCCTAAGTGTAATCTATGCATCCAAATTAGAACTAAAGCAATACTCTCCTGTGTCTAAGATTTGATCTTAATTCTGAAAATTTTACCATTATTATGGGTAAAATTTATTCAACTGAGACCAATCGAGACATTTTTTGTCTAAACTTATGACAATCTTTTCTGTTTTTTTTTTTTTTTTTTCAATTACTATCCTAACTTATTGATAAATAATGTAAACGATGGGAAGCGTTTAATTACCTTGTTGGGTTGTTTGTATGTCTTTAGGTACCTTCAAGTTTCTTAAACTATTTCGTCACACAATGTTACAAACTCGGTCAATGAGTCAGTCAGCCACTTAGTGTTCATATTTGTATTTTATTTTAATTTAAAATAAAGAGTTAACTGGTTAAAAAAAAAATTAACTTTTAAATTTTCTTCTCTTTTCAGGTAGGTGAACAGAAAACAATTCATAAAAAAAAAACAAAAAAAATAACAGTGAGTAAGTCATTGAAATTTTAGACCGAAATCCTGTGCACGTAATAGTTTCTAGCAGGACATGCAGAATTTTAACTAAGAAACACTTTTTCTATCATACAACACATAGGGGACATAGGTACGCCCACTCTATGCCGAATGCTACCAATCGGCACATCACGATCAGCAATACTAAATTGAACGTCCCCATCGGCCTTCCTCCTTACAGAAAATCGAACCTAATTCAAACCAATTGAAATGGATCCGATTGCTGGTCGGAATGGTCACATCTTAAGAATTTTTGTCGTACCAGCTGAAATTCGTGTTAAATCAAAAAATAAGGAGATCAAGATAGCAGGAAACCTTAACTCAGAAAAGTGCATTTTGCCCAGGTAGACTGTCAGCTCATCAGTTATAGATGCTGTCGTACCCTTATAATCTTAAACTATGGTCGGATTGCATCGATACTTATAAAAATATACTCACTGTGAATTTTATATTTTTAGCATCCAATTTATGAGCCCACTGTTGCACCTGGGCGAAACGCAGTTAAACTATGGTCGGATTGCATCGATACTTATAAAAATATACTCACTGTGAATTTTATATTTTTAGCATCCAATTTATGAGCCCACTGTTGCACCTGGGCGAAACGCAGTTTTTAAAGTTGAGGTCTCTTAGTCTCTCACATCTTCTTTTTGTTTTTGATTTAATTTAATCACTCCCAAAATTTATAACAAAAAAAGCAATTCTTTGTTAATCTTTTTTAAGCTTTGTTTGTTTTTAATTTTCCGGCGGTGAAATAAATTAATATCAATAGGGCAGTGCAACAAAGCGGGGAGCACCGGGATAAGCGTGTTTTTTTAATTGTATCTCTTCCTTGAAAAGAATTCCGAATGGCTAATTTGAAAAAGTACTTTTCGTGTCATGAAATTACAATCAGAAAAATCTCCAATTCTCTCGTTTAAAAACTTTTTTTTTTCATGAATATTCTGGGAGTCGAACCTCGAACGTCCCACGTACCAGGCCGCCATGTTAACCATTACGCTACCGACCACACGAATATTCTAGCATTGAACTTTCATACTTCACAGACGTTTTCAGAAGCAATCTGGACTCAAATATCTGACTCGTTCAGTAATATGTCCTAGATACGGGTTTCCTTGGTAGCATATCCGATGGGTTCTTGTATGCCTACTACGCCTACTTCGAACCTAATGGTCAATATTTTTTATGTTTTAAATTTTACGATAAAAATTGGGACTTTTCAGTCTTTCTTCTGAATTCAACGGACACATATCGATAGTAAAGAACTGCACAATTCACTCGCCGTGTTCGTTGCTTCATGCTATGTAGTACTTCCACAAACTAATCTTTATAGCAAAGGAATCATTGAGTGACTCGGATTCATTCAAGCGAATGTGAGCTCAGATTCGGATCCTTTCATTTAACCGAATAAAATGTGTGTATTGCGTTGGATGAATGAGGTTATGTCCGAGTCCGAATAGATGATACACGGTACTGTACAAGGGCTAATTGTTTGAATTGCTTTTAAATCGTTCTACTTTTTGCGGTTACCTATTCCACACAGCTTGTCGTTCAGACTTGGTTTTAAAAGACTAGAGTTTTGTTAAATATGAACAATAACTTTACTATTTTTTATCTTGACACGATGTTAAGTTCTTAGTTACTGATTTTATAACGTTAAAGTTTTTTATCATGCTGCAACAAGTAGCTTCGAGCTGGCATGTCCAGCTAGACAATTACCTAGTAGATCTATGGTTCCGTGGTGGAACAATGAACTACAGAAACTTCGCAGGGAAACCAGAAGTATTCTGAATAGGTCCCTCAAGACCAAATCAGATGTCGACTGGAACCTGTATCGATCTAAACAGAAGGACTTTAAAAGGTTAATTCGAAGATCAAAGAATGCCTCTTACAAAGAATTCTGTGAAAGTATAGAAACACTCAGTGAAACTAGTCGACTTACTAAAGCCCTTAAAAGGAGCAAGGTAAACAAACTAGAAACGCTCAGGAAATCAGACGGTTCCTATACCGAGTCCAAATCCAAAGCAGAGACACTCAGTCTTATGCTGGAAACTCATTTTCCAGGAAACCAGATATCAATCGGACCACAGCAATCTATTTCCCTTAGATCAGGTGAATCCGATAAATCCACTCGACTTAGCTGGTACACGTCATCGTTAGTTGTTACCGACGAATCCATCAAATATGCCGTGGCATCTTTTGACAGTTTCAAGTCACCTGGCACTGACGGTGTTTACCCAGCTATGTTGCAGGAAAGTATAAACCTTTTGCTTCCTACTTTGAAAAATATTTTCACTGGTAGTTTAGCCCTAGCGTATATACCAACTCCATGGCAGAGTGTTAGAGTCGCCTTCATACCAAAAATTGGTAAACAAGACTACTCACTCGCCAAGAGCTTTAGACCCATTAGTCTTACCTCCTTTCTGCTTAAGACGCTGGAAAGAATGGTTGAGATTTACATTCGTAAAACCTCACTCCAATTACACCCTCTGTCTCAGATGCAACATGCTTACCAAAGAGGAAAATCTTGCGAGACCGCACTTCAAAATCTTGTTAGCAGGATTGAATGCGCGCTTGACAGGAAAGAATTTGCGGTAGGCATTTTCATCGACATTCAAGGTGCTTTTGACAATGCTAGCTTCGATGGTATGTGCAATGCTGCCAGAGAACACGGTGTGAACGAGTCATTAGTGTTGTGGATTAAAACAATGCTAATGAAGAGAACCGTAATCGCTGAGGCGGACTGTGGACAATATGTTGCGAAGGGAGTAAATAAGGGCTGCCCACAAGGTGGCGTTTTATCTCCTCTTCTGTGGTGCATGTTGATCGACTCTCTACTTGTAATGCTCAATGGTTCTAACGTTCATGCCCAAGCATATGCAGACAACGTCGCCGTGCTCTCGGTTGGCTCCAGCCTCCAAGCTGTCTGCTCCCGAGCACAGGCTGCGCTTTGTATGATTGACACCTGGTGTGTTAGAAACGGTCTCTCCGTCAATCCTCTTAAAACCGAGGTTGTCCTCTTCACGAGACGTAGAAAATTGACTGGTCTGACCCAACTTACGCTTAAAGGCGTCAACATCCCCTTTTCAAATTAAGTCAAGCATCTTAGAGTAATCCTGGATAACAAACTTCTTTGGTCTAAACATGTCGAGTCTAAAACTACTAAATCACTGTCAGTTTTCTGGCAATGTAAAGGAGCTTTTGGCAAGACATGGGGTCTTTCACCGAAAAGGGTCCTTATTTGGATCTATACGGCTATGATAAGACCAATCATCTCCTATGCGTCAGTTGTTTGGTGGAATAAGCTCTCGCGTAAATACGTTATTGCCTCGTTTGCCAAACTTCAAAGAACAATTTGTCTGGGTGTTACGGGGGCCTTCCCCAGCACACCGGGTGCTGCTCTCGACGCACTGTTGAATCTTCCTCCCCTTGATACCTACATCATGGGGTGTACTCTCAAGACCATTTCTCGTTTAAAGCGATGTGGTCTCTGGCACAATTCGCACTGGAGCTTTGAGGAACTCGCAAGCAGCATATCTTTTGACCCACGTCTAATGGATATGCCGTCTCACACGATGAACCCAAGGCTCAAACTGCGTCAAAACTACTCAGTCAGCTTTCCTTCGGTTCAGGACTGGTTCGCTCCAGAATCTGAGCCTGGAAAGAACTGTTATCGTATCTTCACAGATGGCTCCAAAACCGACGAGGGTTCTGGTGCTGGTGCCTTTGTTGAGAACGACGACATACGACTGCACTCATCTTTGGGATCATACGCATCCGTTTTCCAAGCGGAGGCTTATGCTATCCTAATGGCCTTGAGCCACGTATCGAACAATGGATGGACGGGGAGAAGTATCTTTGTTTGCAGCGACAGCCAAGCTGTGCTTAAGGCCCTTCTCAACCCTCTAACCACTTCGAAAGTGATCCAGGAATGCAAGAGCTCTCTGAATGCGATCGGAAGATTAAATTCCTTGAGTCTCATTTGGGTTCCAGGCCATCACGGCATAACTGGAAATGAGATCGCCGATGAACTCGCTAGGCAGGGATCTCAGACAGCTTTCTCAGGACCTGAACCGTCGCTAGGTCTGGCAGCGTCCTTAGTGAGGGCTTCAATCAACGATTGGATCTGTGAAGAGCACAACCGTAGATGGCATGCCTCCATTGGATGCAGACAAACCAAGCGTATACTCCCCAACGTTAGTAAGAAGACTGCAACATTTTTGCTAGCTCGTAGCAGAAAAGACTGTAGGAAGCTTATTGGCGTTGCCAGCGGGCACTTCTCTTTTGCCAAGCATTTAAACGTGTTAGGCTTAAGTGATACCACACTCTGTGAATCTTGTGGAGAAGATGAGGACACCGCAGAGCACTTCCTCTGTGAATGTCCTGCTTTTTCTCGCATGAGGTTACAGATACTCGGCGCAGACATGGTGAGAGCTGGTAACTTAGGCTCCTTATCATGGCAGCGTCTTTTGGCTTTTCTCCGAACATCTGGAAAGCCATAACTAATAGAAGGTTGCTATCTGGTAGTACAATGGACCGGTATTTAGGTCTGAGTGCTCCAGCTGGTATTTTAAAAACCTCCAACAAAAAAAAAAAATGCTGCAAAAAGGATACAAAGAAAACTCCAATTCTTCAAAATTAATTAAATAATAACTGATAAGTTGGAAATGTTGCCATTCTCTAACGCCATTCATTGAAACTTTGAGTTGATGACAACAACAACTGCATGATTTCAACAAACAAAAGATATCTTCAATGTCGACTCTTTTCCCATTCAAAAACACAAGGCTAGCAATTTTGGAATTTACATAGAAACAATGTCTTATCAGTAAAATCGAATTCCACCTCAAAACTCCTTATTCCGAGCTATTTTGAAAATTTACCAAAGTAATTGGAAAATGAGACAACTGGAAACCGAAACAATGTTCGGTATTTTTACCCGAAAATTAACCAAACCTTAGTTTCTAGTCTTGCAAATAGATCTCAATCTCCATCCATATCAATATCTGGTATACCTACCCACTCAGTCATTACTGACCCTGATGTCAATAAGCAAAATAATGACATCACGCAGAGAGAATTTCCGAGAACCCATTATTTATGCATAGACCCAAATCTGAACCGATTTTTCAGAAAGATTATAATGCATCCATCGTCTATTCCGTTTGACTCTGTAGTGATAAATTTTGACTTCCAAGGAACTGCACGCATTCGATCTACTTTCTAGAAATTCTACTCCCATCTCATGATTTCAAAATCTCGTTAAAAAAAAAAAAATACAAATAGGAGATGAAAACGAGGAAAGGCAGAGAGCGCTGCTGTTCAATCTAATCCGCCTCGTTTGCAGTGTTAATTGTTTTGCTTTGCACAAAAATGCTGCATGCACACATGCGGTTGAATAAACACCATCTGGCTCGCTACTTGAGATACTTTCCTCTGACAGACGGATAGTAGCCCGTCTGTCACCGTCCGGTTGTGCATATCGAAAAATAAAAAATATATTCAGTGTACGGGGGCTCCAGATTTTCTTTTCACAGCGTGACCTCGTTACGTCTTGTGAAGCCTTTTGATACAAAAATAAAAAATGAAAAAAATAAACATGTACATTGCACTAGCCCCCCCTTTGCCAGGCCAGTACCAATCCATGAGCTACGAGACCATTTAACGCCGCCAATTCCTGCTCCAAGACCCAATATCGTCTGTTTGCCTTATTGTCGTTCACTGACAAGTACAAGAACAACGTTCAAGTGGATTTCAGCTATAAATTTGCTAATAAATTTTTCTCTTTTATGCATTTTTATTGCTCTTCGTCTAGAGAGGACTAGTTTTCTTTTTTATTTCTCGTTTTTGTTGTTGTTTTCGTAGCGATTCTTTTGTGAGTACATATGCAGTTATCCGGACTGCTTAGTGGGCAGTGGAATTGCTTAAATTGCATGCAATTAGCATGAACACAGCACACAGGAAAATAGTTTGAGGAAGATGTACTACTCTCTGTACACGTCCAATCGTCAACTTGACAAGACATAATGGGGTGGCTACATTGCGACTACAGCAGCAATAACAACAACCCCATTAACAATTTTGCGCTCCAAAATGAAGGGTTACACTACACAAGAATTGCTGACACATTCATAGAAGACAGACTGAGAGTGAGTGAGGAGATGGACACAGGCAGAGGATTGGGGCTTGGGGGACGAATTGAGAAATGGGTGAACCGTGTGGTTGGGTTGATGGTTTTGAATTGCGTGCGTTCAGAAAAGGAACTATTATCGTCCTTTCTCCTTATTCTGCTTGCCATTCGGCCTGTCTGTCTACACTCTGGCTTCATTGTGTCTGTTGGTTAGTTGGATTTTCATTAAATCTCATGTGCGGTTAGACGACACAAAAGTCATTGGAGCAATTAACGCTCTTCCTGGTTCCAGTTAATAATTTCCTTTGTCGTTAATGGAAATGTCTCACACACTCACACACTGACACACTCACACATGCATACATCAGAATATTTTATGCAAACATCGACCCAAGTCTAATAGAGAGAGAAAGAGAGAGTAGGAATTTCGTCTATATGTCAAGTGAACGCATAAGAATTCACTCAAACCCTCTCCACATCCACACATCTTTTGTGAATATCATCTGCAGTGAATTAATTAATTATTGTCAAACACATAGGTAGGTGCCTGCCTGCTGCCTGCTGCCTGGCTACAGCCCACTTTGCATATATCGGAAAGGCAACCTGGTTTATAACAAGCACACGAGATTCTAATAATTGATCAAAAATTCCTGCATCAGATGTTCCCAAGAAGAAAGCTCATAAAAATAAAATTGGGTAGCAAACCAACCAACCAACTATACTAAGAGAACAAACCCAACATGGCATGGCTAAAACATTCCAAATGTTCCCTATACACACTATGCGATATACATTTACATACATACATACGAACGTACTGTGCCATTTGAATTTTAAATAATTTATTCAGATTCTGTGTTGAAGAGATGAACTTAGTTAAAGCAGAAATATAGGCACTCGCACTATAGGAATGAGGAAGAGTGATGAGATGAGAACTTGTGAAAGATGCTGCTTGAAATGCTTGATGATGGTGATGATGATCATGGTGATGAGGTTTTTAGTTATAAGAAAAGGGGTGGGGGAGGTGTGTGTTGTGTTGTGTTGTTATATCAGTTGCGGTTATACTATTTTTGAGTTCATTGTTTGTTTCATTATAATCTCTCGGTACTAACGATGAATGGAAGTTTTATGCAGATGCTTAGTGATTGTAATCGATTGTAGGAAGCCATTGTCTGACAACAACTTTAAATTGAAGCGTACATGAGAGCTGCTCATTTTTAAGACAGAGGGATTTGTATAGCTATGTACAAAAGTTGGGTCTTTTAGAAAGTTATAATGCTTCAATTTGGTAAAGCGAGTTAAGCATGTTTCATGTGTTCTTCAGTTCCAAAGTAGGTACGCACTCAATTTTATGTTGTTTTATGAAAGTGTTGCTCCACAGATTTTTATGTTTTGCTATATTTTCTCTTTTGATCTTTTGGATCCTCGGTGCAGTCTTTCTTTCAAATACGGAAGTAAACAAGTCGAACTAGTAAGATAAAGAGTAAATTGTGTATTGCTCTAATTGATCTTTTTGAGCATGCTTTTTTTTTTATAATTAACGCGCACATCAAGGGGTTATGACTACCCTTATAATGTTATAAAAACACAGTGCGAGCGTTTAAGAAGATAGGGGAGGATTTGAAAGGAGACACCAATGCACGTTGCTTTGAATCGCAATGCAGGGGAAAAACAAAGCCAGGTAGATCATTCCACATTCGGGTGGTGCGACTGAAATACGAATCTCTATACTTGAATGTACGTCCGAAGTTGGGCTCAAGGTAACGTTTCGACGATGTTCAAGAGAATCAATCGATTCTAAGATTGAACTATCACCTATCAATTTAAACGCTCTATTTTGTACCCTATCAAGTAGGCGCAAAGATGTTAAAGGTGCGTTACTTGCAGCTATCCTTAGATTCCTCATTCTTGCTTGCTATTTAAAATTTCGCTTTCAATGCATGAAAGTTTAATCGTAGCAAACAAGAAAACTTGGACTTTTGACTCAACGGAATTTGTAAAAATCTGATATTTGTTGAGATGATGGCCATAAATGGTAATACAGGGTGAAGCGCGGAAACTGTGCGGAAAGGATTTCAAATCGCAATAGTGCCATCTGAAGGCATAACGTAGAGAAACAATTGTGGAAAGCAAACAATTTTTTTGATTACGCCTCAAGAATTACGTTCAGTGAAGTAATGTTACCAAAAATCTAATCCAGCGAAACTCCGTTAAATTTAATTTTTATAACAGACGTAGCGCATTTTTATCTAAACGGTTATGTTGATAAGCAAAATCTTCGGTATTGGAATGACAGTTATCCTCGAATAATCTACGAAAAACTCCCCCATGTGCTGAAGGTTATTGTATGAATGGGCTTGGAATGTAATCGGTCATTTCTTCTTCGAAGGCACAGTCAAAGGATATCGGTAAAGACAGCTGTTGAACGCGTTTGTTCGGCCCGACTAGTGACACGACGAATACTATCACATACATGACTTCAGCAAGACGGGGCAACGCACAGTGGGGTTATTTATATGGGGAAGCGGAAAAAAGTCCTTAAAAACCAAAACACTGAACCGATTTGTATAAAATTTTCAGGAATGATAGTTATTATAGAAAGCAGTAACTACGATAGATTTCTACCCATTGCCACACCCACAGAAAAAAACGCTAAAATTGATACATATTCAGGTTCAGCGACCAGTAAACGTTTAGGATTACGCATTTTTGAGTAATGGTGGCCACAAAAATATTTGCTTACTGCCGTAAAAATACTCATAACTGTCATCAAAAGAAATTCCCTCGACCGCTTGCCCAAATATGCGACAGCACCATAATGTCATCATAGTGGATCCAATATTAAAAATCTATTTCTAGAAACTAAACCATAAATTGGGTGTTTTTTTATTGCCATAGAGCGGGGAGCTCCAGGGACTAGCGCATTTCTAACAACCAGCCTTGTGAGGGAATGCAGGGGACCTTAAATTTTCTGCCGATTCCGAATTGGTAATCGAGAAAGCGCTTTTCATGGCTATGAATTTACTAATGGAGGACTTGCCAATTCCTCGCGAAAAGCGTAGCTGGCTTTTTTATAAGAAAACTTATTCGAATCTTACGAGTGTAAAACACCTAACACTAACTAACACCTTTTATTTTATTCACTGACTCACTGAAACTTTGCATCAAATAATGCTCAAAATTCCAGTAAAGCAGAACCAAAACACATCGTAGAAAATGTTTGGAAGATATATTTTGCTCAGTTTTACAAAAAAAAAAAAGAATTTCGTGAACAAGGAGCTATAGTACTTTCTGTATATAGAAAAAGTTGAATCTAAATATTTATAAGCTCGCCCACTTTTTACTTAAATCAGACTTTGTACTTAGTTCTGACTGATGTGACATTTAAGTACTAAAAAAATTATGCCAATAGCTTATTAAATAGTGTACATATTTGAAACTTTTATAAGGACTGTAAAAACACAAATGAATTCCAAACATTTCTTCTAAGAAAAAATTATTTTTTTTTGCCAGATTGACCATTAAATTGGGGCACTGTACAGATTTGCTGGTATTTGCAGCTTGATTTTGCTTCAATGTGCGGTTTGAAGTACCAACTTCAAGAAAATAGCTACTTCAGAACGTAGCAGCGCGTAGCTTTTCTTAATAGTCTACCACTTTCCAAAACTACAGATTGAGTTTTATATTGTGCTCTCTTGATTCACTCAAATTTTTCTTGTTAAATTTAGCTGCTGTTTCGGATAACTTAGTATCCTTGATACGCAAGCAAAAACAATCACATGCTTAGTAACAACTTAATTAACTTAAATCCAATTGATATACGAATTCAAATAATTTGACTTTGGGCGCCTATTTAGGTGTTTAAACTAGAGTTTTGGGTCAAATCATTAGCGAATTTAGATTATCTGACTAATTAACTATAAGAAATGTCAATCAGCAAATCGTGTTCAGGACTTTAGAAAATCGCCTTGGCCCCACAGTGCGATGTGCCACACGGCAAATGAAACAATGGTTTGTTTTAGAAAAACAATTGGTAATCGTTTAATTTCGAACAGTTCAGAAATGGTATGGCCATTGCGGTCACCAGAACTGTCCATTTCCAATTTTTTTCTGGGGGCTACTTAAAGTCAAAAGTATACAAAAATAAATCTCGATACCTAAGTCTTGAAGTTCGACGTCATTCCGCTGCAATTCCGACCACTATGTTGGCTAAAGTGTACGATAATTTTGCTTCGCACCTTCTTAATTGTATTCAAAATTAGGGTTGTCATCTTAATTATGTTATCTCTAAGGCTCTTTTTTCTTTTTTTCAACGCGACCAAGAATGTTTGTCTGTATTGTCAATACAAACAAACGTTCATATTGTGCTATTACGATTTGAAATCCTTTGGGCTTCCGTGCCACACCCCTGTAGTTCAGCTCTGATGAAATGGATACAGGTTTTACATGTTAGAGACATGGCAATGTGGAAGTGAGAAATGCTTTTCTTTCTAGAATGTCTCCACCACATTTCACAGAATTTGGAGACTTAAAAACGTTCAACCTTCTTAAGATCGAATATTTTTGCTATTTTGAAATTATATACTAGTATTTTAATACCGATCCCTGTTTAATGAACTCCAAAATATGGGGTAATTCAAGGCTGCATTCTGCGGCCAATATTGTTTTTTAAGGTAATTATGGTGCTCGAGGCTCAATGGTTAGAATATCTGTCTATTACGTGGAAGGTTCGGTTCCCAAAAACATAAAGTTGTTTCCAAACGGACATCACTTTTTGCAAGGAATTGGCAAATCTTCCGACACTAATAACACTGCCATGAAAAGAGCTTCCTCACTTAGCTGTTGAGAATAGGCAAAGTGTGCAGATTCTCTTCATACTCCACCAAGTTGAGAGAAATGACCAAGATCCGTGTTTTTTTTTTAAAGAAAATCAGCGAGGAGACTAGAAAAATATATCGAGTAATTTTGTCAACGACAACACCGGGAGAGTTAAGCTTTAGTAGTCATAACTGCTCTATTTAATGCTTTCCTTAAGAAGTGTTGGTGAGGGTCGTGTTAGGCTATGTTACACAAACTCAATCCAGCCTTTTGAGGCGAAAAAACACATCATGTGGCTCGTATTGGTTTGTTTGAAACAATACCACTTAGTTATTTTGTTATGAAAAAGGTGTGGTTTTGTTTCATCTAAAATGAACTAGTTGGAGTCGTTTGTGTTGAGAATACCATGGTGTTCTGAAATTCGCGCTAGTTTTGAAATCATTTTATTTTTAAACACAAATATTTTAACTTTGCATTTCAATGAAAAAATTTATAGGTTAGGTTAGGTTAGGTGGAAGTGGCTGTCAGTCAATGAATACATTGCCTGACACACTTAGGCCGCAAGGGCCCATTGTGATACCACAGAGATCAGAAAGTTAATCACCTACTGATCTCAGAAACCCGATGTAAGATTAACGAGTTGATCACTTATTAATCTTCCATTACGGGACTAGCCGGTTAATCACCTGCTAGTCGAACCACGTGGAACTTTTAATGTATTTTGAAAGACTTTTAGGGTCTATGTAAGCTAGGTCGCTAGTATCATCGAAGAAGAATTCACCGAGATGAGTTTTCCTCCTATGAAGTAGTGCAGGGCATGAGCAAAGAAGGTGTTGAACGGTTTCTTCCTCCTCCTCGTCCATGCAGCTTCTGCAGAAATCATTGGAAAACACACCAAGTCTTTTGGCGTGTCTCCCTATTAGACAGTGTCCCGTAAGAACACCTATGGTAGAACCTAGATACAAAAAATTTATAGCACCATGAGATGTTTAACTCAAACGACCGCAATAAGCTCGTTTTAGTTTGACCAATAAGAAGCGTTATTACCTTTTTCACCAAAAATGACTGAGTGGGTTCGTTTTGACCGAACTAACACGATTAATTTTTTTATTATTTGATGTGAAAATGTAGTATAAAACGAAGTGCACCACTTTTTTTAACCCTCAAAAATATCGTGTGAGCTCAGAAAAGGACTTGTCTATATGAACTCAGTGGCAGCGTCTAAAACACTCCTGCTATGAGCACTAGTGCCATCTATGAACTTAATGTCTATTCTCCAAGCCACCGGTGTCGCAAGAATAAACAAAATCTCTTCTTCAAGAATTTGAAGGTTACCTTAGGAAGGAACTCTAAGTATAGACACGTCTTTTCTTCCCAGCATTTCCTTATTGGAATGTCTGTTAAGTTTAATGGGTGGCAATTAGTATGTGGTGAGTTGTAATCTGTTTGAATGCCTCTATTGGTACAATTCGTTAAAGTTCTGTGACCTGACAGACCTCTTTTCCAGTTTTTGCTTTGTTTGAGCCACAATGCGTTTTTGGCCGCTTTGGTGAAAAGATCTAAGTTTTAGGCAAGCTAGCGCCAAAAAAGTTTCTAAGAGCTGGCGATGGTTTTGTTCTCATTGCTCTTATTGAGGCAATGCAGGAAGGTCTTTGGGAATTTGGTCACGTTCTTGCGGTTTGAAGCCTTCTCTAATGATGGCTTAGATACCAAACAAGCGTATTTAAAGATTTGTACATCCAGTGAATGGTTTTGAGGCCAAAACCCATTTTTTTTTTTTAATTTTACTGCAAGACCGCGATTTGGACTTTTTTTCCCTTTCTTTTAAATTCTCTTTCCGTTGAGTTTCCAAGATATACCTTTTATGGTGGGTAGAATTATATCCGGAATACTATGTTTTCTCCTAAAGTTCCATTTATGTAGGGTTGAAGTTAAGTCCACAGTTTATGGCACAGTTGATCAGCGTGCTAAGAGCTGAATTTAAAAGCTCACAGAGAGCTGCCCGAAGTTATGATGACTATGTCATCGGCGGGCGTAGTCCACGACTTTGATCCCGTACCTATCCAAATTAACTAGGATATGGTTAGCAACCAGAGTAGCGGATATAAAACCCCATCTTGTGAAGTATCCTCACAAGTTTTGACTTTTAGAGGTTTTGTAGCCATTACTCCTCTTGCTATTTTTTTTCGAGCATAGATTTCATACAGTTTCACAACGTTGCCTTTTAGTACCTGGCGAATAGCACTGTTATTAAAATTGTTGGTTGACATGTTGGGATGCAGATATCGCAATATTACTCAGTTTTGTTTTGTAGATGCAAATGTTTTTCGATGTGATGTGGCTCGGGTTCGAACTTCGAACTCCCACGTGATAGTTGGAAGCCATTGTCATTAGGCAACGTTCTGTTTGATGCTGACCTGAAGATTTTTTCTAGTGTAATAATAGGAACGGAAAACGGATCCGTTATGTTATTTTTTAGCTTAAAACACCGCTTATAATTCTTAAATAACCTTTCTTTCGGAATGGCAGCGTCTAAAACACTCCTGCTGTGAGCACTAGTGCCATCTATGAACTTAATGTCTATTCTCCAAGCCACCGGTGTCGCAAGAATAAACAAAATCTCTTCTTCAAGAACTTGATGGTTACCTTTGGAAGGACCTTCAGTTGCTGCTGAATTTATTCAATGTGGTTCCAATTACCCGTCAACCTAATTTGCTAGATTTATTCAAAAATATTTCCAACGTTATAAAATAATGTTCTCTACGCCCGCCACGAACAAGAGAAAGTTCGAATTTCTTGGAAGAAGAATTTTCCTTATTGACACTCTGATCCCGTCGGTCATAACTTTCAATTGCCCAACTTTTTGTTACATTGAAATCTTCAATAACGGTTATAATACCCCTATTAGGTGCTGAATTGTGGATGGTAGCCATAAAACTCCATTAAAGTCATCTGCCTGTAAAAAATTCTGGACACACATTATGGCATAAATCTCTTTAGCAGGTAAAGAGAGGCATACCTACATTTTGAGGACTGTTTTCAGGACGAACAACTAATAGTAAAATACATCATAAACTCTCTCTCTCTCTAGAAATAACCCTCGCATTTGACATCATTTCATTTAATGGAATTTTATGTCAAACAAAATTAATAGACCTTTACGAAAAAGTTTCCAACTACGTATGTATGTGTATATGTACGAGTATAACAAAAAAGCTGTACCTAGAGAAAGGTATTCCCATCACGTACATCGACTAAACCGAAAAAAGGACATTGTTGGGACAATGTTTACAAGGAAAACTGTCTGTGTGTGTGTGAGTGAGTGTGTTCGTGTACTTTCTTTTCTTATTCTGCCGATATTTGCTCAAGAGTTGGGAAAGGTTGATATTGTCCCAAATCACAATCATAACTTTTCTCCATAATTTTTGTTTGTTTGAAGGATTTATTAACAATATTATTCGTGCTTAATCAGTATTACATTTCGACACTGCGAAGGTAAAACATTTCAATTAGTTCGACTTGACTATCACATTTGCTGAAGTAATTATGTACAAACTTTTCAATTTCTGTTCTTCACTTTACCCTTGGAAATGAATTAAAATAAAATTGTATGAAGTTCGCACGGACACGTACATTTATGGATGCTGCTTCCGCTTCCTGACATACTCCTCTATTCTGTGTGAGTATGAGTATGTTGGTTTGTAGTATCAATATTGAGACAGTTCCAGAGTTGGCTGTTGTTTTTCTTATTTTCTTATTTTCTTATTTTTTTTTTTTCTTTTTTATGATGACATTTTCCTTTCCAAATTTGTATATAAATAAAATATGATGTTCTCATAGCTTGCACAGAGTACAAACATTATGTTTGATTACTTCTGCATGATGGAGAATAAAAATATGTATTTCCATCAGGGATGTGGACTTAAAAAAAAAACAAAACAACAAAAAAGAGAAAAATTACCAACGAATCGTATTGATTTATTGCTACAAATTGATGAATTTAAATTTTACCTCGGAACTCTGTTAACAGAAATGTGTCTCCTTTTGCTACAGCAAATAAATGGAATTTGAATAGTTAAACGCGATGTGATGATAACTTTTGAAAAATTTAACGAAATTCGAAGGCACAGTTTGGCATGTTATTCCCATTTATGTATAAACATTCATAGGCATGCATATATTTGTCAATAACCAGTATGGGGAGGTTGGAAATAACCATCTTTTTGAGGCATTTATTTAATGGTAAGGACGATGTCGAACTTTTGTGGGTTGATAACGAAAAGAAGAAGCGAGAGGTACTAGAAAAGAACTTAAAGTTAAAAGCATCTAGAAAGGAAGTTAAATTCAGTAAATAAACGCAGAGAAAGTCTTGGCAAAAGAAGATTGTAAAAGGCTTCCTCTATCAATTAAATATGTCGTTTGCTTTTATTGCTATTTTTATATAGAAAATGAATGTGGAAAATAAATCAAGCCCGAAGCAAATAGGAACACAGCCTATTTGCTTCAGGAAAAGCAAACATTTTTCACAATAAATGCTTGGATTTTCAATTCAATTAGAAGGGTTTTGTTATTTTTGCTCAGCTGGAAGTAACATTTTTTTTTGCCTTGAAAAGGTTGGACTTTGATATAAATTGTTTACAGATATTTTAATTTCCTTCTTACTTCGAAGGAAGCAAATTTTTGTTTTCAGACTACGACAAAAAAGGTGATAAGTTGCAACAACTTCTGAATTCATAACCATAACCATAGCCCCTCTTTTTCAACCTCTTCTTTGTTTCCTCTTTTTGAAATTCTCCAAAGCAAAGCAAAGGTTTTGACATTTATCAAAGCTTATTTTCAGATGTTTTTATTAAGTGCAGGGTGTGGCGTTATGGTTAGAGCAATTTGCTTATTGCGTGAGATTTAGAGGTGCGAATGTCAGAAATGTCCAGAAAATATCCATGGGTATCACTTTTCACCAGGATTGGACAAGCCCTATGCAGTAGATACACCGCGATGAAAAGCGATTTCTCTCTTAGTCGTTTGGAATCGGCAAAAATTTGTAGGTCCCCTCCACTGGATGAGGAAATTGGTCTAGACCTTGGGGTTCCCACAGCATCTGTAGTATCACAACTTTTTTTTTTCTTGCTATCCACCAAAGATTCAAAATCACTATCATCTAAACTCAATCATAATAAAAGACTGTAGTTTTCGTATAACTTTGTTGAAGTCCCGCAGTAGTAGTGTCCGTAGTGATGCAAAGTATTTCTGCCTGTTACGGTGAAGTTCGAGGTCCGAATCCCAGGAACAAAAATTTCTTTTCCGCGGTAATCGCTTCTCACGAGAAACTAGCAAATTTTCCAAATTGTAGGTAATTCCAATTTGTCACTTAGTCGTTCCGATACGGCATGAAGATGTAGGCTTTCTGAGCTTTGTTGCACCTTCTCTTTCTATTTATTTAATGATTTGATTAGTATAAGAAGTTATTAATTTTTACTTGTGGTTATAAAGGGTTTTTCAACAGGGACGCTACAAAAGTAGAGCGACAGGGACAGCAAACGACGTCATATTTTTTGCCGCTCTTTTGACATTTGTCTTTAGCAAGGTTTGTTATTTCATTTAACGATGGAACCGAAATTCGGAGTCATTGGCCTCAACGTTTAGAGCGCTACGTCCAATTTATGGTAGTCATAATCGTCCCAGCAGATCAACAATTGAGTGTCTAGTGGAAAAATTTGAATCCACAGGCATAGTACAAATTGTTCCCGTACCAGTGAGAGAAAGAAGTGCCCGTAGGTAGTGTCGAGAATATTGCTGCCGCTGAGGCTTCAGTTGCAGAAAGCCCAAATGTGTCTCTCACACGTCGTTCTCAAGCGTGGGACATCTCTGTGACGTCGTTGTGGCGAATTTTGCGAAAAGATCTTGGCCTACATCTTTATACGATTAAATTGACGCAAGAACTGAAGCCGCTTGACCACCAGAAGCGTCGTATGTTCGTGAATTTTTTTGGAAAAGTCTAAAAATGGTACCTCCTATTGTACCGTTTTTTTGAAAACCGACTTTCTCGTTAATGGCGTACACGATGTTGACAAAGTTTTGTATTTTAGAAGTCCTAAGTTGTTCAAAAAGATTGCATACAAGCATTTGAAATTTTTATTAATTTTATAAAAACATTTTGATTTTTTGAAATAACCTCAAAACCGCATTTTTGATTTAAAAAAATTTTTTTTTTCAAAACAACTTTTGCCAAGATCTTAAAAAAAACTCGTTTTTATAAAAAGTGAAAAATATGAAACTGTTTGTTTTTTAAAACTACTTCAACGATTTCGATAAAGTTTTCATCGCTTATATGTATTAGCAACTGCAAAGGAAATGCGTTTTAAGATTTTGGCTTGAAACCTTTGGAGTATTTAATTTAACTTTTTTCAATATTCTGCGTGGTCTAATTCAATTTTCATAATTAATGGGTAGGTGGCAACACTGTACCATCAGTACTAATACTTTTTACTCAGCCTCGAAATTTTGATATCTCTTAGCACAAAATCGCCAGTTCGTGCGACCCAGTCGTGTTAATTTTTTTTTTTGCTGTTTTCTTTTTGGAAAAACTGGTTTTGGCAACTCACGCACTTGTCGTGTTTTTTTGTCATTGACAGTGACAGTTTATAGTTAAACCATGAATCGTCTTACAAGCAAAGCCTGCAAATTATTGAATTTTATTATTAAAATGTGTGCTCTGTTAAGAAAGTTTTTCGCGCGCTTTTTCCATTTTATGGTTTGTTTAATCGACCTACTGAGGCGGCTAATTGAGTTAATGTGACTGAATTTGGCACCAAATTTACAACTGCTCTGAGTGTTTCAGGCATTAGCCTGATCTCTTTTTTAAGAGCATATTAGTTGCTGTTGGTGTATCTAAACTCCTGCAGTACTTTAAGTCCAAATAAACTTCGTCTATCTTCATCAAGCGAAACAGAATCGTATTTACTAAGATCTCAAATTCAAATTCATGAAGACCTTGTTATTTATTTTAGTCAAATTAATTTAAGCCATAAAAAGGAAAATCAGTCTTTTTCACTACACGCAACAAGAACTTACAGAACTCAAACAATTATTGGCTGGAATTGTATAGCTATTTCATGGCTGCCACACCTATCATCAAATTTCTTTGTTAAGTGCTGTGAGTTGTCGTCAATATTATTTTATCATGATATTTCCGTCACCTTTTTGAATATCCAAATGAAAAGTGGAGACTCAAAACCTACATGAAATCAAAATCTATGTGTCGTTCTGTACTTGTAACATCATTTTATATTTTTAGGCAAGCCGTTTGACTGTTTCTTTTAATGATAAAAGCTAATTGCACATGAGGCACGATTAGTGAGTTGCGAATGAAAAACAAATAAATTGAGTGAGATGTGAGTAATTAGGACTGCTGTCTCTTCACTTAGATACATCTAATTCGAAATTTGAAATTCGCTGAACGTGTCTCATTTGCTCAATAATTAACTGTACCATTTGTAATCAATTCTACTGCCATTTGTAATGAATCCCGAAAAAGCAAGCTCTAAAGCGAAGAGATGACATTTGTGAAAAAAAAGATACCAAAGGAAATTTTTTTAAAAGGCAGTAACAAAAATTTCTTTTGATGTTTTGATTGGTTGCTACTGGTATGTTAATGTTTTAGGCGCCATTCTCATGGAAGCCAACCGACGACCAAATTATAAACAAAGAATCGAGTATTGAAACGTTTTTCTAAAAACAAACTAACTGGCTGGTTTGAAGTTTACCAAATGATAATTTTGCAATTATTAAATACACATTGGGGCAGCTCCAAAGATATTAGTGCGTAAAAGGCCAATTTTGATTTTGGGGTATACAAAAGAAACAGTTGCTTTTTATAAAGTATACGGTAGTTCTGATTAGAAAAATGCATTTTAGTTGTGTTTTTATGTTTTGCACTACTTTAGTCAAGCGATCAAAGTTGACAAGTGACAAGCCCGAAGTTTGCAAATCGGAAAAGTTGTTAAAAGTAGTTCCTACTGCTTTTTCAATATCTTTGTTGTTATTGCGAGATTGAAAATACAAAATATGCCCGAGAAAGGTGAAAGTGTGCGCATTTTATTTGTTTTTCAGTAATGAAAACAATTTTTTTATAAATCAAGAGGTTTGCAACCCGATTGTTTACTTTGTTTGAATTTTGAGTAATATCTTCTGTTCCGACAAAAGTTCAGTAGATCTGTTATTGTTCATACTTAAGACATATTTCCTCAATATAAATATGAAAGCAGAAGCGCTAAAATTTTGCCGGAAACAATTTTTTTTATTTAAAAAAAAAGTTTTAGTGACTTGTAAAGAGTGACACATTTTTTTTTTGGGGATATCAGTAATAAGATATGCGTGGCCCCGCAATCTGACAGTGATTTTCGCTTAGTCATGTACAAAATAAAACAAAAATGTTGAATCAAATTTTTCGACACTTCGCTTCGTTTTCGAGATACAGATTGCGGCGCATGACTATCCCGAAACCGAAAAGCAACGATTTATTGGTGTAAATACGTAAATATATCTTTTAAAAACCTCCCAAATTCATCTTTTATAAAACTAGTTAAATTGAAACTTATTCAAAAAGCTTTAAAAACACAAAGAATAACTTTAAACTTATCGAAATAATTTATTGCACAGAATCACTTCTTCTGCCCCACTTTGCGATGTCGGGCATTGCTCGGTTCTAACTTATTCAAATCGTTATTCACACAAAATTGTTAAAAGACAAATAGGAACACCTTATTGGCTTAGCGGAAGATTGCCTGAAAGTAATTAGTTTCCCGTTCCCATGGGAATCCGATGTTTTAAAGAGTTACTCTGCTATTGACGACCAAGACAAGTAAAACAAATCTAAAAATATGAAAATCGGTTCAGTCTTGACTTATAAATGGCCAAACAAATCTGGTTTTGATAAAACCTAAAAAATTAAAAATTTTACTAAAAGACTGTTGCTCACTTACATAGTCGAACTAAATGAGCTGGACATCGATTAGCGCTACTTTTCTTTCAAAAAAATTTAAAGTCAATCTTCACTTACCTGAAATGAGAATGAAATAGCAAAAAATAATGAAAATTGAAAGCATTTTGGCTGTGAAAAATAATGTGAACATATATTGTTGCTTAATTTGAATACGTTCTTCGTGCCAGAACTTTTTGTGCCGTTTTCAAGTAAATACGATGATGCTAAGTGCTTGTCTAAATGTGTTATGTCCATGACGTTATATCGATACTCACGGTGAAAACTGAGTTTTCTGCCTGTGTAGTACAGTTTCAATAAAATTTCTGATATTTTACAACATAAAATGGAAAATTTGGAAGGTCAATAAAAACTACGTGTATATACATTGCTTTTACACCATGATGTCATGGCAACAACATGTCTAGACATGCACCAGTGGGCCTTATAATAATTATTATTATTATTTTTAGATAAATAAATAGTGTGGCGCAATAGAACGAGAAGCCCCGAGGCCTAGCGCAAGGTTGTTTGGAAGTTTTAAGTTTCCCGCTTCAATAACCTTTAGAATATGGGTAAGGGTATGGACTGTGTCTCTTAGTGGAATGCGACTTTGTTGTATGTATATTATATAAGGACAGGGAAGGATAAGGAGAACCACTGCGTCGCTCTTTCTAACTAATTCTATGTTTTCTAAATGCAGGTACTATGGCTGTTTACAGGGAACTAGACCAATTTCTTATCCAACAGCACAGAAACACTCTTTTGACGAATAGGTCCTAAAGTTTGAAAATGTTACGACAATTGGTTTGGTTGTTTAGAAATCAGTAGCATAAGTACATATTCCTTCAAAAAAAACCTTGTTCATCAATTTTAAATCGTCAGAAGTTGGATACCACACGGTTGGGTCTTGGGGCCAGTATTTTTTTTTTTTTTTAGATAGTCGCTTGCATCTTAAATTTTGTATGAAAAGTAGTGTTGTTTTTTTTTTGGTTTAGATCATAACACTTCCTGTTGGTTAACCGATCAAATGCTCTGACAGTTTTGAAGTTGACCATAATCGAATGACTGGACAACCTGGTTGATAAGTTTTACTTCTTAATCCACTTTTTTGTGTTAAGAAGAGACATCAGATCTTTGATTGCTCTTTTTGAAACTTCATCTAGATTGAAACCTTGTTTTAAGTGAAGTCGAGACATTGGCTCCCATTTTCCTGCGAACCAGTTGCTGGCTGTAATTGCAACTGCCACACTCATCATGGGGCATTTAAGATAGGGTCCTGCAGTTTAAAATGATCGCGGTACTCAACCAAATGTCATATTTTTCAAAATCCTTACACTTTGCCTACCTTCTTCTTCTTTCTTTTTCTTTTCCTGCGTTACGAGTAGTTGATCTGGAAGGGATAAAAGCTCTCACAATAGCAATCCGTTCGTAGAATACGAATAGCTCTGAAAGCGTCGGCAAGCCTCTCGGTTTTGCTTATTGCTGAGACCAAGCAAACGCAGATTTCGTTGCATTTTTCAGTACCAGCAGTATTTGTGTCAGCCTTTCTTTAATTTCCTTCGAGATTGTGTTTGTAGGTTGAATGATTCTGGCGTTCTCTTGATCTCTCCTTTAAACAATACCCATTCAACCGGTCAAGCTCTATATTGTTTTTATTGTGAAGGCTTCCGTGGATCTTGATAACTTTTAACACGATCACCAAGTGGGCTGCTAGGTAACTCTATCCTGGTCAACTTGCTTATTGAGATAGATAAGTTTTTTGGTTTTTTTTTTTTTTTTTTTGAAAAAATTGCTTTATTTGCAGTGAATTTCAGCAGATATCAACCTGAAATCACTTCAATTCCTTGCTAAGGAAAGAAAAGTAAGTCTGGAATCCCAACAAGAGTACTTACTCCTCTCTCACAAAAAAAAAATCAATCGTGCTTCGTTTCTATGTTGATTGAAAGTCCCAAGATAATTGATGTGCTTTTTCATGCGCCGTCTTAATATCTCAAACTTGCACTCATAAACTGTATCTAATCAATGACTCTCATTCATTCAACCATCAATCCATCCATACACACTCCGTTTGCCCTTGTCCGATAAAAGAACCGATTTCCATGACCGACAAAGAACCCTCTCAATTAATCTTTGGAGAGAAAGAGAAATGGAGTATAAGAGAAAAAATAATAACTCAGAAGGATGTAATAAAATATCCTTTCTTCGGCATGAACAAATGAATAGAAATTCAAAGGCATTCAATAAGAACTTCTGGCCTGGTTAATGCACATGACATTACTGGGTTATGCGCCAAGTATTCTCTCATGAGACCGAGAAAGTAATGGCGTTTCCCTCTTATAGCCAATATTGATACCCAAGTTACATGACCCCCAACAATATTTCTTTTATGTGGAATGGGGTCACAAAGAAATTATCTACACGTAACCAATTACTGGCATGGGTGTATGTGTGCTAAAAACCCAACAAATTGTTATCGACTGTATCCACTTCGATGTCAAATCGAATCTACTCGGGATCATAAGTGTTGATTTCACCACATTCGGAAAAATTGTCTTTTCATCTGTTTTCAGAAGCAGACCAAAAAAAAAAAGAAGCTAAAACCATTCAAAACTCACCCCTTCTCCCCCACTCCTCGTTTCGTTTTACAACATTCGTACAAATGAAAAAACCCAACACAATTGCATTCACGATAATCCCCCAAATCGCAATTCCAATCCAATACAATCCCACCACCGACCGCCAGCATTTTATCTCTGAGCTGACCCAGTGCCATTCCCAAAAGCTGATAGTAATGTCAGCGGTTTTTCGAACAAAGCCAAACAAATAAATGCCAAACATTTTACTCCATAAAACCAGAACAAAAGACTACACAACTACTCTCTGAGTGCTTTAAGTGAATAGAAATGAAAAAAAAAAAGAAAGAATGAAATGTCCTTACTATTCAGAAAATGTCACACATCGGTGGAAATAGGTTTCAAGTGCTAATGCAGCTTAAATATGTATACAAAAAAACACTCGAGTTGTTGAATGTTTTCGAATTCGAAAACAATAATCGCCGATGCCAGGGCTAGGTGGTGATTTTGCCGCCCGCATCATCACAATGCCGCCCACGTGTCAGAGAATGTGTGTGTGTGTGTGTTTGTAGTTCCATTCTTTCTAAATAACAATGCACTCCAAGCCCACATTCGTCCTTGCATAACAGAACACACCGCCCAGGCTTGAATGGATGGATGGTTGGCTGACTGCTGCATGGATGGACTCTTTATGTTGCCGCAGGAAACGAAAATATCCACAGAAACGAGGCAAAAAATGAACGACACACATGATTGTTCTAAAGTCACATATGTGTAGCGTCATATTGCAACACGCAACAACTTACTCGTGTCTCTTTTTTTCCGGCTCGAGTCACCAGTCCACCGAATAATGCCCGCGCCCCCTAGTTGATTTTGCAGGTCACTTCACATCACATAGTGGACGTGTTATTAAAATTACACTGGAGGTTCCGCCGTTGTCATTTTTTCAGTTTTTATAAATTTTTTTTTAACGGAAGGACACCCTGAGTCGTCGTCGTCGTCATATAGTGTTGGCGAGGTGATATTTTAAAATTTATGTCGGCCCAGCGAACAAGAACATGACTCAAGCAAAAAAATAGAAAACGAGAATCCGTTCGCTTCTGTGGAGAAGAAAACTAGGCCGAGTTCTTCTTGTTACATGACAGGAACAATGAAAGCCGAAAGACAAATCAGCTGTAGCTGCTGCTGCTGCTGCTGCCTTCCTTGCTGCCACATGATTGATGAGGTTCTGCTACGGCTATGTGGCTGATAGCTGGTAGATGTGGCTATGGCTATGACTATGGCTTACCCGGTTATGCGGGTGGTGGGATGGTGGTACTTGAACCTTTTTGGGATATTCAGTTATTCCTGTTCTTACAACCGTATTCAACGACGACAACGACGGTGTCGCTTTCGTCACCGTTCGCCGCTAACGTTGTTCTTGGAGCAATGTTAAACGTTGCAGATTGGTTTCTTGTCATCGTTTTAATTCACCATTTATTACGTCCTTATTGTCATCGTGATTTGAGGATAATTAATCCTCAGGCGGATGCCATAACTTTGCTTGTGCGAGAGATGTTACCTCAATCAAAAAATAAAAAAATACAGAAAGTGGGGTTCATTGCGCTGGATGCGATGGGAACGGACGAGCGGCTCGACGACAGCGAAGGCACGATGTGTGTCAAGCGACGCGTATACATTATTATCTTGTACAGAAAGAATAGCAGGAAGTGTCCTCAAAGTCAAACAGACTTACTCGGGGGCGAAAACGTCATGCACTCAAACAAGGAACTTGAAGGTGGTATGGTGATGGTTGGACTGTTGCAAATTAATCAACGTTTACTCTTTCACATAATTATTCTTTGTTTCGCACTCTCGTGACTTTATATGCGTGTGAATACTGAATGTAGACATTCTTCCCCCGAACAAAGGAACTCTCTAATGGTTGTTAATTAAGTAAGACTTCCTCCCTTCCTCCTCCTTATTTTGAATGGGGTGAATAGCTGAATGGATGGGTGGTGGATGGTTGTACTTTGTGATTTTAAATTCTCAAGAGTCTTTGGCAAATTGGAAGAAAGGAAACACAGAATGGGTGCCGTTGGAATGCAAATGTTGCTTACTTGAATTTTTTATGAAATTTGCTGGAATTCCACAGGCACAAGTAGGTTACATCACATCACATTAACCTGCACGAGAACTCGATCTCGCATAGGCTGATGTTCAGCACAGCCGCAGTTTTCCTCCTAATTAATATTTCTTAATCACCTCAAAAGAAGTGTATTTGCCTTTATTCCTGTGATCGTGTTAATTTAGTTTCAGGTTTAGAGCGTGTTCAGCATTCCTATCCTAAGGACACGTGAAACGCACAGTCAACTGCTTGTCGTGATTTTCCTTTCCCATATTATTCATGAGTGTGAGTGATTGTGTGATATTCACACAAATGTCAAATGCATCAACACAAATCGTAATCATAACGTCCAAATCAGTATGGCGTATACCTATGCTAACCTTTTGCATGCTCTGCCACATAAAGTCCTGTTCTCTGATATAATTTGTGTTTTTATTTTAACACGGTTGATCCGGAGATTGCATACTCAATACCACAACTGGGCGGAACAACTGTTTTTAATTTGAAATAATTTCTTTTGCAAGAAATACGACGAATATGTCCACCCAGTTGGCAATGAAAGTGTAGTGTAGTTCTATACCAGTGGTTATTTCTGTTCCCTTTGATATAAAAATAAATAATTTATGACCTCAATGCCTCGATGTTGGAGGAAGTCTTCAGTTGAGGTAGTTCTGCTGCTTTTTATTTTATTTTTTTTAAGCACAGTTGCTTAAAGGAGAGTAGGTTCCAACATGACAGCATGTGGAAGTTATTCTATTCTTGAAATGAAATGAATAAATTATTTTTTGTTTGTTGTTGTTCAATATTGGGATAGTAAACGTAAAATTGCCTTTACGGTTTTGTTGATGATTGCTATGATGACAAAAGGATTCTAATTAAATGATACGGGGTATTCAGGAAAGGTTTATGTCGTGTTGATTTTCCAATTCATGTATAAATTAGTGCCAAATTCACCTTAAAAAAACAGCAAAAGTCAGGGCCTGGATTTCTTTAGTAATAAAACCTGTTTAAAAACCTGAAAAACTTAAAGTAGCTATCCTTCAATCGCTGAAAGCGAAGTTACATGAAGCAAACTTTTGACGATAGATGATTGGGTAGTAATTGTCTAAAAAATCATTGAAGCCTGATCCAGAAAGGCAGGTTTGAGTAAATCGCTCTTCTGGAGGAATTCGTAATTTTTCCTATCATAATTTCATGCCATTAAGCGCTTCTCGACTAGCCCCTCGAAAATCGGCAAAAAATTGTTGGTTCCTTCCATTCTGTCACAAGGTATTGTTGAGAGAAATGGCCCCATCTCCGTTCTGTTGCTCCTTCTTTTTTTTATTATTCTGAGTTTGTATGTAAACTTTTCGTACTGTGTGATTCCTCAAGGATCTTAATGAAGATAAAAACGCTGATGCAGATGGCATCCCCGCCGTTATTCTGGCAAAACTCATCCCGAAGGTAGGCAATTGCGTTTCTATAGCTCGTCCCTAAAAGTGGTGAATCTTCCTTCCCACCCAATTCCACTAAGGCCCCTTCTTTTCAAGGTCACCAAAACGTAGATAATACGTCATTTTATGAAATATCTTGAAGAATGAAGGTTTCTTGATGATCGACAGTTCGGCTTTCGTAGCACCGAAAAGTGGAGTCAACTTTTACATTGTTTTGGAGAAAGAAGATTTATTGTGCGCTTTATATTTCCTTGTCATTTGTTAGAGGCTCATATTTCGAATATGCGTGCTTTTGGTATCGATGAGTTTCTTCTTCGTTGGGTTAGAAACTATACCTGTCAGATCGTTCAAGTCTCAAGTTTAATCACTTTTCCTTTTCCATTTACAATTGATGTCTTATGTGTCAAAGTATCCGTACAGAGTCCTGTCTCAGCTTATACTGAGCTCTCTTTAGTTTTAGATTATGTAATGGAATTGTCTTGTCTTAAAAGCTATATTTTATTATTGGGCGATTTTAATTTGCCAGAAGTGAATTGGGTCCCTTCTAAAGACGGATCCTTTCAAGTAGCATCACTGACTTCGTCTCAGCAAGAGCTTCGTTTACTTGACAATATCATTTCCTCAGACTTACAGCAAATAAAATGTATTAGAAACTTTATGAATCGCATGCTCGATTTAGTTTTTTCATCTGACGCAGTTAGTACTGTTGTTCTTAAATCTAAGTATGGCATTACTAACTTAGATGATCTTCACCCACCTTTAGATATTTTTCTGGATTTAAGTTCTGATTTATATGTTCATAGTAACTCATTTGACTGTTCATACACTTTTGACTTTCGGAGAGCGAATTTCGATTTGCTTTCCGAAGAACTCACCAGAGCCGGTATAGATAATGTATCAGCTTCTGACAATATCGACGATGCAGTCAAATGCTTTTACTTGATCTTGGAAGATTGTATGAACAAAATTATTCCCCGAAAAATCCTTAAGAATTCCTGCTTTAATCAGCCTTGGTATACCAAAGAACTAAAGATTCTGCGTAATAAGAGAAATAAGGCCTGGAAAGCCTACATTAAAACTCATTCTACAAATGACTATAGTGTTTATATTAGTTTTTTTGAAAACTTTAACACGCTCTCCAAAACTCTTTACTCCAACTACCTAAGACAGATGTCTTTCTCTTTAAGGGATGACCCAAAAAGTTTTTGGCGATTTGTTAATTCAAAGAAAAAATCTGATGGCTACCCAGTTAACTTTATTTCTGGTGATACTCCTCTAGAGAATACTAACGATATTTGTAATGCCTTCGCTAATCATTTTCGAAGCTCTTTCTGCGATACCCCCATAGTAATAGATGAAAACTACTTTACGTATTTACGTAACTGCTCTCAAGTTAATTTTAATAATATCCCTGTTCATAGTGACAACATTTTAAAATATTTATCACTTCTGCAAGATGACTTTTCGTCCCGTCCGGATGGAATCCCCCCAGTTCTGTTAAAGAAATGCCGTTCCGTAATAATGTTCCCATTTCAATATCTCTTTCAGCTTTCAATCAAAACAGGTGTTTTTCCTAGTCTTTGGAAAAAGTCCTTTATCACTCCGGTTTTTAAAAAGGGTGATAAGATAGAAATAAAAAACTACAGGCCTATATCCAAGCTATCTTGCATCCCCAAACTCTTTGAACAGGTTGTTTGTGACAGCCTCTCATTTTTTACAAAAAATATTATTTGCAGACAGCAGCATGGCTTTATGCAGAAAAGATCAACGGTAACAAACCTTCTTTCTTTTCTTCACATATGTTCTAATGCCCTTGAAAATGGGTATGAGCTCGACTGTATTTACACTGATTTTTCCAAAGCATTCGATCAACTTTCTCATGATGTAATATTATATAAGCTCAAAGCTTTTGGATTTCCAAAAATATTTATTGCATGGATTTGCTCTTATCTCGAAAATAGAACGTACCAAGTAAAATTTCGTAACAGCTTTTCCAGTCCCTTCAATGCTCTGTCGGGTGTACCCCAAGGCAGTCACCTTGGGCCTTTGCTTTTCATTATCGCAATCAATGACGTTGTTTCATGCATTTCGTATAGTGAAATTCTGATTTTCGCAGATGATATGAAAATTTTTAAATCCATTCAAAATACTACTGATCGCGTACTTCTTCAAAAAGATATCGATAGCTTTGGAACATGGTGTGAAAAGAATGGTCTTAGTCTTAACCCTTCGAAGTGCCAAACAATGACATTCTCGAAAAAACGTGAACCTAGCAATGCTATATACTTAATGTCTGGTCATTCATTATGTAGTGTCTCAAGTTTTCGTGACCTAGGTGTTTACTTCAATATTAACCTTGAATTTAATGAGCATATAAGCTCAATAGTAAGGAAAGCAAATTCTATGCTAGGTTTCATAAAAAGGTGGTCAAAAGAATTTGATGATCCTTATGTAACATTATCTTTGTATAACTGTTATGTTCGTCCTCATCTCGAGTACGCCTCACAAGTTTGGTCTCCCCTATATGAAATTCATAAACATCGTATCGAGGCTGTGCAACATAAATTTATACGTTTTGCTTTGAAGGGTCTTCCTTGGGAAGATCCATTCAATCTACCTCCTTATGAACATCGAATCAAACTTTTGCAATTGCAAACCCTTAGTCAAAGACGTATCAACAACGACCTAGTATTTTTCCATCAGCTTTTGACTGGCTTTATAGATGCTCCTTACTTGCTCTCGTCCATAGGTTTTAACTACCGCGGAGGATCTCACCACTTGCGTAATTTGGAGTTGATTCATTGCCCCCATCATAGAACCAATTACGGCATGAATGAGCCGCTATCACGCATGAGTAGATTATATAATTCTAACTCCCTACTTTTAGATTTCAACATTAATAAATCTAGTTTAAAACAAAAATTTAAAACCAGTGCTCCACATGCATGATTTTTGTTCAATGTTTCTTAGTTTATTGTTTTTCAAAATATTTGTAGTTTATACTTTGTTTTATTTTTAGTAGTTTTGTTTAATTAATTATTATTGTTTTTCATGTTAGGTGTTCTATATTGTATGTCACTATTTGTATTTATTTTTTTTTCTCATATATATATTTTCTATACGTTCGTTTTGTGCTGGTGTTGCTGTTTTCTAACCTCTAACACTTGCATTTATGATGAAGAGCGTAGATAAGTACGTACAAATGAGCTTGCTCTAAGCTTCGTGCGACTTAGTATCTGAGATGCAAAAAAAAAAAAAAAAAAAAAAAAAAAAAAAAAAAAAAAAAAAAAAAAATACTCACTTTATAAATGCTAGTGTGCCCCAGGGCTCCATTTTGTCTCCTGATCTTTTTTTTTCATTAACGATCTCTTGTCTCAACCTTCATTCAGTCTCTTATATTCTTTTCCGAATTCATTTCCCTGATCTTCGGAAGTGGAATTGGAACGGTTGCATATGATTAGCTGTCAAAGCTTGACAGCATTGATAATTAGGGTAATGTATAAAAAGAATTCAATGCTTCGAGATTCCAGTGCTTTCTATTGTCTTTAAAACATAAAATTCCCTTTTGCCATTTCCCGTAGTACCAGCTCCTGCATCATTGAAATTTAAAAGCTTTCAGGACTTTTTAATTGTGTAATTATCTTGGTTGGAATGGCCACGTATTTGAAGTTGCCAAAAAAGATGAAAAGTGCTTAGGTTTCTTAAGACGATGCAGACAATTTTTCACCCCCGATCTGACAATTTATAAAGCCTATATTCGGGTAAAACTAGTGTCTATTTTGATTTTCCCATATTTGGTCCTTAAATTTTTTGCGCCTGCTTCATAGGATACAAAACAGAGAGTTGAGATTTATAGGTCATAGTTCAATCGTAGAATGATAGTCTAAACGTTTCTTGTTTCGCTTTCTTATATCAACAGAGATCCGAGTGCTATATTCATTGTATATTTGGCTGGGCACTGTTATATTTCGATTTTCCTAAAACTCAACGAATGTAATATAAAGCCAAGCTTATAATCTTGTTGTCCGCGTGCAAATTGTAGGTAGTGCTTAAACCCCAAAATCCAGGTTGACTTTGGACTCTCACAAAGATCAGAGAGGTTTGGTCTTCTCCTCAACGTTTGGTTGAGTCACCTCAAAAGCAATTTTTTAACATCGGAAAAGATTATGAAAGTCTTTACGCATCTCCGCAAGTATCTGACTCTATTCTCTTAAATTTTGCAACAAAAAAATAAAAAAAATTGCACGGAGCCACAGCGATGATTGTTCACAAGATACAACTTTCTACCCGCAGCTGTAGTTCGCAGGAAAAAAATACTCAAACAAAATTGTAAGAAAATTTCAACTAATCCCAATAATTTTACAATCGCTCAGAAACAACAGAAAACAAACTGAATCAACTTTTTCTCAGAGTGTTCCAAGATTGTGCAACGAAGTGGAATGGTACTCAATGTTCGAGCGGTTTTTAAATTTAAAGGATGGCCTTTACATCAATGATACTGATATTAACCTTATTTTGCCTGAAGGATGGAAAACCGTGAATAGTTTTATTGGATTAATGAGACTTTTTGGAGAAGCCACACGGTAACTGAGCAGCTCTCACGGCCTTATTTCTTCTGTTATTCTAATAAATCAAATGCTTGAAAAAAAAAAAAAAAAATTTACGACTATTTAAGAAGTTCACAAGAGATTGATTTGATTCGACGGGCCGTCATGACTCCAACAAAGTTTTTCAGCTTGGGAGAGAACAAGTTGTACCTAATCGTCACTTACTTATATCCTCGCTATAAGCACAAATTTTTTACACAGGTGACTAAGGAAAAGATTAAAGAAGTAAATACATTTTGTTGATGACAAATACTGGGAATGACGTTTCCTGTTCCCTGAAGGCCAATTCCGATCGGGCTTGTGCAAGAATGAAAATGGCGGATTTCATAAGGAATATCGATCAACTAGGACCAGGGACATCAGGTTTCGTCAGGAAGCCATGCTTAAACACCGACCTTGGCTTGATGTTAGATTCGTGAAGTGAAAATGAGAGTCAAGAAATACCTGAAAATGATAGCACTGAAGCGGTATTGAAAAAAATATTGACCCCTATCACAAGGCCCGTTGTAGCAATTTTGAACTACGAATGTCAAATAGAAATGACAAAAAACATCTTCGTAATGAACGCTTCGCAACAAATATTTATAACTTGTTAATAATTTTATGAATAGTAGCAAATTTCGTGGCAAAAAATTCACTACCAGAGCGTCTGTGATGCTTCCATTTTGGTATTTGTAGTCCGAAATTGCTACGACGGGTCTTGTGAAAGTGACCTTTACTTTTTTACCGCAATAAAAAAAAGTGTCAATGTAGATAAAAGTCCTCATAAATAGTGCAGTTTTCATTGACAAATATTCAAGATATTACCGATAGCACAAACATTTTTATCCACTCTACCAGGCAGTGTTACCAGCGAACAGTTATTTATTCAGAAAATGCAACAGTTTTACTTTTTGTTAAGTATAATGCTAATATTTTTGATTTTAGTTACTAATTTCAATTTACTATATCATTATGCTTTTTTTCGTTTTATACACATTTTCTATATAATATTCCAAGCATCCACAGTCGCGGTTGGGAGCCTTCAAAAATCCGCTTCCGTTTTCACATCCGCGGATGTAAACAAATCGACAAATCGGTGTTCTAGGGGTCTGGACACACCCATCGAAGTAGGCAAGTGTTGGACGACACCGCAAGAACTATTCGAACTCTTTGTAAGTATTGGTTAAACGTGAGCACTTTCGTTGGTATTCGACAGCGATGGCACAGCACGCCAACGGTTGCTGATGTCGTGAATCTCGTGATACTGAATCCACGAAGTTGCACAAGTTTAGTAATTTTGTGAAATTTTTGAAGAAAGAGAAAGGTAAGGAAAAGTGAAGAAAGAATGAGGATTTTGAGTCGAGAAAGTAAAATAGAATTGGAGAAAAGGTAATCGTATTCAAATTAAACTTCATTGGCAGCGTGTGATTTGAAAATTCGATGAAACGAAACGCGAAAACACAAAAATATTCATAAATTAGATTTCGTCTGCGAGATAATGAGGTAGAACACAAGTACATATTTCCTCGAATCTTATAGTCTCCTCCTTGTTCGGGCTTTCGTAGTCGCCTTCTCTTTTCTGAAGTTTTACTTGCTGTGCTTGATATACTCATACACACTTTTTTACAAATAAGTCAAACTATGTAAGCCTACCTTCAGCTAAAGTGCAGGACCTCGAAAATATTTTAAGCAAATTTTGCAGAAATCACAAAAAACGCAGGTACCCAACACCTGCTATGTGTGTAAAATATTCTAGACTTTTATTTTTTCTACGAAGTTTTCAAAAAAACATAAGTACACTAAAACAGTCAAAAGATGGCTCTGATTTCTCTTATTGCTTTAAATAAATAATATTTTTGTTCAATTTTTCGACTTACGAGGTCCTGCATTTTAACTGACGAAACGTAAATCATAATTTACTGCGAGTGCGGGGCGATTCATCATTCAATTTATTTCTTAAGCAGGAAAGTTTGGAAAATTTCAACAGATCTTAGTTTTAAGTTGATTAAAAATGAATCAAATTTCTTTTAACATCTTTTACTTTTATTGGTTTTGTATAAACCATTTTATGTTTCTCAACATTCTTACGAGAAAATAATGGATACCTTATCAGATAGCTTCAAAAGTCATCTGGGCTACGAAATGGCACTCGCTAATATAAGCAACACTAAATCTAAACGCTTCTATTCTAATATGCATCTCCGGCATAAAAGGCTTTTATACTTTTACCATAAGATAAGTGGCTTCTGATAATCTTAATCTATAGTTTTATTCATTAGGTATCTATATCTACATATGTAGCTGCATTTTAAGAAGTTTCGCTCAACATGTTTCTTTAGTCCTTTGAACTTTAGAATCAGAAGCGAAGATTAGAAAAATGTACCTAATTGGATTTAATTTCATAATTAGAAGCATTTTTCTCGATAGCATTTACAGGGTCAAAGTATTTCCTATTACAACCGATTTCCAGTTCAAAACACACAGATAAAAACCTTGTTGATCGGAGTGTCTTCATTTTATTCAAAATCATAAATCCTTTTCCGATAAAGAAAACTTAAAAAAAAGTAAAAACTAATTTAACTAAAATGCCTCGAACATTCACTTTCATTGAGCTACAAGTGGCCAACTTATCGCTCAACGCAAAGGGGTTAGATGACCCCAGAGATAACTCACCATCAGCATGCAATTAAACGACTGCAAGAAGAAAAAAAGAAAAAAGAAAGAAAAACAAACGGTTTGACTTGTGGCAGGCGAGATTGTGATAAATTCGAATTTCATAAAGTGCATTCTCATATGCATGCCAGAGCAACACAATATAAGTACAATGTACATATACCATGACGTCAATCAAGCCTCTCCAATAACTCTGCATTCCCATATCCATTTATTCCCAATCCAATTCCCAAGCAATTGAGTGCATGGAAGAAGAAGACTGGCACCCGATGCAGCTGGTGCCTCCACCGACCGCCGCATACCACCCATACCCATACCAACACAACAGCCCCAAGTTGATCTGCTATGATGGTGGTGTACTACGAGTATATGGCATGGTGTTGCACCCCTACTACATTCATTCGCTCGTTCCAATCGGCCGCACAATGAATGCAAACAAATCAATCAAAGCAAATACACACACAATGGATATACATAAAGATGGATAGATAGATAGCTCTACCAAACAGCATATTTATAATGGAAATAGGAAAATACAAAAAGAAAACACCATCAATTGGAGTATTGAAACATTGGAAGAGAACGAGAAGAAGACTCACAACGGAGACAGAGAGAAAAACATAAGAAATCATTGAAACAATTTTTGTGTTGACATTTATTCGCCAGTGGCCTCCGAGCAAAGCATCCAACCAACCATCCGGCCACACGGCCAATCGGAACTTCCATCTGCTTCCTTTTATTTCCGATTTTTCGTCGTAGTCGTAGTCGTAGTCGAACACCACCCAGTTTAAGTTTTGTAGTCCAGTTCTTCATTCTATGGCAATACCACGACATCATTCGATTTGAGTGAGAGCGAGTTGTGGCTAAGCTCGAGTTGGGCCACTAAGGCTATATTGTGATCCCTATTTCTCAATCATTTATTCATTTGCCTCTTCATCCAAAGTATAGAGGCTGATGCTGAGGCTGGGGCTAGAGACCTTCGATGGTCTTTGGCAAGTTTTAATTAAAAGATATTTTCCACTGAACAACTGAAAATTGAGGGCTTTGGAGGGTGAGTTTCAGTGAGGATTAATAGGGATGGGGTGTTTTGGTGGCAGGTCATTATTTTGCTAATGCCTTCTTTCCACTTCATCTGAACGACTATGTAGAGGTATCTGCGCAAATTGGGACCGATGCCAGAGGTCATGTTATGAAGAATAATGGAAAACCATTAATCCCGTCTTGATGGCACTGTGCGGCAAAAGCGACGATGCCGTTGGCCGACATACTGTGCAAGAAAACAAAAACTCTGCAACGGACTTTCTTAAAATGTCGGTGGATAACGCTTAAGGAGTGTGAATTATCATCGAGTCCTCGTAATTAAAATGTGAACCTTCAAGATGGAGGAGCACATGCCATTCGATTTGGTACTTGTTATCCAGCGATTAGCCTCTTATCTGTTTTCTTTTCTTTCCTTTTTTCTCTCGATTGCTTGTTGGCCCCCGCCTAAGTCAGTGTTCTTCCTTGCTTTGGTTTTTTGTTTGATTTTTATCTTAAGGAGTCAAGGTTTTGCTATTTGACAGATGAGATTTTTATTTATTGACTTTTAAGCGAGTGCTGTAGGGTTTGTGTTCTTATCGAAAAGAAAATGAGAGATTGTGTGCGCCCAACAAGTGCAAAGCCTCACTAACATAACAGCAATTAGTAAGGCAAATCCATTTTCAGCAATTTATTCAGTCTAGTCTTTCTTTTTTACTTCTCTGATGGAACTTTGAAGGTTGAGTGGGTGTTTCTTGAAATGATTTGACATTATCTGACAATCAGTGACAGTTTATGTGCCAGAACTTCAGACAGATGATGTGTATACCTGCCTGAGTTTTCTGTTGGAGCAAAACAGAAAACTTTTTTTTTTGCACAACAATCGCTTGATGAAGTTTAGTTTAGTAGAGTCTTATGCAGTGCAATGGTGGTTCGTTGATATGTACCTTGACTGCAGCACTGCAGTATTACAGTCGCATGACATATGTGTGGTATCATAGGACAGCATGTCCACTGCTGCACATGGTTATACAAACAACAAACAAAACACAAAAAAAGGGAACATATCCTTGCATGTCGTGCGGTTTTAATCCTTGAATGGTTTTTCTATTTGCTTGGCTTGCACATTATTATATACGAACTCAACTGGGAACCAGATGAAAGTGGTGCGTGACTAGAGACAGCTGGATAAGAATCTGGACGCCTCATTACTTTACGGGCTACGTGAAATGCTGACGTGTTATGTTTAACCTTGTTGCGCAATTTCATTTAAGCAAAATATAGGGGTCACATGGTAACGCGAAAGGGGTTGAAAAATAAACAGTTTTGAAGGATAAGTCATAGTTTTATAGTGGTAGTTGATGAATTGTTGATGGTGGTTAGATTAAAAGAGTTCGGAAAAGGTGAGAACATAAACCACAAAACAAAGCATTTGCATAAATGTAAGTTAAAGGGGATATTTTTTAAATGGTTGCCTTTATCCATTGTGAAGCTCATTGCATACACCACAAGCTTGAAATGAACCTATTTGCGAGTTTTGTCATCGGAAATCGAAGTCTCCTCAAATACTGTTGAAAAATAACTTATACAAAGCTTAAATAGGAGGACAAGCTCTGGCCTATGCGACATAGCTATATAATTAGTTTTTACTTGATCAAACTTAGGAAGCTGAGAAAGAAGATACGACTGAGAGCTTATAGGAGCTGTGTGTAGCTACGTCAAGTTACTTTTATTAAAGAAAAATCCCCTCAGACAAGAGCACGCTCTCTAACCGAAAGCACAAGGTGCATTATGATTCTTTAGATAAGGTTTTGTTCTTCACTAGGACTTATTTACTTACTTATTCAGGTGGGTATTACAGTTCGGGGTGAACCTGAGCCTCAACCAACATCGTACGCCAACAATATCGATTTCGGGCGAGCTCTCTTCAGTTTTGCACTCAAAATAAGTTGCGATCTTCTTCCACTTGATTGCGCCACCTAAGACGAGGTCTTCCCCTTCCGCTATTTCCCTGCAATGTGCTTTCGGAAACCCGTCAAGCCGGAGCGGAGATTTTTTCTTTCGAAACGACCAAGGGTTTCCTCATCCGCTTTCGATAATGTCCATGCTTCCGCGCTGTAAAGTAGGACTGGGATGATCAAGGTCTCATACAGGATTACCTTGGTTTTTCTAGAGAGGGTTTTGTTTCTCAATTGCCTTCTTAACCCAAAGAAGCAACGGTTGGCAAGAGTTATTCACTGTATGATCTCCGCACTGATGTTGTTATCCGTGTCTAAAGCGGGTCCTTGGTAGACGAAGTCCTGTACTACCTCGAAGACACAACAGACATCTGTCTATTGTGACGTTTTGTCAATTCGTTCTTGTTTGATGACAGCTTATACTTCGTTTTGCCCTCATTAACCATCAAACCCATTTTTGCCGCTTCTGTTTCAATACTCGCAAAAGCACCTATGACACCCCGCTTCCTTTTTCCTTTTGCGTCAATATCGCGAGTAATTGTACAGGGTTTTTAAAGATTGTTCCTCTGGTGTTGACTTTTGAGTTTCCCTAGGACAGAAGAATGGTTTTCAAAACGAATTCTCTTTACTCACGTTTGTGTCCAGAGAACACTAAGTTTTTCGTTTTCGTGCAGAATTACGTCAAGCACTCGTTTCTCAATACAAGGAACCGGTCGGTGCGGCGTTCAAGCCCTGGTGCCCAACTATTTTACTCTATTCTGCTTTCGAATCATTTCGAAGTTATTTTTGATACAACTTTTAAATGCTATTAAGAATGAAAGTAGAGTAGGATTTGAATTCTTTCAACTTCTTTCGGCAAAAAATTCCGAGTCTCGTTCAAGATTCTTATTCCTACGTCCTTAAGAACTACGGATAAAAAATTTTGGACAATCGAACATTTTTATTGGAGAATCGAATTACATAGTAGGCCCCTTGGTTAGGTTAGGTTTAAGTTCGCTGTCGGGAAAACGATCGATGAACTCAGGCCACTGTGATACCACAATGAATTTTGGAGTATTGTCTCTTATTTTGAGCTTTCTACAAAGTGATGAAGGTTATAAACGTCTATGTTTCTTTCTAAGATCACTTGGATCTTCGAAAAAGAGTTCTTCCAAATGTGTTCTCCGTCTTTGAAAGAGTGCAGGACATGTCCAAAGAAAATGTGGGATAGTTTCCTCTTCTTAATCATCCATGCAGGTTCCACAGAAGTCGTCTGATGGGACATTGAGCCTTACAGCATGTCTACCTATGAGGCAATGTTCGCATATAACACCGATTACATAGCTAAGGTGAAATCAACTAAAAGATAATAAACTTGTGGAACGTTTTAGATCAAGGTTTAGCTAGATCTTTTTGATAGCCATATAGGTGGTGGTTGTAATTGTCCATCTACTGTTCGTTGTCTTTATAGCATCTTACTTAAGCATAAGTTTGGACCTAGAGGAATGCCAATTTTTATTCTGCTGGGTGAAATTGACATGGAAGTCCCTTTTCTGACGTGTTCATTGACTTTGCAGTTTTACGTCACCCAAAAAACGTGAGTGTAAAGCTGTAATCTCCATAAGTGACAATCGATAGTCGCGGGTGGTTACAGAGTTTGTAGAAATATTACCCCCTGCTTGGGTGCATTTTTTTTATTTACCATACAAAATTTTAATTTTCTTATGGACACGCCTACTTTACTTTGCATCCTGTTCGTATGCAAATCAAACGGCTTTGTTTCAAATTCTCAATCCATGCTGATTGTTTTCATTTCGTACACCTTCATGGCTTGACGACTAGGCTACATCATCTTGAGTGAACGGAGGTTATTTCAAACACTGGCAGGGTCCTATATTTTTAAGAAACAAGTATTGCAGGTTACTCGTACTGTCAAGAAGTTGCAGTTCTTTAACCTACCCCATATGCAAGTCAAGTAACAACACTCCAAATCAACAACAGTTCGATGCTACGCTGTATCACATGATATTTTTCATTCAATGCCTTAGAACTCATATCCACTAGGTGAAGATATAATTCTGCAAAGCATACTGGAACATGGTGCCATGACTTTGCAATGTGACATAAGCCCAAGCACTTAAATTTGGGCTTACATCATTTCGCCTTAGGTAACGGCACCTTGGAAAATAGTAGAAGTGAGTAGTACTCCAAAACCGACAATGATAACCAGAAATGAACTCGCTGAGAGAACGACGAAGTCAACTAACTCCTCAGAAAAAAAAACATTGTTAAACCAAGAATTTTGCGTTTTTAAATGATTGTGAGCCAAAAATTGTTAGAGCAACAAAAAGTTTTTGACACAACAACGGATTTTTATTCTTTTAACAATTCAATTCTTAGTTTAAGAAAGAAATTGTTGAAATCAAATACTTAATATTCTTAAAGTTTTTCAAAACCAAAAAATTGTTAGTTCAACAATTAAATTCTTGTCTTTAATATTTTTCAAGGCAATAAAACCTATCAACAACCGAATTTTTGGTTTAAAAATTTATTCTTAATGTATCAAATATGAAAGTTGTTGACTTAAGAATCAAAAATGTCATCGATTTTCGGGAATGATAATATATTTTACAGAACCATCTGTTGTCGCTTCTAATAGGCTAATATCCCGCACCGCTAACTTCTGCAGGTATCGTTTTTTTTAAAGGTATGTCCACACCAAAGAACCATTTTTGAAACATTTCAGAAACATTTCAGAAACATTCCAAAAACATTCCAGAAACAAAAAAACATTTCTGAAATGTATCAGAAATGTTTCTGAAATTTTTCTGAAATGTTTTTTACACAAATGGGAAACATTTTAGAAACGTTTTTGAAACAATGTTTCCTGAAATGTTTCTCTGGTGTGGACACACCTTAAGAAACTTAATTTAAATGAATGATTGTAGGATCTTCTAAAAAAAGGATATCTTAGAGAAAAAATAAAGGGGAAGCAGAAAGATCTCTTCATCGAGCTATATACAATCGCCTCAATTATTTTCTCAAGGAAAACAACTACTTTAAAGATGAAAATAGTATAAAGACAATTTCAATGATGTTCCGTTGACGAAGCGAATTGCAACAACTCAATTGCATTCCATATACAAGTGGTTTGCTAATTTTATGCGATTTATGAAACCGAAGGGAACGTGAAGACATCATACATAAATAAGAAATAAGAATAAGAAATAAGAAGAAGCTTATTTGGATGTAATATCGTAACAGAATGTTATTTTATTTTCTTCTTAAACCAAATGAATGTTGAAATACTGCATGAATTCCTAAAAATTGCTCTGAGGTATAGGAACTTAGGAACAGAATTGAAAATGGTGATTTTTGAAGCTAGTACTTAAAGTTGAAAAAAATCAAATACAAAAAAAAAAATTACTATATTTAGGGGTGTTATTAAGAAAGAAGTAGTATGTACATAGGTGCACTACAAGAATCACCAAGAAGACTTGCGAAAATCCAACATTTTATGACCAGAAAATTTTTTTTCAAAAAAATTGAAGAGTACAGACGGCGATACCAGCGTTTTCCTCCATTGTATTTATAAACTATAGTAGCATCACGAAAGGGAAAACGTTGGTATCGACGTCTATACTCTCAATCGTCTGAACTATATCGAAACGAAAAGTGAAAAAGGTAATTAAATAAAAGAAGTGAGAGCTTTAAAAATACACACATATAACTGCGTGACACCTATTTCATCAGAACACCTCTGAAAAGCTTTTTTGACGGTTAAGTATTTCAAAACAAAACAATAAACAATTTGTCAAAAAAGAAAAATTTTTATAAAACTAAAAAAATCTTTAAAGTTTTCGGGAGCTCTTAATGGTTAATGCTCAAAAAATTTAATTCATTAACTTCAATTTACATACGTACTTTGAAATTTGAAAACGCAATTATCATTTATTTTAATTTGATATTTTTAGAATTTATTTGACACTTTGAAAGAGCTTTGTTATGAAAACGACAGGAATTTGGGGATCTCACACTTTCTTTCAGAAAAAAGCACACAATATCATTTGATTGATTTTGTTAGGTAGAGATACATATTTGTTGTTAATAGAGCAGTAGGGAATATCATTTCAGTTTTTTAAGAAACTTTTTTTTGTATTGAGAAAATAATTTGCGACGGTGCGACGCGTTGTTCGGCGCGGCGCGTGGTCGGCGTGGCGCGTGGTCGGCGTGGCGCGGGTTCGGCTCGAAGTCGGGGCAAAGTCGGCCGACTTCTCCAGTATACTTAAAAAAAAAAAAAAAAAACAATGCGAAGCCAAAATAATTAGTTGTTTCAATTACGAAATTATCATTTTTAGTCAAACGGTCTATCTATCTTAATCTCCAAACCGTCCAAACAGTTGATGAAATCAATACTCTTGCTAGCATCTTTCTCAAGGAGCTCTTCCAGAAAATTCCAAAGAGCTTGTTGTTCGGTTCATTGCCATATGGCTGGATATTCCTATTTGATAGTTAAAAATAGTAATAAAGAACAAGTTAAAGTACATAGAAATGTATAAATACGAACGCATGTCATTGCCAATAATTTCTTTCTTCTTTATCCAACAGAAATTAAATTCGATTTTATTACTCAACGGATTTCGACTTTATTTCTCAACTTTTGGCATTCTTATTTTTGTCAAATATATTCGTTTTTTCTTTTCGACATTATTACCTTTTCAATAGGAAATAAGGTATAAAAATATTTTTGTTGTTGTTTTCCGCCTTATTTCCCAAAAAAGGCAATAAGGCCGATTCGGCCTTATTGCCTTCGACCTTATTTCACGGCAGCTTGAAAGGTACCAATTTTTAGTGTACAGGCTGCTCCCACGAGTAGCGTAGTGTGACGCACTAGCCAGTCAAAGAATATTTGGTATTTTCTTTTCCAGTCTTTGACTGTGGATCTGTCAGCGGTTGATCAGAGAAAAATGCACATCAGATCACAGTACGTAGTATGTGTGAATAGTGTTGACACTTATATACCTAGCGGCGTCTACATTGCTCATGGTCGTGAAATTCTTCAATTGGTGTTTATTTATCTCTGCTCATACGAGTGAATCAGTTGAAGATCTTGTTGTTGTTGGCAATAAAAATGATATTAGCCACAGCTTTCATCTTTACAACGACATGTTCCATATGATAAGTGTAATGACAATGAGTGGTGTAAATATATTAACAAATCTAATTTGCTAGCATATCTATTCCCATTACAGGCTACCACCAAAGACCAAACAAACATTGTAAAGAGTTCGATTTGCTTTGTTTATGTTCTAAAGTTAGTCTGATTTGACCTTGTTGATGGTTTCTGTTTGTAGTTCTCAAATTAGTTCTTGAGTTGAATTGAATTTCTAAACTGTTTGGTATAACATCCATCACGGTTCCCCACAAAAGAAAGTCCAAAGGGGTAATATCATACCTCCGAAGCATCGCCAAGACAACATGATTTAGTTAAAAAAAAGGAACTTTTTGGACAACACCAGCCCTCACTAAGGAAATAAATTCCCATTATTTTTCAATGTTGTCCGTAAAGGGACTCATGTAACATATTATCCTTGATTTCAACTGAAAACAAATTAGAGGGTTTTTCAGACAAGCTTTAGAGGTATGAGTTAGCTCTGCGTATTACCTATGCTCAGGGGCAGACCAACGATATTTATGAGATGAACAAATGCACAAAGTATCAAGTTCTGGGGGCGCATTGGCAAGACTAAGTGAAATCATTATTGACATTTAAACCATAAGCCAATGAGAAATAAATGTTATCTTGTGCGAACAAATACGTTTGCATTTTGAACAAAAATTTTGTTTAAGTAATTTCAAGCCAACTACATTCAACAAACCTGTGCTAACTTATTATTTGCGTATTTATACTCAATACTTGCAGTGAGGCAAATTTAAATGGAATTGAGGTCAAAATAACGCAGAATGAAACATCCCACTAGACCTTGAACTGGATTGACAAAAAGAGTGTTTTCTATAGTAAATTTTGGGCAGTGCCCTGGTTTAGTTTGGGGCGGCTCTGCCTGCTCCATGGCCTATACCATTCAACTGAAAGAAAGCCATTTTTAGACATTCCGCACTTTAACGCGTTTTAAATTCTGGAATAGTCTAACATCCCATTGCTCGATTCTGCAGGTATCTGTTTTTTGATAAAATACATTATTAAAAAATCTTAAGAAATAATACAGTTGACTAACTTCATAGATTGCATATAAAACATTTGCTGCAGCTATCCATACCTAATTTTTGTGTAGTGAATTTGCTAATATAACTTGCAACTACATGTTCTTTTTAATTTTTTTACGTAATTCGAAAAAAAAAGAAGTAAAAAATATGAAACAAAATGTCTGCTAGCTCTCAAACAGCCGCAATTTAGGGTTGTCAGGTGTATACAGGTACGAGGGTGGATTGATAAGTTTCCGGCCTGACCAAGAGATGGCGCCACTAGGCCTACCTTGAGGTGGCGTTCTATAGTAACATCCTTAGATAGCTGTAGCTATAGTTTCAGCCCGATTGCCATGTTAGTTTAGGTAGACTAGAACGCCGCTATGAGAAATGTATCAGCCTTGGAGGAGATTATGTTCAGAAATAAAAAAAAAAATCCTTAAAAACGTTGTTTTTCTTGGTCAGGCCGGAAACTTATCAATCCACCCACGTATATTATTGTTAATTATTTGCACCACCACAAAAACTACTTAAAGGTAGTTACGGTTAAGGGGTTAGGATACCCTGGAATTTTCGAAAAATAGTTTTTTTTTTAATTCCAAATGTTCCCTTAGGAGCTCAGAAATGATATCCCAGAAGATTATGGCCCAGAAAACCTTTAGGACTCGGTTTTCGAATTTTAGTACAAAGCCGTCTGGTCTGCAACGAGCTCCTTTTGTGAGCGCAAGGGGGAAGGTACGTTAGGGGAGTAAAGCATGTATACGGCAGTTATTGAAAATATTTATTTCCTGACTAGTCTAGACTAGAGTTGGACTTGTCGAACGTCTATTTCAGACATCGCAGATTAATGGTAGTGTAAAATTATTCATGATTTTCTACTACTCAAAACTTTAAACGCGTTTATCTCAATACTGTATTTTTCAAGTTGGCCAGACTCGTAACTCAAGGAAAAACGCTGCACAGCCGCCATTTTGTAATAAATCGCTTCAAAAAAATTATTGTAAGCAGTCATTGATATAGATAATAAAATCAGGTTTCTGTTATCTCGATTTATTTTGTAGTATTTCTGAAAAAAATCCCCAAAAATCCTATTTTTTCAGCCTCTAGGGTGCCCTAACCCCTTAATTTTTTATAGGTAACATTTTATCAGATTCATTAAAAATTAATTTTATCAAAAAAAAAAAAAAAAACAGATACCTGCAGTATCGAGCAACGAGATCCTGTACTACAAATAAAATTAATTTTCAAAATATCACAAGTATTTTAAAAGAATCGTGTCCTTTTCCTGTGCAGATCTTACAAAGAAAGGACTTTCAGTTTTGTACATTTTTTGAAGTATGGAATTCTTGATCATCGTCTTTGTTGATTGGTAGTCGGTAGAAATCGTCTTTATCTGCATCCTCACTAGCGACTTATAATTTTTGTTGGATTGAGTTCTAAGTTTGATACCCTGGCAAGATAGCCAGATAGCAAGTGTCTGACTGTTAATTCGGAGGTTCGAGGTCCGAGTTCAGAAAAATGTTTTTCCTCGGCTATCTTCCTTAGCGAGGAATTGGCAAGTCTTCCCGCTATATACAATTACATTGCCATGAAAGGCACTTTCTCGATTAGACGTTCGGAATCGGCAAACAATTGTAGGTGCCTTCCATTCCCTCTGCCCAGCCACCCTATTTATTAAATTATTTTTATTTATATCGTTGACGATTTTGAGACTTTTCATTGGCGAAAGAAACGCCAATGTTTTAATCTTTCATCAGAAAAAACACGGCCATAATTTTTGAAAGAACCAATCTTGAGCAGGTATAGTGCTGATCAAGAGCTTATCTTTTGCCTATGTAGGGTGCAAGTCATTCACATTGTTTATACCGCCAAAATAAAACACTTTCGCGATGCAATAAATTTCATTTCACAACGAAGAAAAGCCATAAACTATTCTTGTTCAATAATTAAAAAATAACCTCTTACACTAAAACTGCAACTTGGTTTCTAATTGCTAAGCAACGTTTAGTACCTCTAAAAAAGTACTAAGCCTCGTCCAACACAAATACAGTTGCAAAATTACGCAATCCAATAAAAATATTACAACAAGCGGATTAACGGGGCACATGTGCCTTTATATTTCAATCACATACATCATAAAACCTATCCAACAGACTAAACCCCAGTACATAAAATAGTCAGTCATAGCCCAGGTCTATTATCTCATCAAAAACTGTCCTAAAGCCGTTTTTATTTCGATTGCCCAGCCACATAAAATGAAACACACATAGAAAAAATGCCATTAAATCTGAGTTGCCGTATAGATTCAGTTCAATTAGTAACCGAACCGTAAAAGCCCACTCTCTCCTCGGGTATCATTTTCCTCAACAACAAAAAAAAAAATGTCGAAAAAATTGCCACATTTTCGATTAGGCAAACGAAAAATGGATTCCAATCACAGCAGCAGCTGCTGTCCGCTTTCAACCTCAAATCCAATAAAAAATTTAAAATTTAATTCCTAAAATAATAACTGGACACAAAAGTTAAAAACTCCCACATAAGTCCGATTCCCCTCCCCCCAATCCATAGGCCAAATCCCCAATTCTATAAAATAATGAAACAGGTGCGAGAGCTTAAGCTACCCGCAAATAAATGAAAAATGAAAGGCAACAAAAAAAAGGAAGAGAAAACAGCAAGCAGACCCCATCCCCAATCAAACAGGAGCCAGTTTCAGGCTTTTGTGGATATCCCACAGGATTTTAACTCGAATAAAGTTATACTCGTGTACAGTTAGTTATACACATATAGTAGTATAGGTATTCAGTTAACAACCCAGGCTGGCTGACCGCATAGAATGGCAGCCTCATGGGGACCGCATTTAATACGAGCCAATGTGATGGGGACTAATAAAACAGTAGTGGAGGCATACCAGTAGCCAGCAACAGTAACAGCCCTGCCCAGTTGGTGGTGGTTGTAGGTAATGCCATTCAGGCCATCCAGGCAAGATGAGCTCACTCGAAATGTACGAAAGCTGACAGCTTTATAATCCCCCTCCAAAAATAAACTCCTCAAGTGGGGTTAGCTCTAAGTATGCATTAGGGGTTGGTATTAATCAATTCTCGTTTTTATGTCACACGCTTTTAGCTGCAGGTGAATCGGTGTTGGGCTTTGGAAGGATCTACGCGACTACCCACCAAATAAAAAAACGAAACAAAAAGTTTCTCAATTGCCAAAACCTTTACCCTGCCTATACTGTGCTTTGGTCTGGCCTTGATGTAGGAAATCATTTCATAACCACTTTGACAGTATCCGCGTGTGAATTCTGTTCTCTCCCCCCCTTTACTCGATTTGTTTACAGATGGTAGAGATGTTGGAATTAAAAATAGCTCGCGGCAGCCGCATTTGCCAAGGGCTCTTTCGAATAAGTTAAACAATGGCATCCGGTTGTGTTATTGTGTTTATTACTTAGCATCGCAAACAGAATTTTGCTTATACACTAGGGGTGAAATGGGAGCTGGTCTGAAGAGTAGATTTTTTCTCGACATTCCATTCTGTGCGCCCGTCGTTTAATTTAATTCTGTGTGTTTGGTCGTAACAAGATTTGAATTGTCATTCGTTAAGTGGGGTAGTATTTAATATTAAAAAAAAAAGGGAAGAGAAAAGAGCAGATAAATCCAAGGGGACTGCGCGGGTACCTGTAACAATGAAAATGTTATTTAAGCGCCAATGGTTTGTTTGGGTTTTGAATTAAATAAAGTCTATTATGTTGAAGTCGTAAGCGTAAAAGTGATGAGGATTTAATATATTCAAGGGTTTTTTCTCCCCCGTCTGATTCATATACAGTATGGAAGAAAAAATATTGACAAGGGTCAGGAATGTGGGGTTCAGATTTTTAGACGTAATTGAATGTATACATAATCAAATGCACCCTAGCTCCATGCTTTTTTTTTCTTCTATACAATCGTTTTAATAAAAAGAATGAAATTTGAATGGAGGAAATCTGAAATATGTTGAAGCGGAAAAAATGTCAACAAGTATGAATATCCTTCAAGGCATTTGACAATAATTTATTCAATTAACTTTAAGCTACCAGGTTTAAGTTTATAAACATTTTTACTTAAGCAAAAATGGTTTTGTGAAGCAATCTGTCTCGATCACAGTTCGTTATGTTGGAGGTGATGTGTTGAGAAGCAAATAAATAGGTGGAGATCATATAAAATGAGAAAAGGACAATACGTATCTGCAGTTTTTGTTCAGCTCAACCCAATTTTAATTTGTTTTTATAGGTGGCAAACAAAATTAGGGTCGAAGTCAAAGGGAGGTTGTAAATGAGGAAGGTAGATTTTGAAGGATCGAGGTGAATGGTTTCATTTTGGTCTCGTGTGGACTGATAAGGAAAACGGAAGAAAAATACGACTTTTCTTTTAAAACTAGATGAGCAATGTATACCTCCATAAACAACAGTTTATTTCAACGTAAGCTTAAACTTCGTAGATTTAACAATCAGATATTTAAGAAAAGGATAGCCTAGAAAACTTGCGGTGGTTCGGTAAACCTCAAGGAGAGTTAAATTTACTGGCTGTTAATTGAGTTCCATCGAGTAAGGAGATCTTGGTGCTTACACACTTGTTCAGCTGAGCGTCCGCGTCCTCTTGCATTACCGGATCTGTTAGATGGTCGTTTAAAGCAAATTAGCTCGGATTTGGCTGAGTTGGCTTTGAAGCTTCAGTGTTGGTAGTGGTCGCGAATCTGGGGTGACATTCTGTAAGTAAAAATCGAATAAACGTTTTCGTGTGTGCGAACGATTTGCAATGTCTTTCCTATTGAAAAACGTTTGATCGCTTTCGTTTCGCTTTTTATAGAATCTGGTCCCTGTCTTACGTGGGCTTCGACTTTTCTGACAGCAAATACCGGAGAAATGGACTTGGCTTATGTGAGGGAGTCATCGGCAAACATGAGAGTTTGTGCGTCTTCTGGCTGTGGTTGGTCCGACGTGTAGATTTTAAACAAGAACAGGCCTAGTTTGGATCTTATTGCAATTCCAGCGTTGATTGCCCTTGTTGATGACTGGCAATTTCCTATTTGAACGAAGAATGACCTGAAATGAAGAAAATTGTATATAATTTTGATTAGTGCTTTTCCACAATCTAAAAAAATGTATGCACTAATCCTTCAATCCAAACACTGTCGAATGCTTTTTCGATATCAAGAAGGCAACCAACAGTGACTTGAAGGCAGTTCAGGGAAGAGGCAATGTCGGGCTGAAATTTATAATAAGAGAACGTAGGGTGGAATGTTTTTCCCGGAATCCGAACTGTGTGTCTGAAATAATGTTGTTGTTGCTACAGAAGGATTTCAGCCGTTTCAGTAAAAGCTCCTCCAGTATTTTGTTCATATTGCATAAGAGTGAAATGGGTCTATATCCAAAAACGTCTTTGTTGTTGGATTTTTTTGGGATTACAACAATCTTCGCTGTTTTCAATTTGTTGGGAAAATAACAGTTGTTGATACAATAATGAAGGATAACTACCAGGAATTTCGTCACTGGTTAGGGCAGCCTTTTGAGGATGAATGTGGATATTTTGTTCGGTCCTGTAGACTTTTTTTGGGCGGCGGTTCAAGGTTGTCTGTGGGATTGCTTGACGGATTTTCATCGCTCTATTGGATTGTCTTTTGGGGGGCTTGTGCGAGTTGAACTGATGAGTTGATTTCTTCCAAAAATGCGGGGTCCGAGGGCGGATTTGGCTTGATGCTTCTTCATAAATTGAAATTGAAACGAATAAATTGATTGAAGCGTTCCTTTGCTCATATCGCTGTCGGTTGAAGCATCACCATGGACGGTGGTTATAGTTTCCTTCATTGGAGGTTTTTTCCCTATGATCCTGTTGATCTTTTGGAAATTGTCGGGCCCTGACTTTGGGTTAGAACCTGTTTTGGAGGAGAATGTCGTTGTGGTAGTTCACTATGTTCTGAAACATAGTACTTACGTACCCCTGGTTTTCCTCTAGTGAAAGTAGCCTGTACGCTAAATTGGTACTTTTCAACATTGGCTGATTCTCCTCTTCTCGTATTTTTCAGGGTGCCTTATCAGCACCTAGTGCATGTGAGTTCTATAACATGAGTGACAAATATTATGTGCCATCATCAGTGTGCCCATTCGCTGACAGTAGGATTGGTATTTGTAACTTCGCTGCAGTTTATCATAGAAGATTATGACTTGTCATTTACTGACATTGTTATTAAAAGAATTCGCTTAGAAATAAATAAATAGAGTGGCACAATAGCGAGAACCCGAGGCCTAGCGCATTTCTCTTAACCATACTTTGTGAGGGAATGGAAAGGATCTTCAATTTGTTACCGATTCCGAGCGGCTAATCAAGAAAGCACTTTTCGTGGCATTAAATAACTATTAGAGAAATCGCCAAACTTCTCGCAAAAGCCGAAAGCCATGGAAGTTTCTTTTCCCTTGATGTTTCTGGGACTCGAAACTGGAACCTCCCGTGTAACAGGTAGACAGTCTAACCATTACACCATGGGCAAGACAAAAGAATCTACTTGGCACCATAACAAGAATTAGTAATCCCTTTTTTTAGAAATTGACCATCCACATTATGATTAAATGTGTTAATAATATGAAGGACTATGGATTGATTTGAAAGCGGTAAATTGAACAATCACATAAGAATCATTTCAGAGGAGCTTCGAAATATTTGAAGTTAAGAAATATTAAAGTCATGTGATATTTTTGTAAAGGTTTTGGTGTGGTTTATTCGAGTTTATTCGCCGCAATATGAAAGTTTGGTCAATTGTGGACTTTTTTGTCTTTAACTGATAACATGAGGTCTCATAGATAGAGGTTCACATATTACACCGGCCAAGGTCGTTGAAAATTGAACATATGATACTGAGTTTCTATTCTTCGGGAATTCTTCTTTTCGACTATATCACCCAGATCAACTGGTGCAGGAATCGTCGCAACCGATTTCCAGCTGCCTTGAAAAGCTTGTCGTGAAGGCCATGACCTTTATTTGAACTAAGTGTGGGTATGGCATGGCAAATTTAGCTTCTTCTAGGTCGGGAAGACCGCATTTTTGATCATCGTCCAAGTTGAATGAGACATTCTGCATAGCAGCAGAATTTGTGTCCTGATCGCCTTTGAGCAGAGGTCTTTTCAGATCTTCAATAGAAACTCCGATTCTAGCACTATGCTTCCCTGCTGGTCTTTACAGACTTGAGTTTCAAGCTTACCATCCTGGCATGATCTTTTTACTTTTTTGTAAAACTTTCGAATCGAATTTCTATCATCGCTCAAACGAGTGTTCTTATGTTGCTTCTTTTTATGAAGTCCTGGTGTTTCTTTGTATCAACATTTTACGTACTTTTCAAGTAAACTCGCGGAAGTCTTAGAGAAGTTTCTTGCAGTAGCGTTTACACTGCTATATGAATTTTTTTAATTTCTTCTGCAATAAATGCCTTGCAAGAAGCTCGCGCATCATACTGTCGCAATTCATTGCAGAGGTATCTATCTACACAGGAGAGTTATTAATGCCGCAAGAAACTCGGTTATTTATTTAAAATTAAGAAATCATGGCGAGAATACTTAAACGTTTAGCAGCTGAAATTACAAATTTATTGATAAAAATGAAAAAGAGGTCAACTTGGGTGCGCGATTGGATTTTAAAAGGACGGAAAGCTCGTGTATAATTTACTAAACGAACTAAACAAAGAAGACGTTCAACAATACTTCAATTTCACTTGGATGACCCCAGTTGATTTGGAAATTTTTGTTATTAAAAGTGGCCCTATTTTAGAAAAGCAAGCACTCGTTTCCGTGATTCAATATCATAAATACGGATTACACTTGTAGCGTTCAATTGACAGCATTATTTCTTCGCGAGACCATTCACTCTCTTTTGACTCATTTTTTTTTTATTAAAAAGAAATGTCAACCAGCCGCGAGCGCGATATATACGAAACTATTTCGGTAAGCTGCAAGAACTGTCGCGAGTGAATGCAAACCTGTTTAAGAATGCAATTTATTGCACTCGCAAATACTCGCAAGAAGTTATGCAAGAACTGTCGCGATCGAACTTGCTTCGCAGTTTCCATTTGCAAGCCTCTGTCGGACAGACTGTCAGACTATTCTTGCAGAAGCTTTCTTGCAAATGGAAAAGCGGGCTAAGGCTGGCGTCATATTATTCAGGGATAGATGAAGGCATAATCGATTGGTAGAGCCACGGGCACAAGCGCAATCTTTTGAAATTGCAGCTCCCGGACATCCTATCGTTTTACAGATCACAGCACTAAATCGCATGGACCGTGAACGGGATAACGTCATTGAAATTTGGTAAAGGTAGTGGTCCGATTAAAAGTCGACCCCTCAGAAAGTATTGATCAGTGGAAGAGTGTTTTGCGTCGACCGTAACATGGTTATTTTGGTTCACGTTTAATGATTCTGGGGTATTGCCGTGTATCTTCATGAATTGTGAAATGAAGGAAGCGTATGCTTCTATCAAAAAGATTGAGGCCCGCAGCAAAATTGATTTGACTGAGCCCGTTTTCAGGGGTTTTATCGTGCAGGCTTGACGTTTTTCAATTGTGCTTCCAAGGTATCCTTCTACCCTAGTTTTGGGTTAAAACACCCATAGATGATTTCGAGTCATGTGTATGGCATTTACTTGTATGTTTTTTGGGGGAAATTCGTAGAAACAATCTTTTTTAATTCCGTTTTTCTCTTTTCTAGAAAAGATAGGCGCATATTAGGCTAACCTTGGGAAATTTTGCCCTGATGCTGGTTGTTTTATTAAGCTCGTTAACCGAAGGCTGGCTGATGGCAAGTCAATCTCCAATGAGAAATACCTCCCCCTTAAATGCGCTGTTTCTGTTGCCTGTAGCAGTCGCCTAAGAAGCTCGTAGGTTTTCACCATCTTAATACCCGCCTCATTCACAGCCATCGCAAAAATTTTGTGCAAACGTCATTTTCCTCCGATATTCCAAATCACATGTTTCGACATTTTAACATAAGTCTCTAGAGTTCGAATTTTTCCATCTTAGAGAAATGCCCGTACTAAGATTTTTATATTTGTTAGTTCGTGTAGTGTTATTGTCCCTGTAATTCTTTCAGTTACTAAAAGATTGCCTATAGCTTCGCTCAATCATTTTATAATAAAAATTATTGAATAATTTGTTGTGAACTGTCTGCTAGGAAGGTGTTAAGTAGATTAGTATACAGCTTCTAAGTGGACCAGAGGTGAAATTGACAGTTTGGTTAGACCAGTCTCACCCAGCCTTTTTGTTTGATTTCGCTTTTTAAATCAATAAAAGTTCCAAGTTATTATTTTTGTGCTTACTCAACTTGTTTGCAACTTGCTGCCAACGTTCCCCAGTGGGAATCCAATATCAGTTCACAGAGCAAGATTATTATAGAAAATCAGAGTTTGTCACGTAATTTGCCACCCAAATGTTAAAATACTCAAAATCAATAACAAAGTCAACATTTTGCTTTTGTTCATTGGTATGTGTGTTTAGTTCTTGTAGAAATCTGAATTTCACCAGTCAAGGTACTTATTAGTGTCAGGCCATGGAATGTTTTCAAAAAGTTCTTCGAAACAAATCGTCGCCCGAGAATTGTTTTGTCGTAAGCGCCAAAATGGGTTTTTTTAAACTGGATATGCAGTCTTATGTTTTCAAAGGTGCTCTTTTCATTTCTGTTGTCAGAGTTTGCCTATCTCTTACCGTTGCTGAGATAATTAGTATGCATTTTGTCGTATATCCACAAAATAATCACCCCTTGAGTTTTGTTTTGTCGTAAACGCCATTTTTTGGCATATACGACAAAAATTCCATGTGTTTTCCCTCTTTTTTTTTCTTAATGTTGTTTTGTCGTAAATGTATAGGCTTAATACATACGATCAAAAATTTAAAATAAAACCTTAAAATTGCTTTGTCGTACATACACTTACTCACATATAATGTAGGACTGATCGTATGCAAGTACGACAAAAATGAGAAAAAAAAGGATTGCGGTTTGGTTTGTCGTACGTGTATAGATATTTCAACTGGGGCGGCGGTGCAGGAAGTATAAATACAAAGATATTACCAGCGCAGTTTTAAAAATACTGCATCAAATATTTTCTGACAATCCTTTTGTTGAAGTTCTGCCTCTTTGGAGTGACTCCTGCGTCCCCCAAAATTAAAACAAGGCATGTCCACTGCTGTGATTTTTCTCATTCAAAATTCAACATTCTTAAAATAAATTACAGAAAAATTTTCAGAGCCTGGAGATTCTCTAATTCCAGAGGCAGCTTGGAAATATTTAGCCTGTCTTCGCTTATGCGACATCTTAAAAATATGAACTTTAAGAACGTAAAATTAAAATTAATTCAAATGTTGCCAACAGATTTCAAAGCATTTCCAAACAGAGCGGGCCAATTAAACTTTTCGTCAATTCCATTTAGCAAAATAAAGTTTCTTAAACATTTTAAGGACGAAAAATTGACACTCTATTATAAAACGAACAGAAGAGAAATTGAGTATAAAACAGCTTTAATATAGAAAAAGTCAAACAAAAGTATCCGGGCAATTCCAACGAATTTGTTCTCTCAAAATCGTCTTGTTTTTAGCAGGTAACAAGTCAAAACTATATTAAATGACAAAATAAATTATCTTAAAAGTTTATTTGTTTTTGTGCCAAAGGTAGACTAAAACTACTACGAAGCCTTGTTCAAATCAAGAGCGTAATAATGAAATCATCAATAATTTATTATTTGAAACTATACTTTTATACTATGGTGTGCTTATAAATCATACAGTGTTACTTATGTAAGCGTTAGGTTTACTAACAAAAACTACATTTTCGATCTCAAAGATCTAATTTTATATTTCATAGTCAGAAAATGACTTTTTCGTTAGTTTTTATAGCCAAAATGTGAATGAAATTTTGTACCTGTAAATGTAAATATCATTGATATCTTATGGTCATAGGATGCCTTTTTGGTTATTGTATTTTTTTTATTACTATGTATTCAAGTTAATTTTTTTCACACCAAGATTTTGCCTATGAACACAAAAACTCCTGTGAGGTAGATATGTATTCCTATTTTAACCTTTATAAAATAAATAAAATTTAATTGTTAACATTGAAAATTTAATTTTTTTAATTGGTTCTCATACCAATTTCTATACGATTTAAACAAGACGCTTGAATATTGAAATGTCGTACGTGCGTTCACTTTGTCGTACGTGTATGGGATGGAAACAAAAAGCTTATTTTGGTGGCGTATACGACAAACTCATTTTGGGTAAAAAGCTCTAAAATTTGAAAACCAAAACAGTTAGGACAATTCTGAATACATAAATAAAAAGAAGATACTCCACACAATATATTCTAATTAAAAAAAGAACAACTTAATCGCTTCGTTTTCTTTTTATAGTAACGTAAACCTTTAAATGCGATTTCCCAAAATTGTGTTTTTGGGAGATACGACAAAACAATTCTCGGGCGACGAAATTTGAAATGAATCGAAAGTGAGCCAATCGACCAAATTAGGTCGTACCCAACAATTCAACGTCCAGAAGTTTAAACCACACACACATTGCCTCTTCGGTACACACCTGAACCTCCAATTTCGTTGTAATATAGTCCAGAACTTTTGGAGGGAAATACATTTAATCAAGTACTTCCACTTGAAACAACAGTTCTGATAATTAACAGATACCTACCATATATCATGTGTCCTTTTCCCCTTTCCCCATAATCAAGTGCACACGCAGACAGACACACGTATAAAGTAACTTCTAACAGTTTGTGTGGAAGAGTACATCAGAGATCCATTATATTAACAAACAGGCGACGACTACAACGACGAAGACGATAAGTAAGTAGCGGCATCATTTATTAAATGTATTTCTTCTTTTGACCTCTCGCGCGTCCAGTAAAGTAGCTCCTCTGGTTGGGTTACAAGGGTCGAGACTCTAGCTATTGGACAAGGTTATAACTTACGCCTCAGTAAATACCTCAACGCGGGCCCACAACCATAGAGAACAGTAGAGCACAGCTTTTCCACTCGGGAACGGCTATAAAACTTACTTTCATTTCTCCCAAGATATCTTTCCGCATTGATACATGGCCATCATGCACCTAATGCTCATTTTTTTTGCTTCGTCTTTCGTCTTGCCTGCCTGCTGCTTCGTCCTTCTGAGTTTACCTCTATACACACTGCTCCTCTCTGGTCATCGAGCCATAGTTATTGCCTTTTTCTTCACTTCCTTTAGTGACCATTAATCTCTTCCACTTTTCAAAGTTTATTGTTATTGGGAATGAGAGGAAAAAGGAGGGGGATAGGGAGAGGTATAGAGAGATAGAGTCCTAGTGGCCCAGATAGCGAACGCGTCACACCCACAAACATACATGAAATGTATCACATTATCACATTCTTACGTTATAGCCGCCACCACTCATTCCCAATGACGAGGACGAACAGGAATACGAGGACGAAGTCGAAGACTATGACGATGAAGGCACAAGGAAGTCCATTACCCGTTTTGGCCTTAAATGTACTTCCAGCTTCATATAAATGTGAGAAGATGATGAAGGAACGTGCATGAGATATGCCCTGGTTTGGTTTCGGTTCTACTTCAATGGTGGGGCGCTGTGGGTGGATGAGGATGTGTCCTGTCCATAGATGTTGAATTAATATGAAATTAATGACTTTAGATGATTTTTTCGAAAGCCATGATACGGATGGACGATGATGATGGCTGATTGAAACATGATTTGCTACATAACACAACAAAGTTTGTCTCTGCATCTCCTCCCATTCAACCATTCAGCCATTCAACCGTTCACCCATCCAACCACCAACCCATGCATCATCAACTAATCTGGTTTTTATTTTCCACTTGAATCAGCAACATTTAGTGGCTAATTCAGTTTGACATCTGGCCAGGCTTGGGCTGGTCTCTCAAGCTTGACTGTGGTGTGATATTGGGTTGCACATTTTTAATAGCTCTGATGCAACAGCCTCACATCTTCTCATCGTCGTCTCTATCTGTTGTCATGCGGATAGGGTTTAATTAAGTCTGAGGTAAATCCCATCAGAGATTCACCCACAAACACTGTGATCCCTTGTTGTTTTGTTGATTCGCCTCCGGCGTCGCCACCGTTCCATTGTCGTCTTCGTCGACAGCACTACACACTACTGAACTGATGCTGATGGCGACGGCTGAATCTGAGGCCTCTCGAGGGTCCATTTAAATTCATTGCATTCACCCTGATAAAGGTCGATGAGAATAATTTTTATTACACAAGAATAAAGTTCTCGCACCTAAACGTGCTTGGCATCCCGAATTAGAGGGATGACTATGATGTGAGGAGGGTTCTCTTCTACTTCTACGGTACGGGGAGGGATTTGCGTGACAAATTGTCGTATGTATGGGTGATATCGTAGTTTACACACATATCCGTTCCATCGCTGTGAGTGAATAGGCTCGTTTGAATGAATATACAAACTGTAGGGACTTAAGCTTGTTTATGTGCAAAGGTAAAAATCTCTTTCAACAAGCATTTCAACTCACATAAAATGCGAGATAAAGTATAAAAAATAAAATTGGAATAAACACATCAACAAAACGTTATCCTCAGGTTGTTTAGCTTAGTATACTATAGTCGTATAGTCGTACCTTAAAACCTCTAAAGGGATGAAAATGGCGCTCAAGAGAGTGTTTGTCGGGATTTTTGTTCTGGATTCTGGATGCTGGCTTTTGCAGCTGGAGGGTGCTCGCTCGCTTACTCACTTACTCGCTTGCTCTCGGTGTTCTGTGTGCTAAATTTGTTTTTATTTTATTGGTTTTGGTTAAGTAAATTTTGCAGCTACTACGACTGGAGGGTTGAGCTGAGTTTTACAACAACATTAATATAAAAACAAACAAAAAAACAAAAACAAGTCGTAAGACCATTGCCTGATGACATGGTACAGTGGCCACAATAGAGTTACTAAGCAAATTAAAATTAATTAACTGTGAGTGTTAGCACGTGTATCGTAAAATGATGCGAGCTTCAGAGACTCAGAGGCTTATTTTTTGACAGAGGCTGCGTGCGATGTGATCTCTGGTTACTATCAGCTTTTGAATGGCCTTTACAAAGATCTGAGGAAATTACAGAGTGGAGTGTAATTACGTTTTTGGTACAAAAAAAAAAAGACTACATAGTTGGATTTCATTTCTCAGGGTTGTGGCAAGTTTGGTTGAGGAGAAGTCAAGCGGATAGATAGACACTTTGGTGTACGTAGTTATTTGGGTGAAAAGGTTTTTGCATGGTTACAGCCTCATTTATTTTTGGGGTCGTGTCGTTTGCGTTTCCTGTTTCCGAAGGTTGTATTGTCATGTTTGTTACTTACTGCAAAACTGTTTGTTCCTTCAAACAACAAAACATATTCTGATGTCAGAATGAATTTAAGGAAAAGGAAGTAATGATTTTTGTTTTGTTCATGGTTGTTTTGTGTTTGCTAAAAGGGTTCAATTTTTGTTATTGCCATGCGTGTTTTATCCGTCTTTGTCTTTACTTTTCAACGAAAGGTGGAGCATCACAATGAAAGTACGGTGATTTGTTTAAGATGCGCTAAAAAGGAGAAACTATTTGGAAAAGGGAAGCTACTGCGAATGAAAAACAAAAAATATAAAATTTAACAGCTGACTACATTTGCAATTTATTTACGTTTTTTAAGAGATAAATATGCGTTCTTATTTTTACTTAGCATTTAAGTTTAATCTGAGTTGAGTGGTTAATAAAGAAGAACGGTTGAACATTTTTGTTAATAAATTTATTTAATTTTTTAATTTAGTTTTGTAAATCGAAAGGGTTTTTTAAGTTAAAATGTAAAGACTCTCTTGAAGATCAAACTTAATGCTTCGACTGTAGTTTTTAAAAACAAAGTATTGAAAAGTTGTTAATATTTAATGTAAATTTTTCACTGAAATATGTTCGTACGTAGTTTTGAAAAGTTATTAGTTTTTAATTTTGATTTGGCATCAGCAGGTGCATTCTGTCTCACCAATTTTCCAAGAACTTGTTGGTGGCTGAAACTGTAGCTCTGGAATTGTTTTTATGACATTTGGCTTAATAGCTTGAATAATAACCGGATTGTTTGCATAACATCGTAATTAACGGTTAGCCATAAAAGCAAAAATTATAAAGGGATCAAATTGCAGGCGGCGAATTGGGTTGGGTTGTTCGTTTCAATCAAAACTTCTTTTCAAAAAACCACTGTTTGGGCTGGAGTTACACACCACTCACTATGGAAGTATGTTTCCAATATGGTTCGAATAAGAGAAACTTTCAGATTTTATGAAAAAACTAAGTTCTGGCCGTCGCCGTCGCGTCGTGGGCTCTAAAGGTTATAATGATGTTTGATCTCAAATCATATTGAAGCCCTCAGATATTGAAAACATGTTTGAACTTTTACTTACACTTCGTGTAAATAGTTTTTTAATACACGTGTACACGTGTTGTGAATACACGTGTCATTCGATACACTCATTTAATTGAAACTTCCAAAGCCGACAAACTACAAAATCTGATCAAGTCGTTCCCTGTTTTCCAAGTGTTTTATAACATTATAGGGAAATTCAAAATTCCTTGTGGTGCCAATCGGTTAGTCCGTTGTAAAGACATAAAAAAAATTCTGATACACATTCTTTGAAGGTTCTAAATGTGCTGAAAATATTTCTATCAAGCCAAGTTCTTAAGATAACAGTAACTGAATGCCAAGAAATCAAAGCTTTATTCCTCGAAAACCTGGATTTATATAGCAATCAGTATATCGAGAACATTGAAGAAGATTTTTTCTGATTCGCATTTTTTTTTTTTAACAATAATAAGTCCTCCGAATGTAATACTAATTACAGTGCTATGAAAAGGGCTTTCTAACTTAGCCTTTCGGAATCTGCAAACATTTGTAGGGCTACGATTTCTCACAAAGATACCTTTAGTTAATATAAAAGCCGTTGACACCGGAGCTTTTCGAGCTCTGTTGTGGCACCGTGTTTGTTTATTTACACTAAATATCTACCTCTTTTTAACTTTTACTAAACAATGGTGTTGTAAAATCAACTGAAATTAATGTCAAATGTATTATGTTATTGTTAGAAATCAAAATTTTTTCCTTTAATCTAATGCTCTTTTTTTCCTTTCTTTCAGGTAATACCAATGCTGAAAATTTCGGGTGATCGAACAATTTTTTGTTTTCCAATTAATAAAAATTTGTAAATTAACATAAGTTACATAAAAATTTTAAATGCGGATTTTAACTATGCTACTGGCTTTTAAGAGTTGGTTTTAGAGTTATGGACTGAATTACCTAACAAAGTAATAAACTATGCCGACCTGGTGGTGTTCATAATCATGAACGAACGTTTTATTACATAAAACATTTATTTTTTATTTGTGGTGGAACTTTTTAAGAATCGTTGTGATTTGTAACTTGATGGAACAAAAATGCGTCACGATAGATTTTCTTGGTCTCTTCTTTGTGCGATGCTTCCTGGCATCCTCACCGTATAAGAATTGCTAATAGGTTTGCTCCTTGTGTAAGGGAATATAGTGGTTATATCTATATCTAACTTTTAGAGTTTTTCTCAAACTATCACGACATCTGGGTTGAAAAAAAAAAAAACGTGGCAAACAGTTTCTGCTAAATGCATACGTTTGATCCTGCAAATAACAAAGATTTTATGTTATATCTTCTTTAGCACCGTGTAATTTAAAAATTCGATGAAACGAAAAAGCGACACAGAAAAAAAGAAGAAAATATATTCCAAATATATATCGGTCTGCAAGAAAATGAGGTCAGAAACAAGAAGTTCCTATAATCTTTGTCTGCTTTTTGTTCAAGCTGACACAGAGCCAATTGAAACAATTCAATAAACAAGACGAAAAACAATAATAATAATTATTTTGATTTCGTCCGATACATAACCGATGGTTCCTGTAGTTTTCTGGTGAAAAGTATGAATATTCGACTGTGATAAAGTTTTTTTTAAGTGATGGCTGTGCTCTCTTTAGAGAAGTAATTTGAATTGTTTAAAGTAGTTTTTCTTTGAATGCATCAATTGTATGCAGGTTCGTTCGTTAAACCCTACCTAAGGGTTGACTCAGGCTTCCTTGGCAACCCTTTGAGTTGTCACAAAAAACTTGGGTTTTCCAGTCCTCAAAAAACGCTAAAGCACAAAATCACCACACATCCTTGTCGTTTGAATAAAAGTACATATCATTTGAAAGCCCTGATCATAACCTGAACTCGCCTCAGCAAAAACCTATGGCTACTTTAGGGCGAGCTGAGGGCAAACCCATGGCTCAAAAATCACTCAGTTTGACATTTAGGAAAAAAAAATTAAACATATTCTCTTACTAGTCATTCCACCTTTAAAAATTATTTAATAACAAAAGAAATTTATTTTTAAATGAAAGTATATCTACTCTAACTAAAATCAATCATTGCATGGAATGAATTAGCAGTTCTTAAACATCTAGTCAGTTCATTAACTGCATAATTTGATTTGTGGTATGGAATATTAAAGAAAACTTGGTTTCTAAGCATTCTCGCAGGAACACTGCACCTTTTCAACGCCAAAATGTCAGAGCAATCAATACGGCTAGCTGTTCACGAAGGAACATCACTTCAGAGAACTTTCTTCGGGTTTTAAGAGGCAATATTCCAAATAAATTACTCCTGGTTTTATAAGAAGGCATGTCTATTTCCCAGTGAAGCTTTTTTACTAAAACTCTTGTAAAGCGCTTTTGGATTTTCTCATTTCTAAACGAGTGAACTGCATACATAGGATTCCAAATAATTTTGCAATACTCCAAGTTAGACCGTACGAACGCATAGTATAGACTTTTCAATGCTTGAGGATCACGGAATTCTCTTGAATGGCGCAAAATAAAACCCAACATTGAATTTCCTTTTGCAACTAAAAAGTCAATATGGTTAACAAAATCCAGTTTATGGTCAAAAATAACTCCAAGATCTTTTTTAAAAGTTACTTTTATTAATTTTATTAATTTTATAAGCAAAATTTATTGGAGTACGATTCCCACAAAAGATTAAATTCCGACATTTACTTATATTTAGGGATAAGCAGTTTAACGAACACCAATTCGACAGTTTCTCAAGGTCACCTTGCAGTAAGAATTTGAAAACACACTGGGAATGTCATTGACAAATAATAAGAAAAAAAGCAGACCGAGATGACTCGCTTGTGGCACACCAGAGGTGGCTAATATAGGTGAAGAAAGCACATTTTTTATGCGAACAAACTGGGTACGACCTCTCAATTAAGAATGTATCCATCTCAAGAATTTTCCATGGGAACCTATTTTATTAAGTTTCAAAAGAAGTAAATCAAAATCAACCCGATCGATTGCTTTTGAGAAATCAGTATATAGCCCAGTCATTGTATAGTAAGTTCACCTCGGAATTTTAGATACCCAGCTGTAAATTTGTATAGGCTTCTATTTTGACACCACAAAAGTTGTATCAAAACTTACATACTGTAGGGTGTCAGCGTCTATTAAAAATCAAAGGTCAAAGGTCACAAAAGTCCTTTTCTCGCAAATATCTCGTTTCCTATGGATTTTTTGCTATTTGTGTCTATTACAATATTGTAGGAGATTAAATTCTCCACAACTTTTGCATCAAAAGTTTTTTTATACGTTGAACCGTTTTCGAAATAGAGGCCAGAGTGCACAAGGTTAGAGCATAATTCAAGGTCATCCGCAAATCCGAAACTAGATAAAATATCCAATGGCCTTTTCGATCCATATCTTCTGTGAAGAAATACAGAAAGGCTTAATAGTAGCGGTGATGAAAAAGTTCATTCTCGTATGGCCGCCATTATTGCATTTCTTATTGATGTACATTTCGCTTTTAAATTATCTATTTTTCCCTTTTTGTTTTTCACCATAACTTTTTGTAAAAAATGCAATAATCTTTTAGGAACTTCTTGGTTAATATTATTCAACATTTTACTGGGAGGTGGATAAGATTTGCTTTCAACTATTGCTGAACGAATATCTTCTCTAATGACAGCTGCTACAGCTTCTACAATTCTTAGTCTTTCTGCTTCAGGGTCTAATTTTTTACTATCGTACCAAGCTTTTGATAGAATATTGGTAGGTCCATCACGAAACCGAAGGTTTAGTTTTTGGCTATCGTGCGTCGTGGTAGGCGCTGAAAAAAAATTCATTTTCGTTTTTCGTAGAATATGCTCTAACCGTGCGCGCTCTGTCCTCTATCTCGAAAACGGTTCAACGTATTAAAAAA